>CM034706.1:198706454-198718397 GCA_020142125.1 Phrynosoma platyrhinos | reverse complement strand
GTGAAAGGATACAGCCTTGTCTGACCCCTTTGCCAGTTGGGAACCATTATGTTTCTCCGTGTTCTGTTCTGATAGTAGCCTCTTGTCCTGAGTACAGGTTCCTCATCATGACTGGCACTCCCTTGTCTTTAAGGGCATCCCATAGCCTTTCATGATCTATGCAGTCAAAGGCTTTGCTATAGCAAAGCATTTTCATTTATATACCACTTCATACCATGCTATGGGGTGTCTAAACAGTTTACAACTATAAGCTCATTGCCCCCCAACAAGCTGGGTACTCATTTTAGCGACCTCGGAAGGATGCAGGCCTGAGTCGAGCCTCAGCCCTGGCTGGTATTGAACTCGCAACCTTGTGGTCTATGAGTGAGTGGCTGCAGTACAAGCATTTAACCACTGTGTACACCTCACAATTGGCAATAATGGGACAGGGCCATCTATAAATGCTGAAATCCAAGGATGGCTAGCCTACCGATAAGAGGGCCAACTGTTTGTAAATGGTTTGACTGGATTACTAGCTCATGGCTGTTCATCTTCTTATTCTTTTAGTAGCCCCAGGTATCCTTTTATCTGTAGCTTTGAACCTTCTTATTCATTTATTTCACTAACTTATAACCCACCTTTCCACTTACTGGAATAGCGCTCAATCAAATAATGAAGGCAATTAAAATTATTAAAAATGAAATCAACAAAAGCTGCATTTCTGATGACTAAATGTCGAAGTCAACTTAAAATATGAAGAGAGATCTTGTAGCAATTTTGAGACTAACAAAAGAAAGAAGCTGGCAGCATGAGGATTCAAAGACCTAAGTCTACTTCCTCAGATGAATTTGGAGGAGGTAGACTGAAGTCTGTGAAAGCTCATGCTGCTTTCATTAGTCGCAAAGGTGCTACAAGATCTCTCTACATACTGATTCTACAGACTAACACAGCTACATCTTTGAATTCTACCACTCTTAAAACATGAGGGTAGTTTTAAAGTTGCTATAAGATCCCTTTGCGTACTGATTTTCCAGATTAACACGGCTATATCTTTGAATAAAACATGAAGATTCATTCTTTTAAATGTCACTTGAAGAAAGAACAACGTTTTGGAACCTAAAAAGAGAGGGGCCAAAGAAACTTCCAAAGAAAGAATTGTCTTAAGAATTAGGGGTCTTGCAGAGGAAAACATCACATGAAGCAAGAGAGGCTCTGTGGAGCAATAATTTTTCCCAGGCTAGGATTCAGATTACTCTTTCTGGTTTGGAAATGTCTGACACCTGGTGGCTAAAACTGGCATTGCAGATTTCAGAGAGATTTTAATGACTTCAAACCAATTAGGTGGACTAGTGGTTTGAGTGTTGGAATCTGACTCTGGAGACTAGGGTTTGATTTCCTGCTCGGCCAGGCCAACTGGGTGGACTTGGGCAGGTGACACTCTCTCAGCCTCAAAGAAAAGCAATGGCAAACCTTCTCTGAACAAATCCTGCCATGAAAACCTCATGATAGAGTCACCTTAAGTTTGCCATAAGTCTGAAAAGACTTGAAGGCACACAACAACAATAACAGCAGCAACAACAACAAGATTGTCCTCCTTATCCAAAATGCTTGGCATCAGAAGTGTTTTGAATTTTGGATTATTATTATTATTATTGGATTTTGGAATATTTGCATGTACATAATGAGATATCTTGGAAGTAGGACTGAAATCTAAATATGAAATCCTCAGCTATTAATGGATAAATGTATGATTTTATGGTTGTAAGCTGCCCTGATTGGGTTTCCAAAGGGCGGGATATAAATAAAATTTATTATTATTGTTGTTGTTGTTGTTGTTGTTGTACAGTAATGGCAATTAATCACTCACCACTAGTCAGTGGCCCTTCATGTCATACTGAACGTGTAGGGATATCAAGTAAGATTCTGCAAGAAACATTAATAAAATTTCCCTTAATCCAATTGCTAGCCCCAGCTAGAGTAAATCCATTGACTCAGCTGCTGAAAGGTAAGATAATATATCTTAATTCCATTAGGATTTACTGTACTACTTTACTCTAGTTGGGAACTGCAGGGATGCAATATCTATTGCATTCTCTATATTTGATAAACTAAGTAAAAAAATACAGTGTAGTTTGCATAGCAAGAATGGTAAGTATTTTCCATTTATGATATATATTTTGCTGTCTGCTTTTTATTTATCTTTCATGTGTTTAATACAGATAGAATAATTAGAAAAAGACAGGAATCCCTCAAGGCTGAGAATGAGAAACTGTGCAAGAAGAAGCATCTGGACTTTCTAGATATCCTTCTTTTGGCAAAGGTCAGTGTTGTGAACATTTAAGAAAGACAACAAACCCGCTAATAGTTTACATGCAGAGAACTGTATAATAGACATAATAATGTGTATGTAGATGTTGGCAACTTGGCATGTACCCTAAAGGCTTTGATGCAGTGGGCCCTAACATTTTGCCCATGTTCTCTGTGTCTAAAAACAATATTTCTTTCAAATACAAGATAAATAAGAAAGAAATATAAACACTACAGATAATAAGAAGGAAAATAGAAACAGGAGAATGCTAGACAAAGGAGGCAACTGATGTAATTCTCTCTTAATAACTGTCTTCCTCCATTTCCACTTTTTCTTCCTATATAATTGTATCTTGGTGAAATTTGCTTTTCTATAAACCATCACACTGACAGCATTCTTACATTATTAGGATGAAAAGGGAAATCCGTTACCTCATGAAGACCTACGTGCCGAAGTGACCACATTCATGTTTGCCGGCCATGATACTACAGCCAGTGGGATTTCTTGGCTGTTTTACTGCATGGCCCAAAATCCTGAACACCAGCAGAGATGCAGGGAAGAAATAAAGGAAGTCCTTGGGGACCGAGAAACTATTCAATGGTGGGACTTGGTTTGTAGCCTTCACTTTTATTTTAATTTTTCCTTTTAAACTGGGGTATGGGTACCATGAGCTTCATCTGAAAAGAAAATTTTGGGTGGATTTGTAAACAAAAAAGGTAGCACAGTATAATCTTCTTTATGTAACATGCAACTACATAGTCATTAGCCCTCTTCTTCTTCTTTTTCTTCTTTTGTAAATTATGCATTGTACCTTACTATTTCATTTTATATTTTTGACTCAAGCTTTTTATATACCATAACTAAAAACTTAAAGAGATTGTTTCTAAAGCTATCTGTTTTGGAATTAAAACCATCACTTTCCCCTCTGAATCTTAACACATATTCACCACATGCATAGGAAGGGAATCAGGAGATTGATATCTCCAACTAGTAACAAATTCATACTGTGTTTTTCTAACAGTTGAATTACTAATCTGATGACAGAAAAGTCTAGAACTTAGTAGAAATTTAATTTTGAAGTTCATTTTAAAATATATTTCCACATTTGTTCTGAGAGAAAGAAAGAGTTACAAAATTATAATGCTTCTTATTTTCTAGCTCTTGAATTTAATTATCATTCATTGTTATTTTCTCACCATGAGGAAAGGGGTAGGGAACATTACATTCAAAATTGAATATATTTTTGATAACTGATTTGTAATTGCACCATTTTTTATTTATTCTTGCACTATTTTGCTGATTTAAATCCCTTGCCCAAAGTGCTCTTTGCATTTGCAATTGTTTATCTGATTTGTCCCACAATTCCACAACTCCAATCAGGCCTTCACTCTACTCTTTTACTTTGTTTGTAATATAAGATATCATTTTGACTGATACGTCCTATGTCAAGTCTAGTTTTTGTATTCAACTAATTTAAAAGGCCTGCTTCTTTTCAATATATTAAATATTTCTTGTTCAGTGCTATCCAGAATGAACCTAGGGGAGTATTTAAACAAATTCAATTGTGTTTTTTTTCTGGGTTCTTTACAGGGATGACCTAGGAAAGTTAACATACATCACAATGTGCATTAAAGAGAGCCTTCGACTTTACCCTCCGGTACCTTTAATAGGTCGAACGTTGGATTCACCTCTGACATTTGATGATGGACGAACCCTGCCAGAAGGTCAGCTTTTTCTCTTCCCTTGTTTAAAACTGTAAAATAAAAGCCCAGTTAATGGGAATATCTAATATCCAATAGATATAATTTTTTAAAAATTCCCTGTAAATTTGAACATGAATTAAAGATGTACAACAACTGTATATAAAACTGTTTGGAGGACTGGTGTGTGTAATGTTCCCTGCCCCTTTCCTGATGGTGAGAAAATATACATGACTCTGTCCTTCATGCTGATGGAACCAGTTTGCATAAACATACATAAACATATTACATATTGGAGAAGAAGCACTTCTGTCATTACTCTATCATACTAGTTCAGTGCAACCCAGGTCAGACAAGGAGACAGTAAATAAGAGGCTGACACTAGTTATTTCCCCCCTGTACATACTGAAAAGGTACTTCATATATATTATTTTATACTCGAGTAAAGGATTTTTTTTTATGAGAGAAGGTGATCTTTAATCTTTTGTGGCCTTCCCAGACAAGTTCAGATTTTAAAAGTGAAGCCAGAATTTTAAATTGGGCCTTGAAGTCAATTGGGAGCATGGAAATGAATGAAATGTCAGGCTAATAATGCTTCAAACAACAGCCCCATTTTAATAGTATGGCAGCTGAACTATGGGACAGTTGACACTCTCTGAGTATCCTTCTAAGGCAAACCTAGAATCAAAGAATGATAGAGTTGGAAGAGACCACAAGGGCCATCCAGTCCAACCTCCTGCCATGCAGGAACTCACAATCAAAATATCCCCCACAGATGGCCATCTAGCCTCTGTTTAATATGACAAATCTTCAAATATTTAAACAGGGCTACCATATCCCCTCTTAACCATCTCTTCTCTAGGCTAGACATACCCAGTTCCCTAAGTCATTCCTCGTAGGGCATGGTTTCCAGACCCTTCACCATTTAGTCACCCTCCTCTGGAAACGCTTCAGTTTTTCAACATCCTTTTTAAATTGTGGTGCCCAGAACTGGACACAGTATTCCAGGTGGGGCCTGACCAAAGCAGAATACAGTAGCACTATTACTTCCCTTGATCTAGATACTATACTAGCCTAATGCAGCCTAAAATTGCATTGGCCTTTTTAGCTGCAGCATCACACTGTTGACTCATGTTCAACTTGTGGTCCACTAGGACTCCTAGATCCCTTTCACACATAGTCTCATTAAGCCAAGTGTCTCCCATCTTATATCTATGCATTTCATTTTTTTGCCCTAAGTGGAGTACCTTACATTTCTCTGTGTTGAAATTCATTTTGTTAGCTTTGGCCCAGCTTTCTAATCTATTAAGATCATTTTGATTTTTTTTATACTCGAGTAAAGGATATTTTGCATGAAGCTTCCTCAGAGAGGTCTGATTTTGATTAGACAAAAGCATGAGAAGCCAGGGCCAGATCCTTCCTGTCTAGGAAAGGGTATAAGTGTTCCCAACATTCATATTGAGACAAGGGACTGAGCTTACAGCAAATTTCTGACTTTGTGATCAATTTTTCTTCTTCCTCCAGGTTTTCTAGTTGGACTGTGTATATTTGCCATGCACAGAAACCCTGAAGTATGGGACAGCCCTGAGGTAAATGAATAGTTATCATGTCTGTGAGAGAAATTGATAGAAACCAGGCACACTTAAAAATGAAATACCAAAACCAGCGAAAGAGAGGGACAATAATTCTTTTTTTTTTTTAATTTTATTATGGATACTTTAAAATACATAAACATACATAAACATAACCTAGGGACAATAATTCAAAGAATGGCACATCATTTTAAAAGAGAGTTCATAGGATATAAGTAGGGAAAGGAACACTTAGATCCCTGTTAACAAGGATTTCTCACATATAATAATCTAAATAATAATCAAAAGAAACCAAAGAAACATGATTTGGCATTCTAATTTGCATCATCTAAACACCTTTCAGGACATTTTTTTATGGAGATGATCAGGGTACAAATTTGACAAATGCCCCCCCCCCCCCCCCCCGGACGTAGTCTAATAATGAAAAATAGAAATCAGAAATGGCTATCATGAGTGTGAAACACTGCTTTTTATTTTCTAGACTTTAGTTAGACTGTTTCCAAGTGCTATGCCAAAAAGGAAGTATAGTATAGTATCAATAACTTGGAGAGATGAGAATGCGATAGTATAAGAATGCCAAGGTGCCTTCCTTGTGTTTTGGTGCCTTCCTGGTGTCTTGACCCAATACTTCTGATAGCCACCTGCCAACACACTAGTGTTCAGGATTATGCGATTTCTAGTCCATAACATCTGGAGAGTACCAAAATGCTTAAGTACTTCTTCTGATATAAGGGCTTCTTCACCTATCTACTTGCAGTAAGAAAATGTAATGTGACTCCTTACATCTGTCCCATGCAGGATTCACTTTTACAGTATATGTCAACTAATGCTTGAAATGCACACTTGCACATGCACAAAACTGGCATTTGTAGGTAGTGGTAGGCATGTGCAGTCTGCTAGCTGAAGACTAGGGCCTGGCACATGCAGAATTGCCAAATGACTACCATTCATTGAACAGATTATGAATTAGCCCTAGGACCCCTTGCTGTCTCAATGAGACACTTATACTTTTCCCTTTTCTCTTTCAGGTATATGATCCCATGAGATTTTCCCCAGAGAACGCACGTCTGCGCCATCCCTATGCATACCTGCCTTTTTCTGCTGGGGCAAGGTAATGCTATTTAATGATTTCTTTATGTATCCAATTATGCTGAAATTCTTAGATCCAGAATTTATTTACATGGCCACACATTTATGCCCGGAGTCTTCAGTAGTAAGATACCCATCCACATTGTTTGATATCTCATATAACAGATGGGGATTGATTACAACCTTTGCTGTGGGTGGGAGAGGAGAAGTCCTAAGAGTAATTGAAATAGAGGGATCTGACAAAGACAACAGGAAAACAACCCCTGTGTTTCTTGGGAGTAATGCTCATTTAATTTAGTAAGGCTTCTGAACTGATAAGCAAAGGGTTCCACTGTTCATATGATAGCTGCTTCCTAAATGTATCTGAATATAAGGATCATAAATAGAAATCTATTTTATGAGCTGTGTATTTATGAATACACACATTATTCCATAGGTACACACAAAATGGATAAACACAACTAATGGAACTGAATGTGTTCTCCAACAGTAATATGGCTCCAACTATATGGGTATTTTAAAAAAGTTCAATTATATAAACATAATAAAAAGACATTTTTTTAATGTTGCCATGAGGTTTTTTGGTTTTATTTTATCCTTTTGGAACTGTGTAAAATGAATGGATGGATGCCATTGCTCCAGAATTCTTAAAAATTCCTTTAAGCCATTTTGGTCTTCCCTTGAGCCATTTCATTTGGAAAGTAGAGCAGCACTTTCAATGTTTGAGCCTAAAAATGGAGATACCGAAGCGCCCTGGTTTTCCACATTTCATCCAATGATGCACATGCCTATGAATCTTACCTATACATATGTTACTACAATCATTTCAAATCCAGGATGCACAACTCTTTTGGATTAGGGGATCCATTGGCTGCTAGGCTAGCTGGGACTAGAGACTATATTTGCCCTGAGACTAGAGATTAGAGACCATATTTGCCCTGCCTCCCTGCTGCTCCTTTACCTTCTGAAAAAAAAAATGAAAAATGACATTTGCCTCCAGATGCACCCTAAGAGATGGGGGCAAGCCACCATGATTTCAGTCCTTTCTGGACTCTTATAGGCTCAGGGAAAAACCTTTTCCCAACATACTTTGTGTTGAAGGGAAGGCATCTCCTAATTCTAAAATGGCCAAGAGTAGCTTTAAAAAGCAGAATTGTTCCCATGACCCCCAGTGTATGTGTGTAGCCACTTGGGGATAATTCCCAACCCCTCCAAAGAAAATCATTAAAAATTGAGAGTTGTGCTGGGAGATCCTTGAAGTGTCACATGGAGCTGTAAGGAGCAAATTCCTCAACTCTTCTAAAAATATTACAGCCAGTGTGTGAACTACTTTATAACCTGCAGTCTTTGAATTTTTAGCAACTTCCCTGATGCCTCTGAGAACTCTAAACCCACAGAAGTGGGGAAGAGAAAGTAACAGAAGTCTACTCCCTAGCATTATCTGAATGTGTGTTGCCCTGTGAAAATATTCTTTGGAAGCAGTTCATCTTTCCAGAGACACAGACTACTTCTTCATTACAAAATTAATATAGTTTGACATCACGTTAAGTGACATGGCTTAATGCTATGAAATTCCTGGATTTGAAGTTTCATGGGATATTTAGTCTTCTCTGTCAGAGAGCACTAGTGCCACAACAAACTAAAAATCCCAGGATTCCACAGGATGGTGCCATGACAGTTAAGGTGGTATCAAACTGCATTAATTGTGCAGTGTGGCGGCAGCCATAGACATGACTTCCTCTGATACTTTACCTCAAAATTTAAATTTTATTTCAAAAGGCTCCCCATTTGTAAAACTTGGTTCAATAGTTTTATATTTTCAGCTGTTGATTTCTGTGCTGGATGTAACCTGTTTCAAGCTGTTTTAAACTACCATATTTTCCTGCGTATAAGACTACTTTTTTACCTGCACATTCTGTGGCTAAAGTGGGGGGGTCGTCTTATACGCCGGATATAAGTATAATGAGGATAGATGTGCTAAAACTCTATATTTTGACTGGAAAAATGGAGGGGTCGTCTTATGTGCCGGGTCGTCTTATACGCCAGAAAATACGGGGTATATTGTTTTAAATTGCTGTAGTCTTTATGTTTTGCTGTGCTCTTACAGTTTTTAAAGGTTTTCTTACTTGTTAGTTTTATTTGAGCTTTTGATATCCTGCTGATCTGCCTTGAATAATTTTTAAGAAGATGACTTCTAAATACATCAATACAATCAATTCAAGCTGTATAAAGTATATCTCTCACAGAGAGCTAATCCCAGATACAGAGCCCCAGTTTATACACTACAAAACTAGCTGTCTTGTACAGTTTAATACAGTAAGCAAATATTCACTTAATGTAAAATTAGACTATGCTCAGGGGTCTAGAGTTGGAATAGAGATTTGTTTGTTTTGCCAAATGTTACCTGGGCATCTCCTTCAAAATATAATATTGTCCCATCTCTCTCTTTGCTCAGGAACTGCATTGGACAGCAGTTTGCCATGATGGAAATGAAAGTGGCTCTTGCATTGACTTTGCTGAAGTTTGAGTTGAAACCAGACCCAGAAAATCCTTCAATTCCTATGTCTCAGATAGTCATACGCTCCAAGAATGGAGTACATCTGAAACTGAAGAAACTTCTCTGATACATCATAATGTTGTGAAATTTGTATAGCACAGTGAGGGGGGGTTACAGACTGCCAGAAATAGTGCAAATTGAGTCCACTTTAAGGGTTAGAGTTAGTGCTAGGGAATCATGGGTATTATTTTTTTTCTGAGACATTGAGCCTTCTCTGTCAGAGAGCTCTGGTGCCACAATAAAATACAGTTCCCATGATTCCCTAACCCTAACCCTAACCCTAAAAGTGGACTCAATTTGCACTATTTCTGGCAGTCTGCAACCCCCCTGAGTCATGTTTCACACTGGGATCAAAATAAGCTAAAGAACTTTATTTTTTCTTCTTGCAGTTTAGACTAATACACTTGAACAATCCTACAAAGATTTACTTAACTAATTTATAATAGATTAAAAATCAGTTTGCTTCAACCAGTTCTGGTATTGTTAACATGTATCAAAATATATCCACACTCTGCTGTCTTTAGAGCAAACCAAATAACACAAAAGGGCAGCCATCCAGAAACAAAACCCAAACAAAAATGCTAATAGAGCATGCAGGTTTTTTTTAAAAAAAGATATAACCCAAATCTACATAAAATGAGAGTATTAACAGAAACATGAACAATGTGTATCACACATTAAGCACAAAAAGTGCAATGAGTGGAATTGTAACAAAACATGAATGTAAATAAAAAGATCAAGTTCTTAAAATTGGAAGAAACGATTATCTAGAAGGGGGTTTCTAGTAAAGATGAAGGAAATGTATTCAAAACAGTCTGCAAAAGATAGATTCCACACATCACTGTGGATATAAAAATAAAATTCTCAGAGGAGCTAGGAGACAATGCTAAACCAGTAGAAGTGTTTACACCCAGCTGTTGGGTAACATTCAAGATGATAAACTCAGAGCCTGCCAATGGATATTGAGCTGTTTTCAGCATCTCTTCATGTATCTTAAAAACTGAAGGAGGTGCAGCCATACCACACAATGATCTCTCTAACTATCTTCAGTCCATCTTTAGGAATTCTGGAATCTGCAGGTTTTATTGGTTACAGCTGCAACAGGCTCAGCGCACACATGAGTTTCGATCCAAGCATTGACCAACCTGCATGTTGATTGATGAGCCAAGTCCCCCAGCCTGAGTGCTGGGTACTGCCAGGAGGGCAGGTGTGGGATCCACATAGGCAGATGCCACTGCATGGTTTTTCTGCCACCAGAGGTTATTGTGGACACTGGCTCTCTTTCAACTGCCATATGTCTAGGGTATATTGGACTGAGTGGGTGTATTAGCTGAGGTTTCTGTAGCATCTTGTTCTGAGAACTGGGCAGTGACATGATGGATGTGGGAAGAAGACGCAACGGCTGGGGATGGGCCCCACCAGAGGCCATGATCTAGTGAGCTTCCCCATTCCCCTCCTCCCTCAGGTAGAGGTAACTGCTCCAAGTGCCTTGCTTGCCTTTATCTTCCCCTCCAGGATAGAAAAAGTTTGGGAAACAGAGGAGGATGGATCAAGTCTCATCCTCCTCCATGAGAAACGTGTGCTCCCAATAGCTCCACCACACAGTTTGAAAACCACTTCATTGATATATCAAAGGTATATAATACTGATGATGTGAAATGCACATTCACAAAGTTGATTGTGTCCCCAGATTAGCCTGAAATGTGGATCAAAGCCCTCAGTTTAAATCCTAATTGTGTTTTCTTCTCAGTTTAAACTAAATAGTGTGCCCGTTTCAATTTATATATGCACATAAAACTCCTACAGTAGAACAATACCACAAAGATTAACTCCAAAATACAGACAGATTTTTTTAAAAAATTCAACTATCAGTTCCAATAATTTCACACATCAAAATATGTCTTCACACCCTGTTGTCTTTATAACCAGAAAGAAAAGTTATCTAGATGATGAATTCCAGTAAAAATAAAGGGAGTAAAAATCTTCATAAAGCAATTTCTTTATGGAATTAACTTCTAAATAAGATGAGAGCACTGGCCACTAGATTAGATACTTGTAAATTAAAGGGCAAACCTCCAAAGTTGACTGCAAAAGATAACATGCATACTTCACCAATACAGTAATACATTGCAATTCTCAGGGACATTAGGAGACAACGGCTGAGATCTTGCATCCTACATCAAGCATGTGGAGTGGAACACTCTATCTGCACAGTTCCATGCGCTACCCACCCGTCAAGAGGAAGGGAGGCTGTTCAGAAAAGGAAGATGCAACTGTTCTTGGCTTGAATGCAAAGAAAAAGGAGGGCACACTCCTCCTGGGAGAGCATCCTTGTTTCATTTCCCTCTCACAGCTTAGACCTTCTGGATCCTCCTCCTTTGACTTTCCTCCCCCCTTCCTCCTTTGCCCAGCAGTATGTAACATAGGAAATCTCCCCCTTCCAGGGCTTGACGGCTGCCTGTGAGGCTTGGATGTGGCACAGGCGGTAGAGACTAGACTCCTGTATGTACCCTATCAAAATGATACATATGTGCATATAATTCACATTTATATGCACAGATGTTACTAACAAGATGCCGGCCAATGTATTTTTTTCAAGCCTTGTCCTGAACTAATACCAGTGTTTAACATTCAACTGTTGGGGTCAGTTTCAGACCGTGTAGCATTCTTTGGAATAACCATGTTTCCCAGTGTCCAGCTTTCTTCATTTAGCCATGC
>CM034706.1:198693309-198706354 GCA_020142125.1 Phrynosoma platyrhinos | reverse complement strand
AAACGATATTAAATCAGATCAGAATTAAAACAACAAATTAAAACAACATACAATATATGCAGATACAGTCATGAATATCTGCAATAGTAATATCGGAGTACAGTGGTATTATCTTTAAGCTAGGAGGACTCTGGAGGACTCTCCTAAGAGGTTCCTGAGGCCGGGATGGTCTATTCTGGAAAGGCCTGCCAGAAGAGATCTATCTCAACAGCCTTTTTAAAGCTGTCTAAAGATGTCAATTGACGGATCTCATCCAACAGGCTGTTCCAAGATGTTCCTCCAAAGATGGGTACCATCCATCGTCTCTTGAAATGTCTATGTAAACTGGCTAAAGGGGTGATATATCTTGATCTTCAGATATAGCCAAGTTAAAACAGTTTCATATATAACCTGAGCCCTTGAAAAAGA
Organism: Phrynosoma platyrhinos; assembly: GCA_020142125.1. Taxonomy (NCBI): domain Eukaryota; kingdom Metazoa; phylum Chordata; class Lepidosauria; order Squamata; family Phrynosomatidae; genus Phrynosoma; species Phrynosoma platyrhinos. The sequence continues at coordinate 198,705,946 of CM034706.1, read as the reverse complement.
CTGTTGGACGTCTACTGCCAACTTTATTGAGAATTGTATTCCTTTCCCTCCATTGTCCCAGAATTTTTTTAAAAAAAAACATGTGCAAATTAGTCTGCTAGAAGTCTAAATGCCTGACTGGAACTTTTTTTCTGAAAATAAAGGCAATGAAAAAAGGGGGAAACAAAATTATCAAGGGATTGTAGACTTTTTCCATGAAGAATAGACAAAGGGAGAGGCACAGAATTATAAAATGGGTACAGTATCGAGAATATTGTAGGGAAATGTTTAACTCAGTCAAATCAGCAGCAGATTTGGGAGTACAAATCTTCATAAAGCAATTGCTTGTATAGAATTAACTTGTACATAATGTGAGAGCAATGGCCACTAGATTAGATACTTTGAAATTAAATATTGGAAGCTGCTTTACACTGAGTAAGAGCACTGACCCATTTAGCTTGGTATTGTATGTTCTCACTGGCAGGAAAAATCCAGGGTTTCAGGTAGGAGTCTTTTGCATCTTATCTGGCTAAGCTGGAAACTGAAATGGAGACTTCCACTTGCCAAATATGGTGTACCACTGAACTTCAGTATATTCCTGCCATCCCTCAGTATGAATGTGGAAATCTTTCTTTTTTTCTTTCCTTGCCTTGTTTAGACTCCCATTAGACATTTTTGTTTTAAAATAAAACGAATATTACTCCCATGGTTTCCTCCTAGAGTCAGAAAAGTAAAATTTATGTGGATCTGTCATTAACATTTTTGCAGATCTTTCAATTTTTTCCTCTCCCAGATGTTAGCCATGACAGCTGCAATGAACTCCTGTGTTCTAAAATATTATGGCACTAAAAAGTGAACAACAGTTACTGGATGGAAGCAGTGTGTTGGGGGTGACGGTTGGGGGAGACCAGCTTTTGGCCTTCCAGAAGTATCTGGCACATATGCTTTATTGGTTTGAGCTTTCTGTGTTCTGCAGTTGCTTGGCATCCTCCTAAAACAGAAACCCTGCCAGGGGATCCAAAAGAATAACACTTAAAGTTATGAAAAGCCACTTAGAATTCCAGAATAATCAGCAGAATGTGAACACTGAGGAAAGGTCAAAGGAGTTGGGTGGGTTTACTTCAAAGAAGAGACTATTAAGAAGTAATTTGATTCAGTGGCATCATTAGGATTGGTGTCACCCAGTGTGTTAAACACATGGTGTCACACACACCCCAGCCTTGTGTACCACACCATACAGTATCCAGAGTCATAGTCCAGCACTTAAACTACTACACTATACTGGTTCTCAGAAACATGATAGCATTCTTTAAACTTCTGGATGTTGTCATATGGAAGAGAGCAATAACATGTTCTCTGCTGCCTCAGAGGACAGGACTAGATCTAAAGGCCTGAATAGAGATTCAGTGTAGATATGTGTAGAATCAGTGTAGAATAGTAGCAGTGTAAATCTGGATTGTTTTATATCCAATTCAATACCCTTCAAGTTGCTCCCAATTTATGGCAGCCCCAAGACAAATTTATCACAGGATTTTCCTAGCAAAACTTGCTCAGAGGGAGTTTGCCTTTGTCTTCCTCTGAGGCTGAGACAGTGCGATTTTTCCAAAGTCACCTAGTTCAATGCTCAAACTATTACAGCAAGCTAACTGTATATACTTGGTACCTTTTCCTTATTTAGCTAAAATTGCATAATCCATACATAATAGAGATAATAACAGCCAGATCAAGTATGACTCTGTTAATCAGTTGTTGGGGTGGGTTGGCATTGGTGCTGTTGCACACATGCCCTACTTGTGAGCTTCCCATAGGCAATGTTTTGGCTATATGAGACCACAGCAAATTATGGATACTTGCTCCATAAGGGCAGAATGAACAGCACCTCATTAGAAATTTTGAAATCATGTTGTTATCACAAGGGTCTATTTATATGAAGGGTAGGAAACCATGCAGGTGGTGTTGAACTGCAGGTCCCACCAGCCAGCACACCCAATGATGAGAAATGCTGGGACCTGCTGTTCAAAAATATCTGGAAGGCTACATGATTCCCACATAAGTTATGGGGTGACTGGTCATGCTGAGGCAGACATTCTGGGAGAACCTGAGTTCAAAAAAGTAACTTTCTCCAAGTTTATCTGCAATGGAGATATATGTAGTCTCAGGAACTCTGCTAATTGCAGTGTTAGCAATGCAGCTTCTATAAGATTATTTCAGTCTGTCAATGGTGAATGAATCTGCCATAGGACGTTATCACACAGGGCCTAAAGCAGTCCCATCCCCGTCGCATCCCCGTCCCATTGCGGTTCCTTTTCAATCCAGAACTTACCGGCATACAGAAAGCAGCATCATTCCAGTATCATTCTGGTCGCGGCAAAATGTAATTCCCAAAGAAACTGGCATTCAAAAGAACGGTGATGATGCCGGATGATGCCGCAATGGGACGGGGATGGGACGGGGATGGGTGCGACATCGTATGAAGACAAGGGGAAAGGAAGCGCAATGGGACGGGGATGGGCGGGGTTTCTCTGCGACATCGTGTGAACACAGGGGAAAAGGAAGTGCAATGGGACGGGGATGCAACGGGGATGGGACTGCTTTAGACTCCGTGTGATAACGTCCATAATTATCTGTGTGTTTTTCCTCATTAATACGTTTTGTCATCTTGACCATTCTCCTGTGTTGCTTGGTCGCATGTGGCCCAAACAGTTTTCATCTGTGAAGTGTTGGAGCGTATAGCACTTGCTAATGGCAAGTGGCTGAATCAGCAAAACTTAAAATGATTTCCATCTCATTCCCGACATATTTTATATGTATGTTTTAAGAAACATGGGCTTGTAACAGGAAGCATGTACCCTAAAAATGGAATTTTGGACATGTTAATTATGCACCCAGCATGGCTACCCTTGAATATGTTTCATTTACAGTTTGAATCAGAATCCAGAATGAAGTCACCACCCTGGGCTAGTGTATATGTAAGTGTGTTATGCAAATTGCTGTGGATTTTCACACATTCGCATTGACATTTAATTGTCTTCACTTTTCTGCACAAATGTGCATCTATTCATCCTCCCTCTGCTGAATGTACAGCCATATGAATCCAGGCCAACCACATGTTTGATAATGTGCACAGTCATGGATACTCTGGTAAAAACCATGAAACTTTTTCAGGGAGAGGTGCAAAAAGCCCCAATTCCTCCAAATCACATGTGGCCTAATCGCAGTCTATTCAATTGAAAGGAGAAGTATTTAATTGTGTAGAAAAGCCCTACTGCTGACGTGGAAATCATCTAAAAAGCCCTATGACCCAGGGACAGCTGGCAGTCTTATATGTGCAAATGCAAAGGCCCATTTATTCCATCTGATGGAAATATTGACCAAGAGCTACCATCTCATAATATGTCTACATTTTATATATCTATTTTTCTTGCTCCCAAAACTTTAAATGACTATGGGCTTTTGCAGACTGCTAGAGATAGTGTAAATTGAGTCCACTTTAACTGCCCTGGCTCAGTGATAGGAAATCATGGGAATTGCATTTTTTTCTGAGACATTGAGACTTCTCTGTGAGAGAGCTCTGGTGCCACAATAAACTACAGTTCCCATGATTCCCTAGCACTGAGTCAGGGTAGTTCAAGTGCACTGAATTTGCACTATTTCTGGCAGTCTGCAAAGGCCCTATGTTTATGGAGGGGAAAGTGGAGATTTCTTGGTTGCTATTGCTCAAGACATAGATTATATAACTTTCCTGGTTGTTAACATACCTTGGCCCTGAATGCCCTTTAGCAAAAGAAAATTCCAGCAAGTTATCTTGCATAAACCCACTAGATAAAAAAATATGAAAGTGGAGTAAAGGTCAAATTAGACTTGGGTTGGGCTGCATGCTTTGTTCACACTGGCAGACAGGTATGTCCACATGCCTTACCTGCAGGGAGAAGGTGCTATTTATTCATCAGGAACACTGAGAACTATTGCCCCCTATAGGAAATCAATGTAAAATTAAAGAAATATCAGCTTTCTTATGTAAGCTGAAGTTATCTTATGTAAGTTAAGGTATCCAAACCTGGAGGCTCTCTTCTGCATCTGTACTTGGTAAGTTTGTTGGAGTTTGGGAAAGTTTCGTTTTGTCAAGGCCATGTTGGCTGGGGGCCATGCAGGCTGGGAGATTTTGGGAGTTGAGATCCTTTTAAAAAGCAACTTTTCCAGTTCTGTTGCAGAGGATGATAAGCAGGGAGATGGTCTTTTCAGTCTTGATGCTCCCATTCATTGTGTATCCTTGAAGCCTGCTCAGAAACTTCCACTGGCTCAGAAAATGATGCTAGTTCGCTAATCAGATGGAAAGTATTTTTAAAAACCCATAGGGGAGTTCCAATGTGTTACTAGGCACATTCACAGTATTGTTTGGCTTATAAAGCTCTTTGTACTGTGAGATAAGGCATCTGAAAGGACCTCCTGCTAGGAAATAGAGATTTTTCCAACTCTGATCTACATCAGAGTCAGAGAAATCTCTATTTTCAGATGCCTTATCTCACAGTATCTCACATATGCTTTATCTCAGATCTTCATCAGAGTCCCACACAGATGTCTCCTGCTTCTTTTTCTCTTTCTTGATAAAAACAGACCACCTTTCGGGAATGGGAATGCTTTAACAGTAGATTCCTCCACTGGCAGGATGTTGGACTAGATTGTTCTTGGAGCACTTTTCAGTGCTATGATTCTACAACCTCATGCCCAATCTAAACTTCCTAGCTCTTTTGTTGTTGTTAACCATCCTCAGGTCAACCTCTTGGTGATCCTATGCATGAGACATCTCCAGGACTCCCTATCCTCCACTATTCTAAGTTCTTGCACATTCATGCCCATGATCTCCTTAATTGAGTCCATCCATCTAGCTTCTGGTCTTCCTCTCTTTCTACTCCCTTCTTCTTTTCCTAACATTATTGTTTTTTCTAATGAGTCATGCCTTCTCCAGATGTGGCCAAAGTGCAACAGCCTCAGTTTAGTTATCTTTGCCTCCAGGAAACTTTCAGGCTTGATCTGTTCAAAGACACATTTATTTGTTCTTTTTGCTGTCCTTAGAATCCTCAACACTCTTCTCGAGCACCACATCTCAAATGAATTTATTCTCTTTTTGTCTATTTTCTAAACTGTCTGGCTCCTGCATCCATTCATGGTAATGGGGAATACAATTGCTTGTAGGATTCTAACTTTCATGCTTAGTTGTATAACTTTGCACTTTAGGGGCTTTTCTAGTTCTTTCACAGCTAACCTCCTCATTCTTGGTCTTCTTCTGATTTGCTGACTAACCATGGATGCAATGGGTAATGTATTATTTGCTGTCTCCCTTAGCTGCTGCTGGTGTGTATGTGTGGCTGCTTATACATTTGCATGGAGCTGCTTTTTAATTTTTTGTATCCTAGTGTGTCTCCTTTCATTTTCATTACTACTTTATTGTTTTATGTTGAAATTGATAGCTTAACCTTTATTTTTTATTTTTTGGCTTCCTTAGAATATCTTATAGTGTCTGATAGCATATACATCTTTTCAAATAAATATAAATATAAATATAAATAAATAATAGAGTGGCATAGTGGTTTGAGCATTGTGATGTAGTTGTTTGAGCATTGGACTACAACCCTGGAGACTAGGGTTCGATTCCCCACTCAGCCAGGGAAATCTGCTGGGGTACCTTGGGCAAGTCACAGTCTTTCACCCTCAGAATTTCTCACCCTTAGGGTTGCCATAAGTCAGAAACAACTTGAAGGCGCACAGCAGCAACATCATAAATAAATAAGCTACAAAATCATTGTGTGAAAGAATCCAATATATTTCTTGTGTGGGTGTGCAGCCTTTATGTAAGCATGAATGTGTGTTCACTTTGAGACTTTCTACTCCACCCCTTGTTCTCGTGATTCTCCCTGGAGAAGAATGTTAGGATATTAGTGCATGTGATAAATAAGGAAGGTTGCCAGATATTCTGCCCTTGATATAGTTCTACACAATGATCTATTTGTAGCAGACTGTTTTCAGGCCAATGTGATATATTCTCCAATGTACTACACATAGAATCATAGAGCTGGAAGAGACCTCAAGGACCATCCAGTCCAACCCCTGGCCATGCAGGAATACACAATCTGTCAGAACCAGTGGACTCAGTTCCCAATAACCAGAAAACATCTTAGTGTGGTGGAAAACAAAAGACTTTTATTCCAGACATTAAGACAGAAGTCACCAGTAAAGGGTTTTTGCCAGAACTGAAAATTCCAGTCCCAACCATAGCTTTAAAATGCAAGTTATCCAGCTCCCCTTCCTGACTGTTGGCACTTGGTCTTTGGTCCTGATCAAAGCAAATGATAATGGTCCTTTCTTCCTCCACGTACCAGAATTGCTGCAGGAAGGATGGAGTCATAAAACTGTAAACCTCTTCATCACTCTGCTTACCATTTGCCCCCCCCCCCCATTTCCCCTACACAGGACCCATACATGATTCATGCAAACATTTCAGTATCCAATGCACTTCCATGTTTAATACATATGTCTTTCTCAATAAACCACACCAATCATGGCAGACTCATGCTGATGGATTCAGACACAAAGCACCCCTGACAGATGGCCATCCAGCCTTTGTTTAAAAACCTCCAAAGAAGGAGACTCCACCACTCTCCCATTTTAGTCGCCCTCCTTTGAACATGCTCTAGCTTCTCAACATCCTTTTTGAATTGTGGTGTCCAGAACTGGACATAGTATTCCAGGTGAGGCCTGACCAAATCAGAATAGAGGGGCACTATTACTTCCTTTGATCTAGGCACTATACTTCTATTGTGCTACTCTTAATAAATAGCTGAGCGCTGAGTGATTCTATTTCTCACATAATTAATTCCAACATTTTTTCCAATAAGAGGGATATAAACTGAAGTTGGAAATGAAGGGAGAAGGAGGGAAATCCTATATAAACAGGGGTAAGGCCCCTTATCTTTATTGGGCATGCAGAAGATGGAATTTCAATAGATTGCAGTGAGCATTTCCAGCTTCTGCACATCTGTTTAAGGTATAGAAAGAGCCCTCTGCTCTTTTGCATCTGTTCTTTTGCAGCTACAGCGATGAGAGTTGGTGGGTGGAGTCTTTGCAAGCTATCTGATCCTGAGATAAACACCAGACAAGCAAGAACTTTCTCATATTTATTCCAGACTCAAAAAACAAGCAAACAAGTAGGGAACAGGTAATGGAGAATCTAATGAATGCCATGTGGTTTTGGCTACCTCGGAACCTGTCTCAACTTTTCCAGCTGACGGGTGCTTTGGTCTTGACCTGTGTGACTCTGAAAGCCATCCAACTATTTCAGACAAGGCAGAAATTAATGAAGGCCTTCAAGGATTTCCCAGGACCTCCCTCTCACTGGCTGTATGGCCATGTTCGCATGGTAAGGGATTCTCTGCCATTCTTGATAAGGCTTGTTATGTTCAGGATGCTGGTAGACTGCAGAATTAATGCATTTTGACACCACTTTAATTGTCATGACTCCATCCTGTGGAATCCTGGGGTTTGAAGCTTGTTGTAATACCAAAGCTCTCTGAAAGAGAAGGTTAAATGTCTCATAAAACTACAGATCCCAGAATTTCATAGCATTGAGCCATGGCAGTTAAAGTGGTGTCACACTGCATTAATTCTGCAGTGTAGATGCAGCCCCAGTCTCTCGCTTTGTAAAACTGCAGTTTTTCCGTTTTTATAATGAATTGAAGATGGATTTGTAAAGTCCAGTTCTGTCAATGAAGAGGACTTAACAAGTAAGGTAACAGTTGTACAAGGGGCAACTTTGTGGTGAATGAACACTTTGATATGGACTGTAGCATTCATCTGCTTCCCTTTAAAATGCTTTAAGAGATGGTGGGAGTGAGGTGAAGCTCAGTGGGAGGAAAAAGAAGAGGGCCCAGAAGTTTTTAAAATTAAAATTTCATTTTTAATTTATTTTTAATTTTTTTTAATTTTCTTGAAAAATGTCACATTTCAACCAAACCTTCACTATGCATATGTAAATACATTTAGGTTGTGTCTGTGATATTGTAATTTGAAGGTATAATTTTAATTTTGCTAGTTGTTTATGTCCCAAAGATTAGCATTACATTTAGTGGTATATGGGAATTATGATTTATGAGTAACATCAGTGCAAAAAAGCATTACTAAGGATTCTGTATGGTGTGAAATGAGAGGAGGTCAATGGGGGGGGTTACACCATGAGTGACCACACTGGGTGACACCAACCCTAAGGATGCCACTGCCACAATAAACTGTCAGTGTATGGATGATGGGTGTTGCAGTGATGCTCTTTGGCAAGCTGGCTGCTGTGATCCACAGCCACTTTGTAACTCTTACCATCAACTGGCTCAGCTTCCTTTCTTCAGGATCCTGTCTTCCTCAGTCAAGAAGACACATTGTAAAGTCCAAAAGCATAGTTTATTAATGCATATAGAAGTAAAAATAAGATAGCTAAGTAAAATCCATTGTGATGAACTTGTCCAGTTCAGCCATTAAAGATTACATCTTTAACAATCCCAAATGCTTAGGATCTCAACTTGTTGCAGTTGAAAACACTGCTGCCAGGCAGGCTTGCACACGCACACACGTGCTCACAGCTTAAAACAAAATAAACATAACTAGACAAAGGATTCTCTAGGCCCTTCCCATACTCCACCTTCTAGGTGTTAACCTTATGTTGATTGGATAATGCCTGTATGATGTATACTAACCCAGCCTCTTGCTGTCCATCATCCACCACGTGACTATTTTCTCAGCCTAACGATGTTTTGGATACTGCTATCAACCCTTTCTCATAACAAAATCTGTGTCTATGAGTTGTACCTTTGGGAAAGTACATGTTTATGACTTCTTGGCCATCTGGTGTTAGATTCACTTGTTTCCCTAGATGTTGTTCTCATGAGGAAAATTCCACACACACATCTCTACATTTCACCTTTGACTGTATAACTCATCCATATTCTAACATAAACAACAATTCCCAGGATTCCCTAGCACTTAGCCAGGGTAGTGAAAGTGGTCTCAAACTGGATTATTTCTGCAGTGTATTGTGGACCCAAGGTTCTAATCCCTGTTCAGCCAAGTTGCATTCTCTCAGACTCAGAGGAAGGCAAAGGCAAACCTCCCTCTGATGAAATCTGGCCAAGAAAATTTTAGAATAGGGTTGCCACAAGTTGGAGTTGACTTGAAGGCACATAATAGCAACAGAGATCAGAGCAAGAATTGCAAAGTCCCCTTTGCTTAGGGAATGTAGGACATCCTCTCAGTCACAAATGCCAGCATAGAATTGGAAGGAATTGCCAAGAACTACTCTTTTGCTTCACCCATGGTCAGATTGGCTGTTTTCCTCTTTTGGGTGTTGGAAGGGTGAAGCAAAATTCTTTTTGTTGGATGGGAGCAGAGTGCAAATAGAAGAGTTTTTCTGCCATGAAGCTGAAATATCCGCCAGCCATTTTTTGACTATCAACAAGTTGTTCATAGCTTTAAACCTTGTTCTATTAAACAGTGGCATCCCTAGGGTTGGTGTCACCCAGTGTGGTAACGCATGGTGTCCCCCCACCATTGACCTTCTCCCATTTCACACCATACAGAATCCTTAGTAATGCTTTTTTGCAAAAATGTTACTTGTAAATTGTAATTCCTATTTACCACTGAATGTAACACTAATAGTTGTGACATAAACAACTGTGGTGAATAGATTGTCCAGCTGGCCAATCAGGAGGCAGCTGAGGGCCAACCAATAGAATTCAAGCTGGGAGCACTTGAAAGAAAGAAAAAAAAAACATTTCAAGCTGACAGTTGAGGGAAAGCAGTTGGGGAGTTAAGCCAGACAGAGAAGGGCTGCATTTCTGGGAGTTCTGAGGGAACTGTAAATTTTGTTATTTGGAGTCCAGACGGGAGGGACTCGGGACACATACAGAACTTTAAGGAAGGGAGTTGCTGTTATGTTAAATCCTGAGAGATATTGTTAGTCGGTGTGGCTGAAACATTAAAAGGGACTTGGAAACAAACATTGCTGATATGTAAACAAGAGAAACTATAGACCTAAGCAGACTGCCAGAAATAGTGCACATTAAATTGAGGCACTGCCCTGGCTCAGTGCTAGGGAGTCATGGGAATTGTATTTTTTTCTGAGACATTGAGCCTTCTCTGTCAGAGAGCTCTGGTGCCACAATAAATTACAGTTCCCATGATTCCCTAGCACTGAGCCAGGGCAGTGCCTCAATTTAATGTGCACTATTTCTGGCAGTCTGCTTAGGGCCTATATTAACAAGTTTTGATATAAGTTATATCTATTCCATTCTGTTCTAAAATAAACTTTTATTCTCATTTAAACATCACTTGGTCTACGTCAGGGGTAGGCAACCTTTCCCCTTTAAGGGCCGAGGGACTTCAGCTCCCAGAATCCCAGGAGCTATTGGCCTACCCCTGGTCTACGTTTTCAAACCAAACTGCGCTACTAACCTTTTAAAGCCTTTGGGAAGGGATAACCAACCCCCCCCCCCCAGGACTGCCATCTTAGAAAGTCAGTTCTAAGGTAAAAAGTGGCAAGAGGATTCGCCACAACAACTACTGTGTTTCCGTGAAAATAAGACACTGTCTTATATTTATTTTTCCTCAAGAAGACACAGTATGGCTTATTTTCAGGGAATGTCTTATTTGTTCTGACTCCACCCTGATGCCGTGCGCCCGACTGAAGGATGCACAGTGTCAGAGCAACCTCTTAGCGCAGTGTGCATACACGCTGTGCCAAAAGGGAGCAAAAGAGCATCAGCAGCAGCTCAAAGGCCAGCTTTTTGCTGCTCCCAAAAGGAGTGGCCCTTTGAGCCACTCTTTTGGGAGTGGCAAAAAACAGAATCATGGTTGCAACCCTTTGAGCCATGGCCGCAGCTCTTTTGTGGGCTGCCTCTGGGAATGGTTGATCCACTGCTCCCAGGGGCAGCCCAGAAAACAGCCATGGCTGCAGCTCAAAGGCCAGCTCTTAAAAGAGCAGCTCAAAGGGCTACTCCTTTTGGGAGTGGCAAAGACAAGGATCCTGACTGCGACCTTTTGATCCACAGCTGTGGCTCTTTTCTAGGCTGCCCCTGGGAGCGATGGATCCGCCACTCCCAGGGGCAGCCCAGAAAAGAGCCACAGCTGCAGCTCAAAAACCAGCTCTTTGCCGCCTCCAAAAGGAGCGGCCCTTTGAGCCACTCTTTTGGTGGTGGCAAAGAAGAGGATCAGGGCCTCAGCCCTTTGAGCCCTGATCCGCCGTTCCCAGGGGCAGCTGCCCTGTTTGCATCAGCCCTATTTCTTATTTTCGGGGTATGGCTTATATTGCGTAAATGGCTACAAATCCTGCTATAGCTTATTTTATGGGTATGTCTTATTTTCAGGGAAACACGGTAGTGAAATTAAAATGATACCTTTAAACATTTTGGGGGACCTCTCCTTTCTCCTCCCACTGAGGTTCATCCCATTCCCACCTCTCTTAAAGCATTTTAAAGGGAAGCAGATGAATGTTACAGCTTGTTTCTGCCAAAAGGTAGTGTAGGTGTTTGAGGAGCAGTGGTGTTACCACCACCCTTTAGGGTGTCACCTGGTGTGCTCAGCCCCCCCCCCCCTTGATACTACTGCTGTTAAACAGGAGAAAGAAAAAAATCTTCCTTTAAATAATAGGAGAGGCATATCTAGATGCTCCTGATCTGCTTCTTATAATCACTCCAAGACAGATGGCTTGTGATGATGCCCAGTTTAGCAGCTAGCTTGAGTGGTTTCAGAAAGAAATGAAGCATAGAGGAAACATTTCATGGACAAAATGTAACTTAATAGTCATGTGTGCACACACAGAGAATCAGAAGCTTTGCAATAAAAGCAGCAGTGTGCATTAGTTCTGCATGTATTAAAAGTCATGCAGTTATGGTATATTGCAAAATCCCAACCACTTCAGACAACATTGTTCTGCACACAGATCATTAGTATTTACTCATTCCCTTCTCTCTCCCTTTCACACACACATAGTATGTTCCTGTCTTCTCATTTGTGTAGTGGGGGGGGGGAGGGAATCCTTGCTACCTCATGGTATTGACACATACAGTGTCTCCTTTATATGAAATACTTGGGACCAGAATTATTTTGGATTTCATTTTTTTCCAGATTTTGCAATATTTCCATATACATAATGATATATTGTGGAGATGAGACCAAAGTCTAAACATGAAATTATTTTATGTTAGGTGTGCACATTATACACATAACTTGAAGGTAATTTTATACATAATATTTTAAATAATTTTGTGCATGAAATAAAGTTTGATACACTGGACCGTCAGAAAACAAAGGTGTCACTATCTCAGCCATCCATGTGAACAATTTTGGGTTTTGGAGTATTTCAGATTATGGAACTCCACATAAGGAATACTTAACCTGTACTGGGATTTAGTTATTTTCTTATTTTATAAGAAAATAAATCTAGGCCAAATGCAAGAAAAATACTTTGTGCATGCTCTGTGAAACTACAATTTATAGATTTTAATTAATTTATGAAAATGGCCCTCTGCACCAATGTGTAGGAAGGCATTGTTGGGAGATACCAAAATATTAGCCTTGTTGAAATTAATGTTGATGGAGTGTTGAAAACAGTCCTTTAGAA
>CM034706.1:198654234-198668273 GCA_020142125.1 Phrynosoma platyrhinos | reverse complement strand
GTCATTGTTTAATAGTATTTTAAGGGGTGGGTGGGATTGTTGGATATGAAATGTATATTTTAATGCTGTAAGCTGCCCCAGTTGCCTATCTCCTTCCAAACCTATCTCCTACCATAAAATCAGACACCCCACTGGATAAAGAATGAGAGATCAGCACATAATCCACCACACTACTTCCATGCACAGATACATAGGAGAATTCAGCATATTTATCAAAAGGGGAAAAGCCATTTAAAATTAAAAGGGCAAGGCGACTCACCATTTGGGTCAAACAAATACCACCATAATTCACCTTAAGGTCTTTAGAACTTCTATCATGATTAAAGATAAAGATCTCATTATCTACTGCCCCCCATTTACTGAAGGAAAAAAGTATATTATTATTTGGTCCAAGTCTCGCATTGAAATCACTTATTATAATTAAATGAGCCCTGAGGAATGTAGTTTTCCAAAACTCCCCAGGTCTCTATTATTTTGTTCCTTAAGGGAAGAAGGGGGATGTAAACATTAATTAACAAAAGGTGCTTTACTCCAAATTCTATATAACCAGCCACTGCTATTTTCCCACAAGGAGAAATCTATTTGATGGTTACTTGGAGGGCTGTAGATGTCAATATTGCCAAGCCGGCCTTAGGTCTATCATTTCCTTTATTAGACTCAGCAGGGATATTGTTCGCCAAATACTCATTTAGATAGATTTTTTGGGTGGCCTAGGTTTCTTGAATAAAAATCACATCATGGGCTCTTAGGTAATCCAAAACCTTGGGATCATTATGTTGGGAGGCACACCCTGCTATATTCCATGAGACAAATGTGTCACTTGCCTTGGGCAAAGTTTTCTGTTTGACAGAGGGCCAGCTGTCAGGGAGAAGAGGGAAGGCATTAATTAGGGGACCATCTTGTCGAGAAGTCTGTCAATTTGACTCAATGATTTGGTTTAGCTCCCCAGTCTCATCTAGAAAGATGCACCCTGCTCCTTTCAGGGGTTTAAAAAATTCGACCTTATCTGGTACAATTTGAAATTTTAGCAATGGAGCAGATTGATCCAGTTCATCAGAGTGCAAATATCTCATCTGCAGCCATTTCGTGCTGGTCATTTGGGCACCCGATGGTACACAAAAGTTATATTCTTTAGGGGGTGAATGGCACACTCCAAAAGTATTATCAGTTTTACTTAAATAGCCAGCTTCCCCTCTTTTCCAATTAGATGATCTTGCCCGACTGCAAGTTGACCCTATGTCCCTGTCCTGAGGTCTAGCATTCCTCTCTATAGACCTAGAGTGGATAAGAACATCTTGTAGGGCTGAAAGTCTATCAGTTATTTTCTCTTGTGATTGTGGAGGCAGAGCTAGGAAGGAGTTTAGTATATTCATTTCATCTGGGTCTAAGCCAATTCTTAAGTCTTTTACATTTGGTTTATGTTCTTTCTTTGGGCTCTGATTCAGCTTGTTATTATGAGCATTGATTTGAGCATCCTCCATGACGATAGCTGAATGAAGCCCATTGGGTCTTCTGTTGTGACTAGATTATTTATGAAATAAGGCAATAGAAGCATGATTTTTGAAAAACCTGGCCACTGACAAGCCCACGTGAAGGAATTTATTTCTATCCTCGTATAGTATCTTAGCAACTTCCAAATGTCACCACAGTACAGAGATTATAATAATTATAGAACAAATATTCTATGTTAAGAATATCATCAATATTAAGGGACTGTGTAGTTATTTTGTTCAATAAATCCAAAAAAAATGGGCTTTGCGTTGAGGGAGAGAAAGCAGGCCTTTAGGTTTTGGGAAGTTGAGGAAAACCAGCTTCCAGACCCCATTTTTTGTGTACGGTATTTGGGTTTTTGATTTATCTTGATCTTGATTAAGCCCTTGTGACTTATTCTTTGGACTTACACCTTCATCTGTTGCACATTGCCCTGGGTCTTGTATTATGCCAATTGGTGGTATTAATCCAGTTTCCCCATCATGGGGACAGATGGTTCATTACATAGCTCTTTTAAAGTGCATTTTCTTCTGCTGTTTAGTTGTATTTAGACCTTTCCTGGAAGATTTGATGTTTTTACTCTTTTTCTGGGAGACTTCCTTCCTTCTTTTCTTCATTCCCTTGCTAGAATTTTTATTTTCTTCTCTCTTTTGGAAATTTACAGCAGCATCTTCCTTCCTTAACTGAGGTTCACTCTTGATATCATTTTCTTTTGGAGTGAGAAGCCTCTCATCTCTCTTATAGGGTTCTGTTGGAATATTGGCATCAATGCTTGTGTGTAGTTTTATATTTTCCTTGAGAAGGGGGTGCTGTACACAGGAACACTGATATATATCTCTATGGTCATTTGGTCAGTGTTGCTTGTGAAGAGGTCACTTCCTATACCCCTCTTCTTTCTGGGTTTTTTTCCCCTGGGGTAATAAAGTTTCATGATTCTTTGTTTGGGAGCACACTTTCTTCCTCTGCTCCCATCGAGGATGGACACAAAAACCAGGCTGTGCTCCTAAAGATGTTTTTCTTCTTACTTGCACATGTGGAGGTCAGCTATCTAGACCTCTGTACCAAAGTATAGTTTTCTCCATTAAGTAGTTATTTTGCAGAACCTAGATGTAGCAATAAAGTAAGTTTCTTTTTACTTATCAGTGTATCCTGTTTATTTACCAGAAGCTCAGATCTGGTTTTTACCAAATACCTGTGGAGTACACACTTGTTGTGGGAATGAGAGGCCTCTCGTCTCTCTTATAGAGTTCAACCAAAGTAAGTAGTAAGCCATAGCTTTCCATCAGGAATTTCTTAATTAGGTTCAAATCTATATTTATATAGTCCAGGTATTTCACCAGTGTAGTATCCTTTGAAGTTTGATTTTCCTGAAGTAAGGGTAAATCTCTAGGGACTGAATTGGAACATGAGGTTGACATTTCCCTCGGGGGGGGGGGGGTTGGTTCACAGCATGAGTTTAAATTAACCTCAGAAACATTTTCCTCATCAGATTGGAAAGAGAGACTTTCCAAAACTGGCCCAGGTGTGTCAGCTAGAGGAAGAAGGTCAGAACATTTCCAGCTTCCAGGGATTGTTCCTGCTAGTAATTCAGCATGGGCAATTTCCATTTCCAGATCTATTGTTTGTTCGCTTTCTTCCAATTCAAATTCAAAATCAAGCCCCTTCTTTACATTACTTACAGTCCAGTCAAAGGGGCTGCTATGGTTATTTGGGTCCTTCTCTTCCTTTCCTTCCTTAGTTGAAAGCAAATAGGACAGAATTTTAGTTTGTTTCTGGACCTTTTCCTTTGAGGAAGACCTAGCCCCAGAGGGGAAGGGACTGACAACTTCAAACATGCCTGCCTTATAAGAATCATAACAGAGAAGGTGATTTCCAGCTAATAAACGAGAGTTAGCATTCCAAGATTTTACTGCTATCATCTGAGGCTAACAGTAAAATAAAGTTCACTCACTTCCAGTACTGTGAAAGGATGAAAAAGGCAAAGATGCCCTTACCAGGGAGTTGAGTTCTATACATCAACAACACTAATGAGGAGTCAGTAAATCGTTTTCTTTCTTCTGCCTGTGGGCTTTGAAGATTTCTTGCTATTATCTGGTTGTTTTCTTTCTTCCAGCAAGTAGCTTTTGTAATTGATAAGGTATAACAGAATGAAAGCTTCTAGGATTCCTGCAGTCAAGGGGAGGAGCTTACTCATGTGCATCTGCCGTCAGCGCCATTTTGCCGTACTTCTCAGTGTAGCATTGCTATCTTATTCTTCCACTCCCTCCCCCTTCCGCTGACTGGCCCAGAAGGCAGAAAAGGAAAGAGGCAAGCAGCGATGGCCTTGTGTTGTGTGGCGATTGTGTTGGTGGCTTGAACCTAGGGCTGGACACCATGGTGGAACTTCACTTCCAAACAGCCTTGAGAGAGTAAAGGGAGTCTCTTAATTCTCTGTGGTTTCTTGGAAACCTCCTTCTTTTCACATCAGCAAGGGAGGAAAGAAGGGGAAAAAAAGAGCTCTTGGCTTGGTACTGGTACTGAGGTTGAAACAAAATGGTAGAAAAAGTGTAATAACTAATGTGTTGAAATTGCATTATCAGAATGCAAATTAATAATATGCATCATTATAATAATTTGCATAATATGAAACTTAGATGCCCAGATATGAGGGGCTGGAATATCTTTCAGTCCCACCACCACCACAAGCATGTGGTTGGTTTTCCAAGTTGTGGAGCCCCATTCCATAAGAGGTTCTCTTGGACTCCTCTCTGCCTTTTTCCTGCCACTTGGAAAAGGCCTTACTATTTAGGCAGGCCTTTGGTGTTTAAATTATCAGGCAGAAGGGTTTGTGTGTGCTGTGGTTTACCTTTTTATCTTTTAATTATGTCTTAAGTGTATTTTAAAATGTTTTAACAATGTGCTTTGTGAATACAGTTTTAGCTAGACTATGTTTTAAACTTTTTTTGTAAGCCACTTTGAATTCATCACCAGTAGAAAGGCAGAGAATAAAACAAGCAGAGAAAGAAAGAAAGAAAAAACAAATCACTGTTTAATTTCTGCAAAAGAGCAGTGTACCCAAAATAATTTTTACAAAAGAGCCTGATGCTAGCCTAAAGTTTTTTATTTTCACTTCAGAAGACTGACCATGTCTTATAATTAGTGCCAGAGGGAACTAACCTTCAGGCAAGGTGCGTCCATCACAAAAAGTTACAGGTTTGCTAAGTTGTCGACCCACTGCAGGGACTGGAGGGTAAATACGGAGACTCTCCTTTATACACATGGTGGTGTAAGGAATCTTTCCAAGATCATCCCTGAAGAGATCACATAAAATCATGTTTAAGCTAGTGGTACTCAAACGTTTTACCCCTAGGACCCTCTTTACATCTACATGCAGGCATTGCAGCCCCTCCCACTTGACATAGTACAGTGGGGCCTCCTTATCCATGGACTTGCCATCTGTGGATTTCAGCATCTGTGGATGGCAAGCTCTAGGTTGTCTCCAATGGCAGTGTGTGCACACAGCTGTGCCACCATTGGAGACTGTTAGAATATGGATGGGTTATACAGTCAAAGGTGACATGTAGAAAGGTGTGGAATTTTCCTCATGAGAATAACATCTAGCGAAATAAAGTAAATCTAACACCAGATGGCCAAGAAGTCATAAACATGTACTTTCCCAAAGGTACAACTCATGGAGACAGATTTTGTTATGAGAAAAGCCTTGATAACAATACGTAAACAATTGTTAGGTCATGGGAAAGGAGTCACGTGGTGGATGATGGTCAGCAAGAGGCTGGGTTAATATACATCATGCAGGCATTATCCAATTAACATAAGGTTAACACCTAGAAGGTGGAGTATGGGAAGGGCCTAGAGAATCCTTTGATTAAGAATGTTTATTATTTCAAGATGTGAGCGCGTGAGCATGTCTGTCTGGCAGTGGTTTCAACTGCAACAAGTTGGGGATCCTAAGCTTTTGGGATTCTTAAAGATGTAATCTTTCATGGCTGAACTGGTCAAGTGCATCACAATGGATTTTACTTAGTTATCTTATTTTTCTTTTATATGCATTAATAAACTCTGCTTTTGGACTTTACAATATGTCTTCTTGACTGAGGAAGACAGGATCCTGAAGAAGGGAAGCTGAGCCAGTTGATGGTAAGAGATACAAAGTGGCTGTGGATCACAGCAGCCAGCTTGTCCTGCCGATTCTGCTGGGTGCCAAAGAGCATCACTTCAACACCCATCATCCACACACTGACAGAGACAGCCCCGGATGTGCCCAATGGCTGCATGTGTATGCGGCTGCACTGCCATTAGGGTAACAGGATTTCAGGTAAACCCTCATTGTTTAGGGACAACAGGGGCTTGCCTGAAGTCCCATTGTCCCTAATGGTGGCATGACCATGTGCATGTGCCGCAACTGGGAACAATGGAACCTGACGTCTCGTGGTTTTGGTATCCACAGGATGTCCAGAATGGATCCCCTGTGGATATCAAGGTCCCACTGTATATGAATAAAAAGATTTTGTTTATTTAATATGCATATTTTTATTTGCACATTCATATACATTAATATTGTAACATTTTATAAGGAAATAACATTTTTCAAATTAGAATGGTATTAAGTAAATTTAATATTTAACCCAACTCATGTATAACTTTTAAACATAAAAATGTTTGGGAAAAGGAGGAAGAGGAGGGATCATGACCTCCAGGTTTTGCACCCACCCTTGAGCAACCTTAGCACCTTAGCTAGGGGTCCCACCCCACTGTTTCAGAACCACTAGTTTAAATATTTCCTTTCACAACAATGTTGATAGGCATTACCAGCAGTTTTCTAATATGTGGGCATACTATTGCAACTGGGCTAGATTTTGTTTCTAGTTTATAAAGCCCGAAACAACCTGGGACCTAATTATATAAAATACCACTTTCTTTGTTATATATCCATTGGGTCTTTGAGTCCAGTCTTTCAGAACAGTGTAGTGGTACCTACAATTTGGAATTCTTTTCCATCAAAACTTTAAAATTCTGTAACTGTCCTTAGCTTTTGATGCTTGTTAAAAACATATTTATTTGAGCAAGCCTTCCCTATTTGGTGCTGATGTGTTGCTGTTGTTGTTGTGTTCTTCCAAATCATTTTTGATTTATGGAGATTCTGGTCATAGGTGGGTTTTTTTGGCACATTTCTTCTGGGGTGGGTGTGGGGTGCCATTGCCATCCTCTGAGGCCAAGAGAGTGTGACTTGCCCAAGGTCACTCAGTGTGTTTTTATGCGTGAGCAGGAAATCTAACCATGATCTCCAGATCATTTTGGAATGTTTGGATATAGCAGTATTTGCAAACAAAACAAAACAAAACAAAACCCTAACACTGTTGTCACACATATGTTTCTGGAAGACATATATTTTTGCTTTTGTCTCTAGCACACAGATATCCAATGAAACTAACAGTCAATGGAGATTATAATCTCCAATGACTGTATGATCTAAAGCATTTTGTATCTAGAGTACTGATTACTGAATTATCATGGAGGTACCAAGAATGTGCAGGCTAGATTCTTCCCATGCCATGTCCAGTTACAACCTGAAGAGGAAAATCTTTGAAACTATGGATCCAGGGAAAGTTAGTGACACTTAGGGTTCCTCTGGATGAGGCCAATGTGTTAGGAGGGACAATTGTAGCCATTTTGTCAAGATCTTGTTCTAGTTATTCTCAGTTAAGATGGATACAAAGGGATATCCATGTAGGCAGAGGCCATCCTTCATCTCCCTTTGTGACCTACCCAGATGCTGAGTTTATCAGGAGAGGCCTTTTTTTCAGTCCCCTCACTGTCACAAGCATGTATGGTGGAGATGCAAGAAAGAGCCTTCTCAGTGGCTGCCCCTAGATGCTGGAACTCCCTTCCCAGGGAGAACAGAACAGTCCCCTCCTTGCTGTCCTTCTGTCGGCAGCCAATTTTTGTTGTTGTTGTTGTTGCAAAAGGCTTTAAAAGAGAATGTTTTTAAAGTATGGGCTAAGTGGCACTATATTGTTTTACACTGAATTGTTTTTAATTGCTTTTTCTATTGTTAATTGCATTGTATTCTTTTAACTGTAGGTTTGAATTGTTTCAATACTGTGAATATGGTAGTTTGATTCGATTTTAATCTTTACTTTTTGTATGTTTTTAACTTTTAGCTTTTAAATTGTAAGCCACCTTGACTCCCAATTTTGGGAGAAAAATGAGATAATGATGATGTAGCAGCAATAGTAGTATATGACTCATTTTTTTCCAGCAAGAAAGCTTTAAGTTTCAATCAAAGCTCAGCACAAGAGGCATTTCTGCTAAAACAGGATAAAGAACTGTGCTGTTTTAGAAATTGTTGGACTACCAATCCTACCCCCCCCCCCCATAAATGTTGTTCATGATATCTAGGAACGACAGAAGGTGGAATTCAACAATATCTGGAGGCCCACAGCTTCAAAATTATAAAACGAATGAGATATCAGTGGGTCTTGCTGTGATGGAGAGCAAAGCAAAGATGAAAGTAAGACCAGAAGGATCCTAGGGTTGTAAGGAAGAATCATCTTGTTTAAAATGGATGAATGAAAATAGGAGATTATAATCAGGATTGGCAAAATCTTGTCAATATCCACCCAAAAGTAAGCATACTTAGAATTTTGCAGTATATAATCCAAAGTCCAGCAGAGTCACTATTTGTACAAGGTAAATATGGGGAGGGGCAGGAAGTGACAAGATGGCTTCTGTGTTTGCGCTATTAAACCGACCTGTTTCTAGCCCTTGGAAATAGAAGGAAGATTTGTTTTTCCTTCAAACAGACTATTACATTAATTTTAAAAGATTCAGACACTTTAAGTTAAGTTAAAGGTCTCACCACTGAACTGTGTCACGGTTCCCCAAAGTTTCCTTTATCTCCTCCCTGCATCTTTGTTGGTGTTCTGGATTCTGGGCCATTGCATATAAGATCCAGGAGATCCCACTTGCTGTGGTATCATGACCTTCAAACATAAAAGTGTCCACTTCAGCACGCAGATCTTCTTTAGATAACCCAACTCCATTTTCATCCTGAGGAAATACAGAGATTAGCTACTGAAAAAAGTTCAACTGGGTTAAAGGTAAAAAGATTCTCATGGTTATAGAGAAGCTTTTTCAAGCTGTTTAAATTATATAATTGGTCACTTATTAATCAAGGTAGATCAATGTTCAAATTGCAGATAAATGGAATAGAAGAAAATTTTTGATTTGGCTTTTCCATTTGGCTTAGCTTCTAAACAGAGAAATCAGAGAGGTGCCAATTTGTCCTTCACCACAGGCAGCAAAAAGACTTCAGTGAGCAAACCCCTTAGCACAATCTTTCTTTTTGAGTGTATGTGTGTTTCTCCTGAACTAGACTTTTGGGCTGCAGACATCTTTGAAGAAGATGACAGTAGGTTTCCTAGGTTTTCCTTCCTTCCTTCTTATTTATTCCTTTTTTACTTAGATTCTTGATGAAATTCAGACTTCACAATTTTAAACATTTTCTTTATTTCCTATCTAGCCTAATTTCCAGTTTAGGTTTCATGAGATGCCACAGCTTGGGCTCTGGGATCCTCTCCTGTAATCTATATTTGGAATAGTTTTGAGTCTTCCTCTTCAGAATTTAAGCTGGAAATATAGGACCAAATTCAAACTTAGTACCAAGTAGATTAGAAGCACTGAATGATTTGAATTTATCAAATCAACATTGGGGCAAGTCACATTGATTCAATCCCTTCCTTCCTTTATTTATTTATTTATTTATTGGATTTATATTCCACCTTTCTCCCAAAATGGGATTCAAGGTCTCTTACAATATTTTTAAAAGAATAGAACTAAAACATTAATTACAACTAGTTAAATAAAATAATAATAATTAAATAATACTAATATTAAAACAACAGTTAAAAACACAGCAAAGTCTGCTTCTTCACCCAAATTCAACCCCATCTTCTCCACAATCTTGAGAAAAATCATTCACATATTTACAAAATCCATTTCTCTGTCACTCTTTAACTATATGGAAAAATTGGAGATATGTTTTGACTTGAGATCCCTTCCATTTGAGGCCTTTCTTACTCCATCCAAGTTTACATATGCCAGATAAATTTAATCAGTTCAAAGAATGCAGAGATCATGGACTACAACACACAAGGCCTATTTATGGGTAGAAAACCTAAAACTAAGGAATCTCTTTCCACTCAACTGCAACATATTAAAAGCACATGGTTTCAAATCCATCACGTCTACTCTTTTGCCTCCTGCTTGGCTGCAAAATTCCACATCCACTAACTCCCTACAATTCACTATGTGCTGACAATCATCCACAAAGTAACAGAGAGAGTGAAATCATATATAGAATATTAGTGGAGACCACATGGCAATGGCCTCTTTCCCAGACAAATTTGAACGTCATTGACTCAGACTAGTTCCATATTTGGTCCTCTCCCCTTTATAAGGCCAGATCAGCTAACACAAGAGAAGGAATATTTAAAACAATTCACAAATGGTGTTTAACTCCCATCCAGTTATCAAGAACAGATAAAAATGTTCCCACCATCATACTGGATGGGTTGCAAACAGACTGGCTCCTATTTCCATATGTGGATACAATATCCTAATGTTAGTACTCTGGACAGCACCCATAAACCAGATCTCACTTATTATCAAACAAACCATCCATTTTTGTCCTGCACTTTTTTACTCCATTTGTATACCAATGAATCCAGTGCTCTTAAACATAAGGGAAAAGCAGATGGGCAGGAAGGAGCAGCTAGAAACTTCTTCCAGCCCAATTGCCCCAGAGCCACAGCGAACACATGCTGCAGTCCTGCGGGTGCCTCCTGCCATAGTCCCAAATAGGAGCAGAAAAGATCAGCTCCTTTGGAATCAGTTTTGGGCCCCCTTAGGTGGCCCCGGGATGGCTTCCAGTGCTTCAGGGGAATGTGTCATGTAAATGCCACACCCCTGGAGTGGCTGGATGCTGCCCCCATCTGCCTGTCTGTTTTAGGCCATAGAAACGTTTTCATCTTCCTTCTGGCTGCTGTAGGAACTGCCTGTTAGAAAATGGGAGATTTACCTGGAAAAATGGTGGACTGGAGTTTGAATACATGGTTACTTTAAAAACTTTCCTATAACATCAGTTCTTGCAATGGACAAAGGAAATCACATTCCTCTTATGCGGTCTGGTCAACTCTTATTGATTATGTTACCACTACTTCACATTTGTCCAAACCACCATCAGGAACTGCTGACTTATGCAGATACACTTTCTGCTTGACTCCATCATGAAAGGCTCTCTCAGTGAACTTTTGTGTTCATCCTAATTGTACAAAGCCATCTGGATAACTACTCTTATGGAATTGTCTGTTAAGTATCCCTTATATGTGTTTTTCTGTTAACTCACATCCTAAGCCTGTTTGAACATTTTGTTGTTGTTGTTGTTGATTTAGTATTCTTTGTGAAACTGAAATTAATTTTTTTTTAAAAAAAAAACACACCACAGCATAGGACTTTATCACACAGGGAAAATCAGGGGGGAAATTGGGGGTTTAAGGAGCCATTATCCCGCCATTATCCCAAGATCAGGTGAAAGATTAAAGAGTGATTAAAGAGTGATTATCCAGGCAATAAACAGCAATAAATCATTCACGGGAATTCCCCGTGAACGATTTGTTACTGTTTATGGTCTGTTTACTGCCAGGATAATGGCTCTTTAATCGTGATTATGTGTGAAAATCTTTCACCTGATTGCGGGATAATGGTGAGATAATGGCTTTTCCCCTGTGTGATAAAGTCCATAGTTAAAACCATTTTTTAAAAGTAAAAAAATTAAAACATTAAAAACAACACACCAGTTACATACACAACTATTTAAATAAAATTCACACAACAAAAGTCTGCCTAAATAAGAATGTCTTCAGCTTCCAGTGAAAAGAGAGCAGGGGGCTGACCTGATCTCCCATTGAAAGGAGTTCCATAGTCTGGAATCAGCCATAGCGAAGGCTCTTTTTCAAGTCCTCACCAACAGCACCTGAGAAGATGTTGGGAGTAAGAAGAAGTCTTCTCCTGCTTTGATTTAATTAATTTCTATTTAAAATTAATAATTAGTCTACAGTAAGCTTTAGTTGAGAGCCAGTGTAGTATAGTGGTTTGAGTACTGGACTAGGACTCTGGGAGACCAGGGTTCAAATCTCTGCTCAGCCATGGAAATCCACTGGGTGATCTTGGGGAAGTTATACTCTCAGCTCAAAGGAAGGTAATGACAAAACCCTCTCTGAACACATCCTGCTACTCTTATTGTAGCTGCAGTTTTCAAGAAGAAGCAAGTAGAAAAAATGCAAAGAAAAAAATAGTGACACTGAAGCTCTGTAGTAAAACTCGGTGGGCTAGAGTGGTGATCTCCTCTGAAAGTTTACTTAAAAATCAAAACAAAGAAGCTCTTCAAGAAACAGTAATCATTGAAGATCCTAAAGTACCTAGGTGTAAGAAACATTGTTCTTGATGAGGATGTCTTCATGGTTCAGCTGCAGAATTCCCTGAAGATTCTAAAGGCAATTTCTACAGCAATCACTGCATCTGAATCAGTCAGTGCACTTCTGTCAGAAATTCCTTATCAAATAAAGGTAAAGGTTTCCCCTTGACATAAATGTCTAGTTGTGTCCAATGGCAGAGGGCAAAGATGCCAGCATTGTCTGAATATGACTATGAGGTCATGTGGCCTACATGAGTGTATGGAACACTGTTACCTTCCCACTGAAGTGGTACCTATTTATATACTTGCATTTGCATGCTTTCAAATTGCTAGGCTGACAGAATTTGGGACTAGTTACAGGAGCTCACTCTGTCACATGGCACTTGTGTCTCTTGAACTGCTGACCTGCTGACCTTGTAATTGCCAGACTCAGCATCTTAACCACCAAGATAAATACAACTGTTTTTGAGAATTTTAGTGTATCTCCACTTACAGCTATAGAAGAAAGTATAGTGAAAGATTTTATTTTAAAAAGGGAAAAATTATTGCCATTCAGTTCATGCTGCTGCAAATGTGTTGTATCCAAGATTCAAAGATGGAAATATAAGTGATGACAGCACTGCTGCTGCATTTGACTGGATAGTTTATCGCATGGCACGTGCAGGAATGGGAACTGAATTGAACAGAAGGGGATGAAAAAGGGTGAGAATGCATGTTACAGTACAAGAGAATGCTGCCAATGCCATCGGGAGTCCTCAAGCCATTCCCCATCCATGCTATGGCAGCCGATTTTGAAGAATGATTTTGAAAATTCTGTGGAAAATTCGCACATGGTTGCTTTGAACAGAAAACAGCATTTTCTGTAGGGAAAATCACATTTCAACTAGAAAATGCTGTTTTATGCAAATCACCCATGTGCAATTTTAATATAGAATCAATCCCAAATTACAGTATTTTCTGTGCAGAAAAAAAGCATTTTCTGTCAACTAATTAATATTTCTGCATTGAAAAATAATTTTCCATGCAGAAAATGCCATTTTCTGTGCAAAACATCCAGGTACAAACTTTGTGCATAATATGTCCCAACCTGTGAAGGTTCTCATCAGTCCATGATTTTTCTCATCAAAATTTCTCAAAAACATGTTTTTGAGCATTTTTGATTATTTTTTTAAAATATTCTTTCCATCCAAGATTCTGCTGCAAAAACAGTACCAGGTTATTTGAAATTCCAAAATCTAGGAAGAGATTTGATAGAAGAGGAAGTTCAGAAGCATTCCTAGTACAGTGGGCCTATGGTATCCACTGGCGTTTCATCCCAGGATCCCCTATGGATACCAAAATATATGAATGCTCAAGTCCCATTAAATACAGTGGCATAGTGAAATGGTGTTCCTTACATAAAATGCCAAAAACAAGCTGCAGTTTTCGGAATTTAAATATTTTTTGAGTATTTTCAAGCAGTGAATGCTTGAATCCATGGATAAAAAAAAAATCTATGGATAGCGAGGGTCAACTGTAATTACCTCACATTTATACATTATTCAGACATTATTATCTAGCTACATGAGCAAGCTGCATTTCATACAGTGTAAGAACTAACATGATATGGGATAATTGGTGTTGTAGTTGTTTATATTTCTGTTGATATCACACAGTAAATGGTGTCTGTTCCATTATGGCTAACATTTCTTACCTTAGCAGAAAGAAGAATATCCAAAAAATCCAAGTATCGCCTCTTTTGGGTTTTTTTGAGCTCGCCTTCCTCCCTGAATGATTTCTTTCTTTCTTCTATAACTTTTTCTGTGACAAAAGTTATGGAATTGGAATTTCAGATGCATGTAATAACAATACTGTCCCAACAACAAAATGAAAATCTGAAATATTGCTTTTTGGAGAATGTTAAATCTGTTTTAAGGCTGAGAAGCAACTGAAGAGACAACTGTTTTATTCTTTTCATTTTCATTTTGTTGTAACCACTTCAACAACAACAACACCTGTCTTTAGATACATCAGAAGCCATGAAGAAAACATTGTGTGGCCCAGGGCCTGTGATAATAGTTGGCATCTTTGGGCA
>CM034706.1:198635882-198652571 GCA_020142125.1 Phrynosoma platyrhinos | reverse complement strand
TCTTAACTGCCTTTTTAAAGGCTGTTAAGGTGGCGATGTGACGGGTCTCCTCTGGCAGGTCATTCCATAAACTGGGGTGGCAGTCGAGAAGGTCCTCTAGGTTACTTCAGCCAATCTAGATTTTTTAGGCTGCAGAATATTTTTTTCCCAGAGGACCTTAGTGTGCAGGGTGGATTGTGCGGAAGAAGGCACTGAACTGAGATTTTTACTTGTTGAAATGGATTAAACTATCTAGCTATCTATGTATTACTGTTTTACCTACCAATCCAAGGAAGCAAGAACTTAAAAGTGGTTATAGGCTTGGGATCTGAAAAATATAATAGATAAGATTCTTGAAACAACAACAAAAAACACAGGAATTCAGTCAAAGGTAAGTACAGCCTGTGACATTGCAGTAGTACAGATACTGGTAGGAAATATCTAGTACAGTGATGCCGAACCTTTTAGGGCCTGAATGCCCAAGCTAAAAGGCCTTCTTGCACCAGGTGTCACCTAGTGCTGGGGGTGAGACTTCTGCCTTCCAGAGGCAGGATTTCCAGGGTGGGACTTGTTCCTCCCACCATCCTGAGCCTTCAGCTGCCTCTCCAGAGACAGCTGAAGGCCCAGAGGGGCAAGGTGGGGGGGGGGGAGAAGAGGAACAGGCACTTGCCTTCTCCCCCCCACCCCCTACCCCCCACTGTTCCTGGCCTTCAGCTGCCTCCAGAGAGGTAGCTGAAGGCCTGGGATGGCAGGGAAGGATGAAGAACAGGCACGCTATCTATGCTAAGATAGGAAAGTTACTGAGATTGCTATTCTAATCTGGCTACATCTCTAGCATGGTCTTGGAGAAGAGTAGGGGTGAGAAGGGTGGAAATTTCCTTGAGAGTATCAGTTTACATCAGAGAGCAGGCGCAATAGATAAACAGAGAGGGAGATCGCTGCAAGTTACTCTAACTATCTAACCCTAGCACTAGTGCCCATTCTGAGGCATTAACTCTTTCAGTGCAGAGTGTTGTACTTCCAACAATTGTAATGTTCATCCAAGCTTTATACAATCAATTTAAGTTCATTATTCAGCAAACCCAATCATGAAACTACTTTGTGGTGCAGACAAGTCAGGTAGTAGTGTCTATATTACTAGGGAGAAGATTAAGGAACTGGAAGATCACATGGGGCTAACACTCGCAGCGAGTAACAGTATTGTGACAGCCTTCCCAGCTGATTCATCCACTGATAGAAGAGGAAGGCAATATTTGATAGATGCTGCCATTCCCCAGGAATTCAGTAAGGTGTTGGACTCATTCAGGCAAAAAGAGAAACTGGCAAGACCCTTGTCTACAGGGCTGGCAGTGTTAATTCCTGTGCAGAAAGCACAATAGCCTGTAGTTATTCTGCAGAGGCAGTGATGGTGGAGGTCACACAAAGAGAAATAGCAGGTATCTTTCATGTCAATAGGGTCCCAAATCTATGGAGGGGGGTATAGACAGCACCAGGATGGAGGCAGAGGTGATGCTGACTATGGGCCTTTGCAGACTGCCAGAAATAGTGTGCATTAAATTGAGGCACTGCCCTGGCTCAGTGCTAGGGAATCATGGGAACTGTAATTTATTGTGGCACCAGAGCTCTCTGACAGAGAAGGTTCAATGTCCCAGAAAAAAAATACAATTCCCATGACTCCCTAGCATTGAGCCAGGGCAGTGCCTCAATTTAATGTGCACTATTTCTGGTAGTCTGCAAAGGCCCTAAGTTTCATAGTTCTGGGCTCTGCTATCTCAGTGGTGATCTGGACATAATGTGCTGACCTAGGGATGACCCAAAACATTTTTGCTACCTGAGGCACCTCTTCTCTCACTGTATTTACAGAACCAGAACAGAGTTTTACCTCTGAATTTTATTTCAGCGCTGCTGCCAGGGCTTTATTTTCTTGTGCACCCAAGGTCAACAGGCTATTTTAAGAGGCACAGAATAAGGCAGAGAATACACACAGCTCTGCTAACATCTTGCTCCTGATCCCCAAAACTTAGATTCTGTCATTCTGCATAATAGTAGGATCCAAGTTATTTTGACTTAACAAGAGAAGCCACTGAAGAAAATGTAACACATGCTCTTGGACTTTAGAACAGTGCTCCTCAAAGTGGTGCTCCATGGACTGGTGCCATCTGTGAACTATTTGCTGCCTGCCCACAGCAAGTTTCCAGAAAAGAAAGAAATAGTTATATTCAGGGTGTACAAATATGGTGCCAGTATATCTCTGGCATATTGGGGGGGGGGGGAATCCCTTTTGGTCCCTCACATCAAATAGTTTAAGAAACTGCTTTAGTGGGTAGTTCTAACATAAGTAATCTATGTAGGGTGTAAAAAGCATCACAGAAAAATCTGTTTTAGACAGAAATACAAGTTTACATCACATCAGTAATGAATCAATCCTCTCTAAATAATAGTAAGTTTAACTCCCTGCCTGCTCATGCTGAAAGATGATGAGTTGGGGTTCCACTCACAGAGTATTAATAAGGTGAATTTGACAGATACAATAGGCTCACCTCCACGACCAAATATAGTTTTGGCATAATCTGGATGGTGGATTACTAAGGAAGCTGTAAAGCCACCAATCCACCTAGGATAGGCATAGGGATATTTTCCTGCCCATTCTACGCTCTTACTGAATTCATCACCTCGACTGACCTGCAATGACAGAGTTGAAGAAGAAAACATACCATGAATTATTATAAATTATTATACATTATTTCCTGATTTTGTAAACATTGTTTTACAATATTTTACAAAGAGACACTTGCATGTTAATAACAACTGGCATTCAAGATGGGGTTATTATGTAGTCCATGAAAATCTGTTTCTGTGAGTACAAGTCAAGAGAGACATTTTCATGTTCTCCATTTCATTGCAACATAAATACTTCCTAAATACTAATAAGTGATAAAGATAGGATCTGGTGGCAGAAATTAAGGACTTTTATTAACAGAGAGAAAATCAGGGGGCCCAAATATAACAGGGCTGGCTAACTACATTTTGAAGCAAGAGATGTAATGTCATGATCTCTATAGAATGGTCTCCCTTCCATCAGACTGTTACAGCCTGCATCCAAAATTACCTTACTATACCTAAGATTCTAAAAAGTAAAGATTTTTAAAATCTAGTACAGTTTAATTCATTGGACAGATACGATAGTTCCCAATCAAGAAGACAGTACTAAATAAAAGTGACAGATACATGTAAGAAAGTTTGTTACCCCCAAGCTCAGGCCCCTGATCACCCTTCAATTATGATATGAATTTAATATTAAAAGGGACACTGAAGTGAGTGACCTGGAAAGGCAACCCCACTGCAGAAACCTGGCCATACTATATTTGGAAAACTAGTTGGTTCTAGCAAGGGAGGAAGAAAGTGCAACCATCACAATACGATCACAAGCCTAATCCCCTTTTCTCTGGAGAACAATGATGGCTGAAGGAAATGGTTCTGCATAAACAGACAAAGGATGCCTCTCCAGTAGTAGGAGTTTTTCCTTTGTCTGAGATATTCATGCCAATTGTCTGAACATATCCTCAATCTCTCTACCATTCTTCTCCACTTGGGAAACCATTTAGCAGTAAGGTAATCCATTAATTTCAAGATTACTGCCCCAGTAGTAGTTTGGTCTAGTTTGGGACTGAACAGACACTCTGTTTGTTGTACTAGGTTCCTCAATAAGCCAGCCACCCCCACATGCCAAGACAGCTAATGAGCCATCTCCATTCTGGACATCCATCAATTAGAACCATGCTTCAAGATTGGTACCCTATTACCATTAGCAAAGGCTCCTATTCACCTCCTAGTTTTGCTTCGTTAGGTTTGTATGTGTGTGTGAGTGGGTACTTGTGTGTATGTTGCTTAATTTCTTAATAAAACTAAAAACCTTATTTGGGAATTGCCTCTGAAGTGCTATGTGATTGGGAACCAATATAAACAATGTTTATCCCAAGGCTGAACATTGCCCCAGCCAAGATATTTTTATTTGAGCTTTTAATAGTCCCCTAAAACATATTAATTTTGGGTGCCCTCCCAGGTCCCCCAGATTTTGGGGTAATGAGTTAGTTAAATTTACCTACATTAGGTAAAATTAAATTCAAAACCATGCCATGTCTCCAAAAGATAAAATATTTAGTGAGAAACATGGTACAACTGGGGAGAAGGAACATGTTAGAGGCACTTGAAAGTTTTGATACATATGTCCAAAGGTCAAACCCTGAGTCTAAAAAATATTGAAGAATAAGTGATTAAATGTCTGGATTGTGCTACATATCATCTTTTAATCTATGATAGAAAGACACAGATCCATGCACACACACTCTCCAGTCTGGTCAGGTATTTAAGATGTCTCCAGGAAGATGTTCCTTCCTCTGAAATATATCCTACAGCACCTGGTATCCATAGGTGGTCTCCCATCTATGTACTAACCAGGCTGACCCAGCTAACCTTCCCAGATTAGATGGAGTCTGGTGCTTTTAGGATGTTTAGCTCCTGAGCAACAGTTTACCCTTATAAAATCTTCTCCACTATTGCTTAAGGAAGAGGAGAAAGATCATCTGTCTTGTTGGCATTTCTACTACTGAACAGAAAGGAAAGCAGGCATTCCTACACACAAACTTGAAACATTCAGAAATGGAATTGTGTGTCCTGGCGATGCCTGTACTACAAGGGTAAGCAATGTCTACTATTTCAATCAAGAGCCAATGCCAGATACATAAGAGGCAGACCAATGTTCAAGTTAAAGATAAGATAAGATAAGAGGTATGCTACCTTTTAAGACTTCAGATTATGAGATCCTGCAAGATATTCACAGAGGAGGAGGAGGAGGAGGATCACAGCATTTCTTCATCTGGTCCATTCAAGATCACTGACCTTGCTTCATATGAATGGAGCTACTAACTTTGGAGATTATTGCACATGTTTTCCTCCCGAGCTGAGCACAGGGGTAAATCACTTAAAAACAGATGATTTCTCATGCCTCTGTGCCCAGTTCAGAGGCATTGCATACCCGATCTGGACTTCCCCCGAATGCAAGTCAATGTAGTGCTTTGTGAATTCCAGATCAGGTACACAATGCCTCCAAGCTGGGCATGGAAGTGTGAGAAAACATCCACTTTTAAGGAGTTTACGCCCATGCCCAGCTCATGCCCAACTCAGGAGAAAAATGTGTGTGATAATCTCCTTAGTTTCTTTCTTGTCTTGCTTTTGCTAATTGGAAAACATATTGGAGGCTTTTTTTATTTAAGGAAAATGGGGTGGGATTGGGACCTTTACCCATTGCACCTGATGAGAAATTCAATGTTTACCAATAGAAAAAACAGCAAAAAACATTACAGAAACAGAAGCATGGAAGAAGGATGACAATCTGTCTTCAGTATATCTGATGAAATCTAGTTCCATTCTAACAATCCATACTATTGTTTGATGGACAATCATAGAATTCATTTCCAATTCACTCTAGTAATATTTTTACACTGTATCTCCAGTCACAATTCTCCTGATATCTTTTAAAGCCCCATTAGGACAACAGCACCCTGAAATGTGTCTGGACTATTCCATCTGAATTATGTCAGGCAGAGTGCTTGCCTACACACAAAGAGAAAAGATCTTCTATAACTTCTATAGAAGACAATTTTTTGGCAAATGAAGTATATCATCCAAGGCTGCCAGCTAGAAGCCCCATCACCTTTGCACCTAATCACCTTAACGGCTGTTCTTTATATCCAAAATTATGCTCCCTTCTTTTCTCTCCCTGTCAAGGATGTAAATCATCCTCAATAAATTGCTTGCTCATGTGGATCTAGGCTTCTCTCAATTCAACAAAATAACTCAATTATCAAGCCATGTGAGATTCCTTACTTCCAAAGGAAAATGAGGCAATGGGCACTATGGTGTTTTGTTTTGTTTTTAAGATCTCTCTAATTAGCAAATTGTGTCTGTACAAAAGTAGCATCCTTCTCCTATGGGAAGAAAAGCACATGCACATATGAGCTTTTCTGTGGCTGCTTATTACAAAATAACATCTTCTATGCCTGGTCCTTAATATTTCAAGTCCAAGCAAACAGCATCAACTTTTCATCTGTGTTGTTATGCAGTTTTCCTTAATTTCTTCTCATTGCCTTCCTGAGCACACCATAAAATACCTCACTCTTTCATTGAGCAAGGAGAATAATTTCCCTTGTCCTTGCTAGTGAAGACCTACACCTTTTCTTACTTGTCATCTTTTTTTACCTGCATGCTGTTGCCAAAAAACCAGTGGCTTGGAGGGCCTGGAAAATGCTTGAAGGTTCTGAGCAGCTCCTTTTTCCTCCAGGACAGCTGAAGAACTTTCAGTAGCCCACAGATAAAGATGAAGCCAATAAACAGATGCAGAAGTTGCAGAGAGGGGACTCCTGCCATTCTTTCCAGCATGGAAGGCATGGTGCTGCAGCCACTGTCCTTTTCTGAGAGCAGTATTGCTGCTGGCTTTTTATTTCTCTGGCTGGAGTTTCAGAAATCAGTAACCAGTGAGATGCCTCTCACACCTCTGGAAAATCAGTGTCTGTGCTGGAATGATCAGCTGATTTCCCTTTCACCTGGAGAGATCGGTAGATTTTTAACTTGTAAGACAAGAAGGAGAAAGGTCATTCACTAATATTTTAACCAGTTTTCCAGAGTGAAAAACAATCCCTTCCCTGTGTTTTAAGGGTTCTGATAGTTCAAAGAATTAAACATCTCCTCCTATACTTGTAAGGTGATATGCAGGGCTGTCCATATTACTCAGAAATCCCAATGAATTCAGCAGGGAGTTAGTCATGGGTTGCATTGACTCCTTAATTTGAGGCTGTCCTCTATATGTCCTCTTCCCTGGATCATGATGTAGAGTAGGTAATTTTTCCATGATGACACACAGCTTGTAGAGTATCTAGGGCTCAGGCTGTTGGCAGTCATGTTGCTGACCTTCTCCTCATGTTGTTAACCTGGTGAAATCTAGGTCAGTGAATGACAGTGTCTCTCCTCTTACTACTGTTCTATGCTTATAAGGTAATTAAAGTGAGATTAGTGGTCAAAGGAGTCAGTCAGTAAATATGTCTTCTTTTTTGCTTTCCAAAATATGATAACCCTATTATAAGACCAAGACATTGTGATGTAGTGCTTTGAGACAAACAAAGAGGTCCTTGAGCAGATCAAGCCTGAACTCTCCCTGGAAACCACGATGATTAAACTGAGGCTGTCATACTTTGGCCACATCAGGAGAAGGCACAGATCATTAGAAAAGACAATAATGCTAGGAAAGGGAGAAGAAAAAGAGGAAGACTGTGCTTCAGATGGATAGACTCAATTAGGGAGATCATTGGCCTGAATCCACAAGACATAGGTCATTATCACACATGGCTCACAAAGCGATAATAAACTGGAAATCACAAATTCTGAAAATAAACCGAAAATAAACCTTGATTCCACAAATGGTTTTCACACATAATTACCTTAATTGCGCAATTAAGGTAAACTCCCCCTGAAACCGCATTTAACGTTCACACACAAGTGAGAAAATCCCGTACATGTACTAGAAATGATCTTCTAGCACATGAGCACTATGCTTGCCATGGCTGTCACCCCTTCCCCAGGTCGTCCTCAGAGCAGCCGGCCCTCTGTACGGCTGGCGCTCTGAGGAGGACCTCCCGCTGCAGCGTTCTCCGAGGAGGTCCTCCTGGGAGCGCCGGCCCTGCTTATGGTTGACGCTCCAAGGAGGTCCCCCTTGGAGAGCCGGTGCTCCTCGGAGGTCCTCCTCGGAGCGCAGACCCTGCGTAGGGTCGGCTTTCCGAGGAGGTCCCCCTTGGAGAGCCGGTGCTCTGAGGAGGTCCTCCTTGAAGCGCTGGCCCTGTGGAGGGTCAGCGCTCTGAGGACGATTTGGGGAATATCCTATATTTTTCTTGAATGTCCTACATTTTGCAGTGCCTTGTCTGCCTTTGCCATTAGGACATCTGGATACCTGGAGCTGGGCTCTTTTTACAGGATTCTGAACTTGTTAGTTAAACCAAAGGACTCACTTTAGTCAAAAACAGAGCAGCCCCAGATATAAAGAAATGGTAAAGGGGTTGGGGCGCCGATCGTGCGGCTGCCCCTCCCCTTCCCTGCTCCCAAGACGGCTCAATTAGCCGTCTGCCGAGGGGGAAAGGAGACACTTACGCTGCCTCCAGGACCCCGCAGAACCATGGGAAATGATGGGGAAAATGTTCCCCAAAGCGTATTTGGTTTTCACATTACGGTAAATGCGGAATTACCGTAATTGCGCAATTGCAATTCTTCCAAGGAACCGAATTTCAAAAGATCTCGGATAACACCAGTTTCTGTCCACTTTCTGTCCAGTTTCTGTGCGACGTCATGTGAAAACATGGGGCACTAATCCAGTTTCGGTCTGGATTTTGTTTAGATTAACCAGCAGATTTGCCTCCGTGTGATAACGTCCATAAAGTGGAGGATAGGAGGCTTGGAGATGTCTCTAAAACAGGGTTGACATGAGTTGAGGTAGACTCAAGGGCAGCTAACAAGAACAACAGAGAATGCATAGGTATCAGGAATACAAACCACCCACAAATGCAAAACTCTAGGTTACACATTCATAACTGCATATGTGAATTTTGGACAATTATTTCCTTGTATCACAAAATTTAAGGGCAGCATACAGACAAGATAAATTTAAAGCAATTTTCAATAATAAAAAATGTAAAACAGTAAGAAATGCTGTAAGTAATCTGAAAGCATATCAAACAATTTAACAATTGAACCAAAACAATATTATCCCTTTTGCAATAAAATGGTCTCAGTTAAATTACCAATTTCAGTCAGAAATGGCAGTGAAGAGACGACAGGTTTGCCACATTTCAGTTCTCTGAGTTCCAACAGAATAATTTGCATATTGTAAAAATAATTTACTTTTTTAGCAAATCATGTGCTGGATTAGGATAGAACTAAAGGCCTTTGCAGACTGCCAGAAACTCACTCATCCTATTTCCTCCCCCCATCCTCAAATAATTTCTCTCACAATAGCTTTATAGAGACAAAACAGATTGTTGGCTTTCTCTGAAGTTTTTGCTTCTGACTCTCTAAAAGGCTAAATAAAATGTAATGGTTCCATACAGCAATTGCATAGTCAACTTTTGCATTTTTAAACTCAAGCTACTCACCTAGCACACTGGAACAAAACCCATGGACATTTTCCAACAGAATATAGTGACAGGAAAGAATATTAGGCATTAGAGATATCCTTCCCTTCCTGTTGCCTTTTGAGCATAGCAAGAGTCTGAAGCAGAGTGGAAGGATCTGCTCTGCATACTGCATATCTCTATGGTGACACATTCTGTTTCTTTTCATTAAGTGATCAATGCTATTGAATAGAAGTTTGTAGGCACATCCAAGGACAGAGAACAACAGTACAGGAGGTGTAAATGCTGCTTCAGAAAGCTGTGGATTCACTGAAATTATACAGTGAAATGGAAAGCAAATTATAATACTATTTTCCTGTGTATAAGACTACTTTTTAACCTGCAAAATCTGTGGTTAAAGTGGGGGGTCGTCTTATATGCCGGGTATAAGGATAAGGAGGATAGAGGTGCTACAACTCTATATTTTGACTGGAAATATGGGGGGGTCGTCTTATACGCCGGCTCGTCTTATATGCTGGAAAATACGGTAAGTCACTTCTACTGGTAATAGAAGTGTCACTTTATAATTTTGAGCTCCCAAAAATGCCAATCACAGCGGTGACTTCAGTCACTGGCTAAACCTTCTGAAAACCAAGAAAAAAAACAATGAGACAAATAGTAGCTGCTCATTTTGCCTTCTATCTCTGGTTCTTCAAGGGTGAGATAACTACTTTTTAATGAGTGGGAATTGGAACCAATCAGTAGTATACATGAATATCAAATGACATGGTGAAAGACTAGGTAAAACTCATGCAATATACACATGTATTTATATCTGTTTTATCTACATTTACATCTGTTATAACTAGATCTACATCTACATCTAAGTATATATGTTAAGAATAACTTCTTTAATAGTTTTTACTTTCATGCATCCTCTGGCACACAAAAAAATCCATATGAATTAGTTCCACACTTTAGCCTTATTGCAAGATTAGTGTGTGAAGGTTATTTAAAGTCTAAAACACACTACAGAAATAATCCACACTTGCCTAAGACATCTGAGAAACCTTTCCAGCCAAATAGTGTTTAAACTTGGGATGAGCAACTTCCTATTGTCAAGAACCACCAAAGGTAATACCAGCACCAGTTTCCCAATTCCTATTTCACTTTTCACTGAAATTTAGTAATTGCACTTATGCACTATCTGATAGAAAGATGCTAGAACATCTTCCTATATGCAGCGCCTTGAAACATTGCAGGGTAGTGCAACTATTTTCCTGAACCAACCAGAAAAGAATAGATTTGCTATGATTTTGGTGGTGTTGATGGTATCACACGTATGTTACAGAACTGGTATGCACAGCCCTTGGGGCACATGTGGACTTTGTTGTTGTTGTTGTTGTTGTTGTTGTTGTTGTTGTTGTGTGCCTTCAATTGTTTTCTTTTATATTTTTAAATTTATTTTAAACAAATTTAAATATTAAAATAACATGAATGTCATAACATGTACACACAATAAATCAACAGACTATAATCACATCTAATATAATATAAACATCAAAAGAAATACACACACACACAAAATGAATAAACACAACTACACTTGCAAATACACATAAAATAACTTCCAAATAGTTCCTTGAATTCCTGGAATTTGATTGTCTTATTTCAATGATTTCTGGATAAGCATAAATTTCAACAAGACATTACAGTGTATCAAAAAGTTACTAGCAATGCTCTCAATATATTGTTATTATCTTTCTACTTTGTCATATAAATAATTAGACTTTTGATAAATTTTTACTGTATTCTATAACCAGGGCCCAATCCTTTTCAATTTTCTCTGTTCGTTTTTGATTTACATAAACTGTTAGCTCGTCTAATTCTATCATTTCAGTTAACTTTAATAGCCATTCTTCATCATTGGTAATTATGAGGATTTCCATTTTTGTACCAGTAATATTCTGGCAGCAGTTATCATATATAGAAGCAGTTTTCAATACTTCAGTTCATCAATTTGGGAAATTTTATTTGTCATATTTAATAGATAGATTAAATCGGTATCTACTTTTTTGTATCCATATTTGATTAGGAATTTTCCCCAGCATTTTTTAATTTTGGGGCAGTTCCTTCAAGTTGTTTTCAACTTAGGGTGATCCTAAAGTGAACTTATCAAAAGGTTTTCATTAAAATATTTGTTAATAGAAAGGGGGGGTTGTCTTTGCCTTCTCTGAGGCTGAGAGTATGAGTTGCCCTAGGTCACCCAGTAGCTTTCCATGCCAAGTAGGTATTCAAACTCTGGTCTCCAGAGTCATAGTCTAATGCTCAAATCATTATACCATGCTGGCTCTCTACACATAGACTACCCTCCTTTAAAGTTTTCAAAAAGACAGAGTAATTTGAACAGTGAAAATGTTCTATAAAGAATCACATGAATGGGTTATTTGTCTCCAGTTGTAGAAGGAACTATTATGAAACTTTGGCAATAGTTTGGGAGGAAAGCATTTGTATCTTGCTGGGGAAGCAGAAGAGGCTGTCATCATCTGGGTTGTTAGGATGTTATTCACTGTTTCCAACCATAGAGTTCATCTTGCCTGAAGACTTTCCTACCTGAAATAATTTTAAGGTGTCCTTTTGTTAAAGCTGTGCTTCTATAGATATACATTATAAAGATCAGGCAGCAATATATTGCCAGCTTGACTGGGCTTTACCATCTCCTGCACCTTAGCATTGTCAACAGCAGCATTTCTTCAGGTAGACGTGTATCCCATTCCTGGAGTAGAGAATATCCAAGTAAACAGAAATCAGGTTTTTCTGCATGGTTAAAATCTCAGACTACAGGAGAAACACAAAGCTGCCAGCAACTCATTCATGGCAAACTGCTGTTAAGTATAATTCCAATATTATGAAAATAATTACTGTTCCAATATTATGAGAATAATTCCTATATCATGAGAATTAACTTTTTTGGACTACAACTCCTAGTAGCCATACTAGCTGGAAGATTCTGGGAGTTGTAGTCCAAAAATATAATTTTTCCAAGCTTTGATCCCATGTTAGCTGAGTAGCAAGTGAGATCATTCCTGGTACATATTAATTGATTTCAGTGAGAATGTCTGAGCTTAATCTCCCTGGTTAATTATAGCTCATCTAGCTCATCCCCCTCCCCCAGAAAAAAGATATTATTTCAAGGCAAAACACCCTTGAGGGGCAAATGAAATTGCCTGAAAATACTGTTCTTCAGCAACACTATCATCTGGCCAGTGTTGATTGCTAAAATTCAACATTTTGGGGTGTGTAAATAGGAAGAAGAGATTGATCTGCTGGGTGCATATGCCACAGCAGCCTCTGGGAGCCTTCTTTGTGCAACTGAAGGGAGGCCTTTTAGCATTTCTCTTCAGTATGAAAAACCTCAGCTTCTCTGGACATAGATTATTACTTCTCTGCTCTATCCAAGTATTTGAAATGTCATCTATTGGCTACACTGATTAAGTGGCTCCAAATAGAGAGATGGACAAATTATCCATTGCATTCAAGAATCTAGAATATTTTTTATAGGAAATCCTTGCATTTCTTCAATGGGACCAGGGTTCAATTCCCAGGGTTCAAGGTGACCTTGGGCAAGTTGTTCCAAACAGGGAAATATAATATAACATCCTCTCACGCTCAAGGGAAGACAATGCAAACTTCTTCTGAACAACTCTTGCCAAGAAAACCCCATGATAGGTTTGTCTTCCATAAGCTGGAAATGACTTAAAGGCATACATCACACACACATACATTCATACACACACATTCATATGTGCTGGTTTTCCCTGACATGCCAGTTCTACTGTGAGCTGTTCACCAATATAACCAGAAGCCAGAATTTATAATTGCCTCCCACTTCTGTCTCTACGGATGACAATGAGTCTCTTTACAGTTAAGGATCTGATAATTTTGACTGCCTAGTGACAAGATTGATCATTAGAAAAACGGGGGGGGGGGGGGGGGGGGAGGACATTTGTCCATTTCACATAAGAAAGACAAAGTCTAGTCCATAGTTCCTATGGAAAAACATAGTAGGTTCACTTTTTAATAAGTGAAGTCAACCATAATGGTATCTTTAATGCATAATGCTATCCATTTGTCTCACTTACAAGCAGAAACCCAGTTGTTTCACATCCCAGTTTCCCATGTTGATCTTTGGAAAGAAATGAGACATCAAACTATAAAGATCTGGAATTAAAATAAGATGATACCTATTATATTTCCCTATTTGGTAGAACTTGTAAATGTGCTGTTTACATATCACCTGACCTTATTGTGTTGGTTTACATATACTTTCCTAATACAATTATTTTTTTAAAAAATAAGCAATAAATAATTGCCAAGCTTCCTCACTTCAGCAAGGCTACCACGCCAGGTCTCCTTATTGTGTGGGATCAAAGCAGTCCTACTGTATAGAGCAGGGGTGATATTCATGCAGCCCTGGAGATGTGATTGGATTTAAACTCCCAATCTATAACTGAAGGGCTGCAAGAAGCCAGTTTTCTCCTGGAAGGCATGTTCTATTTGTAGGGCTGTCCAGTCTAAATCCAGATTAGTGATAAATTATCATAAGAATGAAGAGCAGAAGTATTGACATTGCCCAACAACAGTACACTGAACAGATGCACAGGTCACAGCTGTTCCTGTTATGGTTCTTCCTGATACCATGAAATTTACTCTATTTCTTAAACTGTAGCCATTTTTAAACATGCCTCTGTACATCAGAGTTACAGCTAAAGAATCTGTTAATGTCAATTGTAGGCTTCTCTTTGCTTGGGTCTTCTGAATTTCTATATACTAAAGAACATTCACAGTAAGAAATAAGTAGAGAGTAGTGAAGGTAAGGAGGGTCTGAGTATGCATAGTACCAGGATAGGAAACCATCTAAGAACTGTTTATATGTATGTCAAATTCATAATGGTAAAAAAAGGGAAATTAATAAAGAGTCACTTGTTTCTTAAAGGACTCATACACATAGATGGTTCTTGTGACACCTGGAGTCAACTCTTTGAACTTGTATTAATTAAG
The DNA here is from genome assembly GCA_020142125.1 of Phrynosoma platyrhinos. Lineage (NCBI taxonomy): Eukaryota > Metazoa > Chordata > Lepidosauria > Squamata > Phrynosomatidae > Phrynosoma > Phrynosoma platyrhinos. Next base: position 198,638,379 of record CM034706.1, on the reverse strand, counting down.
CATAATTTTTATTAAATAAAAATGAAAAAAATCCCCTCTTCAAGAGCATAAAAAGCACTCACCTGCCATTTGCATTCAAAACCAAGTCCAGAAGGATTCCGCTCAGTTGCTTTTGTGTGAAATTAATATTATAATCTGACAGTGTTTAGTTGGGATCCTTAATGGAGTGACAAATCCAAGCAAATTAATTAAGAACTGGATTTGTTATACTTTCCACATCAAGCCTAGTGAAGAATATCATCCCTAAATTTACTGGGTAGGATCTCGAGTTACTCTTCTTATTAGTGGAAAAGACTTTGATTCAGTGACAGTTCAGCTGGAAGAAGGCAGGGAAGGCAATTTTATCCTCTTTACCACTGTTCCAGAGGGTTCCAGCAGAATAGTTTTTCAGGGGTTAAACGAGACTAAGTCAAAGGGAACTGTTAAGAATCCCTCTGTTCCCACTTCTGTAAGAAAGGCTGGTTCATAAGTAGAACTCCATTCAGAGGATCTGTAAATCCCACCTGCTGGCACCAACAATTACACTAAGGCTGTGACTCTAATCACAATGACTAGACCCTTTCAATGTCAGTGAGACTTAGTTTTCAATAAATATCAAGCTCTATGAATAAAGCTATACTAAAGGTGTTTGAACTTGAGGTGAGTTAGCTATTAGCAAACATGCATACCAAAGACTCTTCCTATGAATTTTAGCCAATTCCAGCAATAGGTTGTCTTCATTCAAACCCCAGTGATAAAAATGAACATCCATTTTCCACATGAACACTTAAAGGGATGCAAATCTGAGCTATTTCTATAGTGAAGATGCATCCCAAGTTTGCCCCTTGCTCCCAATCTCATTTCACTATTGTATTTTCTTTGGGCAGGATGAAGTTCAGGATCCAGTAGCAGATTTCTGGGTGATGTGAAATAGATTGGCAAGGATTTCTTGCTACCCATTAACAATGGCAACAAAACATCCCTTCACACATAAAGTGGGGAGATGACCAGGAGTTGATCTGTTTGTGGAAGTACTGTGAGTTCAGTTCAACTCTAGTATTCAGAACAAATTCTTGAGTACTTTGGATTAATGGATGGTTGGAGAAATGTACAGCCAAACAATATACTTTCTTTTCACATTGTCATGAATCTTTTCCCAAAATAGATATTTTACTGAGTTCAGAATTCTGTAATTACAAATCCAAATCTTTTTTCAGTCAATTCTACATGGTGGATCTTTGGGGCCTAATAAAAAACAACACAGATCCTACCAGCCAATCACAAAGGCTACAGGTAGTGATTCTCTTATTTTATTGAGTGTAGGTACAGTGCTCTTGGAATTTTTTAAGCAAAAGAACAGAGCAAAGAGGTTGTACATATAACAAAAACTATTCCTCAAAATCTGCTTAATAAATCTTCTCTACATATTAGAAGAGCTGTAGTAATAAAAAGAGTGTGATTTTCTCCAGTTCTCCATGCAGATTTATACATAGTAAAAAATCTTTTGTAGATTGTAATCTGTTGTATATCGAGAAATGGAGACATAAGCACAAAGACAATGATTAAGCAAGTAATTAAATTTATTTGCTAGTCCTTTTCAACTAAGGTTCATTATCCACCTGTTTTGGAGCAATGAGATGATAAGACAATACGTCAAGGCCAATTTTTTGTAACATTACTGAGTATTAGTTGGCACCTGGATCTTGGATAAAACATTCTTCATCTCACTGATAAGTGGGTAACATGAATATATGTTTAGAAATTAAACTTAAACCTTAAATTCCAGGTTTTAAAAAATCAATCTTTTGAAATTTTCTTTAAAATATCACATCTTACTAAATTTTAACTTTAACTATATGAAATTGTGCAAATGTAGATACATTTAGGCTGTGTGCAGTGGTGTCACTAGGGGAGTGCAGGGGGGACAACATCAGGTGCACCTAAAGGGGAGTGACATCCTCAAATATCTACCTTTTGGCAGAAATGGGCTGTGGCATTTACCTGCTTCCCTTTCTAATGCTTTAAGAGATGGTGGAAGTGGGTGAAACTCAGTGGGAGGAGAAAGGAGAGACCCCATTTTTTTAAAAAAAAATTAAAATTTCAATTTTTTTAAAAAAAAGATTTTAAAATCTTTTGAAATTTCCTTTAAAAACGTCGCATTTTAACCAAATCTTCACTATGTATATGTAAATACATTTACGTTGTGCCTATGGTATTGTAATTTGAAGGTACAATTTTAATTTTGCTAGCTGTTTATGTCACAACTATTAGCATTACATTCAGTGGTATATGGAATTACAATTTACAAGGAATATTAGTGCAAAAAAGCATTACTAAGGATTCTTTATGGTGTGAAATGTGAGGAGGTCAATGGGGGAGTGACACCATGAGTTACCACACCGGATGACATCAACCCTAGTGACACAACTGGCTATGTGTATGATATTGTAATTTAAAGGTATTATTTTTATGTTGTTAATTGTTTATATCATAATGATTGCTATTACAGTTAGTAATA
>CM034706.1:198589538-198600750 GCA_020142125.1 Phrynosoma platyrhinos | reverse complement strand
GCGACTCTTCTGCCACAGCATGTGCGAACGCTGTGGCGGGAGGTCCTCCTTGGAGTGCCAGCCATGTGGAGGGCCGGCTGCTCCGAGGACAACCTGGGGAAGGGGCTGGGGCACCGATCATGCGGCTGCCCTTCCCCATCCCTGCCCCCAAAATGGCTCAATTAGCCGTATGCTTCCCCCCTCTGTTATTGGTCAAACTAGACTATCCATCTAGCACATATTTAGAACAGTGCTCCCACAAGTGGTGGAAGTTGTATTTAGTCATAGCATATGGTTTTTCTATGTATTTTGCATTTAATGTGCTTTTTGTGATTAGTGATTGGAAGATAATCAGAGGTCTAATTTGAAAGTCTGATTGCTGAGGCATATATTGCTAAGAAAATCCCATTTTGGGAGAGAAATGGGAAAATGTTCATTGTGTAGCAGATCACAGAGAAAATGCATTCCCCTTAATGCACACCTTGATCCTTAATCACCTAGCCATCAATGGTTTTCTTTTGCCATTCAAGTGATGCTCACAGGCTCACTGTCACTCTCTAGTAGGGGGATCTTCTTGGGCTTCTGGGACTTGAACTCCCATAATCTCCCACCACTGACTATGCTGCCTAAGGCTGATGGGATTTATAAGTTAAAAAAAATTCTGAAGGGACATCTGTGATGGAAGTAATTCGCTTGAATGTCGTAGTCTATGTGGACTCTTTGAATTACATGAGTAAGATCTGATCTTTAATTTAAAGACATAGTTGTTAGCTCAGAGGGAAAATCAAGTCCATACACTGAAGGATGCCAGCTAGGAAACAGATGCCATTGCCAAGTCTGGAAAGTCACTCACGACTGCTGGGTTCTTCTGAAGAGGCATTTTAATCTTAATTGCAGCAAAGTATTTACAAGCATGACACAGCAGTACTTATACCAACTGACATAATGCTCCGCCATCAACCAACATTCACACCACCATCTATACACAAACTCTAGCTAGGATTCTGGTCCAACCCCCTGCTAGTGTTTCATCCTCCTCCTGTCGTGTGTCCACAATGACAGGGCAGTTTGGACCTGCTATGGCTCATCTCCATGCTCAAGTTGCAGCACCTTCCTCTGAGGCAGCATTTTCTCTTTAACCCATTGCATGCACCTGAACAAAAATATACTGACAATAGTTTCTATGGGGGGATGCAGACGGGCAGCCATGGGCCGCCCTGGGAAGTGGAAGATTGGGGCCGAAGCTGCTCCATGCCTCGGCCCCAATCCACCCTTTGGACAGCCCTGGAAGGAGTGGGCAGAAGGGGTGCCCGAAGAGATGCCATGCATCTCTTCGGCGTCCCTTCTGGCCCAGCGTGTCTGGACACTGAGCCGGAAGGACGTCATCAGAGTGCTCGCTGTGTGCAACAGTGGGCATTCCGATGATGTCCTCAGGAAGGGGTTGGGCCGCCTGGCGTTTGGCTGCCCCTCCCCTTCCTGGGCTTGAAGACGGCGTTTTGCACCGTCTGCAAAGCCCCTATGTGAGTTTTCCTATGTGAGCTGAGGGCTACATAATTTTCCAAATCATAGATTTTGATGCTTCATGCTGTAAAAATAAGTCAATAGTAGTTCCCCGTGTAGTTTCTATGTAACAGCAAATGTAGATAAATTTTGTTGTTGTTCAAGATATGAAATATTTCATGCATTCAGTCCTCAGGGAAGATGAGCTTTCCTCTGTATCCCACAGTGGGATCAATATGCGATATGAGGTTGTGGGAGAGGGTCTTCTCTGTTGTAATGCCCCATTTGTGGAATGCTCTTCCCTTGGAGGCCTGATGGACACTGACACTGCTTTCATTTTGGCACCAAATTAATACATTGTAGTTTATCAAAGTTTTTGGGGGCTAATGATTTTGCCCACTCTGTACAAGTGCATGGTTTTAAACTGTTGTTCTTTAATGCACTTTTGGACAGCTTAACATGTAATGTAAGCAATAAACAAGCAAACTGGATGAAGGCTTAAATCTATCCTTGAAGTTACCCAGGTTAGCTGGACAGCACACTGGTCACTTGATCAATATCTTCTTTGATGTAAGGACACATAATGCATTTCTAGTTAAATTATAGCAGTTATTTCAATATTTACATCTATGCATCTGTGTAATTAATGCACATTCATAACCTTGATTTTTTTTAGGCAGTGTATATTCTCTGGTAAGGCAACAGTTGCTATTCTGATTTCTATTCAGGTCAATGTGACAGCAAAGTTAAAGCTTCAGTATCATACTTTATAATGGTATAAAACAATTTAATTTCGTTCATGAGGTACTCACAATTGAAAGCTCTGCACGAACATGCACCAGATCAAAGGGGAAAACAAGAGAGACCAAAAAATATATATAAAAATAAAAATAAATTATTTGGCTATTTTAAATCAAAGCAGAAGGTGGCAGCAAAGGGACTTAGAAAGCAGAATTTTACATATTGAGACGTATGGACAAAAGTTAAAATATTCAATGACTTAGCTTGAAATATATTTAGGGATAGTTTTCTACCATTCAAGGATGTTTAAACCTTAATTTTTTTCCCCAAAGTAAAATGTTTTTCCTGTAGCTATTATTATATTATTATTATTATTTTCTTATATCCCACCTTTCTCCCAATATAGAGACTCAAGGCAGCAAATAACAAATATAAAACAATACATTTTAAAAACAATACAACATTATTAAAATATATAAATGTAATATTAAAAAACAATTAAACAACTAGACATAATGCTGGAACAAGAATATTCTACAACTATTAGACCATTGAATATGGCTCTTGTAACCTTATGTTGCAGCTATCACAGTAATATGGTAGACTAAGGTCCAAAACACACTGTAGAAATAATTCAGTTTGAGACCTCTTTAACTGCCCTGGCTCAATGCTAGGGAATTCTGGGATCTGTAGTTTATTGTGGCACCAGAGCTCTCTGACAGAGAAGGCTAAATGCCTCACAAACCTACAGTTCCCTGGATTCCCTAGCACTGAGCCAGAGCATTTAAAGCAGCCTCAAACTGGATTATTTCTGCAGTGTGTTTTGGACTTAAAAAGCAACAGACTACCATGTGGGCAGTTACTGAAATTTCATGCAAAGGTAAATAGCCACTGACACATTGATCAAAACAATGATGATGATGTGTTGGCAAAATAAAAAATGTTCATATATTTGCATAAGAATTATTGTAATTTAAATATAATTACATTAAACATAGCAATGAAAATCATTCATACACATATATTTGCATGTGCTAGTTTTCCCTGACACTCCAGTTCTAATATGAGCTGTTCACCAAAATAACCACAAACCAGAATATAGAATTGCCTCCCAATTTTGGTCTTCTGTCTCTACAGATGACAATGAGTCTCTATCAGATAAGGATCTAGTGACAAGATTGATCAATAGACAAAACAGAAAAAGTTTTCTTAAAAAAAGAAGTTTGTCCATTTCACATAATAAAAAGTCTGGTTCATAGTTCCTATGGAAAAGCTTACTTACAAGATTCATTAAGAAATTAAGTCAGACATAATGATAACTTTCATGCATTGTGCTATTCATTTGTCTCGCCTACAAGCAGAAACCCAATTGAGTTTCACATCCCAGTTTCCCATGATGATCTTTGGAAAGAAATGAGACATCAAACTATAAAGATTTGTAATTTAATATAAGGTGATACCTAGTATAGTTACCTGTTTGGAAGAACTTGTAGATGTGCTGTTTACATATCTGACACTACTGTGTTGATTTACGTATGCATTCTTAATACATTTACTTTTGGAAAAAATAAGCAAAAAACAATTGCCTGCTTCCTCCAGCAAGGCTACTATGCCAGGCCTCCTTATTGTGTGGGATCAAGGCAGCCCTACCGTAGAGAGCAGAGGAGCCCCAGAGATGTTATTGTACTGAAACTCAGTAATGAGAGCCATCCTCCCTATATCTGAAAGGCTGCAAGAGGTCAGTTCTCTCCTGGAAGGCATGCTCTATTTGTAGGGCTGTCCAGTCTAAATCCAGATTAACGATAAATGATCATAAGAATGAAGAGCAAGAGTACTGACATTGTCCAACAACAGTACACTGAACAGATGCACAGGTCACAGCTGTTCCTGTTATGGTTCTTCCTGATACCATGAAATTTACTCTATTTCTTAAACTGTAGCCATTTTTAAACATGCCTCTGTACATCAGAGTTACAACTAAAGAATCTGTTAATGTCAATTGTAGGCTTTTCTTTGCTTGGGTCTTCTGAATTTCTATATGCTAAGGAACATTCACAGTAAGAAATAAGTAGAGAGTAGTGAAGGTAAGGAGGGTCTGAGTCTGCACAGTACCAGGATAGGAAACCATCTAAAAACTGTTTATATGTATGTCAAATTCATGATTCAGAAAATGGAGGCAAATGAATAAAGAGCCACTTGTTTCTAAAAGGACTCATACACATAGACAGCCCTAGTGAGACCTGGAGTCCACTCTTTGAACTCGTCTTAATTAAACATAATTTTTATTAAATAAAAATAAAAAATCCCCTCTTCAAGAACATAAAAAGCACTCATCTGCCATTTGCATTCAAAACCAAGTCCAGAAGGATTCCGCTCAGCTGCTTTTGTGTGAAGTTAATATTATAATCTGACAGTGTTTAGTTGGGATCCTTAATGGAGTGACAAATCCAAGCAAACCTATGTAAATGAAGAACTGGATTTGTTATACTTTCTACATCAAGCCAAGTGAAGAATATTATCCCTAAATCTACTGGGTAGGTTCTTGAGTTACTCTTCTTATTAGTGGAAAAGACTTTGATTCAGTGACAGTTCTTCATGGAACAATTCAGCTGGAAGAAGGCAGGGAAGGCAATTTTACCCTCTTTACTACTGTTCCAGAGGGTTCCAGCAGAATAGTTTTTCAGGGGTTAAAAAAGACTACAAGTCAAAGGGAACTCCTCCCTACGCAGGGTCTCACAGTATATATATATATATATATATATATACACCCAGGCTTTTCCATTTCAGTTTTCTCTGAAGATGCTAGCCATAGATGCTGGCGAAACGTCAGAAAGAAACTCTTCTAGAACATGGCCACACAGCCCGAAAAACCCCACAAAAAACCTATGGATGCCGGCCATGAAAGCCTAGACTTCACCTCAAAGGGAACTGTTAAGAATCCCTCTGTTCCCACTTCGGTAAGGAAGGCTGGTTCATAAGTAGAACTCTATTCAGAGGATCAGTAAATCCCACCTGCTGGCACCAACAATTACACTAAGGCTGTGACTCTAATCACAATGACTAGACCCTGTCAATGTCAGTGAATAAATATCAAGCTCTGTGGAATCACTGTGACTTACTTCTGAGTAAAGACATAGTAAAAGTGTTTGAACTTGAGGTGAGTTAGCTCTTAGCAAACATGCATACCAAAGACTCTTCCTTGGTATGAATTTTAGCAAACTCCAGCAATAAAATGAATTCCTGTGATAAAAATGAAAAATGAATCTATCCATTTTCCACCAGCTAGATTCCACGAGACCTGAATTACAGTGTGTTCTTAATCAGTTTCTATGAATAACATTTTACCTCATTCAAAGATACAGGGTATGAACTCTGCAAAGCTATTTTTGAGAAAGGCTGTAATAAGACTGGTCCCTGGAGCAAGCAAATTTTCCTTTGGCATAGCTGAAATAATTGCTGATAATCATGAATGTCAACACCATTTTCATATTGATCATGTGGTCCCAGAAAGAGCATTATAGAAGACTTTTCTCCAAGGGATTAAGAGTATATCTACATGGGCCATTTACATCAGTTCATCCCCACCCATCATGTCACCTTGTCCAAATAAACCCTGATTTGAGTATGGTCTGTCTTCATGTGGGAAGGCCAATTTATTTATTTATGTATTTATTTATTTTATTTTTATCCTGCCTTTCTCCCAAAAAGGGATCCAATTCTGCCCTGAATCCAGCACATCCCTCCCATAAATCAAAATTTTAAAAGACACCTTTTGTTCTAGATTTTCCAGGATCCCAAGCACACCACAGCAATGCCAGGTGCCTGTCCACTTCTATCACTGCTGGCATGAATTGCTTACTCTGAGGTCACAACAAGGTGTCCATCCATGTGATCAATGTTGGGTGCCTCACTTCCAGCTTGTGCCAGCAGTGATGGCCATGAGTGGCACAGTGGTACATGTATGTAGGCAGGCACCTGGCATTGCTGCACAGAGTGCCCAGGTGATTGGGGAATTTGGACAACTTTGGGTCCGGGAGCAGCCCAGTGTATTCTGGACAATGTACACTCACCCTGAGACATACTGAGGTTCCAGGGACTGTGGGAAACAATTTTGGCATGTCTCCCTCACTCACTTTAGGTGCAAGAAAGATATTTCCTCAACAGGAAATGATTTCAGCTTGAACTTCCAGTTCATTTCCTGTTGGAAAAAGGTCTTTCCTGGCCTAAAATAGCCCACAGAATGTGAAAATATGATAAAATTGCCCCTCATGCCCCTACAAGGTAACATGTATTTTTTTAAAAAAATTGGAGGTGTAGTTTGAGTGTTGGGCTATGACTCTGGAGACCAGGGTTCGAATCCCAGATCAGCCATGGAAATCCAGTGTGTGATCCTGGCCAAGACACATTCTCTCAGAGGAAGGCAATGGCAAACCCGCTCTGAGAAAACTTGCCAAGAAAATTCCATGGTAGGTTTGCCTTATGGTTGCCATAAATTGGAAATGACTTGAAGGCACATAACAACAACAAAGCCATCCTAGGAGGATCAGTTGAGCCCCCAACAGTTTCCACTCTCCTTATATCACATTTAAATGACCATTTGAGCATCCGTCAACTTTGAAGTTAACTCATTTTTTATTTCTTTATTTTAGAGGGCCCCCATCAACATTTGACTGGTGGCCATTATGCTGCCATTGACTTCGGTTGTGAGTAAATTCAGCATTCCTTCCTTTGTTTTCTTTCTCAGTGAATACTAACAAAATTGCTTACTATAAAATTATTTATTATGAAGCAGCAATGAACAACAGGCTGAAGTGATCAGTACTTGAAGCAGACCTCTAGTCATCCGAGTGCCGGTCCGAATAGCTTCCTTTGGCATGATGCTATTTCTGTACCTTTTCAGCCTTCCTCTTGGATCTCCATGGTAACGATGGCTGCAACTCAAGCAGCCATTTATTAAAGAGGTCTGAAGGGATGGGCCATAAATCCAGCAAAACTGCCCCTATAGATTCCAGCAGGATTCATGACAAAGTTACATCACAGGATTGACAAAGATGGATGTGTGTGCCCAAACGCTTAGCACCAAATATTCTCCCTTTCTCTCTCTCCCCCCCCCCCCCCCCAGTGCAAACAATAGAACTAAAAGGTCATGTATCGGGGAGATAATCATAAATGACGTGCCATTATTACATACTGTGCATTTATTATCTCCTGCTACAGCCATGTCAGGGGCGGCTGCAGAGGGCTAGATAATTGGGTGCCTTCATGCAGATGGTTTATTATCAGTGTCTTCCAGGAGGAGGTTTAAGACAGTTAGTGGTGCTGTTTGCCTGTTAAAGATTAGAGACCCCAGAGAATAATTAACAATCCCAAAACCCAGTCTTTCTGCAGGATTCTTATGCTTTCACTCCCTCCACTGCATTTTAATCTATTCATTCTAGCAGGTGTAATAAAGTGATAAGGAGAAGCTCAGGGGATGTTTGTTTGAGTGCTTTTGGGTGTACAAACCACAAAGGATGGCATTTTTCATTTCTTTCCTTTGACTGTACGGAGACTGTGAAAACTTCCATGCCATTTTGCGCTGTCCACACAGGCACACAAACACACACTGCTGCCATCACCGCTGTCCAAATTCTTGCCCAGATGCCACCTGGGCACTAACAGCCTTTCCTACCTCTCTGGCAATGAAAATTACAATCTTGTGCATGGATAGCACAGAGGATTTCTGACAAAGCGACAAACATTCAACAAATGCAAAGTTAATTTGCTTTTGTTTGTATTAAGTAATAATGTTTAATTTCACCATTTTCATGCTCGCTGGATGAATGTAATTCTTAGCTAGCTCCTTCTTCTGCTCTTCAGCAGCACAGTGGCAATCCAAAATTTCTTTCCAACCCTCTTCTGTAGATAGCAACCACCAAATTAAGATCCTTCATCTCCCAGTCACCCTCTGGACCAAAGGGAATAAGGAAATGGGCACAAGGATGACCACAAAATCAGCTGTTAAAGCTAAAGCAAAAAAGACTGTTTTGCTGCCTATTATATCCCTAAATTGAATGACCCAAATATGAGGTAGTGCTGTTTGAGTCGTTCTTTAGGAAGACTGATAATCAAGTGAAGGACATCCTTTTATAATGGTGCACCTCTTGAAATGCATTGGAAGGAATATATTCATGCAGCTGTTATTTTTTGTTTCACCATGGAAACATAGTACAAATATAAGGAATAAGGTTTGCCTGCTTTTATTTAGAAATGAAATTGATCCGAAACAGTTGGTCCTAATTTACATGTTGTTGCTTTGTGGGGGGAAATTCTTACTTTCACCATTGGCACAGGCAAACCTCAGTTAACAAAGCCTCCTGAAAAAGAAGCTTCCAATCCCCTTTCCTCCTTCTCCTTTGTCTAGCTGGAATTTTACAGCAGCACCAGCAATGGAAAGATGGTGGAAGGAGCTGGAGGAACACGCTTTTGGTTCAGGTTGCAGCAGTTTGAAGCAAACAGTGCAATAAATAAAGCTTGAAGGAGGAAAGAGCTGCTTTCTGTTCTGGCTAATCCTACTGTAGCTATCTGTACCTGGCTACAACAGGCAAGGAAAACAGTAGCTGTCTTCAGAATCCCTTACTGAGCATACATAAACAACAAAATGGAGAGACAAGGAAAAAGTAGACACACTAGCTACTCACAGCTTGTTAACAAAGCATACATCTCTTAAGTCTGGCCACCAAAATGGAAATCATAAAAGTGGAAGCTGCTGAAGGAAGGAAAGAAAGAAAGAAAGAAAGAAAATCCTTGAATACATTTTGAAAGAAGCTTTCAAATGGTCTTTAGAAGGTTCAAAAAAATTTGGTTAGTTATGCAAGACTTACCTGAGCTGGTTCTTTCATTTTCAAGGTGCATATTGTTAGTTTTGAACAAAAAGTTTGTGCTGGACTGTTGCTCTTTTTTGTGGTGCAAAAACCAATATCTATTCTTTCCATTATTTGTTCCACTGGTACCAAATTCCACTGGTGCCAAATTGTGAATTTTAAATGCTGAATTTTAAATGTTTTAATATGCATACATTTTATTTGTCCTTTTAAATTGATGTGTATTTTAACTGATGTGTTTTAACTGATGTTGTTTGTTTGTCAATTGTTGTTGTGTCTTGCCTCGATCCATGGGGAGAGGTGAGTAAGAAATCATCATCATCATCACTATCATCATCGCTGTTGTCATTGTTTTGGGGTTGGTTTGGTGTTTATTTGTTTTTTGGTGGGGGGGGTTGTTTTGTTTTTAAGGAACAGCATCATGTCCCAGACCTTCCATGCCAATTGCTAGAATGCAGTCTTGCTAACAATAAAAAAATAGAAGCCCTTCCCACATTTTATAACAAGAATAAAATTAGTACGTAGAGAGATCAAAATTAGAAACCCAAACTGAAAACTGTTCTTACTCTTACCTGGAAGAAATCAAAATGTTAATAACCAGCAATGAAACTGCATCGAGGATTGTAGACAAAAGAGGATAAGGTATCGTGACTGATTATGTCTGAGTTAGTCACATTAACTTTACACCTGGAATTGTTATCTGTACCACTGGCTTTTAACAATAAATGTATTATCTTACAATTAAATATCCTTGAATAAGATTCACAGCCATGCATTTCCTCTCAGCTATTGCATATCTCATTGCATGTAAATTTATTTCCTCAGTCCTCTTTCCTCCCACCCACCCCTATTTATGATGCTGCTTTCTTGCTGCACTAGGGAAAACCTGTGTTTACAATGGGAGAGATAAAGCTTGAGGCAAAAGCAAATCCCTCTGTCATTACCTATGAGGAAAAGGCATTTACACCAGATAATAAGTCTCTCAAATCAGCAACAGCAGCTTTTTGCTAAAGCTGGAATTCCATATACATACAGAGCTAGGTTGAACACTTACGCATCAGCAAAAGAGAGATGTGGATGACACAAGAGAGCTGTGAGTCCCATAAAACTCATAAATCTGTAAATTTACTAAGGTGGACCTGTAGGTGCACATTAACAAATAATTTGTATCATTCAAACAAAAACAAAGTATATGTCACTATAGAATGGGAATCTGTGTACAGGTGACCTGTGAGTCTGCTCAGATGTTGATGAGCAATTGGCAAGGAGTCTGGATCCAGCGGGCCAGGGGATTATGGTCTGACTGGCAAGGGGATTATGGGAGCTGTGGTTCAAAAAGTAACTTTTCCAAACTCTGATTCTCAAGGACATTGTTGGAGAAGAAAACTGTAACAAAGAAGCAATCAAAAGCTGAAGACCTACCTAGATAGTGTAGAATGATCAATATCCATCTAGCATGTGGTCCTCCTCTCTTTCTACTTCCCTCCACCTTTCCTAACATTATTGTCTTTTCCAATGATTCATGTCTTCTCATGATGTGTACAAAGTATGACAGTCTAAGTTTTGTCATCTTGGCTTCTAGGGATATCTCTGCCTTGATCTGCTCTAGGACCCATTTCTTTGTTCTTTTGGCTGTCCATGGGATCCTCAGCACTCTTCTCCAGCACCACATTATCTCAAATGAGTTGATTTTCCTCCTATCTTCTTTCTTGACTGCCCTGTTCTCACATCCATACATAGTAATAGGGAATATGATGGCTTGTATGATTCTGACTTTTGTGCTGAGTTGTATGTCTTTGGATTTTAGGATCTTTTCTAGTTTTTTCATAGCTGCCCTCCCCATTCTTAATCTTCTTCTGATTTCCTGGCTGCAGTCCCCGTTCTGAACAATATTTGAACTCAGATATGAGAATTCTTTTACTATTTCTATTTCCTCATTGTCTAGTGTGAATGTGTGTAAGTTCTCTGTGGTCATTATTTTTGTTTTCTTTATGTTCAACAGTAAGCTTGCCTTTTCACTTTCTTCTTTAATCTTCCTTAGTAGTTGTTCCAGGTCTGTGAGGTTCCCTGCTAATATTATCGTGTTGTCAGCATATCTCAGATTGTTGATATTTCTTCTTCCTATTTTC
>CM034706.1:198573648-198589438 GCA_020142125.1 Phrynosoma platyrhinos | reverse complement strand
ATGTCTTTAAGGGCATTTCATAGCCTTTCATGATCTATGCAGTCAAAATCTTTGCTGTAGTCTATAAAGCACATGCTGATTTCTTTTGGAATTCCCTGGTGTGCTCCATTAGCAATCATATGTTTGCAATGTGGCCCCTAGTGCCTCTTCCTTCCTGAACCCTGCTTGGACCTCTGGGATTTTGCTTGCATGGGAGATTAGTGCTGTGATTCTACAGTTGCTGCAGTCTCTTGTGTATCCTTTTTGTGGATGGGGATGTATATTGATTGCTTCCAATCTGTTGGCCATCATTTTTTTTCCATATCTGTTGACATATGTTGGTTAGCACTAGAGTTGACTCTGTTGATGTGGATTGTAACAATTCTATTGGAATATCATTTGTTCCTGGAGTCTTGTTTATTGCCATTTCCTTTATTGCAGCTTCCACCTCAGTTTTTAGAATTTGGGGTTCATCTTCATATGGCTCTTCATTCCATGTGTCCTTCATGTTGCCATCTCTTTCATATAAGTCTTCTGTGTATTGCATCCATCATATTTTTATTCCTTCCTGGCCCTGAGTTATGTTATTTTTATTGTCGTATGGCGTCCTGGTCCTTGGTTTGAACTTTCCCTTGATTTCTCAAATCTTGTGGAATGTCTCTCATTCTTCCTTTTTTGTTGTTGTCTTCTATTTCTCTACATTTGTCATTGTAGTAATTTTCCTTATCTTTACACACTAGCCATTGTATTGTTACATTCATGGTTCTTAGTTTATTCCTATCTCCTTTTTGTTTTGATTCTCTTCTTTCCTTTATTGCTTGTAGCATTTTATCTGTCATCCATGGTTTCTTCGCCTTCCCTTTGTCTATTGGAAGTGTCTTTATGCATTCTTCTTTTATTATGTCCCTGACTTCAGACTGAAAGTCTTCTGGTTCATGATCTATTATTCTTAGTACTGCAAATCTTTTCCTTATATTGTCAATGAATTATGTGGAAATGTTGTTTAAATCGTATTTTGGTATGATGACTGGTTTTGTTCTCTTCTTGAATTTTACTTTTATTTTTAAAATGAGTAGTTCATGATCTGTGCCACAATCAATACCTGGTCTAGTCTTGTAAACAGTACGGAGCTTCAACATTTTTTACTTCCAGTTATATAATTTATTTGGTTTTTGTGTTGGCCATCTGGTTGTAGTGCTGGACAGCACTACAACTCTTTCAAAATATCTTGTGCGACGTCTATGTACTACTAAGAGTTCACTATTTCACATGGTTTTGGCCTCCTTCCACTCTAATTTAGTTGAAAGGGATTATTTGACAAAGTAGACATTCACAACTACAAAGCAATGACAATGTGGATATTTCTGCTAGAACAGCTCCTAATGTTGGCAGTTGCTGCTCTCTCACTGTAAGCCAAAAGCTTTCCACCTCAAAGGTTTGAGTACTTTTTTGCATGTGCTTCTCATCATGTACCCTCCTCACATTGGGCATGACATAGCTTAGTGGGTAACATTTCCTAGTCCCACATTGTTGCCATGAACTGCTCCTCCTGAACTTTTTAAAAGAGGTGATGCTCAGCATCATTTTAAGACCTACTACTATATGTGAATGTGTTGGTGGCAGCAATGGTGATCAGCAACACAAGGCTAGTACACACGTTTAAAGTGAGGCTGTAAACTGTGAACTTTTTTTAGTAAGTTGAACAACCTGCTAGAAATCTCCAGCACTTGTTGTTTGACTGTTTGTTTGTTGTTTTCTTGCCATTTTCAGACTTGTCCTTAATATAAATTATTATTATTATTATTATTATTAATGTTGTTGTTATTAATGTTTCTGGTTGTTTTGACAGTCTGGGTAGGAAACCAGCATGACTTTTTCCTAGTTAATTTCCATCTTGCCCCATGATTTTTACCTATTCAGATTTAACAAACTGAAGGGTTTTAAAAAATAAACATGCCTTGTTACTTTCCCCAAATATATGAAGGGACTCCTTTGGCTTACTGAGGAAAGGGAGACAGCAGCTGTCCTTAAAAATGATTTTCTCAGAAGGAACAGACCCTATGTTGAGTTCAAATGCCATTTACTTTTTAAGCCCAGAGAAATCTACAGAATGGAGAAGAGACTTGTTCTGCAGGAGAAGAAATGACTTTGACTAGGGACATTATCGCACAAGGGATGTCGCATCCCTTTCCTGTTATTATCCCATCCTTCCCATATGATCACCGGAAGGGCCTTCACATCACATTTGCGCTTATCCTGTCCAGGAAGCATGAATGATGGCGATGGCGCTAAAGACTTTCAGATGAAGTTGTGCTGATCCCGTCATTAACCTTGCATTAACCCATCATTAACGTGACATTGGCCAGCATTTTGTATTAACAGAAATTTGCGTAATACAATGTCGCTTTAATAATGGGTTAATGGTGTTTAATGACAGGATTGGCACAACAATTTGAAAACCTTTTACGCTATCGGGCTTAAGGACGGAATAAGGACAGGGGAGCAATCCCATCCTTATCCTGTCCCTCTGTGATAATCCCCTAACAGTATGTCATCCACTTTTCCTATGAATGAAATCTCCTCCTTTCCCATTGTACTTCGGTTTCATGTATTCCTGTCTACACTAGAGGCCCATTCATGCTACAGCATTATAGAGCTTTCATTCCCCTTTAATTGCCATGGTCCTGTCCTATGAAATCTTGGGATTTCTAGTTCAGAGAGACCATTTAGAATTCTCAGCAAGACAGCTCTAGTACCTCACTAGACTACCAGTCGCATGATTCAATAGCCATGACAGTTAAAGTGGAACAGTGCTACAATTGCATAGCAGCCATCAGAAAGACACTAGGTGACATTATCCATAAAAGTTCGTAAATTAGAAAAGGTAATTGGGATTTCTAATCATGGACCTATGTCATATTCATTTGGCCTTGAGTGCATAAATTGACCAAAGCACAATCCAGGCTAAGTCATTCCTTTGGGAACATAGGTACTAGTTAATAAACAGCCTGACAAAAAGCACCAAGTCCAAATGCCATTGCTTGAAGAAAGTTCATTCACCACCAGTCATACCTTAAGTGTGACCTGATTCACTGTACCATCAAAATCAACACTTGTGCAACTAGATTTTCTTACACATACTTTCTTTATGATAGAATAGAGTATTTTGTTTCATACTGCTTTCAATATGAAGAAATATTTCTGAATTGGTTGTCAGCTCAGGATAAAGAACCTGTGACCCTTCTAGCTGCTGATGGACTGCAACACTTATCATTCCTCATCCTCAACTATTCTCATCCTCAACTATGCTGGCATGGTGTGATGGTAACCACAGTCCATCAACATCTGAAAAGCCACACAATTCCCTGTACCCACTTGGAGTAGTCTTTATTGGGTCTAGGCTGAAATAATTGACCTTCACACTTCTGTGTTGTTTCTCAAGCTCTTTTTGTAACTGCAGAGTGGCTGGAAAGAAGAAGGGACAACAGTGATAGAACATAGTGGGGTTATATACATGGAGGGGGGATTGTACTAGATTGCATGTAATGTGACAGCAATACAATTCCATAAAAAGGCTTATTTTCAAAAGGCTGCAGGACACCTGTGACCAAAATGTAGGCATAAGATGTTACCATTTCTTAAGTAGAGGACACAAGCCTTCTGATTAAGTCAAAGAGAGTATAAAAGCAGATCTGAAAGAAACTAAAGAGTGTATTCACTCATTACACTAAAACCACTTTTTAAAGTTTTCTTATCTTTAATTGAAATGAAAGTGTGAGTTAATCAGAGTCATCTTTAATTTAAATTAATGCATTTTACTTTAAAATATTTTTCTTCTGACTTCTAGCCTGCATTAACTGCCTATAGATATATAGATAATGTATGCACAAAATTAAAATAAGAGAGCATTTCATGCCTTTGATAGAATCATGCTGTCAGAAGACTTCCCTTGGTGCATGTGGTTTCAGAGGTCTTGTCCATCAAATCCATTCTTTCTCTTATATCCGCACAGGATGAAAACAGTTAAGGAGGGGAAAGGCCATGGCTAACACCAGTACATGCCCTCTCAGGCCTCAAAGTAGCACATTACTCATCATCATTATGAGGTTACCTGAGGTAACCTAAAGATCAATGATCTAGTTATGGTTAATGTGTGGGGAAAAGGAGTGTAGAGGTTTTAAGGAAGGAAAATATTTCTGCAGCTGAGTGGGAATCCCTGGGAAAAAATGTTGGACACATCCTGTAACTTTTTGTAACATGAATATTTTGTCATATCCTGTACACATGTAGAAAAATTGTTGACATCTGAGCAGCCAACATCCATAAGCTGATGTCCATAACTGAAACACCTGCACTTCAGTTAAGAACAAACTTCTTTACTAGTTACAACTTTTAAAAAACACAGTCATGCATTTTTATATTGGTAAATGATACCTGGGATTTTGTTCCTGTGTTCATTAAGAAATAACAACTTTATTTCATAAGTAACAATCAACAGAGTACACTGTCAGATGACAAAATCTCATTCAATGTAGATATGGCAAGAAATGTATATAACTCACTTCTAAGGATTGCATATTTGATTTGTGGTGGCTTCATCCAAATGAACACATCTTTGTAACAGGTCTGCCTTTGCAGCGTTCCCTTGGCAGTGGAAGAGGGAGTAGTTTTGAATCTACAGATAGATCTTTAGGTGATTTTTTAAAAAAAGGCTAGAGTCTTCTAAGTCCCAATTGTTTAACAACAGTAACAACAGAAAGTCTTAACCCCTTCTAAATCAGGTTTCAGTGCAAAGACATCTGATGGGAAGGGGAACCAGGAATGGATATGTGTGAGAGTTTAGTTCTAGAACTGAAAACAAATTCATCAGTTGGGCATGTGGTCAGAGGTAGCCTTATTCCTTAATTCTATCCCTTCCTCTCATGCCATGGTTTTCTACTTGGTTCTAGTTGACAAACCTTGGGGTTCCATTAAGAAAATAAAGTAGATGCAACCTGGTCTGAGTTCACTATGCCTTCACCTTTGCCCACAGGCAAATGATGTGTACTCACTGTCCCTATGTATCTGTTTCCTTAATCTGTATTAATCTTTTACCATGAAGTCATTTCTAGCTGAGAAATTCTTAAATGGTGGAGCATGACAGGAGACTATGGAAGACTTTTATTTGGGCTTGTGGACCACCAATACAAACTGGGCAATTGTTCCTGAGAAAGAATAGTAAGTGAACAGAATGAAGCCAGATAATGGGATCTGTAAAGAACCTGTTGTTGGCCCCTTTCATAAAAAATAAGAAATAACAGCACATGCCAGTTTTTGCCTAGAAAATGTGTGCAGCTATGCTCAGAAATCAGTTCAAAACAAAAAGAAACTCCAGTGTCAAAATTGTTATCACAATAAGAAATGGAATTTTGGCTGCAGTTAGCTATCAGTCGAACCTTTGTAACAGAATAATCAGATCTATATGTGTTAACTGATATTCATAACTGATCTCATCATGCATGGAGTTTATATTATGAAGGTTTTAAAAAGAAAGGATTGAGAAGTGAGTGATACCCAGAGATGGTGAGATTACATGCAAGTAGTAAGAACTTCAAGGCTTTTTTCACCATGATGTGCAGCTGTGTTCTCACACTCAAGCTCAACTTTGTTTTCATAGACATGTGGGCCTTCTTCACACCTGAAATATTAAGGATGGGGAGGAGAAAGATTTTTTATTACACTGTATTTCACTCTAATATACACATATCCTGATTTTGCAAGGTAGGTTATGTTGATAGCCCAAGATATAGGGCCTTTGCAGACTGCCAGAAATAGTGCACTTTAAGGGTTAGGGTTAGTGCTAGGGAATCATGGGAATTGTTGTTTTTCTGAGACATTGAGCCTTCTCTGTCAGAGAGCTCTGGTGCCACAATAAAATACAGTTCCCATGATTCCCTAACCCTAGCCCTAACCCTTAAAGTGGACTCAATTTGCACTATTTCTGGCAGTCTGCAAAGGCCCATGATTTTATTACAGAAGATGCAGTTAGTCTACAGTTAAGACTGTTGAATATAGTACAAAATATCTCAAAATAGAAATGAATAGGATCAGTCTCAAAGTACTCAGGAAATTGTTTCAGGAAATTGCAGTAGATGGACGAAATCCTATTGGGGATTTGCATGTTTGTCAGTGGATTTACATCTATTTGTATGAATTAGAACTGTATAGTTATCTAACACCCATATCAAGTAAAGAGTTGCTGCTACATTACTATGTAGCAGAACCAGCAAAGTGACCAATTATATGGGACCAATATGGACCAATGTGCACTGGTGCCTGATACACAATGGGCACCATGTACAATGAACTGGTATACATTGCACAATGGACTGGTGTGATTGTGGAACATCACATTGGTTCCAATGAGCATTGGACATCAATGTGTATTGGGCATGCTTGCTGGTGTCCCATTAAACATCTTCACAATTCTTATTACTTGTTACTTATTAAACTTTATTACGGCCATTCGGCCAGCACATATTACTTGTTACTTCACAATGTTACTGGTTACAGTTCAGTAACCAGGTTTCTTAGCACCTCTGCTACATAGTTAAATATATGAAGATATACATAACTAACAGGTAAAATTCCAGCAGATAATCCTAAATACCTGGGCAAACTACAAATCCTAGAATTTCAGAACATAAAACCAGGACAGTTAATTTTTTTCCCCAAAATGCTATAATTGTGCAGTGCAGTTATTTGGTAAGAGAGATCTCAAGATAACAGAGAAAGTAACAGAGACATGAAGGAGTTATAAAAAAAAGTATCCTGGGGCTAGCTTGGAGTCCTACCTTCTCATCAAGTTCATAATTATTTTCAATTTGTATGAGGGACAGGCTTGGGACACACTAAGACTGCAGTACTACATGCACGTACCTGGTCATCAGCCCCAACTGAACACAATGAGGGTTAGCAGTGAGTAGATGTGTATACCGATATTTACTTAGTTATACAAACCTACAATTTGATGCTGTTGCTGAATACCTTCCTTCTGTGCCATTAGAAATGACTACCTCCTCTTTGTTAAATTCCATGGAGAACCCTTTGTTTCTCCCTTCCAAGGAATCACTGTAAAAAGCATTAGAAGAAGTATAAGGAGATAAGAAGGATGGGTATTATGTCCAATTCACATGTACACACCTGAAACTGGATGTTTCTTTGTTATTGAGGGTTTTTTTTACACATTAAAACTTCAAGAGCCATGTACATTCACAGGGTAATGTCTAACAGTCATAAACAAAATAATATAGTATAAATGAAAAAGCAGTAATAACTTATGGACTGAGTAGGGGGTACTTTCTCTCAAAATGGTAGAGATACTCCCATGAAGTACTCAAATGGCTACTATAGAACTTTAAACAACAGTAAAAGAATAGCAAGAGCCACAATTTTTGATAAAGTAGTGGAACTACTGGACAATCAACACAGAAATACACCCAAGTTTCTAAGGTTTTAAAAGTCTGGAAAAGAGAAAAGTCTTTTGGCATTGACAGTAAAGAAAGTGTCAGGCATACCATCCTAGAGAAAGCATTCTACAGAGAGCAGGTCCCAATAGAGGCAACTGATAAAAGGTCTCAAATAAAGATGTCAGTTCAAGGGCAAACTGGTGGGGCAGCTAGAGGAAATATTCTGGTTCTCATATCATACTCAGGAAGATACTTTTAAACATCAAAAAGTAACAATAAATTAATGGACAGTTGCCTTGTATCCCATGTTGGGGGGAAAAGTGGGATATAAATCCAATAGATACTATAAATACCCACATTTTTTTCATAAAATTTTAGTGGTTGTAAACTTCAGAAGAATAAAGTTATACTATATTATTGTAACATACAATGTCCAGAATTAACTGGGGGCTTAAGTCTGCAAGAATTAAAACTGAACAGCTTCACATCATTTGTATTCAGCATGGGACTGTTATGTTACTATGTAGTGGAGCCAGAAAAATGACAATTATGTCTCAAGACTGGTGCACAGTGGGACCAATACACAACAGGCCACTAGCTAGGGAATGCTGATTCACATTGGTAGAGTATGATGTGCATCCAGACACTTTCCCCAGTATCCTGCTATGCATCTTCACAATTCCCTAATCAGGTTTTCTTACCAGCTCTGCTACATAGCTAAGTATACATAATGTTATGCAACACAGACCACAATTGATAATTCTGGCCAATATTGGCAGTAGGAAATAATTGATCTGATAGATCAGATTTTTTGTTTATTTGTTTGTTTCAGGGAGCCTTGGAGATTTTTTTGTTTCAGGGAGCCTTAGGATTCCAAAGAAATTTATCAGGATGCTTCCACCAGTTAATCTTCCTTGCAAAAAAGCTTGTCCACCAATACTGAGTTTCTCTCTCTCCCCCCCCCCCCCCCCCCCCCCCCCCCCCCCCCAGTGCTTGGCCACAAGAGAGTAATGGATTCATTCTAGATTACACAGACTGTTCATACAGGAAAATGAGGAGAAGCTACCATTTTGGTCAGCACACTATCCTCAATTGTCTGTCAGTAAGCAAGACAGTATGGAAAGAGTGTCCCCTGCAATATGCACAGCCAAAGGACTGTGAAAATACAATTGTTAATTTTTAAAATATATATATTTCCATTCATAAACATATTGGATTAAATCCATGAAGAGCTACCAAAACAAAATGTGTGACTATCAATACAGTTTCAGCAAGGTTTATTACCAATCATTGTGGCATTAATAGGGTGAAACTGTGGCAGAAAACTGCACACTAGAACCAGATTATTTTGCTGGTGTAGATTCACCCATTGGCACAGAAACAGATCAATTCTGGAGTCACTCCAGGATTCCATAATGATAAAATGAGCAAATTCTGCACAATCCTGGCAAGAACTGTAGGAAAGGGCATAGATTCAATCCCTAATGCTATATTCCAAGGGCAAGACTAGATGTGAGCATAGATTTGATCCCAAATGCTACAATTGGAGAGCCAAATTATATGTGAGCATAGATTTGATCTCAAATGCTATATTCTGAGGGCCAAACTAGATATAATAAGATCTTCTGCTGATTCTCTGTCTCTTTTAAAATTAAAAGCCACTGTGAAGAAAGGGAAATGAATCTTGTCATAATGTTGATTTCAGTCACAAACACAAACATACCAATGGGAGGCTTCTGTTTTGTATTGTGGAGCATAATATTTTCTCCCCTTGGAGCAAATTCAATATAAAGTGAATTACATTTGGAAAACAGTAGTGGGGAGTCGTTTACCTATCAATCCCAGCTTTTACCTTTTATTTCTGTAGCTTTTACCATATATATGTGCATAAACATATTAGATGAAATTCATGAAGAGCAACCAAAATAAAATGTTTGACTATCAATACAATGTCATCAAGTTTATTACCAGTCATTGTAGCATTATTAGGGAGAAACTGTGGCAGAATACTGCACACTAAAGCTGGATTATTTTGCTGGTGTGGATCCAGCCACTGACACAGAAACAGATCAATTCTGGAGTCACGTATATATGTTTTTTTTTCTTTCTTAAAGCCTTTGGAATCTAATGGATTTTATTCTATCTGCACATGCACTATGGTTTACATTGTTTTAATTTGTTTTAAATTGTCTTAAGTGTTAAATGCTTTCAGCCTTTTAAAATCATTCATATTCTTTTAAACTTTTCTAAACTGATTTGTGTTGTACAAGTGCCCTGGGATCCTCAGATATAGAATGCAATACAAATTGTTGAATAAATAAATAAATAAATACCCATGAGAAACCAACTACAGAACCTCTACATTGCACCTACTTCAGGTGATAAAACCTGTATTAAAAATGAGTACATTGGTAATACCTTTAACTGTGTATAGAGAAGTGTAGGAAAGGAAAGTTAACACTTACTGTTTATCTTGACACCATAATCTATTGACAACAAAGGCAACTAATGCCAAAACCAAGAAAACTGTAACTGCAATGGTCCCTTGCATCCATGGCTGGAGTGGTCCATGACCTACAAAGAAAAGGGATTTAGAACAAGATTATTATGGATCCTAATATGGATGGGTAGCCTAGTTCTGTATTGGTTGTAATACAGTGTGCACAAAGACTATAAACTATCATGCATCTGGAAGAGATACTTTTCTGTTAATTACCAAGCTTAGTGTTGTGTTTAATGCATGTCTAAATAGACATAACAGTACCTGAAAAGCTGGACACGTATGTAAATCTAGAAGATTAAAATCTTTACTACAAACACCATATATAAATCTCTCCTTTTCTTATATCATCCCTAAACAATTGTCCACTACAAAGAAGAGCAATCATGAAATAATGCCAATGATTTTATTTCTGATTAACCATGGGCCTAAAAAGACTGCCAGAAATAGTGCACATTAAATTGAGGCACTGCTCTGGCTCAGTGCTAGGGAATCATGGGAACTGTAATTTATTGTGGCACCAGAGCTCTCTGACAGAGAAGGCTCAATGTCTCAGAAAAAAATACAGTTCCCATGATTCCCTAGCACTGAGCCAGGGCAGTGCTTCAATTTAAAGTGCACTATTTCTGGCAGTCTGCAAAGGCCCTAAGTTGCAGTTTTTGTATAATTTGGTTGCATCTTAGCTATTGGAGAAAAGGAATTAATTCCAAATAACCTCTGTGTAAAGAGTTATTTCCAAGCTCTGATCTGGTACAGAATGTGAATCAATTCAGGTCATAATGCTGGCTGTATTATGAAGCAAGAGTAATTTCTTTCCAAAACTGTCCAGCCCTGAACTTGGTGATGGTTTTCTCTGACGGATCAATTTCCTTGTAACCATTTGTGTAAATATTATGTTTATTTTTGTTACTTTAAAAACTTAGGATAAGAAAATAGCATAAAATTTGAAAAACTGCACTCAAAATGCCTTTAAACTGCTCTTTTTTTAAAAAAAAACTTTAAACTAGAAAACATCACTAATTTGTTACACTCTTTGGTTGCGATCCTGTATCTAGGATGAGACATATACTACCACCACCACCTGGACTTATAGCATAAGGCATGGTGCACATGCACGTGCACACAGACACACTCATACAAAAGCATAACCATTCTGTCTCTCATGGGGAGCAAGCAGGCAGGCTCAGAGAAGCCCCTAGCTATCTCCCCATAGCCAGATGTTAAATGATTACATCACCATTGAGATCTACCAGGGTCCTCTGGAGGTTGCTGTAATCACTTTGCATCTAGCTACAGGAACATAGCCAATCACTTCTACAATTCTGTCAACTCTCAATCAGACATGGAATGGCCATGCATTCCATGCTTTTTAGGCTATAAAAAGGAGATTCCACCTAAAACATTAGGAAGAACTTCCTGACAGAAAGAGCTATTCAACAGCTTCAGAGTGTGGTGGAATCTCCTGCTTTGGAGATTTTAAACAGAGGTTGGATGGTCATCTGTATAGAGTGCTTTGATGGTGTATTCCTGCATGGCAGGGGGTTGGATTGGATGGCCCATGTGGTGTCTCTATGATTCTATTATTCTAAGTTAAGTTGGAGGGTAGTTGGGTCTTGCAGAGGGAAGAAGGCAAAACTAACCTCTGCAGTGCCAAAAGAACAACATATGCAGGCATAAGGGAAATTTACCAGGGTCTGATTCCTGTTCAGCCATGAAATCCACTGGGTGACCTTGGACAAGTCACATGCTCTCAACCTCAGGAGAAGGCAATGGCAAACCTCCTCTGAATAAATCTTGCCAAGAAAACCCCATGATAGGTTTGACTAGGATTGCTTTAAGTCAGAAACGACTTGAAGGCACAAAACACAACACACACACATGCCACTACTAGGATGCCAGTCAAAATGTGTCATCAATGGCATTTTTTTCCCACAATATTAGAAATGCTATTTTTAAAAGAAGTATTTATTTTAAAAGAAGCATTTATGAAAACTCTCTGTAAAATATTCAGAGTTAAGGTTAAACACATCTCAGCATCTGAGTGTACCCCAGGATTCTTCAGCATTAGTCGTGAAAGGTGTCAAATTATTTCCTTTGGAAAACACCAAAACTTCCAGGTTTTGCTGTCTCTTTTACTCCTGTGTTCCTGAAGTCCTATTTTTTTTTCTAACAGATACCAGGTAAATTCTGTGTAGATAGGAATAGAGGAAAGACAAGAGGAGAGGGGAATAACAAGGATTCATGACTTCTGTTGAAGGTGGGAATAAAATATTACAACTGATGAAAGGAACTGCTAGAAAATAATCTGGGACAACAGAAACATAATTTGAATATTTTAAGAATCCCTGAGAACTTCAGGAACAAAAAAATAGGACTTCATTTATTTATTTATTTATTTATTCCAGCAGGAGGAGCCCTTGGTTGAGTGATACCTCAAGTAGAGAAAGGTCTGTTTGTCATAGTACATCATTTTCCTCACTTGCACATGTTGCATTTAGCCTTGCTTTGTTTTGTGATTGGTTATTGCAAAGACTTGATTTGAAAATCAGATTTACAAAGGCATATATGTCTGAGGAAACCCCACAACTGGACAGAAAATGTGTTCATCACAAGGAATAAGCACTTCTCTTAACACCTAATTTGATCCACACTAGTTTTATAAGAAAAGGAGAAGGTGTTGTTTTTTAAGGCATCTTGGCTGGAAGTCTGAAGCATGGCATACATTCAGGCTGTCTCTGCACAAAGGAAGTGCCAACTATAGAAATGTTTTCTCTTAACAAACGCAGAGGGTGGAGTCAGGAAAGTAATGCATTCTTTAGGTTTTGCTGCTGAAGTGCTTCAGTTTAGCCATCATGGTAAGAGTAGTCCTGCAGACAAATATTTTCTTTTCCTTGAGGGTGGCTTGTTCCTTCACAAGTTTCTGGCTAATTGCACCAGCCTAGCTGGGTTGTGCTACCACCCCTGAGTTATGATGCCTCTTTCCCAGAATAGAAATACCCAGCATTTGCCTCACCCTACAAGACAACAAAGCTGAGTTTCCCTGATGTTGCAATCTGTCATTATTTGTTTGATTGTGCCAAAGAGGATTAGCATAGCAGAACTGTCAAAGGTGGAGACAGTGCTCCTTAAGCCTTTATTTCAACCTGTTACCAAAATAAAAATCACCAATTTGTTTTCAAAGCTTGAAAAAGTTGGCATTGCCATTCATTATTGCTAATGGTTAACAGTGTAAATTATTACTTATTTATTTTATTTCTATCCCATCCTTTTCTGAACATGGGCTTCAAGGCAGCATACAATGTTTAAAAAAAAAACACATTACCGGTAGTTAAAATTCTTAATACAAAAGTTAAAACTCACTTTTTGCATTAGTTCATCATATTATTTATATATTTATTTACTTTATTCATTTCTGCCAATATTGGGACTCAAGGTGGCTAACAACATATTTTAAAACAATACAACTATGCAAAGTAGTTAATAAAAGTATAAATATAAGCATCATTAATAAAATTACTAGTTTGATGGCAATGGCCCCCTCTGAAAAAAACTTGCCAAGAAAACCCCATGATAGTAGAAAACTCCATGCCTTAGGGTCATGAGTCAGAAACATTACAAATAAATTTAAAATGATTGTTTAAAAATCACCAAAATTACTTTTAAAAATAGTCAAAAGTTGTCAAACTCTCTCATCAAATTACCAAACAAAGTAACAAGATAAACATGAAATGATAGCTGCAATTCAGAGAAGTAACAGTGGTAATATTTGATTATTAGACTACATTATTTTGAAATCATTGCTTAAAATTACAATGAATCAATGAATTTTATCAAGTTGATTCTAAAAAATTAATTCACATTTTTTTTAAAAAATAACTTGAATATGCAAGTCTGAACTTGTTGATTTTAATTGCTTAGTCAAGAAATTGTTTCCAAATGTCCCCATGCCCTGTGCTGAATTTAGATTCCAGGAGCCTTTTTCCAGGAGAAAATGAACGAGGGTAGTAGTAGCTTTTCTGCATATTAAAAACATGTTCTCTCTCCCCTCTCTGCTTTATCTATTTTATGTGTTACAATTTTATCCTTTGCATTCCAGAAGGATCTAATGGCATTGTACATGGTTACATCCAACCCCCCAATGGACACAATTTTATCATCACAACAGCCCAATGAAATTAAGAACATAGCAGAACAAGCCCAAATCCTTTCCAGCCCAGCAATCTGATCACACAGTGATCAGTCAGATGCCTTGAGGAAATGTAAATGAACAGGCCTGGAAACCAGACAGGATAAAATACGGTGACTGGCCAAGTTCACACATGAAGTGACCTTCATGGCCATGTGTGTCTTGAACCAAGACATTATCTGTCATTCTCCCATTCTGGCTGTAGGTTTCTGGGATCTATAGTCCAAAGAAGCAACTTTCCTGCATTATTCTTTTATCAGATTTTTTTAATTTTTTAATTTTTGAATGTCTGAAGATCTAGAGCAAGGGCAGGAGGTCTTGTCTGAATTTCTCAGAAGCAAACCTCCATTATTGTTTTTTGTTTTTTTTTTAGTAGAAATAGTCTTTGAGGAAATAGACTCATGATGATGAGGAATAGTAAAAGCTGATAACTGAATGCCTTCTTAGGCTTGCTCCTGCACTTCTCTCAGATCTTAAAGCATCTGTGGAATTCTTGATACAAAAAGGTCTAAAGTTCTAAGAAAAAAAAGGGGGGGAACGTGACTGCAGTTGTTGTGCCTTAGTTAATGCTGGACTAGTTTAAACCAGTCCAAAGTTCTCTCCTGCCATCTTGCATCTTGTCTTCCTTCAGCAATTCAAAGAACATCCTTTGCCCTCTGATACATACCTATTGTGCAAAATAGAATGGGGTGAAGAGGAAAACCCTTGATCCAACACTAGCCTAGTCACAATGAAGCTGGTGTGATCCATGTCAGAAAAGACAGGAACCAGAAACTAAAGTATTAAAGTGATCAGTTGCAAAAAAAAAAAAAAAAAGGGGGGGGGAGGCAAGACAATTTAGCAATGCAGAAGGTGGCAAGGCTGAGCACTGGCCTGGATTACATGACCCACAGAGAGACCAGTGCCCTAATAGTACAGTTCAAATCCTGTATCCACCGCAGATACATTCCAGACTTACTGTAGAAACATGAAACTGTGGATAATAGCAAACCCTTTTTAAATGAACAACTTCTGGTGGAAGCATACCATAGAACCACACTGGAAAACAGGTAAAATAGCTGCCATTAAAATGTCCATATTGCCGAAATTTAACTTTTTGTTCTCAACCTTACCAATTATAATAAATAATAAACCATTTGACATTTGGAACAAAGAACTAAAAAAATTCCTCTGGGGGGGAAAAGAAACCCAGAGTGAGATGGAAAATATTAACAGATATAAACCTTAATGGAGGATGTAACATGCTGGACTTATCTCTTTACTATCAAGCCAACATATTAGTATATTTAACAGACTGGGTCAAACTTCAAATCAAAAATGATTGAACCTCGAAGGGTTTAACCTGGAATTTGGGTGGCACGCCTATCTATGGTACGGTAAAGATCAAACCCACAAAATTTTTGAACACCACTTTATTCGAAAATCCATTCTCAGAATCTGGAAGAAAATAAAAATAGCCTTCTACAATAAGATACCAGGATGGCTATCCCCCCAAGAGGCTCTATTGCAGAACAAAAATGAGCAAGAAATGGCTTCAATATAGAGACATACTTAAAAGGGATAACTATCAACAATATGTACTAAAAAACACTGAAGAAATCCCAGAATTCAAATCTAACAAACAGTGGCTAATTTATTACCAATTATCTGAAAGATTTAAAAAAGACAAAAAAGAAT
>CM034706.1:198544211-198573548 GCA_020142125.1 Phrynosoma platyrhinos | reverse complement strand
CAATATAAAATTTGAAATTTTGCCAGAAATCTATCTCCTAAACATGACAAACAAAATCTCAGATATGAAAACAAAGAAACATTGGAGAAGTATACTATATTTAATTACATCTGCAAGAACACTTTTTGCCCAGAACTGGGGAAAAAAGGAAGTTCCAACAATTGATGAATGGCTTATAAAATCAATGGATAACATTGAACTAGACAAATTAACTAACATTATAGAAAAGAAGAACATTGAGGAAACCAATTCAGACTGGGAAAAATTAAAGAACTATTGTGTTAAGCATTGGTTTAGATAACATCTTAAAATTTTTATTTTTGAGTCACCATGAGATGGTTAGCCTAAAGTTATTAAATTCTTTTTTGTTTAAATACAAAGGGGACTTAAATTATGTATTAGTTATGTTGTCCAAAACCATGTATTAATACTAGAAGTTCAGTGGTGCTATTTTCTTCTTTCCCTTTGTTATAGGGTACTGTATGGGAGGGGAAGGGCAAGGAAATGTGTTCTAATCCTTTTTGTATTTCTTTTTTTAAAAAATTAATAAAAATAATTTTAAAAAAAAGAACCACACTGGAGAACCTAGAACTGCCTAGAGAGAACACCTCAGGAATCTCTAGATCCTCCAGCATAGTTCTATGGTCAACTTCCAGTAGAAGCATACCAAAGAATTCTGCTGGAGGACCTAGAAAATGCCTAGAGAAAACATTTTACTTGGGTCTAAGTAGGTTAAACCACAGGTACCAGTCCTGCAGATATGGGGATCATACTGTACTATCATTTTCACTTTGCACAAAGAATCCAAAAAACATCAGATGCAGCCAAAGAGAATTCTTAGTCTTCATGTATTCTAGATTAGAGGAACTCACTCAAGTGAATACTGATGCTTTTGATTATGATGAAGACAACAGAAAATTTGGAACAAACCCTAAAACATATTCTAATAATTCAAATAATTTATCCATGAACATCCAGACAATATCAGAACCAGAAACAAGAATGGAACAGGTATAGCATGCCAGAGGTGCATAGGGGGAAAAGCTATGATGAAATACATTCAAAGTGAATCAAATATAGTGTTGCCAAATTCTGGAAGAGCTTTTCTTATCCCTTAAACTGCTGTCTGTAGACAAGTTTTTTTAAAGCACAGAGATAAGCTGATAGGAAAAGCTTGCTCTCTTATGCTTCCTCTTGTTACACAGGTGTTCATGGCACAGCAAAAGGGTCAAAATAATAGTCAACAATTCTAAAATAAGTGCACAAAACTGCTGCTGGGTTCATGTCCATTCAGTTGAATGAAATTTCCTAAATGGCAACAAAGGGTTAAAACAGGTACACTAGTAAATGTGTGAAATGTATTAAACATACCAGGTTTTTCTCTCACCAGCAGAAGCTGTTAAAATGGCAAGGGGAGACCAGTGTTGTGACCACAGCACTTGAGAAGGTAGACTTAACTCTTTCTCCCTACACCATCATTCTACTCAAATTTCCCCCAATCCAGCTGCTCTTGCTCCTGGAGCTAGGGTACCCAGATGTAAAATTCAACAGGACTTCTACCCCTTTAATAGTTGTT
This sequence comes from Phrynosoma platyrhinos, assembly GCA_020142125.1. Classification (NCBI taxonomy): domain Eukaryota; kingdom Metazoa; phylum Chordata; class Lepidosauria; order Squamata; family Phrynosomatidae; genus Phrynosoma; species Phrynosoma platyrhinos. The sequence continues at coordinate 198,571,972 of CM034706.1, read as the reverse complement.
TTTAAGAGTGAAGTTCTCCTTGAACACAACTATCCTCTTTTTAAACTGCCCTCCCTATTCTGAGCCCTCCTACACTAACTTTAGAGGTGTGATGGAATAGCACTACAGATACTAAAGGAGAGGGACACTACATCAGACATACTCAGATATTTAAAAAATATACCTATGTATAATCCTAACATCTAAGAGATGAAACAGATGGCACAGAAGGGGTGGTGTCAAGCTGTTGATGGACTGGGGCCATGGCAACTGCATGCCACAGCCCCAATCCAGCTGTTTGCTGGCGCAAAAAGAAATGGCAGAAAGCACTCCTTCTTTCCCCAGAAAGAGCCAGTTTTTCCACAATGGCTTTTTGGCACTCCTGCAGCATGCGGTGTCTAAACACCATGCTGCCAGAGCCTTGAAAAACTGCCCCCCATGCATGTCAGGGCATGCGTCATATTGTACCCGTTTGCTTCGGCCCTAAGCAACCTTAACATTGGCCATCCCCCTGCTCCACAATGGAGGAATTGGAGTGGGGATGGGCTGTTTGCCACCCTCCTCTGAGATGAGAAAGGCTGCTTTAAATCACACCATGGCAATTATGCTGTAGCATGAGGCCTTGGAGTGGAGCATGGGTCATTGTGTTGCCAGCCACCCCCAAGGCTTCAGTGCATTTGTGAAATCGACTCGCCCACCCGCCACTGGTATAGTGTGAAGTTTTTTTGGTCATCTAGGGGCTGGGTAGGAATTTCCCTCCCCACTTTTCTACAGGTTTTTCGCTTACCCCATACTTTGTCCAGTTGGCATATAGGAAATTGGCTTGAGTCTAAATAGGAGCCAATTTGACATAAATGATTGAATTATAATTTGGCGTGGATAAATAATTGAATTTGGCATAAAAAATTGAATTATATTTCAGCAAGCACCTTGGACATCGTTTGGGTGGAAGGTACGTTTCTGGAACCACCTCTTTAGGCTTTGCAACCTGGGGGGTGGCAGAAAGAAATTGCCTTAAGTCTGGCTTGAAAGATAAACCCCCTCTTTAATCTTTGCAGATTGGAAGAGGGACTTTCTGGTTAGACTTCCTAATGTGAGGCAGCCAATGAATAACCCAGCTTTTGGGTTATCGTTGAGGGCTCAGGTGTTATTGTCCAAATAAGCTGCAGGGGTGGTCTGGAGAAAGACATCAGCTGCAGCTTCTCCCTCACTTGGTTCTTGTTTGGAATTAGCTACAGTTCCATTAAGAAATGAATAAAAAGGTAAATTAACAAGTGGCCCTTTTTCATCCCAATTTTGTGTCTTGTCTCACCATTTCTGGAGTTGGACAGCAATGAACATGAGTCATTTGATTGAATTCCCAGGTTCTTCCTAGGCACAATTCAAAGTGCTGGTTATGACCTATAAAGTCCTATATAGCTCAGGTCCAGGCTATTTGGCAGACCCTGTCTCTCTGTATGAGCTGGCCCCAGATTCTGAGATCATCAGGAGAGGTCCTTCTTTCAGTCCCACCACCATCACAAGTATGGTTGCTGGGGACACAAGAGAGGGCTTGCTTGGTGGCTGCTCTGGGACACTGGAACTCCATTCCCAGGGAGGTCAGAATGGCCTCTTGTTGTCCTTCCATTGGCAAGCTAAGACATTTTTATTCAGATAGGCTTTTAAAACAGAAAGCTTCTAAAGGATTGGCAGGGGATGTTGTACTGTTTTAATTGTACCGTTTTCCAGCACTTTTGTCTTTTTAAACTGCATTTTGTTCTTTTAATGAGTAATGCGTTTTAATACTGTAGCAGTTTAATTCTATTTTAATGTTCACTTTTGTGTTCTTAATTTTATTCTTTTAAATTGTAAGCCACTTTGTGTTTCAACTATGGGAGAAGGGAGTGAGATATAAATAAATATAACAACAACAACTGAATTTCAGGATTTTCCACATCATCTTCCCCCCAACCCCATCTGAAAGCTGCATGGAGCTAAAACTGAAGAGGAAAAAGAGCAATTCCCCCCACCCCCCAAAAAAGTGTATTTTTCCAACTGCTGCCAGTTATATTCTTCTTCTAATCTTTTATGAACTTTCACTTTTATCCCGACACTGATTTTCTGCTTTCAGCAACATCAGTTCTACATAACAGGTGAATCTTAACCCCAACACATAACAAATTTGTTGCAGTTTCAGGGATGATACTGTCCACCCCTCTTATAATGTACAGTCAATCCTCTGTTTTCGTGGGGGATCTGTTCCAGACCACCACCACCCCCCCGCAAAAACAGAGATTTGCCAATATTCAAGCCCCATAGCTTGAATGGGGCATGCCCCTGTGGGTGTGCATGGGGGTGCCCCCCATTGATTTTAACAGAGATCGCCCTTCCATGAATATTCAAAACCATGGACCACAAGTCCACGAGAATGGAGGGGCAACTGTAACTGCTGATTTTCTCTGACTCATGGTGATGTACAAAGCACTGGAGCAGGACTTTTCCACTGCCCTAAGTTACATGTTATGTTCAGCCCATGCTTAAAAAGTTATATATTAACACATAGGGTAAATGTTCCCATAAGATTAAGATAATAATATATTTCAGGGATCAGCTCTTTGATGACAGTGAGGAAAAGGGAGCAGGGTAGAAAGCAAATGTGAAGAATTTAATACAATCACATTTCATACCTTTAGCAAGAAATTTGTAAGTGACCATATTTAGTAGCTTAACACAGCACATCAAATGTTCTAATTCCAATAAGAAGAAATTAAACAAGTTAAAGCAATATTTTCTCTCTAGATTTCTGGAACATAAATAAACCAAAACTGATAGATATTTTGCAGTTGTCCTTTCACATATATTCCAGACATTGCACTGATACTTGAGTGGAGGTCTCAAAGAGCTGAATGATAATCGGGTTTCTAGTGTTTTGGGTGAGAGATCAGACCCCCCAGGAAGAGAATTCTCAATACTTTTAGAAAACTACAATCCCAGGATTCTACAAAATGCAGCCACGGAAGTTAGTGGTATCATAACTGCTATAATTGTGTTCTGTGGAAGGAACAACAAATGTACTTGCTTTGTAAATTCTGCAGAGGGGCATTTTCTTTACTTCTGTTAGTTCCCCTTGCAATCTAGAACCTTGATTTTCCAAGTAATACTCTAAAACACACAGGGAACCTATCAAAGCTGGCATACATTACTTTTTCAGACTACAACTCCCACTGACCAGGCTGGCTAGGTAATTGTGGGAGCCCTAATCCAAAAAAGTAATGTAGCCAAGCTTAAAGGAGTAGAGATTTTTTCCTCTCCAGCCATTCCGCCTTTTGCTGTCCCAATGAGTGGAAGAATGTGGAGATGGGAAATGAAGATGTGATGAAAGGGAAGGGGTTAGGAATCTTCTTGCTCTCCCCCTCAAATGGTCTACAGGAGATTATGGGGGATTTAGTCCAAGACATTGCAAATGCACCAGGTTGGAGAAGGCTGATTTAAATGTTCTTACCCCATATTTCCCTCCCCCCACCCCATTCCCTCCCCCCACCCCATTCCCTTTGGCTCTCTTGTTTCTTCTGCTGCCGTTTCTGTTGGTGGAGGCATCAGAAGAACTAAGAAAGGAAAAGGCAAGGAGAAGCTACCATTGTCTTCCATGATGATTACATAAAGGAAATGCTTGTTTGAAGTGCTGGAAGTTCCAGCCTTGGTTAACTCTACTCATTTTTAATGGCATCTACAAAACAAAATGAAGAGAAAGGCCAGATGTCCAGGTTTGGATTTATGGCACTTGAAAGTCAGAATCTGTACTAAACCTTTTCAGTCAAAGAGGAAACTGGGATCCTGCCAGGGCTAATGTGGGTGCCATAGCCCTGTCCAACAACAGATGATGGAAATGTTACTGAGAGAAAACCTGTGCAGTCTTGTAACTCTCTCCAGCAGTAAAACTTCCTGCATTTCTAGTTTGGTGCTAAATGGGAACAACAACATGGGAATGTGCTGTATGGACACACCCAGTGCAGAGATTTTGACCTGACCATGTTCATGATGGGCAGCTTTTTGCTGCATGATTTCTTTCTAGCTAGTTAGTCTCCCTATAAACATCTAAAGTTAAAGTATAGAGGCACTACCATCTTTGGAACATCCTGTCCATTCTTATTTCCTGGTGAGACATGATGGGTTTTTTTAAATGAAATAATCATTGCACATAACTACAAGAAAATACTACTACTCAGCAATCATCAAAACATAGAAAATTTGGACTTCATCTGAGCATTTAGAAATACAGTTTAGACATCCAAAGAAAATGGGCAGACAAGATTACCAAAGGAATGGAAACACAGCAAATATAAGAGTGCTAGTTGGGAACAATTTTCAGTGTCTTATTCTCCACAATACTAGAAAGTTGGGGACTGAAAGAAAATTTAATGAGTAGGTAGAGTTCTTATTTGGGGGTCAATCACCAGCTACCACAAAGACATGGAATCAAGAGCTGACTCAGATTCAGAAGGTGTCTAAACCAAAGCAAGAATTCTCTGAAATTGAGTGAATTTTAAATGTAAGTATCCAGTATATTAGGTATTTATGTTGAGAGACAGATAATGTGTTTCCAAATATCAATACCTTTCTTCCCTGGCTCTCTATATAAAGAACAAATCATTTTGCTCTCTGAGGCAAAGAACAAGAGATACTCCATCCCCATTCTATGTGCTAAAGCTGACTGAACTGGCAATGGATCTGATGATGGATCTTCCCTACTTCGATTGCACTGGAGGCAGCAAGTTAGCTTGAGAGACCCAGAACAAGCTGCATGGCACACACAGTGCTGTCCGCCTAAGGCTACTGTGCCTGCAAATATAATCCAATTCCAACAATGGAGGCAGAATATAAAGCCATTTGTTGATTTCCTGCTAATGTTCATGAGAGGCACAATATTTATTTATTTATTTATTTTACTGGGTCCTGCACCAAAACACACAACTTTCAAGTCAAAACTAAATTGATCTTGGTACATCTCAGATCTGAACCAATTTTTATAGCTAGCACATATCCTAAGTAACTAGATGTTTCCTGTTCAGGGACTAATGAGACTGCTTGGCCTCAGAAAGAAACCATGATTTGAACTATATATTAGCTGAAAGTTCCAGGATTCCTTTCTTAAATCACAGCAAGGTAGCCACTTTTATTTGTGGTTTGCTGATAGAGACCCTCATGCCAGCCTGAAAATTAAGACTTGCATCTCAAAAAGCATTTCCAAGACTGTTTAGGGGTAGGGAACTCCCTTGCATATTCTCTACCCCACTCTCCATTTTGGGGAAAAGGATCAAAGAAAGTGGATGGGTGTTATCAAGGTCCTGAGATGGCTGGATATAGGGAGAGATATAAACATTTAAATCAAGCAAGCAAGCAAGGAAAGGGTAATTGTTGGTGAATGGGTGGGCAACTATTCATCACCATATCTTTAAATTGCTTAGAATATATTAATAATGGAACAGGGAGAAAAATAGGCCTATGAAAAGCATTTTGCAATATGCTATCCAGAGAATCTTTGCTAGCATTAAGAGACATTTTGGCAAGATTACTTTCATAAAATTGTATTTTTTTAGATTTAAAAAAACTAAACAAATCTAAGATGCAAGGCGGGAGAGAATACAATATTTAGTACATAGTTTATTGTTGTTATATTATTTATTGTTGTTATTACTGTCATTCTGAGTGTTATTATATTTATTTATATCCTGCCTTTTCTCTAGAAGTCAAGAGTCAGTAGCAACGGAATATACACTCAAGGAAACCATGGAAAAATCAACTGGTGTGTAGAGAATGAGATAAAGCAAGAATCAACCCAAGTAGTCAAATAAAATCTATTACCTATTTGGCAGTTCACTGGTTTCAAAGCAACCAAGAGGCAAAAGGTAACAACCGACAGCGATTTCATGTTGATGGTGTGGGATGTTGGGTGAGGGTTGCTGATCAGCAGAACCCTGAATTGTTTGCTGTAAACAGAAGAATGTATTTCTTCCTCTCTGATGAATGCAAGAAGGCAAAATGTGAAATCTGAAGACCCACTCCTCCCTGCTAGGTAATGAGCCTGGTAGATTATAAAACACACTAATTGGAGGACTGCCACTCACAGGAGGCTATGCAAATCAAACCATTCCAGCATACTTTGGCAAATCAAGTAGGGATAGAATTATTTTACCTGCTTCCTCTTTGTCCAAGCATTAGGCTGTTATATGTTGTTTGCAGAGCTGTAGTTTTGGCTCCTTAATGGCTTAAAGGAGAGAGGGGAAGAGAAGGAAAGGTGGTAATTTGGCACAGATGAGCTGAGGAACTGAATCTTTAGTACTGTCTCAAGGATTTCAGTACACAATGCAGAAGAAAGGACAGGCCAAAATAAAGCTATGAAAGTTCTGAAAACTGAGACATGAAAAACAAAACCTTCAGTGATGTCTAATCAATATTTTTCAAGTATGATTCGCACCCCTGAAGCCAGATGTAGCAGCCATTGTGACTGCAGCCAGCCTGCCTGCTTTCTAAAATTGAAATTGCAGAATCAATGAAAAGAATGTTTAAAGATACTAATTTAAACCAAGTATTGTTTGCGGGGATGCAGAGATTAATGGAGAGCCATTAAATGGAGAGTCAGCATGGAATAGTTGTTTGAGAGTTGGATTAGGACTCTGGTAGACCAGGGTTCAAATTCCTGCTGGGTCCTGGAACCCCAGTGGGTGATCCTGGGCAAGTCTCATTCTCTCAGAGGAAAGCAAAGGCTCTGAACAAATCTTGCCAAGAAAATTTTGTGAGATGGTCGCCATAAGTAGGAAACAACTTGAAGGCAGACAACAACAACTCTTGTTTTGTGAAGGCACTAGATAATACCTTCACATGCAATGGTAACTTGTTAAGTATCAAAATCAGACACATCCAGGCCATAGTATTTGCAATTTGTAGGTATAGGTGTGAAAGGTGGACAGGGATAGGAAAAGATAGAAAAGCTGATAGAAAAAGAGTCAGTACATTTGAAATGTGATGCTGGAGGAGAGTTCTACAGATACTATACACTGCAAAAAAGACATGCATAGAATCTTAGAGCTGGAAGAAACCGGAAGGGTCATCAAATCCAACCTCCTGTCGTGCAAGAGTACATTACTAAAATACTCCCAACAATGCCCATGCAACCTCGGTTTAAAGGCCTCTAAAGACAGAGAGCCCAAGAACCTCTGAAGCAATCAATTCCACTGTTAAATACTTCTTACAGTCAAGAAGTTCTTCCTAATGCTTAGGTGGAATCTGTTTTCTTGTAATTTCTTGTAAGATCAAATAAAGCCTGAACTCTCATTAGAAACCAAGGGCCTCGGCAGACGACTAATACAGTCGTCTTGGAGGCAGGGAAGAGGAGGGGCAGCCGCACGAGCAGCGCCCCTTCCTCCTCCCGAGGTTGCCCTCGGAGCTGCCGGCCGTCTGCACGGCCGGCACTCCCAGGGCAACCTCCCACCGCAGCGACCGCATGCGCTGCGGTGGAAAAGTCAAGGAAAGTGCGCCCTATGCGGTTAGGGCGCACTTTCCCTGATTTTGAAAGGAGCGCTATTTTTGCGCTCCTTTCAGGTATGCTGCCGGAGCTCCGCGGTGCGGAGGCTGTGGTCCCGCGGCGCTCCGTCCCAGGGTGTCCCCGACGCCCTGGTGTGCTTCCCCCCTAAGATGACTCAATGGAGGCTATCATACTTTGGACATATCATGAGATGATGTGGCCCATTGGAAAAGATAATTATGCTTGGTAATTATGTAGTAGGAAAAGAGGAAGGCCGCATTACAGTCAAGGAAGTCAATAGACACAGTCAAGGAAGCCATGGCTGCCTGGAGTTTGTGAGACCTGAGCAGGGCAGCTGAGAACTTCTTGAGGTCAATAGTGAAGTGACACCAAATAACAACAGCAACAATTTGGAGTCCTGAGCCAGAGTACTCCTCTATTACCTCCCCAAGCTACAAATCCCAGGATTCCTTAGGATGATGCATGCCATGGCATTTAAAATATGATCAACAGTGACAATTTTAAGACTCCTGGTGTATTTACTTAGAAGAGGACAATCTTCATTTGTGTGTGTGCACATACACTCTCACACACACACACACACTCAGGAGGAGTGTGGCTTGTTTATTATCCAAGAATAGGACAAGCTGACCTGGCAAAGCATGTTATGGGACCTGCAAGAGAAGTAGGAGTCTTGACTCAGAGTGTAATGTGTGTTTCTGTGTGTGTATGAGAGAGAGAAAGCAATACTGAGACTCTACATATTGTTGTATTACTTTGGACGTTACCACACTTGCAGCAAGAGAGCGCCGAGAAAGTTGGTCGGAATCATTTGGGAACCATTTTGGGCTCATGCCGGAATGTGCCCGGCAAGCGGAAAACATTACCACACTAGACTGGAATCAGTGAGGAATGTGAGATGCCGGAATGGTTCCGCTCCGGGGGCTCGGATCTCCTGTTCACACACAAGTTGAAAGATCCCTACCGCAATCCCCCGAATTCTGGGCTACAAAGCCATCCCTAATAATGATTTCCCCCCCAACCCCTGAGGAGAGGAAAATTGTTTACCCATTCCGTTTGTTGCCTGCTCCAGGAAGTACACGTCATAAGATGCTTCCTCAAATCCTTGGGGAATACCACGAGGAACCATGGGCCATAAAAAGAGGAAATGCGGCATGACAAGGATCTCGTGTTCATACCTATGCCGAGATCAGCGTCATTCCGGTATAGTGCCGACCGCTCAAGTGTATTCCTTAAAACTCTCGGAAGTCAAAAGGACTGAAATGAGGCTGAAATGACGCCGAAATGAGGTAGGGAAGGGCGGGGTTTGCTGCGACGTCGTGTGAACACACGGAAAAAAAGTCTGAAACGAGGCTGAAATGAGGCTGAAATGACGCTGAAATGACGCTGCTTTAGGGCCAGTGTGGTAACGTCCCCAGTTTGGCAAAACTATATTTGTGTATTCTGTATAGGAAGTTTAGAATAGTTGTAATCCAAAAATTATTATTTTAAAGACACTATCTATATAATTTTTACTCTGCTTTTTTCCCACTATGGGACAGTATGGCACAATATCTATTACAAAACACTATATTAATTCTTGATATTATTATTATTTTCTTACTATGTCATAAGCATACTTGTCACATAGCTTGGAAAAGTTCCTTTTGTGGAAAAAAGAGAGAGGAATTCTCTCTTCTCCATTCTGAGCTAATATTTTAGGCATTTTCGTTGTACTTTTAAAATGGCATGAGATAAAGATATTTAAAAGGCCTACCATGCAGAGGCTAAGGAGGAGTGGAGGATGCAGGGGGTGGGGATCAAACTAGATTGCAATGTGCCTCAGCCAGTAAGCTCCCAGGGCTTTGACTCCTCTGTGCAATGGAAGGAGGAACATTCTGAGTGGTGCTGATGTCAAGAGTGAGTTTATGCATTTCTCTGGAGTGAAGAAGCACAGAGGGGAGTTAGTGCAGCCTAAGGTGGGAATAGTGCCCTGCCACAAGAATGCAGTGGGCATGGGTGCTGCTTGGCTACCAGCAAGAGTTTCTTGCCCACGGAGTTGTCACCTCCTCCCAGTGACAGACACCCAGTGCAGTCCACATGCATCGTACCCCAATAGTGACACCATTGCCCCAGTGAACACATGGGGATTATGTCTGTGTAAACATACATAGTCTTGAATCTTATTATTAGTCTCAGTTTCAGAATCCTCACTGAAGCAATGATATGTGTCAACTCACCATTTAACAATTGATTCAGTGGGCTTTTCATTAGTTGGGGCTAATCAAACAGGGTTGCCACATCAAGACTATCCTAGTCCCTGAGACCTATGAATGACCACATGCAATGTTACAGGAAAAGGGCCCTGGTGGTGTTACAAGGGGCATATACAAGAGAAATATATATTCACATAGCTTTCAAGGTAGTGTCCCTGCTAGAGAAAAGAGAAAACTGGAAAAAAGAGTCCAAGCCTTAAGACCCTCGAAATCCTAAATGGGGTTGCATTTAAATTGCACTTTAAGTCTCGTCTGTGTCATCATTCAAATTGGCAGACTGAAATTTTACTTTTGCAGTGGCCTGGAATATTTTTGTGTCCTCTACCCCAGCCTGAATAAGACTTCGGGGAAATGCAACATTGTGTTCTCTACTTTGTGCCTTTTTGGCAGTCCTAATGAACACATTGCCCTTCTGTGACGTTTGAACTTCTTTCAGGTATTTCTTTGTGTGGGGCCAATGTGATGATAATATCCTTCACTGATCAATGAGGAAAAGTTAAAACACAACCACTCTGGTTGTGGTATGTGCAGAGTAGAGAAAAGAGACAGATAAAAAGAGAGATTTGATAAGAGTCTTCAAATATTTAAGAGACTGCCTAAAAGAGGACAGAGAGCATTATTTTCTCCTTCAGGATGGGACAGGAAGTGAAAAGCTTAAGTGTAAAGTCAGGAGATTTACCGTAAGTTTGGTTACATATTAGGAAAACTACCCTAGTTGTGAGAGGAGTTGCTGATGCAAAAAATGAGAGTCTAAAATACCATAACTATGCAATCTTTCTTGGATCATTTATTGGAATCATCATTTAAGGCAAGGATGGGAAACAGGCTCCTCCAGATGTTATTGGACTACAACACTCAGCAGCCCTAGCCAACATAACTGACAGTGAGATTCCATTCCAGTCCAACAACATCTAGACATCTAGAGGGCCACATACATATCCCTGTTTAACATCACAAGGATGTGCACAACTAATCCTTTAATGTTAATCTGGCCCTCTGTTTCATTGCTTAGAATTGCCTGACCAGACTACATGGCCAAATAACATTTTACTTGTTGAGCATCTTCTCTAATAAATCAATGTTAGGAGTTGTAGTCCATCTGTAGTTGGAGGGTGACACTGCAACTGTTTTGATAGCTGAATGAATCAGGTCATATTCATTCCTTCATCTTCCATGTATACCTAATAATGAATTATATTCCTGCAATTATTATCCTTACTTTCTAGACAGCATCTTTAGTCCTATGTGTTTTAGACCACCCATGATAAATAACTTAGAGTACCTGTCAATGCAATCTATGCATATCAATTCAAATGTGAAAGCTGCTGAATTCAATGACAATTACTCCCAAGCATGTATGCCTGGATATGAAAGTTGGACAGTGAATGAAGCTGACAGGAATATAATCAACACATTTGAAATTTGATACTAGAATAGAATTCTACAGATACCAGGGACTCCAAAAAAGACGAATGAGTCCTAGATAAAATCAGGCCTGAACTCTCACTATAAATGAAGCTGACTAAACTGAGGACCTTATCCCACGCTGCTCTCAAAAGTGGCAAGAAAGTGATATGAGCATCATTGCAGTACTATAGCGCTAGTATAAATATGGCACTAGCGCTATAATAGCGCTATGGATAAGCTAGCGCTATTGCAATGCCCGCTGAAACCGACATTCAAAAGAACCCGAATGATGCTGCATTCCGAGTGATTTCTTGTTGGATTCTGAGCGACGTCGTGTAATCACCCGGAAAACTATAGCGCTATAGCGCCTGATTCTTAGTGGATTCTTGCTGCTTTTGGCCCCGTGGGATAAGGTCCTGAGTATGTTTTACTTTGAACATATCATGAGATGACTCAGTGGAAAAGACAATAAAGGTCAGCAAAGTGGGAGGCATTGGAATCAGGCTTTAAATCTCACCAAATTTTCTCTGCTATCTCTTAAAATATTTTGCATTTTATTTTATTTATTCAATAATTTGTTTAATTTTTATGCCCCTACACCTAGAATTTTTGTTGTTATAGTCAACTTCAGGTCACATAAAGTCATTTGTTTATGAGAGATCCAGAGAGCTTTTCTCAAAGTAACACTTCTGTCACTAGGCTATAACTTTTTTCTTGGCAAGTCTGCTAAGAAATACGTAAGTTGTGTGGTATGGCTGTATTCATATCATCTAAAATTTGTAGGTATGTTGTTATTATCAGAGATACTGAACATTTAACTGTTTGTTAAGAGCAAACAAATGGACTTACTTACCCCCCCCCCCAGTAGACATGGGGGGGGGGGAAGGTTCCAGTCATCATATCAAGGGAGATCCTGTACTATAGAGTGCAATATAAATATTTTAAATATATAACCTTCACTGTGTTGCTCAAGTATGGGGGGTTGCAGACTGCCAGAAATAGTACAAATTGAGTCCACTTTTAGGGTTAGGGCTAGTGCTAGGGAATCATGGGAATTGTTTGGTTTTTTTCTGAGACATTGAGCCTTCTCTGTCAGAGAGCTCTGGTGCCACAATAAACTACAGTTCCCATGATTCCCTAACCCTAACCCTAACCCTAAAAGTGGACTCAATTTGCACTATTTCTGGCAGTCTGAAACCCCCCTATATAACATAAGTCCCAATTTCGATTTTGGTGTTTGCTCCTGTAGGCTACTGCCCTCTATGGGAAATAATTTAAAAATTGCTTAAGTGTCATCATATTGTTATATTGCTGGTTGAAGAATAGACAGGAAAGAGTTCTGTGGCACCTTAAAGCCTAATGTATTTTTCATCACCTAAGCTTTCATTGACTACATTTCACTTTATCAGAAATGTTAGATGTGGGATCTATTCTAGCCCTAAGCTTCCTCCAGACTTTTAAAATGTTTGCTTTTAGAAAGATAAAGGCTGTTAGGCATCAACACAATGACTTTGAAATGCAGTTAGTAGTCTAGGATATCTTGTTTTGTCCTGGAGATGAGAGAACTGGCTCCAAAGCCCTGTTCAGCTTGGTGACCTCCTTCATCTTCATTCTCCCATCTGAAAACCAGGTGTTATTGATAGTCATTCTTCCCAGCTTTCCAAAAAGCCAGCAGAGATTTGCAGTAAGCTCAATGTCTCCTGTGGACCAGAAAATCACAGAATGTAGTAGGAAGAAAGGGAAGAACAAGAACATACCAATTTGTTATTTACCAAGTACATTTAATCTATTACTGTCTACTTCAAGGTCTACACATATGTATCAAAGAAATGATAGATATTGTTATTATCTATCATTGTTATTGATATTGCTATCAGATCAGCTTCAGTTTATGGTGATTTTATGAATGAGAGACCTCCAATGAGAGTCCCCTGTCATTAGCAGCCCTGTTGAGATCCTGTAAGGGCTGTGGCTTCCTTGACTGGCCTGAAACATCAGTCCTCATCTTTTCTGCTGCTTCCCACTTTACCAAGCTTTATTGTCTTTTCTAATGAGTCACATCATCTTATAATATGGGCAAGGTATCAGTTTGGCCATTTTTGGCTTCTAGGAAGAATTCAGGCTTGATTTGCTGTAAGGTCCATAACTGGTCCTTTGGCAGTCTAGACTATCCACAGAACTCTCCTCCAGAACCACATTTCAAATGAGTTGATTCTCTTCCTTTCCACTTTCATCACTGACTAGCTTTCGCAACCATACATAGACACTGGAAATGCAATGGCATGAATGAAGGAAATATATTCTGCGCTACTAATGTGCACATACAGAGACAAATTTGGAAAGAACTGCTATATTTTAAATCAGGGGTAGGCAACCTTTCCCCTTTAAGGGCCGAGGGACTTCAGCTCCCAGAATCCCAGGAGCTATTGGCCAACATGAGACTATTGGCCAACATGGTTGAGGCTTCTGGGGGCTGAAGTCCCTTGGCCCTTAAAGGGGAAAGGTTGTCTACCCCTGTTTTAAATATAAAAATGAAGATAGCTGTGTTGATCCATCAAAACAAAACAAAATCCAAAACCTATAGCTGGGCAATATCTCAATCAGGGTCAACTACAACTTAATAGTTGTATGCAAGCCTTAAGGTTCTCCAGGATTCACCATCAGGCTATATAACAGAACATTAGATGGGGACAGGAAGCAGGGAAGGCCAAATATTTGGCCAAATATTTGGCCAAATATTTCCAGATGAAGGAGAAAGCAGGTTTGGTGAGACACTGGTTGGAATTGTAGTTGAGCCTAATGAACATACCACCAAGATACCAACCCAGATGATGGCACCACCCTACTATGGTGAAATGTATAGATACACAATACATGTTACCAAACAAGGGGGTCTCTGTGATCAGATGAAGTAGACTACTGCACTACAAAAAAAGCAATTTATCTCTGGCGGAATACAGTCACTTTTTGGATTAATCTCTGATTTTATCACATGTAAATTGCTGCCTTCACTGCCAGGTTGCATCCTGGCTGCATCCTGGGTCCCAACCACACTTAGCCAGCTGGTTTTCAAAAATGAAAGCTTGCTGCTTTGGCAAACCAGCTGGCTAAGCACAGCTGGGACTCAAGATGCAGCTGGGTTGCAGTCACCTGGCAGTGAAGACAGCAATTTATGTGTGATAAAATCAGAGATTAATCCAAAAATTGACTGTATCTCATTGGGAAAAGTCACTTTTTTGTTGTTGTTTGACAATCTCCTATGTGTTCCTCCTCAGACTATTGTCTAAGTGCTAACAGTTGATAGACAACTCCAGGTCTCCTGTTCTCTCTTTCTTATTATTCTTTTTAAAAAAAGATTTTTCAAAACTCTAAATTTTTACTCTTACTGTGCACTGGGTATTATTTATTTTCTGATATATTGGCTAATGGCTAACAAATGAATCCTCATTTTTATCTCACTGTGATAGTGATTTTCTTCTTCTTCTCCAACTTGTTTTACTAATGACATGTAATTGCCTCCCTGCTTGGCAACAGATGGTTATTTATTACCTTATTTCCACCTACACCATAGAATAAAAATCTATCTAGCAAGACAATTTGGACTTTGATTCTTGCTGGTTGCTTCCAATCCAAAGGCAAGCACAGATGAACAGTATCATTTCTCTGTGAATGTTATATTTTTAATACAATCTCAAAATCAGCCTCCAATGTGAATACCAGTGGCTTAATTCTTTAAGTACCAACTGGAAACAATATTATTTTGTGATTCTTTTGTATGCAGCAGTTGCCCATGATTAAAAGTCACTCGGGACTATAGCCAGAAATTTGGGGAATACTGAGGGGAGTGGCAAAATTGTTAAATGAAAAGTACACGAGGTGCATTACTTTGAAATACTTTATTAAGCAACATGCCTTAGAACAGGACATTTTGATTTACAGAATCCTGCTTCATTTCAGAACCCCGAAGATCAATTCCTCTAAGGCAGGAATTTTCTGATTGTCATCTGCACATTGGCAAAGAGTAACCTAAATCCTATTGTCAAGCCTAACTAGAGTTGCTATTACGGTATGTATCATCAGGTTGGCTCCAGCATATGGTCTCCCTGACATAAGGCTCCTTGTAAAGATTTATTCAAAGGAGGTTGTCATTGCCTCCCTCTGAGGCTGAGAGTGTGTGACTTTTGGCCCAAGGTCATCAAATGGGTTTTCATGGCTGAGTGGGAATTTGGACCCTGGTCTTCCAGAGTCCTAGTCCAACACTCAGACCACTACACATGATGTCCCAACAAGTCTTTTTTTATTGGATTTTATTTTATTTATACCCCTCTCTCAGAGTATACTGTCCCATCTACCTCCCAGTGTGGGACACCAAGTGGCCAGCAACATGAGAAAGCTACAAAAGTGAAAACACAATCAAACTATCATATTAAAACACCATTAATTTTTAAAATTATAAAATATTTTTAAAACATAATAAAGATTTAAAAAGCATAACTTCCTATAAAGAGATGCCTCTGCACAACCAATTAATCATGAAATGCCAGTTTAAATAAAAAGGTCTTTATCTGCCAGCAAAATGAGAGTAGCGAGAGGGCTAGCCTATCCTCACAGAGAAGGGAATTCCACAGCCTGGGAGCAGCCACCGAGAAAGCCCTCTCACCAGATGGACCTTTGATGCTGGTAAGACTGAAAGAAAGCCCTCCTCCAAAGATCCTAAGATTTGGATATGTTCAAATAAGGAGAAAGTTGATATATCTTATAGTGGAAGATTAAATCACTAATAACATGCTAAAATTGACAATATGGCTCCTTAGCCTTTACTTTTAATCTTGCCAGCACTCCAAGTATGGAGCAGCTGATAGATGGTGAAAGAGGCATACCAATGGGTGGTGGGATCAAGATACAACAACAAAGCACACTTTCGGTTTAAGGAAGAGATTAGGCCAAGAGAGTCACACCTAAAAACATCCACCACACTTCTCTCTTTCCATCTTGAAAGGTGTTGGCAGCAAGAAGGACCAGGCAAGCCCCAGGCTGAGATGAGAGAAGGTGACGATAAAAATGTAGGATAATTTCAGTTTCCTAAGGCTTCAGCCTATAGTAAGGAAACAAAAATATTTAAATATCAGACATGAAAAAGCTAAGCCTGGTAGGGTCTAGCTTTAAATCAGCAGAGTAGCAGAAAACATGTCCTTGTCTAAGTATGCTTCCCTAAGAACTGAGACTGACTCCAAAAACAACAAACACATAGCTTGTGGTTTAAAACAAAAGTTTACTAATGGCTTAGGCTATATCCTAATCTAGCTAGTGAATAGTTCAGGTTAAAAAAAAGAAATCTTTATCTCACCATCTTTCAAAGAAAGTTGATGGATAAGGAAGATGGAAGACCCAACAGGTCAGGAGAAAATTTTTGAGAGAATGTCTGTTAGTCCCAAAAGGGGAAGTGATGGCTGTGGCCAGCTGAGTTTGCATAGGCACATGTACTCCATTGTAGTCATTGCTTTTTTTGATTAATAACTGTGGAGTGTGGTGGAGTCTCCTTCCTTGGTGGTTTTTAAGAAGAGGCTGGATGGCCATCTATCAGGGATGCTTTAATTGGGAGTTCCTGCATGGCAGGGGGTTGGACTGGATGGCCCTTGTGGTCTCTTCCAACTCTATGATTCTATTATTATTATTATTATTATTATTATTATTATTATTATTATTATTATCCCGCCTCTCTGCAGATGTAATCAGGGTGGCTTACAACAATAAAACAGCGTAAATATACAGTCCACAAACCCACCCACCCCTTAAAATAATATTAAACAACATAAAGTTAAAACAAAGAAAAAAACAATAAAACAGTTCATAGTAAAGCAAATTAAAGGCACATTCATTGAGCCCTGAGATGAGTCATCTGAATTAATTCTGGTTTCACAATCTGATTGCTGTTAATGAAAGTTTATTTCATTTGTTATAATATTTATACCTTGCGCTTTAGCTGGAGATCTCAGAATGGCTTCCAATAAAATCAAATTAAAACAATAAATGATAATAGTTTTAAAATATTAAAAATATATAGTTTATCAGTTAAAACCAGAGGATTTAAAGCCAGTTAAAACAATGTTAAATAGTACAGCTATAAGATGTGAAGTGTCATGGAGCAGTGGTTGGAGTGCTGGACTAGGACCTGGGAGATTCAAGTTTCCTACTAAACCATGAAACTCATTGGATGATTGTGAGTCAGTCAGTCATTCACCCTCTTACACACCTCACAGAACTGTTGTGAAGATGACATGGAGAGAGGAGGGGAATATGTAGTATTTTAGCTCATTGGAAAAAAAGGAGAGATAGAAATTTAATTAACTGTCTGATAGTACCTTAAAAATATTTTAAAGTTAAAAAAATGTAGCCCAGTAAAGTGTGTGATAACTTAATCTTTCTAGTTGTGGAAAGGAAGTGGTAAGCAGCTATAATGCCAGGAAATGTTATCTTCTAAGATTCAATCGCACCCTTTTTTCTGATTTATGATTTCAAATTTCTTTCCATAATAACATCTGCCTTTGAAATATGAACCAACTTCTCACTACTTTTAATTCTTAATGTTAGAGGAATCTCACAAAAGGTGGTGGTTTGGATATGAATGAATTGATGTCTTCTTAATATGGGGTGGCCACGTGTCCTACTTTATAGATGCCATCCTTTATTTGAAGGGAAATCCAGTCCAGAAATTTGGTTTAAAGAGAAAACAGTTTTTGGAAAGGGAGAGCAAGGAGTCCAAGAGTTGCCCATCAACAATACTTACTGTTTGGGTAGCAGATGGAGCATGCACATGGGGAGATCCTAGAGCTCTCTAGCCAAGAATCCCTATACTCCAAATCTCAGGAGTCCATACTCTGTTGTCATGACTGTTAAAGTGGAATCACAATGCTACAATTGTGTAGTATGAAAGGGCTTTAGTGAGTCCTCCAGGCCATAGAACCTTGTTTTCATTGAAATATGTAAAACGATAAAACTTATGTCAAATTTTGCCCCTCTGAAAGCTGAAACAGATGTGTCATGACAAATTCAGAAGCAAACTTGCTCACCAAAAAAATCACAGGGAATTTTGCAGGAAACTGCAAAAATTTCCGTCCTTCACTATTGTGTCTCTACAATCTAATTCTATCCCAGCTCCAAACATTCACCATCATCTGAAGCTGGTATTAGCTCTACTGAGGAAAGATACAGAAGAACAACATACCTACCTAGTCCCATCTAGCAGAGCACACAGAAGCTTTTTAAGTGACAATAAGGAACCAGAATTCTGCTAAACATTTGGAGAAACTTCCTACTGCTTACAGCAATTCATCTCAGAACAAATTGGCTTCAGAGATGGTAAGTTCTCTTTTGCTGGAAAAAGAGGTGAAGCAGCCTCCTGTCCTACTTTACAGATTCTCCACTGAGGAGTGAATTTATCTAGATGATCTCTGAAGTAGCTCTCCAACTCTAGGCTTCTGTGAATATATAAAATAGTGATTGGACATTTAAATGTAATTCTTCACAAACATACATGCACACAAGCATATCACCACTCAAGCTGCTTTATATGTTGGCAATGGACATTCATATCTCCCCATCACCTATTTCCTGGGAACTGGTTTGAGGGTTCAGATCATACTTTTGCCTTTAAAATAGTTCAGGCTCAGAAACTCTGTGGGAATCAAATTATAGTCACTCCACAGGGTGACTTGTGGTTCAACTCTTTTCTTTATGAAATTGGGTTTAGCTGTTTCTCAGCAAATCCACAAACAGCTTTTCTGGGTAGAAATACCACAAGGGTTGGAGGGAGAGAGGGGCCTTGTGAAGCATCTCATTACAATTAAAGGGAGATCATCCTTTCCATCTGGGGCCACCCTAGATAGTGAAAGAAGGGCAGAAAATGCTCCCATGGCTAGGCTCCCATGACAGATTGTCACTTTCATGTGACTTTCAGTGCTATCAGCCTCCATGACTTATCAGCGAATGCAGCTTGCAGTCAGAAATATGCTCCCATCACACTGCCGATTTGATGCAGGGTGAAGATTAGGAACAATGAAAAAGTCAATTTTTCACTCTGGTTGGGGTCAACTGGGCAGCAAAGGTGGCCACCTGCCATTAGCCTTTTCCTTTTCTAAACCTACACATGGAGATTTGTTTGAGAAAATGCAAGGGAAGAAAGAACTTTTAAAATCACCTTTTACCAAAAAAAAAAAAAAAAACCAAGTTTGAGAGTTGTTAGACTGGACTCCTAAGGGCCTCTTTGAGCAATGTTATCTACCACACATGTGCTATTTTCTAGCCACAGCTGCAACATGTTGCCACTGTCATGTGGAAAAAACTAACACCATGCACAAAACTTCAAGAGTAGATTTTCAAGCACCTGCCCTTATGTGACATGGAAATAGCTGAGTACCACACCACTGGGCTGGTCTGCAGCTTGCACAACTACTAAAGAAAAATTGGGGGGTTTAAAACTTTTTTTGGATTTTGGAATGCTGGTTCAGTGCCCAGCAATGTCCCAGATGTTGTGACTTTCTTGCTTCCTTTGTTGTTAACTGACATCAAGTTGACTTCAACTCATGGTGTCTCTATGAATGAGAGATCTCCAAGTTACCCTGTCATGAATAGACCTACTCAGATTCAGGCTTCCTTGATTGAGTCTATCCATCTGGAATGTGGTCTTCCTTTTATCCTACTGCCTTCTATCTTAACAAGCATTAGTGTCTTTTCTAGTGAGTAATTTCTTCTAACTTTATGGCCAAAGCATGACATCCTCAGTGTAGTCACCATGACCTCTAGTCAGAGTCTGGGTTTCATTTGCTGTAGGACTCATTTATTTGTATTTCTAGCAGTCTATGGTATCAGCAGAACTCTTCTCCAGCACCACATCTCAAATGAGCTGATTATCTTCCTATCCACTTTCTTCACTCTCCAGCTTTCACAATCATACACAGGAATGGGAAATGCCATGGCATGTAAAATCCTAAATTTAGTATTCAATTGTATATTTTTGCACTTCAGGATCTTGTCTAGTTCTTTCATAGCTGCACTTTCAAGCCCAAGTCTTCTTCTGATTTCTTAACTGCAGTTTCTATTCTGATTAATGATTGTGCCAATGTATAGGATATTGTGAATTATTTCAATGTCTCCATTGTCTGCTTTAATGTTTTATTTTTGTTTGTTTCCTAGTCTAGAATATTTAATTTAATATCTCATAGCATACTCACACTAAATATTTCTTCTTTCTGTAACAATGAATTAAGCTTAAAAGAGAAATCTTAACTTTGTCCCTTTGGCTCTTTCTTCCTGTAGGCTGTCCCTATCATTAGGCAGACAACTACATCAGATAGGGCCTTTGCAGATTGCTAGAAATAGTGCAAATTGAGTCCAATATAAGGGTTAGGGAATCATGGGAACTGTATTTTATTGTGGCACCAGAGCTCTCTGACAGAGAAGGCTCAATGTCTCAGAAAAAAACAAACAGTTCCCATGATTCCTGAGCACTAACCCTAACCCTTAAAGTGGACTCAATTTACACTATTTCTAGCAGTCTGCAAAGGTCCTTAGTTGCCCTGAGCCTCCTGGCCTGACAGGCACTAATGTTGGTGTAACTTGGTGCAGGTGCCTAGCAGTGCTGGGGGGGGGGGGGGTGCCAGCCAGCCAACTGCTCATCTAGGGCTGCTGGGGCAGACATGGCTAGGCAAATGCACCAGAGAAGGTGGGAGAGACACGCAGACACTCATTCCTCTTTTCCAAGTGCCTTGCCCAGCTCAAGCAAGCCAGCCAAAGCACAGAGGAAGGTGGGAGGCAGGTGCACGTGTAGGGTGACCAGATTTCCTCCTTTTCCAGGACATGTCCTACATTTCAACCTTCTGTCCAAGAGGAATTCCACAATGTCCTCCATTCTGAGCATGACTAAGAAATCCATTGGGGGACACCACCGGTTGGTGGACAGAGTATGCTACTTAGCCTGTCCTGCACCCTTCAAACTTGTCTGCTCTCTTTAAATCCTTACTGATAACATTGCCCTGTGCTATCAGTGTTGAACTGCAGTTCAACTGCCAGTCTAATTTGCTTCTGTATGTGGAATGAAAAAAGAGGGGTGTGTCATTGTGTCCTTACCCTCAGACAACAAAGTATCTTGGGCTGCCCCATTTTCTTTCTTTTGTTTTCTCTTTCCCTCTCTCCCACATAAACACACACATTGACTATTGGGAATGTGAATGTAATTTGGAAAGATAAGACAGAGGTCAACATTCTGCTATTTCATCACATACTATAATACTCATGTTACTGGAGTTCCAGGAGAAAAGAAAACAATATTTTGTGAAAATAATTATCCAGAGGAGGCCTGAGCTGGGGGAAATTAAATGTGTAAACTATAATCAAAGATTATATTTCTTTGCTTCAGCTGACAGAAATGATCTTCCTTTACCCTGACTAGGTTCACACACAAATTCTCTTCCTTTCAAATGCTAATCCCTACCAGACATGGACTTACAATTACAAATTCATAGGCATCTTTCCCAGGAGCAGGAATTGTTTTGCCCGGTAACAACCTCTAAAAGGAGGTCTTAATAGAAATTCACTAACAGTCACTGGTAAAGCTTCATTAGCCAAAGAGAAAAGATGAGGGCAGGCTGCAGTAGTCCCTAACCACTCTAGGGAAAAATCAATTCAAATTACTTGGAGAAGTAACAAGGCCAGATAATGTGTTTCCTTTACAGGATTATTGTTTTTGCACATTCTAATATGCTTCTAGATTAGGTTGCTGTATTTAATCTTGCAGTGGTTCACAGTGACAAGACTGGAAAGTAGTGGGATCAATGTGTGTGTGCACCTTCAAGTCACCTATCAACATATGGCGACCCCATGAATTTTGTAGGGTTTTCTCAGGCAAAGAAGATTCAGAGGTGGTTCTGCCAGTTCTTTCCTCTGAAATATAGCTTAAAGCTCTCTAGGAATTACTTTGACCAATAAAATTAAAATTTGTTCCAGAATAATTATGAAATAATATGGAATGAAATTAAACAAGACTTCCAGAGATGCAACAAACTGAAATTGTCACTGATGAGAAGAATTCTGGTTATAGAAATGAATGTTTTGCCTAAAATGTTATTTCTTCTACAGACTATACCTGCCTTAGCTAGTGCTATGCCTTTTAAGGGTTGGCAAAAAGATAGGTCTAAATTTATATGACAAAGTAAAAAAAAAACAATGATAAGATTTAAGTTGTTAGTTAAGATTCAAAAGAAAGAGGAGGTTGGACTACCAGATTTGAAATTATATATTTCTGGAATGTGCTTTGGTCTGAATGAAAGAGTAGATAACATTAAATGACAATAGATTGTTAAATCTGGAGGGCCATGATCTGAGGTTTGGCTGGCATGCCTTTCATGTTATGACAAGTTGAAAGTAAACAAAGACTTTATTAACCATTTTGTAAGATATGTTATTTTAAGGATAAAACCTCCTTAGACGCTCCTTTTTTGGAGGTTTTTTTTTTTAACAGAGGCTAGATGGCCATCTGTTAGGGGTGCTTTGATTGTGTATTCCTGCATGGCAAGGGTTTGAACTGGATGGCCCTTGTGGTCTCTTCTAACTCTATGATTCTATGAGATACAAATCCAAATTATCACCTAAAATTCTATTTTGGCTTTCTAATCAAGAGTCTTTTTATCAAATAGATAAACCCATGAAAGATAGATTATTTATAGAGATTTATTATAGTAGGCAGCAATGACTTTAAATACAAAACCCAAGAGGAGGCTGTTAGGGTAGATTCGACTTCTGTTAGTATAACTGTAAATAATTTTTTGAAAGATTTAAACCTGATAAAAAGCTTTTTGGTTTTGAAACAGAAAAATGTTAATTTGAATTAAATTTATGAACATTTGATTGGAAAATTTTACATGTTGCTGTTATAAATAAAATTAGAAGATGAACAAGTTAAAGAATGTATAGTTAAATGAGGTCAGAAGCTCACGTATAACATTGAAGTACTGTGCATGTGCAAATGCATCGCACCCGCCATTTTGTTTTGCCAAAATGGCGGCCGCGACTCGTTTGCTCATGCACAGTACTCCTGCGCATGCGCAAACGCATCACAGTTGCCGTTTTGAAAAACAAAATGGTGGGCACGATGCGCACGGCCGTGTGACAGCCAAAACTTGCAGCGGCGGTGGCAGGCGGCGGCGGCGGCAGGGGTCGGAGGGGGCCGGTAAGCGGGAGGGCCCGGGCTGGAACCAGCCCATGGGTTGTGGGTTGCCGACCCCTGCTCTAGTTTCTCCTTCAGGTTGTTGTTAGAAATTCACCAGCTCAATAGAGTGCTCAATGGGGTGGATAAATCCACTCAGACTTTTAGACTTAAATGAGCTATCTAGGGTGCTGAGACATATCTTGAAATTGATTCAGAACCATGGAGAACTCCTTTAACATGGACATGGGGGTCTTTACCTTCTTCTATGTGACAGTCTTCAGATATTTGAAGAGGGGTGTGATCATATTCCTTTTGAGTCTTCTTTTCCCCCAAACTGAACATATCCAATTCCTGTCTTCCCAAAATCAAGTTCTATTGGATTTGCAAACAATTTGCATGACTGTAGATGGAAGGCTTTTCAGATTTATCAGCTAGCAGGCAGAGTTCAGAAATGTTAGACAAATCTTATATCTAAAGCAAGTCCCATAGAGCAACTCACATTCCCATTATTTTTTAATTAGGAACCCTAAGAAAGCGACAATAAAGATACCCCAGGCCAATGATGGGCAGCACCATGCCAGCTCTACATTGAGCTCCCTGAGGGCAATGTTGCTAGGTTTTTAAACAGACCTGCCTGCATGCATGCATTTTCCCCACTTCCAATCAATACTACTTGGCCTCTCTTGGACATATCTTTCTAACTTATTGTACTTGTCACAAAGGTCTGACTCTCAGTTCATAACACAGTTTATATAATCTTGTCCTTGGTCATTAGTGCCTTATTAGAGGCCACTGTCTGGTCTAGCCAGTTATTGCCCAAGTTCTAAGACACATCATCCTGCAATGAAAGACACAAGCAGGGGCTAGGAATATGCAGGCTTAACATTAGGAAAAGGTGCATGAGATTTGGAGAGAAATTACCCAAAATGCTTTACATAATGGAACAATTAACACATGTCATCCCAATCATCCTCATACAAAATTCCTCCAGCCATATCCAATGCAATTCCCTCAACCTTTCTTCATACTGAGCTTCTTTTCTTCTTCTTCATACCTCTAGCAGTATTTCCTTCCCTCTTCCAATACCACCCCTTCACCATTTCTTTTAATGTTGGCATGTACACTTGCAATTTGATTTTTCATGTGTCTAATTCTTCCAGATGTCTCCAAGCCCACTTACTTCAGAGCTTTGCTTTCTAGAATTTTGGCATCTTGTGGTTTCCGTGTTAGTGCGATGCTGAATATGTTCTTGTTTTAATCCAAACTGTAAAGAAGCTACTCAGGGTGCTAAACCCTATCCCACAAAGAAGTTCAGCACCTTGGATAGTGTATTTCAAGTCTGTACTAAAACCCAGGGCAGATGCAGCACATCATTGACTTTGAAGCCACCAACCACCACTGCTCCTCAAAACTTACCTTCCAGATTGTGCAGTACACAATTTTAAATGTGCTCTGTTTAATTATCTTCAACATTGATCTTTTCTCCCAATAAACATTCTTATTTCCAGTTCCATAGTTCTTCTGGATACTTTTTCTCTGACCATTTGGGAGAAAGACAAGGAGCCCTAGTGAATCCCTTGGATTAGCTATATTTTCTCATAATCATAAAGTACAAGAATTCAATCACACACACCCCTGCAGCCACATGAAGAGATATTCATTTTATGTACATTAAATCTAGGGATTGTGTAGGTCAATTCTTTGAATCAGTAGATAGGTTGGAACCAAGGTTATCTTGCATTCAGCCCCAAAATATCACTAATCAATTAGTAAAGTTATTTTCTGCAGCTGACAGGCCTTAGCCATATTGCAAGCCAGCATGGTGTGATGGTATGAGCATTGGGCTACATCTCTGAAGACCAGGTTTTGAATCCCTGTTCATCAATGAAATTCCACTGGGTGACCTTGAACAAGTCACACTCTCACAGCCTTAGAGGAAGGCAAAGGCTCTTTTGAACAAATTTTGCCAAGAAATTCCCATGATAGTTTCATCTTTGCCATAAATCAGAAATGACTTGAAGGCACACAATAACAACAAAAATAGAAGAGGGCTGCAAAGGGACTAGCCGCATAGCAAACAAAATTTTCCAGCAGGCTCCTTCTGGATGTTGGAGACGTTGGCTTTTGGCATTCCACCTCATCTCCTACTCAGCTTTTCAGAAAGTGGCATTAGTTGCTGCCCATTTGAGAAATCCCTTCCCAGGTTATATTTGGAACTTAATTTCCCCCTTGGAAATGCTCTGCACATCTCTTGGGTGAAACGGCATTCTTTGCAGACATATCCATGTGAAATCCCATTATTATGTTTTCTCTCCTCCTATTTCAAACGAATAAAACTTGTCTCTTATTTATTTGAATTGAGGATAGAAAATAATTAAGGAGATTTAACACAGTCATGCAAAACAGTGGGAAATTATGGCTTTGTTGATGCCTCCTTTGGAGGTGATCAGTGCTGACTGGCCAGAGTTATAATTATTAGCAATTTGGGAGAATTAACAGAGGGTGCTGGTGTCTGACAGTACACAGTGATAATGTGCAGACTGCAGGGACACAGAGAGACAGCTAGCCAAGAGATCAAGCAGTCAAACTGGCATAGTCTGGAGCTTCTATATCATTCCTATGCATCCCTTGTAGATCAACCCTCCATTAACTTGATTCATCTTTTAAGTCATACCACCATATGATCTAAGACCTATCTATGCCAGCATTCAGTTCACACAGTGGCCAACTGAATTATCTATGGGAATCCAACAATCAAGGCATGAGCATGACTGCACCCTCCCTTTCTCATTCTTCAAAATTGATAAAATGTACAGCAGCATACTGGAGGTGATATACAGATATCCTGTCTGTAAGATGATGCGCTTGTCCATCAATGTTGATTCTAATAACTCAGCTACATCCAGTGCAAATGACAACCCAGCTCCCATCATCAGTTTCTAAACAGCAAGTCTCTTTGAACTTCTACTATAATATTTCTTTAGTAGGAGCAAGCAGAAGATGTAGTACAAGGTTTCCAGTGCCAATATCACTCCTTGCCCATGCAGACTCTGCCACTGAGTGTTCAGCTAGTAATGATGCTTCCTGGGTCTCTTACACATTACACAAGTATGGTTATTTGATCTTACTTTAATTGCCATGGCTCCATCCTATGGAATCTTGGGATTAGCAGTTTCAAGTGGTATTTAGCTTTCTCTGCCAGAAAGCTCAGAGATCCCAGGATTCAATATGATGCAAATGTGCTGTAACGTGAAAGGACTGCAGTATTGAACTAGGTCTCTCCCAGCACAAATGTGTTTTAAATGGTTTACTTTGTTTGTCTTTCCTACAGTTTTAAAAATGAGTGTTATCTCACAATTATGCATCAATGTTAAATATGAATATTTCTCTGTTATACTTCATTTTCTAAACACACATATACACTTGTTGAACTATCGGTCTCAGACAGAACAATAGCCAGGTGTTTAATTTATGCTGCTCAATGGTACCACCCTGTGGTAGAGTAGAGAAGAGGAGAGGAGAGGAGAGGAGAGGAGAGGAGAGGAGAGGAGGCATATACAGAAGGAAGGGGGGAGTTAATTGAAGCTGCCTATAGCACACTGCTCTGCTCTCTGTTGATCCTCTGTCCTTAGTTCATGCTTTATTTTATTCTCCATTTGTTCTACCATTGGAAGGATGCAATCAAAGAGAAGCTCATGTCTTAGGTTCTTATCCTATAGGCAGAATAATGTTAATCTGTATCTCTGCTTTCTACAGAAATCAAATCTGGCAGAGAAGAATTGCAATGCAGCACCATTTCAGCACCTGCAGAACCTGGTGAACCTGGTAGCACAAATGGAATAGTGGTTGTGTCTGCCACAACTCTCATTCTTTGTGGCTGTTGGAACATGGGTATGCAACCTGCAGTGTCCAAGCATGGTTTCTGTGTGACTGGCACAAACTTGTACCCCAGATCACTCACTCCAAACTCTAAGTATCTTGTTTTTTGCATGCATGCACACGCGCGCACACACACACACAAAATTTTATTTGATGTCCTTCAGTTTCTCTCAATCCATTTGATTAATTTTCTTGTGTCTCTTGTTGTCGTTGCTGTTGTTAATTGCCTTCGAGTCAATGTCAACTCATGGTGACCATATGGATGAGACATCTCCAAGATCCTCTGTCCTCTGCTCCTCTGCTTTATTCTTGCAACCCCTTCATACCTGTGACCTGCTTAATAGAGTCCATCCATCTAGCATGTGGCCTTCCTCTCTTCCTACTTGCCTCCACCTTTCCCAGCATTATTGTTTTCCAAAAAGTCCTCCTTTCTCATACTGTCCAAAGTATGACAGTCTCAGATTGGTCATTTTGGCTTCCAGAGAGGTTTCCAGCTTGATCTGCTCTAGGACCCACT
>CM034706.1:198508223-198539133 GCA_020142125.1 Phrynosoma platyrhinos | reverse complement strand
GTGTGTGTGTGTGTGTGTGTGTGTGTGTGTGTGTGTGTGTGTGAATCTTGCTCACTGGTGCTGCACACCAATCACCCACAAAGCAGACTTCCATCAGTCAGAGCTCCCTGGAGTGTAAGCTCGCTGTAGCAATAGTGCTATGATCATGAATGTATGGTATAACTGAATATGGAGCAGTTATGGAACTCTAGGTTATGAATCTGTAACTGCAATGCAGGATATCAGCTCTGTTATTAAAATGAAAGAAAAGTTCTATAAATATATTGGGCAGACTCCTGTTCATGTCTTACACATGTGTAAGTTTCCCTAAAGAAGGGGTTGGACATTTTTGCCCAATGCACAACATCCACTTTCAATTCATGGCTGCAGAACCAGAGTGCCACATGATGGGCCATTACACACCTAAATGTGTATCCTCCAAAGATGCATGTCCATCTGGCCCTGCTGAAATGGGCAGTCATACTTGTGCATTTCAGTTACACATTCTGCTGCTCAGTGTTGCCATTCAAGATATTAACTCTACATACAGGTATTAATGTTGTGCATTCCCAGCATTGTAGAATCTTACTCAATATATTGTTTGTTCAACATAAACATACCTACCACATGGTCACTCAACCAGAGGTTTAGCAGGGTTAGAGCTTAAAAGTTAAGAGATCAGCTAATATAAAAGGAACAGCCTTATAGATAACTTGGAGGAAGTTGACCCAGTAGAAGATTCTGGTAGGCAGCACATACACTTGGAGAAAGTGTGGGGATTTTGAGATGATATTGCCACAGGTGTCATAGGGTGTGGCTGATGGATACTGTAATCCAAGATATCTGGAGGACTGATTGGATATGGAGGAAGTTGTGGAACAGCATGACTGGAGGATGCCAGGTTGGGGAATGCTAGACTACTGTAACTTGTACTTTATGTGTCTGTCCTTCAATACTTTTGCTAACTGAAATCAATTGTAAATGTAGCAAATTGTTTTCTAAGTAGCTAACTGGGGCATGTCAGCGTGTCACCTGTTCTTAAATAAGTTCACTGGCTGTAATGAAAGCACAATTTCCAACAACAATTCAAAATGCTACTTCATAGCTTGGAAGATCTTCATTGTTGGGACTGATGTAACTGAAAGGAACTGTGGAGGCACCTCTCCATACATGCTCAAATCAAATATTGAAGGGGGTCTTCACAGTAGTGCTGGCCTATTTGTGGATTGCTCCCACCAGGGTATGGGAGAGAAGCCTCCACACAGGGAGAGAAGCCTCCACACAGGATGCATCTACAGTTTTACACTACTTTAACTGCCATGTCTCCATCCTACAGAATCTTGGGATTTGCAGTTTTGTGAGGCACCAGCATGCTTTGGCAGAGAAGACTAACTATCCTGTAAAAATACAAATCCAAGGATTCCACATTATGGAGATACACTGCTTAAACAAACTGGATTATTCCTACAGTGTAGATGCAGCCTGAGTCATGTTATGGGTGAATTATTATTTTTTATTCAAAACATTCATGTAATTGTGTGTGTGGTTTTGTTGTTGTTGTTTTAAAGAACTGCCTATTTCTCAACTTCCTTCCATTTTGTTCTTTAATAAATATACTGAACTGGGAATTAGAATTGATTCGGTTCTTTCGTATTGTCAGAAAGTTGGTTTCTATCTTGCACTAGACTTCTCAGCAAACGTGCTGAACTGGTCTTTTAGGAGTTGGAATTAAAATCCAGCAAAGGAGTCCTCCTCCATATATGCCATATACAAGTTTGAGAGAGGGGAGCATTACACTCCCTCTAGAGCAGTGATTCCCAAACTCTGGCCTTCCAGGCCAAGATGGCTGAGGCTTCTGGGAACTGAAGTCCAAAACACTTGGAGGACCAGAATTTGGGAATCACTACTCTAGAGCAGGGGTAGGCAACCTTTCCCCTTTAAAGGCCGAGAGACTTCAGCTCCCAGAATCCCAGGAGCTATTGGCCAACATGGGACTATTGGCCAACATGGCTGAGGCTTCTGGGAGCTGAAGTCCTTGGCCCTTAAAAGGGAAAGGTTGCCTACCCCTGCTCTAGAGTATGGGCAAAGCATTTCTGCAGCTGGTGCTATCATACAGGGTTGGACGTGCAAAGATACCTTTGGCTTTGGACAATTCTGGCAGGCTGTACCATTGAAAGTCCAAGGAGAAGGACTGATCGGCAA
Organism: Phrynosoma platyrhinos; assembly: GCA_020142125.1. Classification (NCBI taxonomy): domain Eukaryota; kingdom Metazoa; phylum Chordata; class Lepidosauria; order Squamata; family Phrynosomatidae; genus Phrynosoma; species Phrynosoma platyrhinos. The sequence goes on along the minus strand of CM034706.1, from coordinate 198,536,952 downwards.
CTGATGATTCAGTTGGGCAAAACTGATGGTTGCTTATCTGGGGAACTTCAAAGGGCATGCCCCACAGTGACACATGTTGGCTTCTCTTTCATTTCCTGGGCTGGACAGAAATTCCACCACAAGCAGGGGGCAGGACAGGATGTATGGAAGTAGGCACCTTTGTCAAACAAGGTGGACATCTGTCTAGCCTTCCAGCAGCAGCTTGGCCCATTCTTGGACACCATCCCTCACTCAACCCAAATTCATAAATTCTGGAAAATTCAAGCATTGCTCTATGCACATATCATTCTATTCATGTTGTTAAAATTCCCTCTCTTTTTTTACCTCATATAAACTTCCTGTTTTGGTGTTTCAGAAGAGTTTTGGAGATCAGATCCTGGCTGCTGCCACTGGTAAATAGATGCAGTTTGATGGCACTTTAAATGTCATGACTCCATCCTATGGAAACCTGGGATTTATCATTTGTTGTGGCACAAAAGCTCTCTGAAAGAAAAACCCCAGAATCCATAGCATTAAGCCATGGCAGTTAAAGCAATGTCAAACTGCATTAATTCTGCCATATAGATGCAGCCCATCAATTAAATGTCTTTTTTAAAAAAGTCGTGAACCTTTCCCCTCTCTTTATCAGACAGCCAAAGTCTCTTGAACTGGAAGCAGATTTAGGTGTGGACAACTGAGCTGGTGGAAGAGGACTAGCCTTCCCTGATCTCCAGTCTCTCTAGCTCTCTAAAAATGCAGCACAGAGATTGACAGAACCAGCACGGTTGTCTGACTTTTGGTATAAGTGTTGAGAGAATCCTCCTAATATGAGCAGAGGGACTTTCTGGAAGCAAGGCAAGGCTTGAATGCAACTCATTGAATGATAATTCCTTCATATTTTAGGCTAAGCTTTGTCTTTTCTCCCTAGAGCCTGGCAGTCCAGCACAGCTGTTGTCCTGCCATGAGAAAAAAAGCAAAGCAAGAGAGATAACTGGCAGGTTTCTGACTAGCATATGGCAAGAGGGATGTGCTCAATAGTCAGAAAGCAATAAACTGCTTGTTCCCATTGCAGTTTCTGTATATTAATGAGCAGATGAAGGACCTTCTATCATGATGATGGAGAATGACTTGAACCAGGATGCCTAATTAAATGGATAACTAGAGACTCCATTAGTGATACAGATATGGAAAACTGATAAAGACTATGCTTAACCTATATGTTTTTTATCAGTGTAATAAAATGTATTTTCAAGGGAGGGAGGGAGGAAAGGAGGAAGCTAGGAAGGAAAATACATTTTATTTTTGTCTTTTAAAAAATAATTTGTATTCCTCACCTTGTGTATCAAAAACAGAGCTTCAAAGGGTTACTCTTTAAAAATACAAGTCTACAAACCCCCTCCCAGTCAGTGCTGCCACACTTCAGAATTAATTCAGTTTGACACTGCTTTAACTGCCATGGCTCCATCCTGTGAAATCCTGGGATTTGCTGTAGCAACCTCTGACAGACGTTTAATCTACACTGCAGAATTTATGCAGTTTGGCACCACTTTAACTGCCATGGGTCAATGCTATGGATTTCTGGGATTTCCAGTTTTGTGAGATATTTAGCCTTCTCTGTCAGAGAGCTCTGGTGCCACAACAAACTACAAAATCCAGGATGTCATAGGACTGAGCCAATTAAAGCACTGTTAAATTGAATTATGTCTGCAGTGCAGATTAGACTAAAGGAGGCTAAATATCTCATAAAACTACACATATCAAAATTCCATAGCATTGAGCCAAGGAAGTTAAAGTGGTGTCAAGCTTCATTAATCCTGCAGTCTCTGTAGGGCTATTGGCTGTGCTAGCTAGGGGATTCTGGGAGCTGTACTCTATTTAATTTATTTAATCTATTAATTTATTTAATTTGTTTAAGCTCTCTCTTTGACATATAAAATTGGGGATGAAAAACATTTCTAAAAAACAAAGAATAAAACTGTTTTCCTTCTTTTTTGACTCTGGTTAAAAAATAGGGTATAAGTAACTCTGTCATATTTGATACAGGTAGAAAAGAGGTCTGGCTGGTGATGACATCTCACTTCAAAACTCCGGGAGGGAATTTCTAACAAAATTCCCACAGGAGCTTCAGTATTTTTTTTTAAAGAAAAGAAGTGAAACCTCACAAGAGAAGCACTCTAATGTTTTATCCAATATGTTGAGCATGTAACATTGGCCAGAGAGTATGCCTGCCTTTCCACCCTTCATCAATCGGAGCCCCCTCAATGTGATTACATTCTCCCCAATACTAAACAAAGACAAGACAAGAGCAGAATAAATTATTTCAGAAAAAGAGTGGACTCTCCTTCATTGGAGGTCTTCAAAAAGAGGTTAAAAGCTCCTGAGATGCTTTACTGGTAGATTCCTGCACCAGAAGGAAGTTGTGCTAGAGATGGCTCTGGGGTCCCTTCTAACTTCATGATTCAATAAAATGCAAGGGGGACACAACTTTACATATGCATAGAGTGTGGTTACTTAAGGAGGAGGGAGAATCTGTCCATCTACAGATCTGAGAGATGGAGCCTCCCTCCCTTCCTCGGTGCTCGACTTTATCCTCTTCTTCCACTCCTCAATCTCTATAAAATATCCATTGTTATTGGATTGTCATCCATGGGCACTTATTTCAAAGCACAAGAATGGATGAACCTTGGCTATACACTGCCACACACTTTTCAGCATATTTTGCACAATGTGTGAACTACCTAGCTGGGATGTAGTCCAACAGCTATACATATTGGCTCAAGAAACCTCTTCTTCTTTCCTCTCTCTCTGGGAATACAAAAAACAGGTGAGTTGTCAAACACCAACAGGTCTTATAATATAGCTGTTGGGGCATGTTCAATCTGATGAGTTACCATAGTACAGTACATAAAAGTATATGAAAGAAGAAAGCAGCACAATCAAAGTTATGAAAGACAGCCAAAAGAGGTCACATATGCAAAACATGAAGCAGTGTAGTCCCTGAGCTAGCCATAGTATAATGTGATAACATTTAGTTCTGTTGTTGCTACTGCTGTTGGTGCAGTGGTTAAATGCCTGTACTGCAGCCACTCACTCATAGATCACAAGGTTACAAGTTCAATGCTAGCCAGGGCTCAGGCTTGACTCAGGCCTGCATCTTTCTGAGGTCGCTAAAATGAGTACCCAGCTTGTTGGGGGGCAATCAGCTCACAGTTGTAAACCACTTAGACATCCCATAGTGCGATATGAAGCAGTATATAAATGAAGCTGCTTTGCTTTGCTTTGCTTTGCTTTGCTGTTGCTGATTTGTGCATCAAAGTCCTTTCTGACTTATGGTGACCCTATCATGGGGTTTTCTTGGCAAGATTCTTTAGAGAGGCTTTGCTATTGGTATCCTCTGAGGTTGAGAGTGTGTGATTTACCCAAGCTCACACAGAGGGTTTACATGGCTGAGCCAGGGTTTGAAGTCCAGTCTTCTAGTCCAACACTCAAACCACTATGCCATGCTTGCTCTCAGTTCTAATGTCACCAAATTATTCAGCCAGTCAGTTCCACAGAATCCTACACTGAGGTGAAGGTACTGTCAAAGTGTGCTCAAGGCTGGACTGGAATGATTGTTCCTTATAGGTAAGAGGTAATGTAAACCCACTGGGCGACCTTGGGCAAGTCAGACTCTCTCAGCTTCAGATGATGGCAATGGCAAACCCCCTCTGAAGAAACATGCCAAGAAAACCCCATGATTATGGTTCCTTGGGGGTCACCATAAGTTGGAAATAACTTAAAGGCCACACAACAACAACAACAACAACAACAACAACAATGGGTGGCCATTAATAAACATTAACGGACCCATGATGGAGACCAACAGTGTATGATATGCACAGGAGTGAAATATATAAGAATTCACCCACAGTCGCCAAAAGGGTAACAGACGCTATGCTATTACCAACAGCAAAGGAACCCTGGGTTAATACTATGGAGAACCACAACCTGACCAGTCAGGTGTCCCAATACTGGCACAGACCATGAGTGTCAGAGGCAGGAGGACTATTTATGTGTTGCCAAAAATACAAAAGGCATATTTTTAAAAAATGGGACATAACAGACCACAGACAAACACAAAGTATTGCACATCGCACCAAAGTGAGGAAGACTGTGACCAGGTGATCTGTGTATCTACTTGGTCTGCTGCCCAGGTGCTAACTTGATGGGCAATTTCAGGGTTCATACTCTCCCTTCTTACAGTTCTTTGTCTTTAAACCAGATTAAGAGTAAGTCCCTTCCATGTACAAGACACCAGTGAGAATCCTTCTGGGGCATTATGCTGATGCCTGTCTAGGCTGATGGCTGTATTAATTAGATGCTTACATAATTAGGTATCCAATACCACCTTATTCCCTTTTTTGCCTACAACTCAATGGCATGCAGGCACAGCTCCATCTACACAACTAAACATCTAAGGAACATCCATCAGAATAATTAGGAACCTGCCAGCCACACTGTCCTCCTTGAATGGCTGTCACCACCATACACATAATGGGATTTTTCTCAATCACTTTACTGTCTTCCAGTAAACCTTCAAATAGAGGACTACTTACTGCTGATTATTAAACAGGACACATTGCCACCCTAGTCCTACTGGGCATGCCTGGCTAGACATCTCCTGTGTGTGGTGCTGATGGACATTTGTCTCCATTTCTATTTCGTAATGCTCACTAGTGATGGAATTGAGATGTTCAATGACATGCTGTGCCTTGTTGCAAACTGCCACTGCTGGAAACTATAGCTGTATCTTGGGGCATACAGGGCAAGTCCTATCATTGTGCAGTGTGAAGCAACCAGTTTGGATAGAAAATACTGCGGGGGTCATGACAGTAGTGGCAGCATCACCCCCTCAACCAGCTGTTTGTACTGAGCCTCCCTCTCCCAGATATTTCTCTCTCCCTGCTGGTTTTAGGAATGCTAGTCATAATAGTGGTGGGAGACACTATCCACTTAGAAGTTCTGAAGAAAGATTCAGCTGTCAGTGCAGTTGACTTCTGTACATAGAAGGGTGGTGGTACCTCAGGCAGCAAAATATCTTGGGTCAGCCCTGGTAGCATATCAGATCAGAACAAAGGGTTTAAGACATCTCAACTGTTTAGCTAAATATATAAGCCACTTTTCAAAATATTGTCCACACTATTGTATTCCCAATTTCTATGTGTGGTTGCAAATAACACTGAAAAGAAGAAAACCATTTCATTTGAAATGTGGTACTGGAGGAGAGTTCTGTGGATATGACAGACTGCCAAAAAGACAAATAAATGAGTCCTAGAGCAAATCAAGCCTGAACTCTCTCAAGAATCCAAGATGACTAAGCTGAGACTTATACTTTGGATATATCATAAGAAGACATGGCACACTAGAAAAGGCAATAATGCTTGGCAAGGTGGGGGGCAGCAGGAAAAGAGGAATACTACACTGCAGCTGGATGAACTCAGAGAGGCCACAACTTTGCAGTTTGCAAGACTTGAGCTGGACTGTTGATAACAGGATGACTTGAAGGTCTCTCATTCATAGGTTTACAGTAATTCAAGGTCAACTTAATGACAGCTAATAACAACTATTAAATGTGTCCCATCTTCCTAGCAGATACAGGACTGTCCTTCTGAACAAATCTAGATTGTATGGGAAGTAAAGAATTCTTGGCTGGCATCCTGTCAATGATAGATACAGACATAAGTCTAACCTAAGCTGGTGTACATTTTTGCTGTTTTTACAGAGGGAAGAAGCCACTACCTCCCTTGTGCAACAACCAAATATCCCTTAAAACCTACTTCTTTCATTTTTGGTCCCTGGACTTAGCAATATACTGGTCTCTGGAAAAGTGGGGAGTGAAGAATAAGCATCCACTTCTGTGCCTATAGCTCAAGGGTGGGCAAAGAGTGACACCAAGATACATGAAGCCCACCAGGGCATTTCTGTGACCCTCAACAACTCCAGAATTCGCACCCAATTTTTTCCAGCCATAAAAAGAGCAAAACAATTGCTACTCCTGGAAGCCTCCTGGTGCAACATTTCATTCTTTCTTAAATAGTTTTGGCTCTGTACTCTTTATTATAAAAAATACCAATTTTTGAATTCCTTCTGGCCACTTTGGTTGTTACTGTTGTTTCTTTTCATCCATATAGCTTCTTGAGGGCCCAGAGTTATAAAAGTGACACCCAGGCCTGCCACTCCTGCTGCAGCTAGATGCACAATGATGAGACCATCTTCTTGGATCTCCCAGAAGTGCTCTAGAACTCCTGGAGGTTGATCTTAATCATCCAGATAGGGATATAGCTGATGTTTCTCTGTTATCACATCCCACTTTCCACTGGCCAGTTAATGGCTGAAATCAACGGAAGACAAGCATGAAAACTGTGGGGTGGTTTGTTTGTTTGTTTACATATTTTTTATTAAACACATGATTTCAATACTATAAAACAACATACAAGGGGGGGGGATGATTAGGGACAGGAGATAGGAGACAAGGCCTAATTCTTCATAGGCAGGATTTCAGCCCTTTATTGACAAAAAAAGGTGCGATAGAGACTGTTGATTTGTAAACCTTTATTTAGAAATATCCCCAATATAGTCATTATATAGTTATTTATTTATTTATTTATTTATTTATTTATTTATATATACATACACATTACAACAAATGTGTTTTCTAAATAGCACATCACCTTGTGGGCTTTACAAAGGTATTAAGAATAAAAAGGTACCAGTTCTGGTTACTTAACTTCTGCTATAAAATGCAGAAAAACAAAGGAAACAAAGAAAGAAATCCATCACATAATACAACACTGACCAAAAGTGCTGCCTCTTCAGAACTTAACATTTTGAAGGTGTTATATACAACAAGACACAGAGCAGGCAAGAAGGAGGTGTGGGAAAGTAAAAATGTACCATCCAAACCACAATTTAAAGTACACATCAACAGATCCCAGATATACGGGTGTTGGGAAACTACAAAGAAACTGCATTTCTGGAAGGGGACATGGGTTGTACCATTCTCTCACATGGATTAGAACTGTGTCTGGGCATGTGTGTGTGCATGCAGGTGTGTGTGTTTGTGTGTGAGAGACAGAAAGAGAACAATCCATCTAAATATCAAGAGTTGTCCTCCCTGACATCCAAATTCCACTGACCACCCAGAGATTATTGTGTAACACCATACATTGATCCATAAAATTCTCTCTCATGAACCAGCTCTACAGAGATCTCCCAGAAGGCAGAGAAGGAAAGGAAGAGCAGAGGGAGACCACAGGAGATACACTGCGTTTCATGGTGTGGCCTCCACACATCTTGAAATGTCCTGAACCTAGTGGACAGTGTAACTTGTTCTAGTTATTAGTACACTTCCATTGAGCAATGTCCTAGTGGGCCATGCACATTTCAGCTCAAGATCAGGTCTAGTGTGCTTTTCTTCTTTGTGTTCTCCATCCCACCCACCTCACTCCACATTCACAGGCATTATCTGTGATTTGAGCTACATGTCATTTTTTCTTGTCCTTGCTCTTAGTTTATAATTGAAAACCAGGTGTTGGGCCCTTTCACAATTATAGCACTTTGATTCCATTTTAACTGCCATGGTTCATTCTTATGGAATCCTGGGATTTGCAGTTTTGTTTTGTTTTGGTTTGGATTGGGGTTTTTTTTGGAGGGGGGGCATTTAGTATTCTCAGCCAAAGATCTATCGTGCTTCCCCAGACTACAAATCCCAGGATTCCATAGGATGCAGCCATGCCAGTTAAAGTGGAATCATAATGCTATAACTGTGTAGTTTGAAAGGCCCCTTTATCATAAATGTAGCTGTTATCAGGAAGACTAAGGTAAGGAAATTCAGGGCTTTGCTATGGGGAATGAGCAACAAGGCCTACAAAATCATATTTTGGCCAAGATCTAACATCAGATTTGCATATGGTAATGTGCAGAATTATACAACCCTTTTGTTGAGTAGTGAAATTGCATAATCAGATGTACAATGGAATATGCAACTGATTGCACAACCAAATATGCAACGAAATGTGCATGCACAATGTTACCACATACACAATTCTGCTTCCATAATCTTGAAAGGAATATAGATGCTAGGCACTGGACAAAAATATCCAACCACATCCATAGGGGGGAGTTTTACATGCGTAAGACACCAATATGAGTCCAGCCTCTGATTTAAGTTAAATAACACATATTATTATCTAAACTTTAGAATGAAAATCCATCCCATCACTACCAACCACAAGATGATTAAGTCTAAAATCTAAAACAAAAACAAAAACCTAGTTGCACAACTGAGATTCTTTAATATAAAGTCCTTTCACATCTTTTTAGAATGGTTTCTCATTTTTCCAGAGTGACTGCCATGAACCAGTACCAACAAACACACATGGAAGAATTCTGGGTTGCGCTTTGTGTTTTTACTTTGGAGGGGATTGATACCTAGTCTGGTGCAGCAGAATGTGAACCAAAATAAAGGCTGGTTAACACATAAATCATTAACACTGCTTTTGTTGTTGTTGTTGTTGTTTTTTGTTTTGTTTTTTTTTTTTTTTTTTTGCTTTGTCACTCTAGCAGTTTCAGTGACAAAATGTCCTCTCTCTTCATATACATACAACTGGCATCTTAAGTATGGTGGCAATCCTGGGCATACATGCCCAGAAGTAAACCCCATTGAATTCAGTTGACTTATTTCTAAATAAGCATGTATAGAATTGTCTATACAGCTGCAATCCTTAACACACAAATTTGAAGGCACACTGCCTTTTGAATGTGCCTAAGACTGTTCCATTAAAATGGTTGTGTTCTCTTTAAAAAACTTAACATTTAAATTATGTCTTTAGGGCAGCCATTTGTACCATACATTTTGCTTTTTTTCCTGTCATATTTAAAAAGTAATATATATTGGCTAATATATTGTGGCCCACCCAATGTGCTTTAGAATAGGAGAGCTATTCCCTTCTTATGAGAAAAGAATTTAAGGAGCGGTGATGTTAACCAGGAGTGGGAAATGGAAATTACTTCTAGTTGACCCATCCAGTACAGCCCTCTCCAATCTGGTTCCTCTCCAAGGTTTAGAATGCAACTTGCATCACCCCCATTTTCCATGCTGCCTGGAGGGCGCCAAGTTATAATAGGCTGATCTGGAATATAAAGTGAAAACTTAAGTAAAGCATGAACAAAGATTTCTACATGTTGTTTCACCACCGGACTGGTAATAAATGTGAAACTATCAAATCAGATAATTGATCCCTCAGCCCACTCTTGATGTCAGCGTACATCAACGTACATCTAATGATAGAATTCAGGTTTCTGTATTGGCACAGATAAAATAGTTTCTACAAAAGCAGGATATTTTCATGAGGCAGCGGGGGGGGGAGAGAGATAGTTTGTCAGAAACTATCACATTAATTACTATGGCAGCATCGAAGATGTATTTTTATCGCTTTCATGTGGGTGAGCTAGATGGGTGGGGGGAGGACAGCCTACTGAAAATCATGGTAGACTTCAGGTTTGTGAGAGCTGTTTTACTTCTCCCCAGAAGTTCCTCAACAACAGTTGGATGTGAAATGGTGGCTCATGGGGTACCAGTAACCTATTGACATAGCCATGAGTCATAAAATGGGATGATCTACGTATAAATTTGGGATGGGGAACACTCTTGGACTACAAATTTGTCATCCCCAACCACCATAGCCAAGTTTGAAACTTGATGGAAGTTCCAGTGCAACAACATGGGGGGGGGGCACATATTTCCTTTGCCTGTTAATACAAATACATATCTACATTTGAATTAGTATAGACCGATTAGTATAGACTAGCAGCTTGACTGGAGGGGGGGCATTTTGTTATAGCCACTGCTAAACCATTAGGAAACAAAAACCTTTGTTAATCATTCAGAGATCTGTCAGTACATCCTGATATTCCTGTCCTTGCTCTAGCCAATTTGTAAGTATTATACTGTTGGCTCTCCTATTTTAAAGACTTCCTGTTTGTATCCCTCCTACTTCGGAGAAGTGAAGCCAGGAGGGATAAAATGGCGTGTGCACCCAGGGAGCCCAGCAATTAAAAATAATGGGGCTTGGATATTTGCAATATTTTCAATTCACAGGGGGGTGGTCCGGAACGGATCCCCTGCAAATTGAAAGGGACAACTGTAATTACCGTACTAGGGAGCTGTTACTTTAAAGCATAAGTTGCTTCCTGGTGAAGACCATTTAAACTTCTGTTTCCTCTACAGTCTGATCAGGTCTACATTTGTCATAGCATTCCCAAGGAACTGCTGTTTCCATTAGGTAGGTTTCAAATTTTTTGATGGCATGAGACACACATACACCCATGCACCCATTCTCAGACCAACACATTTAAAGTAATGCATTTCTCCTACTCCCCTACATAGTGTTAGCACAGCAGTTTGATAAATTCCAATTTTCTCTTTCTTGAAGGATGGGCAACCCTATGCTACAGCTTTCATTAGCTAAATAGCCAGATGAAGCTCCATCCAACTGCCCATTTAGATACTTATCTAGGAAAAGAGTCTGCGTAAACAGTGAAAAAGCACAGCTAGGTCTGGAAGAAAATGCTGCAAATCAAATGATGGTGGCTACACAAGGCAGTGACTGAGTGAAACACGCAAACAACACAATCCTGTGGTTAGTTACTCAGAGGTGAGTCTCTCTGTTCAGTGGGGCTTATACCCAAATTGATATTTTATATTTATCCTTGCAGCCTAGGAATTAGAATTCAATGATTTACAAGTCATTTACTCTAATTTCCACATTCTTTTTCCAGTCTATAGATTTCTTTATGCTGTTACTTCCAGCTAATAAAAATATATTTTCCAGCTAAAAAAAAAACAAAACTGAAGGGAGATGTTTAAATGCATTAAGGTGATTCTACAGCAGTTATTGTTTCGTATTTATGGGGCTACTATCCAACAGGGTAAACTCTTTCTTTCTTTCTTTCTTTCTCTCCATATCTCTTTTTCTGTTTCTACACCACCACCCTGCTCCTTTCCCCAAAAAACTGTCTGCCCAAAGTGATAATATTTTACAAAATCCACCCACCTCACACACATCAGAAACCATTCAGCATTTTGTTAGAAATTCTTCTATGAAGCTATTTGGATTCCCAAGCCATTTTTCTTTCTGAAAAACAAAATGGCTTTCCAGTGGCAACCTTATGATGGCAAATCAGCTGGTCAAGTGTTTGAGCTGGATCAACTACACTAGTATACACAAAATGGCCAGAGCAGGTAAGTGTAAAGGCACAGGCTGCAGAAAACACACACCACAGGGCTAAATTGTACAACAGAATGCAAAGGAGCTCTCAGTCCATGCAGCTATTGAGAACAACAGCTCATGAGATCCCTCATGAGTACATGGTCCAAAACACACTGCAGAAATAATCCAGTTTAAGACTGCTTTAACTGCCGTGGCTCATTGCTAAGGACTTCTGGGAACATTTAGCCTTCTCTGTCAAAGACTTCTGGTGCCAAAATAAACTACAATTCCCAGGATTTCTTAGCACTAGCCAGGACATTTAAAGTGGTCTCAAACTGAATTATTTCTGCAGTGTGTTTTGGACCTATGACACAGCACAGTTGGCCATTTGCCTCTAGACCCAAGCATGCACTCAGCTGTGCTGACCAACAGCACCAACAATTAACATGGATGATTCCTGGTGGATTGTGCTTGATTGATGACTTTTATGTATGTAAACCCAAACAAGTCAAAAGGGCATTTCTGAAACACTGTGTTCTATATACATATATGATTGTATGTGCACACACACACACATGCACACACAATTTCTCATCACTCTTGTTTTGGGAAAAATAAAACAAGGGACCTCAAAACAACATGTCCAAGGAAATATACTGCTCACCCATGTCAGAAGAAAACACTGTGATGACTTGTCAGAAGCTGGAAAGCAAGACCCCACACTGATGTACCTTCTTTAAAAATAAAAATAAAAAAAAACTTCAGCAAATACTGCATGTTGGCATTAAACAAAAAGAATTCCACATAATAAATACAAGACCTGAAACAATCCAAAACTGGGCTATTTTAAACAAAACAAAAGCAAAACAAACAAAAACCAATCAAAGCCGCAACACAAAGTTAACTGCTCCTTCACAGGGGGTATTTCCTTTCTTCCTTAAAAAGGCAAACCTGTTGTCTGAAGATCAAAGATAGATTGCATAAATTTCCACACAGTGAGCTGAGGAAGAAATACCACCACACAGCCTGAATGTTTTTTTAAGGGTTTCCATAGCCAAGGATGTACATACCAGAAGGAAGATGTTTGATCTGACCAGAAGAGAGAGAGGTGAGGCAACAAAATGCAGAAACAGAGGTAATCTGAACAAGGACAAAGTGTCAGATCTTTTCTAAACCTGGCACAAATCTATGATGAGCCACCTGCATATTTCAAGCCTACAGTGTTAAATCTTTCAAAAACACACTAGTAACAAAACAACCTTTGCAGGCTGATGCTGCATCAGAGACTGGAGCAAGGAAGAGGGACTTGAATTAATCCAGTTATTCTCTCACATCCTACTGCTCTTTCCTTTCTCAGATTGCTGAGGCTGAATGGAAAACTTAAGAAGTACCCATTTATTCTTTAGATGAAGAGGAGGAGGAGGAGGGAAGGACATGCATAAATTCCAAACACCAGGTATCCAGGGGCTTGCCTGTGCCTCTCTGTAGGTTCATCATCGCTGTGTGTTGCTTTCAATAGGAAGAATAGAATGGTGGAGAGCTCTCGTGTGCTTAGGATCTAATGTCTCATGCTCCTCAGTGAAACTGTCTGGGCTTCCAGCTCCATCTAATGAGCTTCCACAGCTTGAGTTTGGGGACAGCATGTCCTGAAGAAGCTCTTCTTGCACTATGCCAGTGTCTTTGCTTACTTTGCCCCTTTGGTTCCCTTCTTCTTCCTGGTCATTGAGCAACTTGGCCAAGAAATTGATGTACTTCATAGCCAGTCGCAAGATTTCATTTTTGCTGAGCTTTTTGTCAGGTGGATGAGTTGGGATCAGCTTACGGAGCTCAGCAAAAGCCCCATTGACATTCTGCTGCCTCCACCTCTCACGGCTATTTGTAAATATTCGACGAACCACCTTTGTATGAGGACCTAAAAATGACCAAAAAATAGAAAGTTAGAATATGAATTGATATAATACACTGTGTGAAATGGTTCTGTTTCAAAAATTGTATGGCCCATTAAGCAGTAAATATTTAGCAGATCTAACATGGTATTCAAAGATAGCATGCATCTATCTGCCAGCATAGAAATGGAAGATAAATATTAGATGTACATTTCATTCCTCCCATATGATGCAGGACAAACTACAATCTGGCTTGGGAAAGTTGTTTTTATTAACTACAGCTCCATGAATTTGAGGGCTGCTGGGAGTTTTTGAGAGTGGTAGTCCTAAAGGTGACTCTTCCGAGCATTGCCTTAAGAGTGTATTCCTCTCCCATTGTTTCTGGTAAAACACCAGAACTTTCTACAGTGCATGTGGCTGACCTGCAGTCAAGGCATCTGCAAAGAAAGAAATGTCCATGTAATATTTTTTAAAGATAATTACCCCCAGCTAAAACATGCTCCTTAATTATCTTCATGTTGCAAAAGAAAGAATTATTTTTTAAAAAAAATTTGCTCACACATGGTTTAAACTGGAGACAAAAAAACAGTTGTGAATATTTGAATCCCGGGTGAAAGGGGGATTTCCATGTCAGCAGAATTCTGGATGGATGTGAATCTTCATATTTCAGGACTTATTCTATGTGAAAAAATGTCATTTTCTGTACAGAAATGTTATTGTTCATAAAACATGATTTTCTGTGCAGGAAACGATATTTTAAACCAGCTATTCTCATATCCAAAACAATTCACACTGTGGCATGTATAGCTCACTTGTTTCTCTTTAAAATACTGTCAAGTGTTTGGTATTTTGGAATGTGCAACATTATCATAAAAGGGATTCATTGCCCAGACTTCAACAATAGCCCACTTCAAAGCAGGGATCTCAATCTATAAAACACTGGTTTGAATCCAAAGGTGCCTAGTACAATTGAAAACACATTTCCACTCCGTCAAAGATGGCCTCCCTTGAAATCTGCTAGCTCTCTTCTCCAAATGCACCCCTTTCCATGCCATTTCAGAAAGTTCCATGAATACCAAGAGCAGATGTCTAGGAAATACAGAATACTACAGTGGAGACAAGGTACTAAGAAAGCCCTCTGCTATGAGAACTAGACTCTGCTCATGCATGCCTTGATCTAAACAATTACATGGTTTTTGTGTCCAAACCATGCATGAAAATCATGTAGCCCTCCACATGTTGTGAACTGCAGCTCCAGACATTCTTCACCATTGATTCTGCTAGTTAGGATTTAGGAGCTGCAGTTAATAAAAACATCTAGAAGGCTATACAGTTCACACACCCACTTTAAACCATTATATTCTATTCCAGCTAGACAGATCCCCACCTCTAAAAATTAAGTTTAATGTGCCCAATAGTTATCATTACAGAGAGATTATCAGTAAAGTTTTCACAGCAGATGTCTGTTGAAACCAATTATCTTCTCAATTGTTTGTTTAGGTTAATATTATTGAACACTAACTGGAAAACTTTCACAGACTTTGGATGCAATATATATGCATGTTCATTCATTATATAAAAATTCAGACATTTCAAATATGGATTGTGTGTCCACCTTAACAAATCTATTTCTTTACACATGTGTACTGCCTGGTACATATGTCTCAAAATTTATTCCTAGTACTACGGTAGATAAGAGGTAGGTTTGTGATTAATATCTGTGTGTAAAAAGTATATAAACCTATATCTTCAACAGACACAAACCAGAATTATATCATAATAGGGTAAATCCTATTGTTAATCCCAACTAAAGCAGAGCCACTTAGTCAAACTGATTTACATAAGTGTTGATATAACAAGTGGGTCTGCCCTTGTTGGAACTAACAATAGGATTTTGTTATTTTGTTGTTTCTCTACATTTTTAATTTTGGACTTTGACTGGAAGATTTATGGCAAGAGCAGCTGTACAGAACAGATGTTGTATTCAAGCAAGTATCTAGAAGACGTCAACAATGAGAATGAGACAATACAGGAAGATCATACACTGTGTCAATATGTTGTTACTGACCTCATAAGCTTTCTTGAGGTCTCTTTAAAGCTCATGAATGCTATTATTAAGATCATATTTTGGAAGCTTCCAGCAAAAATATCAGTTCAGGTTTGAAATTCACGAGGGTAGATAAGCCACTATTTTCTCAGTCTTAGGGCCTTTACAGACTGCCAGAAATAATGCAGATTGAGGTCACTTTATCTGTCTTGGCTCAGTGCTAGGGAATCATGGGAATTGTACTTTTTCTGGGACATTGAGCCTTCTCTGTCAGAGAGCTCTAGTGCCACAATAAACTACAGTTCCCATGATTCCTTAGCACTGAGCCAAGACAGTTAAAGTGGCCTCAAGCTGCATTATTTCTGGCAATCTGTAAAGACCCTTAGTCTCACATCTATAATATAGGACTAATGAGGGCTTGTAAGGATGTTAAAAATGAATGTTAAATGTTTAGAGCATCTAGCAAAAACATAACATAAAATACTAAGTACTGTCATTTTTATGTATCTTTTAATGCTTTTTCAGCTGTTAAATTAAAGCACTGGGGATAAAAATATATGGCTTATTATCTGGATTGTCTCTGGTCTAAATGCCATCCAACTGGATGATCTAACATTCTTGATATGATATATATATTGAGACTGGGTCCTTAAAAGCAAAATACTCTTGTAGTTGAGGCCCAGGGCTAGAAAACAAAAAGGGATGCAGTTGCTCACAACCTGTGGGATGAATCCAATGGGTGCTTCTGTTTTACTGGAAAATACCTTCACATGTAATGTGAGGCACCCAATTTTTACTAGCCTCCCCCCATCATTCAGGGGCGAGTTTTCAAAGTAATAGGTAGGTGAGACCAATGAAACTTGGGTACCCTACATTGTGCAAACACAAGCACTTCCCACTAGTGTAAAGACACTCTTGAAAACAATCCTGTAACACAAAAAACATTACCAGCAACTTGCACACCATCTCATCAATGCTAAAATGCAAATATGCTGGCTTTCTGGATTCCCATGTTTGGCTGGCCTCTCAAAGGAATTAAGACCCAAGATACTTCACTGTGTTCCACCAGCTAACCCACCCTAAAATCGAAGCAGGAAGTTGATCGTGTGGGATACGCCCACCTGATCCTAACAGATGATCCTGCTCAATGTTCCAGAGGAAGGCGAAAAAGCCCCGGTGTCTGCCAATGTGCCGCGGGGGGAATTTCCTTCCCGATGCCAACCCAGGCGGGGACCAGTTCAGCCCTGTGCATAAGAGCAAGAATCACCATACGTTAAAGCAGAAGACAGCAGCAAATGTCATTCTCCTTTCCTTTCTGTAAGCAACATTTACTCCTACTCAGCACAGATGATGCATTATGCAGTTTGAGAAACCACACATAATCGACTTAACTAGCATCATTTGCCTGGCCATGAAATTGGCTTGTTTTATCAGCATCTATAGTGAAAATGAGTAAGAGAGCAATAAGGAATATCTGGTCAGGAATTGAAAAAAGTAAATCCAAAGCTATTGAGGCTTTAAAAAAAACCTTTTTCCATTAAACTCCTTAAACTTAAATAAGAAGTACTCCAGGTGCACTGTTCAAAACAAATTGTTGTTGTCTAATCTCCAGTACAAGAGAACTGTCAATAGTGGGACCGGCTCCAGCCTTGAAAAGGGTCCTTAGCAGTAGCCTTCTTACATTAGTGGACCACTACTTTATCTGGTGCCAGTGGTGGATAGTTACAAGCCATCATTTTAAATTTCACTGAAACAATATAAGCAGCCAATCTGGAAGTGAGTAAAATGAATAAGAGGTTCCTAGCCCATCCCTCTTTCATCTCCATTTTTATCACTATGTAGAGGACAATTTTCTGCTGAGGGCAGTTCCTGTATTGGATGTACGATGAAGAACCTCTGGCATAGGAGAAGCCTTTCCATTCAGGAAGTCACTCTCTTTTTGTAGAAGGTATTGGAAACAGAAAAGGAGTCAAGGACAGCATACTTCCTCTGCTTGTACATTTATTTGATCTGACTTTTGAGGTCAGAATTAAACGCACCTGACAAACACCTGTGGTATTCTTGGAACTCTAAAATTGTGGTTCTTAGTATACATTGTAAGCAATGTGGAAATTTCAAAATGGTGGCTAGCAGATCTAGGACCTGCTGGAGGACTAGGGCCTTGGCAACTGCCTAAAGATTTCAGATGCTGATGTTGGGCCTAGACAAATGTGAATTAAAGCTCAAGGAAAACACCTCCTAATATATTCAGACTCTCTATTGTTCAACAAGACTAAAGGCCAGATCCCTTATGAGCCTAGAGAAGTTGCATTTTGGGACAACAATTCCATACATTCCCCAGCCTGTATGGAAGATTCTGAGAAATGTAATCCAAAGAAGTAACTTTCTCAAGTTCTGCACCTACTTACATTAGTAAGAGTTATTTTGAAACCTGAAAATGGATGTCTTCCTCAAAATCATCGTATGCTAGGACATTTCTGCCAGGATTGGCTTGCTAGTATTGATTCTACAGATTCTGCAGATGAGGCATCTATCCTACAACCACTTTCCATCAATCAAGGCTTTTTAACCACTTGCAAGCCCCTATGTTTTCCCACCACTACTTCTACTTTTTTTTTTCTTGCCATGAAGAGGAAACAGTGGAATAGTGAAGACCTTTTGACTGATAGTGACAGGAGGTGTTCATTTAGAAACACCCTAAAGATGTATCTAGGAATTCTTATGACTGGAATCATGGAAGGATTGTGTAAGAACATGGTTTAATAGTACGTTTTGAACAGTAAATTTTAAACTTTGAACTGCAAACAATGGCAACTGGCAAATCCCCTCTGAATTTTAGTTGAATTGTTAAAGGAGCTATCCAAAGTCCTGAACTCTATCTCCAAAATAAATTTAGCACCTTGACATTCAGACTAAAATGACTTAATCTCACTTAAAGTTCCAGCTGGTCTGGAAATTGACTGGGACCCAATCCCCACAGAAGGAACTCAGGCCAAATTTTGAGGCTTTTCAACAATCCAAATGAACTATAAGAGAAAGTATGAGCTGCTAGCTAGGGAGCAGAGACACTGTAGTGACACTGCTTTAATGCATCATTGGCTAAATTCAGATAACCCTTGAGCTTAGAAATGAGAGAATAGCTGGACTCAGAGCCCAAAAATACAACTCTTACATTTTATGTAAGAGGGATCGTTTAGCACCTTTGAGATTAACTGTGTAAAAGAAATTGCAGCATAGCTTTCATAAACTTGGTCTATTTCCTCAGATCAGCTCTACAAAAGCTTATGCTACAACTTTATGCAGTTTAATCTCAAAGGTGCTACAAGATCTCTTTGCATACTGATACTCCATATTCAGTCATGTCTCTGAAGTGTGAAAGTCATTTTATTGTATCATATCTACTGCATCACAAAGGTCACAAAATTCTATGGGTCATCCAGCAGATGTGTTGAGTTTCAACTTTCCTGTTTCCCAAACAGCATGATAAACAGCTGTGCTGGCTGAGAATGATGGGAGTTATAGTCATCCCATCTGGAGGATGCCAGTTTGGTTGCCAGGAATGCTGCTCTAACCTAATGTCTTTCAGTTGCTAGTTGATTAGCTTCTTTTAATAAGTTTTCTCATGTCTGGCCAATGAGGCTATAATGCAAAATGATAGGTAGAATGGATTAAATCAAGTAGAGTCAAGATTATTGTGGATCTGGAAATAGTGGAGGCTGTTCTTTATTGTTCAGTCTTTTTGTTCTTCTTTTTGCTTAACCTTCTTGATATTGAATACACTAAGCACAGAAATACCAAACAGCGGTGATCCAAAATAAAATTCATCCTGCATATTCAAAATACTTACAAAAATAAATTTCATGACCTTCATTTGTGAATGCAATGTGCTGCCCTTATAACAACAGAATTCTACTTAAGCAACAGAATGGCTGACAAATAAAGTTTTAATTGAAAAAATGAGTGTCCTCCTTTGCTTTCTTATTTTAAAATGTCATTATATCACCAGATAAATTCTAGAATCTCATCCTGCTCAGATGTACAATTGGAAACTGCATCTACCTGTCACTGTGGCATGGTGATTCTGTTACTTAGAATGGTAATATCTGATTCTGTACTCTCTTCTGGTCACAGGCATTAATTGTGGTCACAGTAGGGATTTCAGTTCAAACAGCAGCTTGCCTAAAGCCCTGTTCCCCAGGAACATTTTGCTGATCATCACAGCACTCTAATGTTACTATCTGTCATGACAATGCTTAGCAAGACTGTCAGATAACAAAATCTAAAGACACTTAATTGGTCATCATGTCCTACCCTTAAGATGATGATCTCCTTCAGCATTTCCAACAGAATTGTGACATGGCTCCATCATGTTCCAGAATCAAGGATGATCAACATCCAGAACATGATGGAGCTATTTTATAACTTCCCTGTCCCTCTGTTTTTGAGGAAGTGACATTTGGGATGTTACAGATTTCATTGACATGATCCTTCTGGAATAAGTCCATTCTTTTGTCACATGGGTTCAGTAATGTAGTGGCAAATGTGCATATCAAGTCCTATTGTCATGTTCCCAAGGAGAATAAGAATGCAAGCAGTTGTGTTGGTCTCTATGAATAAACTGGTTCTAGCAGTTCGGAACAGCTCTTTTCTAAAATCACTGGGTCTAACAGCATTACAATGGGATGAATTCACAACAATATATGGTTGCTGGGGAAATCCATTCTACACCTATTTGGATATTGTGAGGATTACTGATGGTAAACTCAAAAAGGAATGGAAAAGCTGAGGTGGATTGATACCATAAATGTCAATAAAGATCTCCTGGTGCTCTAACCCTTCAAGTTTTTGCTCCACTCCACTACTGCAGGCATTGTCTTGCTAAACCTGAGAAACCTCAGAACTGTTCTGGAGAACCTGAAAGATTGCTCACTATTTTGTAGAGCTTAGGAAAGATACTGATTTGGACTACTGGCTCACTACAGGAGGATCTGGGAGTTGAAAGTTCCCAATGAACTTTTTAAAACTCTGTTCTCTCTATGTGTGCATGCACACATGCATGCACACACATACACACACATTCAAGTTGCCTGTTGACTTATGATGACTCAGTAAATTCCCTAAGGTTTTCTTAGGCAAGGAATGCTCAGAGGTGGTTTTGCCAGCTCCTTTCTCTAAAATAAAACCTACAGCATCTGTTATTTGTTAGCAGTTTTTCTTCCAACTACTAACCAGGGCTGACCCTACTTAGCTTCCAAGATCAGATGGGATCTAGTGCCTTTATTTTGTGATATTTGGCTTGGCAGAGATAGAAGCTATGTGGCCCTCCAGGTATAGCAGCCTTCGTCAACCTTGCCAATGGAGAAGAATGTTGGAAGTTTTGGTCTAACAAACTGCTGATACTCTAGAACCAAAGGATTGAAATTGCAAGAAAAAGATTCCACTTAAACAGTAAGCAGAACTTCACTATTGTAAGAGTTATCTGACAGTGAACTAGCTGCCTCAGAGGGTGATAGACTTTCTTTCTTTGGCAGTCCTGAAACAGAGGTTAGATGGCCATCTCTCAGAAGTGTTTTAGTTATGCAGATGACCCTAGCGGTCCCATCCAACTCTATGATTCTGTGATTTATCAGTACTCCTGATATCATTGGCTTGCAAGGTATGACACCTATTCTTTTTCTCTATTCCAGATTGACAATGCATGGTTGTATTCCCATTCAGTTCCACTCTGTGAATTTAAAGCAGTTTTCTATCCATGCCAATGTTTTTATGGAATGCCCTGAATAGGCATAAATGCTAAAATTAATACTATAGTTTTTGTGGGGTTTTTTGGCTGTGTACATGTTCTAGAACAGTTTCTTTCTGATGTTTTGGCAGCATCTGTTCTCGAACTCTTCTAGAACATGGCAACACAGCCCGAAAAACCCGAAAAAACTATGGATGCCGGCCATGAAAGCCTTTGACTTTACAAAATTGATATCACTTATATTAGTTAAGCTAGAGATAGCAACATCCTTTTTTTTCACTAGTATTCCTAACAAGATTTAGTCCTATTTTGTAAACTGTTTACTTCAAAAATCTTCTCACCAGGTAAATATTTTGCCTTTTTAATCTAACTTGCAGAAAATAGACTTAAGCCTCATTCAGATGTCTTACTGATTTCAATGTTCTGTCACAAGCACTCATAACTACAAAGCCTAGCATAGTTGCATTAAATTGGTTGTCAATCATGTTCAAAAATGGCCTTAGAGTGAGTACCAGCCTCCAATGTAGGACTGGCCCAATCTGCAATGCTAGTCCACAACCATCATGCTGAAGAAGATAACCACTAACTGCCTGGCAGATCTGTAGAAATAAGAAGTAATATAATAGCAAACTATGCTCAGTAACTTCAGGTGCTTTATCCCTTTGAACTACAGAACTATTGATTAAATGGGCAGAAAGCAGATTAGGAAACACTGTTAGGTCTCTGGGTGATTTGCAACAGATCAGCAAAGATTTCTGACTCCCAATGGTGTGGACACAGCAACAACAAAATGGCTGTTCCATCTACATGATACCATGAAAATAAAGATGAGTTGGGGGGGTTAGGAGCAAATTTTTGTTTGGAAAGACTGTTAACTCTATTCATTTCTGCTACTCAAAACAAATTACTTACTCTGGCACCTGGCTACAGTTGGTGGATCTTGGGCATCTGATGAAGAACAAAATTGAGATCCCACAAGTCTATTTCTCTAAATTTTCCTTTGTCATTTTTAATCCAAATTAAAAACAAAGGATGTACATGTAGTATAGGTATCTTAAAATCATTATGAATTGCAGCTTGGAAGCTCCCAGGACCTCCCAGTCAGCATAGATAATGGCCACTCCGAGATTAACTCCCATGTACTTACTGCAACTTCTGTTGTTTATAAGTGCATGGCTTTTCCTGAGCATTATAATGACATTTATTTTCATATTGTTGCTCTAATCCACACCTAGAACTCTGCTGTCTACTGGCCCTACAGAGTAAGAGAGCTGCCTTAGGCAAGCTGAGATCCTGAGGCACATGGAGCAGTGGCAAAATCTGTTGGAGGACAGAGCTATGTATATGTGCAGCCTGCCCTGAACTGCCTGGATTAGCCTATTGCTCTTAAATGTTGTGGACTGGACTGCTGGTCCAGTTGGCTCCTATACATGACATGGAAAGAAGTGCCATCTTGTCCATCTTCTTAGGCAACTCTTTGTTATTAAATTTAATGGCACAGAAAACTCTATGTTTGCAAAGGGATGGACACACAAGTGTTTCCTCCTTTGCTGAAGTGAATGGGAAAACTCACTTCCACAGGAAGGTACACTTGCTAGAAATTGCATGGAGAGGCATTGTCTTTAAGGTTGCTGTGTGCCTTCAAGGATATGATCCTAATTTGGCACCTTAAATGCTTTTCCTAGTATTACCTGGTACCATAGATATTCTCACATGTAACATGCAAGGTGGAAACACAACAACAAAGGTGGCTACAGTCAACCACAGGCACCAACCCGCAGTGGTTGGAGAGATACATGTCTCACATACATCTGGCATGTTTAACATAGCAAATGCTGTCCAAGCATCATGATTATAATATAATATAATATAATATAATATAATATAATATAATATAATATAGAGATACTGATTTGTTTTAAATGGTTTTGTTTTAAATGGAAGGTTTCCTCTGTTGATACTTAGCAATGAGCCTTTGTTTTTTTAAATGAACTGCCAAAATGATATCCAACCTGTATATAAACTGCAGTAGTTTCAATTTTGGAATAAATGAGTCCCTGTCCCAAAAGTTACACTTGATAAAATGATGTGCTTATTAATAGAGTCTATGGTATAACTGCACAGTTAATTAGAGGTCACTGTTAACACATATATCAACTGTTAATAAAAGAATAAAAAACAAATACCCACAGAAAAATAGGGGAGGAAGAAAGGTCTTTGCCCATATGTGTGAACAGGGTAATTGAGAAAATTTAAAACCTGCTTTTTAAAATTCAAAATCTGAAAAAAGAGAGATGTTTGGATCTTTTCTGTAGCTGGGGTTTTCTTTTGATTTTTTAAAATAGTTTAATTGTTGTCTTAAAACAACAAATGAATCAGTGCATGAAGAAAAGTAGGAAGATCATGAACAAATAGCTTGGTATTTCTATTGCTTTAAAATATATTGTCCTAAAATCCTAACCATGTCCTTAGGTGACAATCTCACACTGGGAATTGGTTTGGATCTCTGTAAGGCATTTAGCTAGTTAATTATCCTAAGATAATTTAGTTACCATGGTCACCGTAACCCAATTTTTCCATAGTAATTCTTAATCAAATGAACTGTGGATGACCATATGTGTCACATTCATCCTTTGGTTCCCAGGGTTGCTAACTGAGGTCCCTACTTCAAATTATTACTCCACATCATCACCATCCTCACTCGTGCTGTATTTGGTCCAGATCTGAACAACCTGTGATTCAGCAAATCTTGTGTAGCTGCCATGCATGAACCCTGGTAGACAATAAAACCCTGGTTTTGCTGCCTGATTGAAACTACAACTGAAGGGTTGTCAAGAATCTGCATTCATTTTAATGTGTCAACTTTGTATAGACCTGATTTACATAGATTCCACAAAGTTGTTAATTTGGGACTTGAAGTTAACATTGCTAAACACACATAAACCAAGCAGAATGCAGCTCCACTAGTCATATACACATCTGATGCTCAAACAAGCCTACAGTTCCATTCAGAGCAACCCCAGAAGTGGGAGGAAGTGATGGCAGAAGACTGTATGCTACATCAAGCCCCATTTTATGGTCCTCCAAAGAACCCAATGAGACTTCCCCATGCTTCTTACCAACCCCCCCATTTTTAATATTCAGCCCCCAAGATTCCCAGAGTCAGAAACCACCACAGAAATATGCCCTCTGGAAATCCACAGTTTTCCCATAGCTCAAAACATCCCCTTCACTAAAACATCCCCTTCACTAAATTTCACTAAATGGAAGTGATATGAGGTCCATGGAATAATTTGAAGCAGGGGTAAGCAATTGTGCTAAGGATCAATTTTTGCACCCACGTCTTCAGCCAGGAGAGCCAGTGTGATAAGCATTTTAAGCACTGGACTACAACTCTAGAGACCAGGGTTCAAATCCCTGCTCAGCCATGGAAACCCACTGGATGACATTAGGCAAACAGAAATCCCTAAGCCTCAGAGGATGACAATGCCAAATCCCCTCTGAACAAATCTTGCCATGAAAACCCTGCGAGGGCAGGCCTGCACAACATACGGCCCAGGGTCCACATGTGGCCTGCCAAAGGATTTGGAACAACATCAAGACTCCTCTGTTAGTCAGCCTCCTCCTGAGGGGGAATGCAGAGGAGAAGGAAGGGCAAACACTTGCCCTGCAAAGCTCCTTCATTGCTTGGCTTTCTCTTGAGAAGGCCAGATGGAGGAGGAGGAGGAGGAAGAGGATGGGCAAATGCTTGCCCCTCAAGGTTGCTCAGCTGCTGACTTTCTGCCAAAGAGAAGACTAGGGGGAGGATGGGTAAATGCCTGCCCTGCAAGTCTCCTCCACCACCCTGCCTTGTCCTCAGGAGAAGGCCAGGTGGTGGTGGCAGAGGAGGATGGGCGAACACCCACCATTACTCGGCTTTCTCCGGAGGAGGACAGGTGGAGGAGGAAGAGGAAGACAGACGAACACTCCCCTGCAAGGCTCCTCCTTTGCCCAGCTTTCTCCTAAGAAGGCTGGGCAGCAGAGGAGGAAGAGGAACAAATGCTCGCCCTTAAGGCTCCTTTGTCACTTGGTCTTCTCCCAAGGGGAAGTCCTGGTAGAGGAGGAGGAGGAGGACAGGCAAGCCCGCTCTGCTGCTCAGCTTTCTTCTGAGGAGAGGACCAGGCAGAGGAGGAGGAGGACAGAATTAATATTAATTATAATATAATTATAAATAATATTAATTAATATTAGTAATATATTAAAACCTATCTGTGGCCTTAGGGTCACCATATGTCAAAAATAACTTGAAGGCACACAACAACAACAACAACAACAGCAGCAGCAAACCACAGGGATGTGTCTCAGCCGACCTGGAAGAGATGGCCATTTCCCTATGGCCAGCTGAAAGCATGGAAGCAAAAAAATGACTCTTAGCAAAGTCGCCCATTCTTGCTTTAAATTATTCCATGGGCCACAGTGC
The DNA here is from genome assembly GCA_020142125.1 of Phrynosoma platyrhinos. Classification (NCBI taxonomy): domain Eukaryota; kingdom Metazoa; phylum Chordata; class Lepidosauria; order Squamata; family Phrynosomatidae; genus Phrynosoma; species Phrynosoma platyrhinos. Next base: position 198,511,589 of record CM034706.1, on the reverse strand, counting down.
TGGTATGTGTGTGTGTGTGTGTGTGTTTGTGTGAGTTGTGTGTGTGTGTGGCTATATGTATTTCAGCCTTTCTCTCCCAATGTTTTGGAAGGTAACAAAAATAGCAGAAAGAACAGCAATCTTACTAAGACAGAATGGTGTGTCTTGAAATAAAAATTGAATTGGCATCGTCATCCCTCCCCCCACAACACGCACACACTTTTTTGCACTAAGTCAGCCCTAACTTACAAATATCAGCCTCTATAGAAAGATCTGGCATCATTTCCAATATTTGTTTCTACATCTTTATAAAATCATTTACAGTGGGCCCTTGTTATCTGCTGGGGTTTGGTTCCAGGGCCTCTGTGAATAACAAAATCTATGGATGCTCAATTCCCATTAAAGACAGTGGCATAGCAAAATGGTGCCCTTTATATAAAATGGAAAATTAAGATTTGCTATTTGGAATTTATAATATGTTTTTTAAATATTTTCAAACCATGGATGCTTGAATCCATGGATAAAAAAATACATGGATAAGGAAGGTTGACTGTATTTTAGTTATAGAACCTGCCTTTAGTTATAGAACCTGTCCCAAAGACACCCCTTGGTAAAAAATATATTTTCTTCTTATTGGTTTGATTTTACAGTTATTCCAATTGTACTGTATAACTGTAAAATCAAACCAATAAGAAGAAATATATATTTGTGGTGAATTCTATAATAGGAATCTCAAAGGAGAACTGTTTATATGTGGCTGGTATAGTTGCCAGGCTATAACCCGGATGCCTCTCTCACCCTCCTTTTATGGTGAAATCGACCACAGAATTTAGAGATGAGCTGACAGTGGCTTCTCCATCCTATTTTCCTCCCCTCCTCAACTCATAAAACATTTTCTCATCTAGAATTTAATACTGTGGGGCAGCTACCTAGTTGCAGAAGTTAAACACCAATACTAACCACCTTGTTCCTGATTGCAATCCATTCCTCTCCCCCTTCTATGGGGCTGTTTATACTCCATTATTATAGTACTATGATACCACTTTAACCACCATGGCTCTGTCCAATGGAATCCTGTAGTTTGGTGAGGCATTCAAATCCTGTGGCTGAAAATTCTAAATACTTCTCCCTGTACGCAAATTCCAGGATTCCTTAGGATGTTGCTACAGCAGTTAAAATCACAGCGATATAATTTTGTAGTGCAGAAAACTGCCCATTACAACAAGGAAAGGAAAAGGTTGTATTACAGGAGTGTGGGGGGATGTGTAGGAGAAACCTAAGCTGTTTTGTCTCCCAGTTTGGTACAGAATTTCATGGTAAGGGGGAATGTCTAGGTTGAAATCTACTGATCCCAATTTGAAGATCCACTCTGAAATAAAACAAAATCACAACCAGCCAACATAGTCATGTTCTTATCATCTGTTTGCAATATAGGCATTATGTGCTTCAATAGCACCTCCATGAAATGAAGTTTTACGCAGTGGAAAAGTCACAAAGCACTAGATGAATATTGTCTTCTCTCTACTTTCAAATTCTTCATACTTAATCCTGAACATCTGCATAATCTTCTTTGTCAATGTCACCACCACTGCTTTTCATCTTAGCTAGCCTATATATTAATAGCTAATTAATATATATTAATGACCAATCATTCTTTGGATATTGAAACAAGGGCAACAGCCACTCACACAACAGGGAAGACTTAGGGCAACCCCTAAATTTGCTGGGGTTTTTTAAGTTGTGTAACAAATCCTAATAGGATTTGTAAAAATTACAATTCCCAGAATTTGAATTTGAATTGACATTCTCACACACCAAGGTAATATATATGTCTGTCCCTGGCTTCCACTCCACCAAAAGCATCTCAGGAAGTAGACTGAAGTCTATGAAAGCTCATGTTGCCAACTTTTTTCTTTCAGTAAGTCTCAAAAGTGCTACAAGATCTCTCTACATACAGGTTCTACAGACTAACACTCCTATATCTTTAAATTCCAAAATAGTGTTGGGGGACTGAATATGGGCTTATAGCTGGAGAAAGGGATGTTCTGGAAAGGGGCATGTCTGGATGACCCAAACAGGAGACTCCACACTGCAAAAAATTGTTGCAGGTCCCACTTGTAGGCTATAAATTAAACCATTGCTCCAGCAGATATAATTTGTGATATTTCAACAGTCACTCTAACCAGGGAGGAAAGGGAGGGGAAGGAAATTTCTCACCATCAGAGAGCTCCACTTCATAGGGGGATGGTCTTCTTTTCACTCGGTTGTTGTACATTGAGAAGTTGTCTGGTTCTCCAAAAAAACCACTGCAAAGCGTGAAGCAGAAAAACAACAAAATGAGGGAGGAATGCAGGCGATCCAAGTCAGCAGACCACCACTAAAGCCCATGATACATTATTAATATATTCCTTCAATAAACAAAGTATATATGAAAGGTACATTTTCTTGTTATGGGTGTATGCATGCCTGTGTGTGCTGCATGTGGTAAGCACTTGCAGTTTGTGTACCTACAATATAAATGTTCTCAAACACAAAGAACCAGAACTGCAATTCCAAGCAAATTTATATGGATGCCAATTCCATTGAGGAATTGTTTTTATGATATATATGTATATCTCTGACACACCTGCCTTCCGTGCTATTAAAGCGTTCCTAAGAGAAGAATTAAGGGATGGATGTTTTGCAGCATATTTCTTTTCTTTTGAAATCACAGGGATACTTACTCGGCTTAAAGTATTGTATTCCACAGTATCATTGTCAATGCATCAGCTAACCTGGACAAAATCAACAAGGCTGTGGCTTTACAAAGCTTTCGTGCATATCACAGAAGTGGTTTGTCATTTAAATTACATGACATTTCTGCTGGCATTAAAAATATTTTTTTTTAAAAAAAAAAATACAAAATACTAAACAATAACAAGTAATTGTGGCAGCACATCAAAAAGCACCTATTCCACACTCTATGCAGTGTGGGGGGGATATTTTTCCCCTAATTCTATCTGTTCCACTATCAGAGGCTTCACACAGATTAAATACAGAGAGAGAGAGAGAGAGAGGAGAAACAATCTAGAAAGAGGGAAAAGTCCAGAAAAATAAGCAGTTCCTTTGTCACTTTGATGCAATTTGTTATTACTATACCAGTACTAGTAACAAACAGTTCCATAGTATCTGAAGGTATCAAGTGTTTTACAATTCTTCCATGAAATAAATTTCCAAAATAAAAAAGGGTGTGTGGTTGTTGTTTTTAAATGCTACAAAGGATGCCTACACAGATAGCGATGAACGGCTGAATTTTTGCACTTCCCCTTATTTTTGCCCTGTTTGCTGCAGGAAAAGAACAATTATCTATTGGCAGTTAGCTCCAAAGAAAGGAAGAATTTTTTTTTT
>CM034706.1:198463579-198496772 GCA_020142125.1 Phrynosoma platyrhinos | reverse complement strand
GAAAGGTGTTAAAATTGAGACAGGAGAGGGGGGGGATGACGATGTTAGTCCTAGCCCTGCATTTGATCCAGATGTTGTTGTGGTTGTTGTCCTCAGTTCGGATGTAATGGAAGAGTATTCATGCAGGTGGGCCCCTCCTCTTTCTGTGGATACTGGGAGATTCACTCCAGGAAATGAACTTTACATTCCATTAGCAAGTTTGTAGCCTCAGAAGGGATTCGAAACAAACCAGATCTCAAAGGCAGGAGCTTTTTATCATGCTGATGGAATATAAAGTTTATTTCCTGGACTGAATGTCCCAGTATCCACATGGCCAAGAGGAGGAACTCAATGAATGCCTTTCCACAACATCTGAACTAAAGATAACAACCACAACATTGTGACCAAGTACAGGGCTATGGCTAAAAGGGTCTTTGCCTGATGAAGAAGCCAGTGAAGCTTCAAAAGCTTGCAACATGTATAATGTGCATTTTGCTTGAGCCAATAAAGGTATCGCTATTTTGTGGATTTTGGATGATACTGTACTTTGCTATATGGCCAACACAGCCACCCCTGAATATGATACTCAGAGCATGTGCAGAGTGTGTAAAGCTTAACACTGAGTAGCCACAGACAGAACCCATATATCTGACATTAAGGCTGCTAGCACTTTGGTGTGATCTGACATATCTGAGTACATCTTATATGAAAGAAGCAAATGCTGATCCTAGCACCTCCAGCTCACCAAATTTTGAACCAGTATAATGTGCAGCAATAATTTGTGTTATTCTGGGTTTAATTTATAAATCAGCCTGCTTAAATATTGTAAAAGCACCAGATCCTGTCTGACCTTGGAAGCTAAGTAGGGTCAACCTTGGTTAGTATCTGGATGGGACACCTCCCAACAAATATCAAGTGCTGTAGGCTACACTCCGGAGGAAGGAATTGGCAAACTACCTCTGACTATTCCTTGCCTAAGAAAATCCTAGGAAATTTATGGGGTCACCATAAAATGATGGGAGATTTGAAGGTACACATACACAGAGTTAAAGAGATTTAATAAAACCTCTTCTCTGGATAGGGTTTTTTGTAAAACGGCACAGTGGAAAAACATCATCTCGGGTGAAGAAATGGCTTGACTCTCCTCATGTTGGACTGCAAGTCCCAGAAGATGAAGCCAGCATAATCAGTAATGAAATTTACTGAAAGCTGCAGTCTGACATTTGGAAGGCTGTCTGATTCTCACTCTTGCATTACCTGATCCATATAAGTCTGAAATGGAATACAAATCAAGAGATGGCAATATTGTCACAATAGACTCCTAATGAGGCAAGGTAATAGAAACTGAGGCAATAGTACAGTATTTTTTACATCGTAATCTAAAGCCAAGCATGCTTAATGTCACCAGCACAATAGTTTTAAACAAGAGTAACCCTATGTTATGCTACTGATCATCAACAGTCCTAATCTTATCTACTTGTATTTGCACATGTTATTCTGGACATCTGCTTTTTTTAATGACCAGTATCAGAAATGAATTCAGCATCAGATCCCATAAAATCTTACTCCTTGTTACTTAAATGGAGGAATCTTATACATATCTAACCAATAGTAAGCCCTACTGAGTTTAACTGCACTTATTTGCAGATAAGTATGGGATTGTGATGAAAGTATTCATTCCATGAAGTAATCCTTCAAATTAACACCCATATTAGAAACTTCAAGATGTAGCAATATATTAATTCTCTCAAAATGCATCTCAGAAATCCAGATATTTGATATTGGCATTGCTTGTTGTCACTTATTTAATTTCTCCTGTCTTTTCCTTTAGAAAATTTTTAAACAAATACAGACAAAACACAAACACACAGGTAAAAACATACAAAAGCTGTATTGAAATATAATTAATCTATAGAATTAAAAATATAATTTAAAAAATAAATAAAAACAATACAGCACTAGAGGAAAAGCCCTTTTCTTATTATAACCCATTCCCCAAAGGTTGCCAGAATAATACAGTCTTCACCAGTCAAACCTGACAATAAGAAGGGATCCAAAACCAGACTTCCAGAGCCTGGGGACAGCTACAAAGAAGGCCCTCTCTCATGTTCCCACCAGGATGACATGAAGGTCCCGTCCTTCAAATAGCCTAAAAGCATGCCAGAGGTATTTATAGGTAAGTACTAGAAATTTGCCAGCAAACAGACATGTAGGATTGTTCTAACAACCAAGTTGTGTATTTCCTGTACCAAGCCCAGTCAATAGCATGGCTGCATCTCTTTGGAAAAGATAAAGGGCCTTTACAGACTGGCAGGAATAATGCAGCTTGATGCAGTACTGCCCTGGCTCAGTACTAGGGAATTATGGGAATTGTAGTTTTTTTTCTGAGACATTGAGCCTTCTCTGTCAAAGAGCTCTGGTGCCACAATAAACTACAGTTCCCATGATTCCTTAGCACTGAGCCAGGGCAGCTAAAGTGGACTCAAGCTGCCTTATTTCTGGCAGTCTGTAAAGGCCCGAAGTTTCAGAACACTTTTCAAAGGCAGCCCCACATAGAGTACATTATAGATGTCCAAACAGGATGTAACTAATGCATTTGTCACCATTACCAGATCTGATGTTTCAGGGAAGACATCAGCCTCCACTCCTAGCAAGTGGAGCAGGCCCTGCATTACTAGCTGACATATATCCTTGTGGAGGTGGCCACCAGAAACATAGCCATCAGAGTGCAGCCACATCAGCACCTCTAGCAATCATAGGTCCTCTAGCAGAGACAAGCAGAGTGATCATGTGGAAGTCACCATATGTGCTTGTTGGGCATCACTAGCTTGACTCAGCTGAAGCAGCAATGGACTGCATGGTCTTGCAGCTGGTGCTCAAACCTAGGTCATTGAGGGCCTAACACCACCCATTCTAGGTTAGCTTTGGCAAATCCCACTACAGGATGTGGGGTCCCTATCTACTGGCGCACAAGTCTTAAATGTGCAAATGCACTCTTGGCTTCCACTAAAATGTGGGCTTCCGGATTCAGGGTTGACTCCAGTATACCCAATTTACAAACCTGCATTTCCAGGGCAGGGCAACCCCATCCAGCACAGGTTGCATCCTTATACCCCGATCTGCTTTTGACTGACCAAGAGCACCTCTGTCTTATCTGTAAGCAAAGAGATCTTGCAGTACTTAAGTATGGAAAAGAAATTGTAGCATGACTTTTGGGGCCTGAACAGACTGCCAGAAATAGTGCAAATTGAGTTCACTTTGACTGTCCTGGCTCAGTGCTAGGGAATCATGGGAACTGTAGTTTTTTTCTGAGAAATTGAGCCTTCTCTGTCAGAGCTTTGGTGCAGCAATAAACTACAGTTCCCATGATTCTCTAGCACTGAGCCAGGACAGTTAAAGTGGTCTCAAGCAGGATTATTTCTGGTAGTCTGTTCAGGCCCTTGGTCTACTTTCTCAGATGTATCTGCAAGATACCCCTTGGCATACTGATATTCCAGACTAATATGGCTATGTCTCTGAATTCTGTCTTATCTGGTTAAGCTTCACTTGGCTATGCCCTCCTCCAACCCATTAAGTATGATAGATACTGGTTTAGAAACAAAAAAGCTTATTTGAATTTACCGGTAAGTGAAAAGGAGAAATGAAACTAGGCGTCTCCACATACTACACAATATAGGAACAGAAGGAATTCCTGAGAGATTCCACAGACAGGACAGAATAGGAATCTCCAGCACTGCTCTTTGAGTTTATTAATCTAGGCAGGAATGAAGAAACTCTAAAACAGAGTAGGTATTCAAATATGCTCTAGCCTGTGGTTGATTTAATTAATTCAGTTTTTTGCAATTTACTTATTAACCGTCTGCAAAAACCATCCCTGTGAGATGTCCCAATGATACTATGGCTGATGATTGTAAAAACTGCTGAGAGTTCCTGCAGAACCAAGACTGGCATACATCATCAACTAAGGTGATCAAAGTCATTTTCATCCCACAAGACCTGAAACTAGATTGAAATGAATCTAGACAATTTATCACACCCAGAATGCATGTAGACACCACTTTAACTGCCATTGCTCAATGCTATAGAATTCTGGGAACTGTAGTTTGTTGTAGCATCAGACCTCTCCTGATGAAGGCTAAATGTCTTACAAAATACAGTCCCCAGAATTTCACAGCATTTAGGCATGACAGTTAAAGTGGTGTCAACCTGGATTATTTCTGCAGTGTGGATGTAGTGTTGTCATACCACTAGATGTTCCATCCAGAGCCTTTGCCAAAAATGGAATATTGGAAGCTAGTCATTAATTATCCAATATAGTGTTTTTTGGAGAGGGTTATTTCAGCAGAGAATTTGTACCTTTTCAGTAGAGAATTTGTAGTGAAAGGCGCTTCAGGGAGGGTATCTTTTCAATGCCCCCCATTGATAGACACCAGGAAGCTTTGGGTGTGGTGCAGAATGCATGTAATAGGGGTGAGACCAAAAGCTATTTAAGATTTGGTCATCTTCTCACATGCCTCTTTGGATCGCCCCAGCACTCTTGAGCAAGTGCAGAGTGCATTTTCTCTCTCTCACACACACTATTACCACTGAATAACCATGAATAGTCCAACATCCTATTTCAGAGACTTAAAGGGGTGGCTTTTCGTTCAGTGTATGTGTGTGTGGTATTTCCTACACAGGCTTGATATATTTTCCTATAAATTATTCATTTATTATATTTATCCAGGCTGTCCTGCTCTGCACAGCAGTCCTGTGAGGTGGTCATGCTAAGAGAGAATAACTGTCCTAAGGTCATTCAGTAAGTTTCATGGCTCACCTGGGACTAGAAGCCAGATCTTCCAGATATTAGCAACCCTCTAACCAGTTCTACACCACAAGGGCACGCCTGTTTATCATATGGGTCCCCTTCAACAATCTTTTCCTTTTAGAAAGGGTAGGGTTTGTTTAAACATTTATTCTTAATGTGTGGAAAGAATGCCTGTGTTGAGAGACTGTAGAGTAAATGGGGCCACCAGCAGAATATTTTGCTGCTGTTGTATCTGCCTTCAACTGTTGTCTTAGTATATTAGCATAAAAAAGAATTACCAGAAGGAATCCTGTAACACTGTGTTGGTGAACCTATGGCATGCATGCCAGAGATGGCACGCAAAACCATTTGCCCTGGAATGCAGAGTGGGAAAGAGGAGGAAAAGATGCACACCTGTTCCTCCTCTTCCTGGACATCCCAGGCCTTCAGCTGCCCCTAGAGAGGCAGCTGAAGGCTCAGGAAGATGTGGGTGGGTGGAGAAGTCCCACCCCAGAAATCCCACCCCATAGGGTAGAAGTCCCATTCTCCCCCGAAGTCCCGGCTTTGGCATGGGGTATGCTGGAAGGCCGTTTAGTTTGGGCACTCAGTGCCTAAAAGGTTTGCCACCACTGCATTTTGAGAGAAAGAAATGTCTAGCATAGGCTTTCATAAACTGCTGCATTTGATTTATTTCTCCACTAACAAATAAACAATGCAATGGCAGTTTAGTGGTGTTTAGGCATTTGTGCGCACATGTACACACACATGCATGTAGAAGTATGTATATGTGGGGATTATCTCTGGCCTCTGACACAACAATTTAGAACTGCCATTAAGTTACAACTGAGTCCAAAAGAACAAGGGACAGTAAGTGAAAAGCCTTAGAAAGTGTTCTAAGGGTATTTCCCATCATTTCACCTTCATCCACAAATGAAGGGGTGTAACTTTAGGGGGCTCAGTCCAACTACTGGATTCCCTTTGGGGCTCAATGTTTTGCCCAAGGAAAGGCTGAGATAGTCTAGGGTAGACACCTGGCCACAGCTGGATCTGCGTGAGGTTGCTCCTTTCAGGTCAAACTATTTTAAATAGAAGACAAGTCAAATAACATGACCCTTATTTAATCCAACTTTCTATGGCTCTTATTATTTCATGGTTGGTGGAGAGCACCAAAAATCAACCAACTTTACAAGATTTTCCCTCTACCAATGACCACTGGGTAAAAAATAATAATGTGGCCAGTCTCCCACTAGCTTTTTTAATGAACCAGGAAGGGAAAGAATCTAGAAAGTGTGGTGGCTGTCATCTCTCCAAGGATCCTGTCCACCTCCTTAGGCTGCACAAATGGAAAAGTATCCATTACCATTGAACAAGGACAGGTCAAAGCATATCCACTGCGCTTCATCAATAATAGTGTGTTTACCTGCAAAATATTGACACCCCAAATATTCCAACAGTGCAGCTGAAGAACTGGATTGGACACAAGTGCCACCATTAAGGTTTATGGCCCTTTGACCAGACTCCTGGTACATATAGAAGGCTCCTAACAGAGTCCTCTTTGTGGAAGATAATTCAAAGCTATTTTGGTAACTGATGCAACAGACCAGACCAGAAATGAAGGGATTTTTTTAAAAAATCTGTTTTTAACAAGTTCATATGAAAAGATTATAGTACATTTTATTCAGACATTCCAGTTGAACAAACCAGCAACTTATGAAAAATTTGTTCCTTATATCCGATACAAATTCAAAACACAAGATATAGGTGATATTTGCTGAGCTGGTTTTGCTTCATGATTTGATATTAAAAGCCACATCCACATTTTATTTCAAATTCTTAATACTCAGAGCTTTAAAATGAAGTGCATTATACTAATGCTTGGGTGAATCCAAAAAGATCAACTGAGTAAAATACTCATTATCTGCTTCAACACTAATTGTTGCACCCTGTCCCCTTTTAAAACTCACAAAGCCATACACCATATCACACAACAAGCCATGTTCCCATTAGGGAAAGATACCTGAAATATGTCAGAGGTGTAAACATGTCTCTCATGTAACAGCTAAGCAAATATACAAGGCAACTAAATTGGCCAAGATGAAACTGCAAACCTTCACTAAAACATCTCTGAAAGAGATCCTTAGCCAACAGATTCTTTTGACAAATGTGACAAAACTGAACTGAAAAGTCCTGCAAAGAAACAGCAATAAAACAAAGGTCACAATAATTTTGGCAACTGTCTGAGCTGCTGTACATCAAGAAAAGTACCCACTGAATTCATGTTGTCTGCTTGGTTTAAGTAATCAACAGCAGGAGTTTGTGGCGTTTCAGGTACAATCTGAACATCCAAATTCTCTTTGCCAGGATGTTGTGTAAACTCTGCTTTTCCAGATACAAGTTTCATTTTTGGCTTTAAGTCTTTTAAAATTGGATCTGAACTTTCATTTGACTGATGAAGGATTCTGAGTGGAAGGACTGCATTTGTAACATTTCTTAATATGGGGCCTTCTGAGTGTGACATATCATTACTAGAGTGTTCACTGCCATGGTGTATGACATTAAGAGGAACTTCTTTTCTGCCAGTTCTTTCAGAAGGGTCTTTCCAGCAGGCTAAACTATCTATTGCAGGGCTGAAATCCAGCTGTAGGACAGGATTTAAGCTTTCCTCTCTTCTGTAATAATCATTCAGTTGTTCATCATCATCACTACTATCACAGCTTTGTAAGAGTCCATACTTCCTCATGTACTTTCTGGTTGCAAAAGACATATTGCTTGGGGAAATTAAGCCAAAACCCACCAAGGTCTTGTCTGTATTAGTGTGCAGGAGAGTCTGTAAAGATGAAGTCAAAGAATCCTTTTGACTTGAACGACTCAGAGAAAGTTGTGACAGTTGACTTTCACTTAAATATTTGAGAGCAATAGCATTTGCCTCCATACTTAGATCTACGCCATTGGGAGTCAAGCCACTCATGCCAACATTAGCAAATGAGATGTAGTTTAGCCCTGGAATTACTGCTTCAGGATGAATACAGGCCATTATACTAAAAGAGAAAGAAAATAAGATAACATAAAACTTATTCCACATACCTAGATGTCAGATCACATAATACAACAATCAAGACTACATTAATTGATTGCTGTCAAAACAGTTGTCAAAGTAAAATATATGGTGCTGCCAGCTGCTTTGGTGTTCATGTAATGCCTTCCAACCTTTACTTGTACAGCTTCTCACAGAAAATATAAACCGCTCACGTACTGTGACATGCACACCAGCTGACTTCTGCAACCAGTAGACCAGTCTACTGCAACCAGTAGACTGTAGCAATGTTTTCTATAATTTCATACAATTCTTTAATGTATGAAGACCGAGGCAGCTGTGGGAGGCCAGGGAACTGTATCAGATCCCAGGAGACATTGAGAGGCCACTCCCTCCCGCTGACACCCTGAAAACAAGAATGCTACATGCTCTTCAAAGAGCCTCCAGGGGAGTGAGGGGCATTTCTGCCATGTTTCTGGCCCTCATGAGTCATCTTAGGACCAGAAGAGGGTTTTTAACAGTTACTTCCTATTCACTTCCTGTTTTGTTTTATAAAAGCCTTTCTTGGCCCCAAAATGGTCCAAGAGACCAAAAATGTGGCAGAATGCCTTCCTAGGTGGGGGCAATTTTTAAAAAAGATGTTGACCCCTGGGGCCACAAGAATGGTCCTGGGCTAGTATGTAGCCCATGAATATCATAGACCAGAGGTAGGCAACCTTTCCCCTTTAAGGGCCGAGGGACTTCAGCTCCCAGAAGCCTCAGCCATGTTGGCCAATAGTCCCATGTTGGCCAATAGCTCCTGGGATTCTGGGAGCTGAAGTCCCTCAGCCCTTAAAGGGGAAAGGTTGCCTACCCCTGACATAGACAATAATCTAAGTCTTTAGTATTCGATACATTGTAAAACTGCTTACGCACACTTAAATTCTTTAATCATAGTATTTTCATTTTCTAGGCACAAGAACAAGGCTATCTGACCCATCATTTGTGGGATTACTAGGTCTAATAAAATGCTATTTCATCCTCAACTGGCCATATAATTATGTATCTTCATAGAAACAGGTGTAGTTTGCATATGAAGACCAGGTGACCAGTTTAGCTCTCCCACCCCCATTTTAGGATTAACCACAGTTTAATGTCAGGTTCAAACCTAAAACTGTGGTTATTTCTAATTATAGCTAATGGAAAGAAAGGAACTTTATACAGTATGAAGTTGAGTTGTTTCCAGTCAAAATCAACTTTAGTTCATTCAGGCTCTGACGTAATATGCTGCAGTTATTATAAAATGGATGTAAAAGCCTCTATCACAGTTGTGCAGCAGAGGATAGTGTGAAGCTCATTCTCTTAAAAGTAAATGTGAATTCATCTGCAAATTAACAAAGTAGTTAATAGTTTGCACTCCAGAAATGCCACTTGCAGAAACTTGTAAGATTAATCTATGGATATTCAAGTCCCATTAAATACAATTGACAGTAATATGACGCCCCCTATATAAAGTGACAAAATCATGGTTTGCTCTTCAGAATTTATATATTTTTGAATAATTTCAAGCTGTGAATGCTTGAATTCATGGATAAGGAATCTGTGGACATGGAGGGCTGATTGTAATTCATATTCTCTAAAAAGATTTGATCACATGTGAGGAACATGTAGTCCAGGGGTCGGCAACTTCTTCTTACCTGGGGCCGGTCTGCTGGTCTCCAGGTCTTCCGTGGGCCGAGGGGGGGGAGGAGGAGAAATGGCTCCGCACGCGCACATGCGCAGTACTTCTAACATACTGCGCATGCATGAGCGAGTCACGGACACCATTTTGTTTTCGGACTCGTTTGTGCATGCGCCGAAGTACTGCGCATGCGCAAACGAGTCACAACCGCCATTTTGGAAAACAAAATGGTGGCTGTGACAGTGTGGCGGCGGGGGACGGCAGGACCGGCCTGGGGCCGGTCCAAAGGCCTCAGGGGGCCAGATCTGGTCCCCGGGCCATAGGTTGCCAAACCCTGATGTAGTCCATTGACATCTGGAGGAATGCAACTCCATTATTACCGATGACTTCTGACCATGCTGGTCAACACTATAGTTGTAATTGAACAATGCAGGCCACTGGTTCCTTATGCCTGAGATTTATTATTAGATAGTGTTGGATAGTTTTTTTCGTCAGAACATAAAATATAATTTACATTTTACTGTTCTTCAAAAACAGTAATGTCTAAGAAGATGCTAATCTAAAAAGGGCCCAAAACAGACAGGCCAAAAAAAGTAGCTTCTGGCCACTTCAGGGCATGGTGTTCAGATGATGCACAGTCCCAAAGCATCCGGAAGCTATCCTGAGACCACCAAAGGTGGCCTGGAACCACTGGGAAAAGGGGCAGCAAAAAACTGCTCCTGTCGGCAGCCCATTTGGGACCGCAGCAGAGGTCTGCTTTGAAAGTGGGCTGTGTGGTCTCTGTGGTACTGCGCCAATCATGGCCTGATTGTTGCTGGAGCAGCCGAGGGTGCTCCTTGCCACCAGTCTGAGTACAAAGAATACATTTGTATTCTTACTGTCCAAAAGCTTTGCCCCAAGGAAGAAACTCTTGCTAGATATGCATCTTTAGAGACCCTTGACTTCTAATATCAAGAGACTTAACTGCTGTTATTATAAACTATAAAATCTGACTGGGCTTTGTAAATAACAAGATTTTGCAAAAGGAATAGATGGTTTGATCTTAAGCTATGCTTTCTTCAAGCACACCTTTCAATACAGCTTGACAGAGAAGAGAACTATGTCTGGATTAAAAGGAAATCTATCTGAATATATTATAAAGGATATTATTTTGTAAAAGCAACAGCAAAAGGCAGCAAAAGGTAACACTGTATTTGTTACATTTGTATTTTTACTATCCAAGAAGCTCAGGATAACATTTAAGATTTACAGATCCAGTTAAGTCTTTGGAAGCTTCAAGTTCTCTTTCAGATATAGCAGCTACCACTATACATGTCCCACGATTCAGACAACACTGATGTATCTCTTTGAGAACTAGGCAGATGGGAAACAGTCTGGCTTTTGTTTGAATTGCTAACTTAAGTATCTTGTTTAGTATCCATTTGGAGGACTGGTTGGGGGGGAGAATAATGATCTTTTTCTATTCATTTTATCAACTTTTATTCCTCTAAGCTTATTCTTACCTATTCATCTCTCCATCTCCTCATGAACCCTAAACTCAACTGCTTCATTTAATTATACTTTTTAAAAACCTTCAGCTCCAAGAACTAGCAGCAGAACCAGAAATGCATATAATCCAGAACAAGTGACAGCCTAGCCCTCTGGAGGAATCAAGCTATTTCCCTCTTTAAAAGAGGAGTGCAGAACACGTGTCCATACAGATATCACTAGACTGCAGGATTGATTTTTTTTTTTTTAAATCCAATCCAAAAATTTTCTGGAAACAGTTAGCGAAAGAGCCCAGGTAAAAGATAGATATAAAAAATCTAATTATGCAACTTCAAATTACATATCATGCAGTGTACAGTGTCTCTCTTCCTTGGCAAGATCAATGAAAAGAGAATTTGTGGGATACAGTACGTCTCAACAAGTAAGAGGTATCTGGTTATAAGTGCAAAGGATTCTATTCTTTATGAATTGAAAATGAGTATGAACACAATTTACAAAATTCTTTCTAATGAAACCAGTATCCATGATTGTGTATTATGGTTATTATGAGGAAGTGGACTGAAATCCACTCATGCTGAAATAATCTGTTTTAAGAGTGCTACTAGATCCCTCATTTCCTTTTTATGATTTAAAAAGGGATATACTTATTTAAAATGATGATTAAATGGAATCTTCCTCATTAGTGATATAAACTTTGATTTAAATCATTACAATTGAATCCTTCAGCAAAGCAATTTTAATAATGACTCAAATGAATTTGTTTCCAATGAAATCGGCCATGATGGACTTGTCTTCAACTTATATCACCCCTCGCCACTTGCTATGGAAACCAGGACTGCCGGGATTTACTCTGCCAATAAAAGTACTTGCCCCTCCCCCCTTTAAACTACTAGTGTAATACTTTTTCCTTTCACTTACCTAGCATTCTCTACTTTGTGAGCACTGTTCATTTGGTTGGGAGAGTCAAAATTTACTCCAAGTTTTTTTAACTGCTTCAAGGTTGCATTCAAAACACTGTCTTTATCTTTCAGGACAGGGCCAGGTGTTGAATTTCTTTTAGTATTGCATGATTTTGAAGAAGTGCTGCATTCATTGCTGATCACATCCTCTTTTACAAAGGAACTGCTTGCTTCAGAAGATGCCTTCAAGAAATGGTTTACTTGGCCCTACAGAAAAATATAATAAGCTAATCAAAGTAAAAGCACACAACAGAGTAGCCCATGGTATACAGTCAGTATCTTCAAGGTCAGTTATTTGGACAAATCTGAAAATCATAGGGTTTCAATAATTAAGAGCTTAGAACTCAATGCTTGTATAACATAAGCACCCCTTCATCACAACAGCTACAGTTTTGGCTGTAAAGACACTTAAACAGCTGAATTAACTAATTTCTAGATCAACATTGCTTACCCTAGAATATACTTATTGTATATACTCAACTATAAGTCAAGAAATTTATGCCTCAAAATTGATCCTAAAATCCTGGGTCGGCTACACAGGTCAATACAACAATAGTGCTTAGAAAGGTCCTAAAGCAAGCAAGTCTGATGCCCCAATCTCCATCTAACACCCATTATCTTCCTTCCCCAGTCTGTTTTGCAAGACCTTGCTTCCTATGCAAAAAACTCCCCATTTAAATCCACTTGCTTCTCTCTCTAGTCTGTTTTGCAAGACCTTGCATCCTATCAAAAAACTCCCCATTTAAATCCACTTGCTTCCCTTCTCAACACAATGTTAAATCCTCTCCTCCAGCACCTGGGAATCGGTCGAGAGAGGTCCAGAGGAGGAGGAGGAATGGAAGTGGCATTTTCCCCTTTCCATCCTTCCTTATAGCCCCCCCTACATTTTACCCTCGACTTATCCACAGGTCAAATCAAAATTTTGACCCTGAAACCTTCCCTCAATTTATACATGAGGTCAACTTGTAGACGAGCATATACTGTATACTACAAATGTCCATTCGACCATTTCCTTTCAAAGGAAACATCTATAAACATTGCTTTCTTTGAACAATTTTGAAATGTATAGCATTTACAAAGGTGATCAAATCAAGCAGCAGTCCACAAACCTATGTATCTACATTTATTTTTATATATACAGCCTATCATAGAAAATCATCTGTTCATATCTGAACTTATTAATTATCCAGTTTCATTTCTGATAAATGTAAGGCTATGTTACCTTCTGTTGTGCCACATACTGACTTAACTATGCATCACATAAAATGTAGAGAACTATCTATCATGGATTGTTAGAACAAGTGAGCAATACCTTCTATTCAAGAATTTAGAGGAAAATGTTGAGACACAAGTAGACACATGTTGTTGAGCAATCTGCTGTGTTTTTCAAAAATGGGAAATAATTTCTGTGCCAATGCTGTTAGCAAACTTGGGTTAAATAAGAATGTTAAACTGAAAGAGCTCTATAAATACTTACTAGTATGTCCTGGTAAAATTTCTGGTCATCTAGTGGGACATTTGGTAAGGTAGTCATGACTTTTTCAATATTTTGTTCATTAATTGCTGCCAAATGATTGTCAGTTCTCTCTGATGGTCTGGATTGTAAGCACATGCTAACACTTTCATTCAGTAGAGCGGTTTGGGCTACCCCTCCAGCTGCTGGCCCACTGCAAGAAGCAGACAACAACACGTCAGCAAATAATACAAATCAGTAAATGAAATTATCAATGTTTGCTTGTCTTCGGGACAGAAGACAAATTACTATATCTCAAGCTAGACTTTTTGAAAACTTAATAGTTCTGTTCCAGGTTTTACAGATCAGATATATTTTTGCTTATTCTTTTAGCTTCAATAGAAGTGTCTCATGTATTGTTTTATTACTGACAAGAAAGACGGGCATTTTTACTTAAAATCAAAAGATGCTTCTGCAGCAGGAGCTGGCAAAACACCGAGCAGAATCTACTGGTAAATCTCCAAATGATTTGCAGAAGAAAAGAAAGTATCTCAGACTTCTGTCTGAAAACATCAACAGTGCTTTTTTGGTTGGGGAGAGGGTTTAAAGCCTCTCCTAAACTAAGGCCCTCGGCAGATGGCTTAAAAAGCCGTCCTGGAGGCAGGGAAGAGGAGGGGCAGCCGCACGCTTGGCACCCCTTCCTCCACCCGAGGTTGCCCTCGGAGCTGCCGGCCCAACCTCCCACCGCAGCGTCCGGACACGCTGCGGCGGAAAAGTCAGTGAAAGTGCGCTGCAAGCTTTTGAGCGTTCCTATTTTAGCGCTCCTTTCAGGGACGGGGAAGGTGCGCCGCAGGATCGAGGCGTGGGGATGCCTCGGTCCTGCGGCGCACCTTCCCAGGGTGGCCCCGTGCCGTCAGTCTGCTTCCCCCCTAAGTGGCTGATAAGGAACATTTGGAGGAGATGAGTAGATTTTTGTGTGGAAGGACTTGGAAGGTTGTTGTGATAATGACTACACATTCCTACCTTACTCTAGGAGAAAGGTGGTATAAAAATGAAATAAATGTATATAAATACATAAATTCATGGGCTAAACTGTACACAGAAGCAGTTCCATGACTGTTAATGTACAAATATCCACCTGAGTCCAAGGCGTGGACTTCAGCATTCTAACAAATCCCAAAAGAGATGCAAGCTGAAATCCTAACCACTCCTGCTCTAGAGTGCACTACATGTGACCTATGTTTAATAAGCCCCATCATCTTGTATATATATTCCATTTTAAATCAGAAAAATTTCCCACATGGAAAACTACAATGGCTTCATGTATCTGCAAACCTTAAAAATTGCTTATATAACACAGGAAGTTGTATCCAATTTTGGAATTCCTTCTGGTACATATCTAGTGTTTATTTGGACTACAATGTAGACAAAAAACTTTGATTTTTTTTTTATGAGACAGAGACTTGGGAGATCTAATTCAACTGCCAGAAATTAAATGACAATGTCCGAATGATATACCCTCTTTCTGTCCAATTTTAGCTGTCCTACAAATCCTCTTTACAAAGGCTGATTGAAATGAGACTAGTCATACTGGAAGCAATGCCACTGGCAATAAGCAAGAGGAATCTTGATGGCCCATCATATTCTACAAAGCAAGTTATAGTGACTTTAGCAGATGTGAAAAAAAATAGCCTGTATTACTTATTGTGTTAAAAAATACAAGTACAGGTGTCCCTTCATTTTCAAGGACTCGGAGTCTGACGTCTCATCCATTTGTGGGCAGGGACACAATGGACAAAATGGGGGGCATGCCCATGGGCACGTGCCACCATTCAAGACGATGGGGCTTGAATATTGGCAATTTTCTGTTTTTGCAGGGGTGTATGTGTCCAGAACAGATACCCCACGAAACAGAGGGGTGACTGTATCTCCTTGAAGGAAGCAGTTCGGACTAATGCAAAAAAATTGACAACTGGACATTTGCTGTGCACTAAACTGACTATGTAGATCAGGGGTGGCCTAAAAGCTCACATCAGGCCAGCAAATATTTGTGGAAGACCAAAATCATAAGCTGTCAGGAGGCCACTTTTGGCTTCACTTCTCAAAGTTTTGAGGAGTTGACACCTAACACACAAAACTGCTGTCCCTGAATCTTGAGAATGACATTTTGCCAGCCCTGGTACAGATCATTTCTTAATTAGATGAAATTTAAAACACATTTGCAGGCAATCCCCAAAACATATGATTAAATAGCAGGACTGAAACAAGGATGATAAATGCCAAAATGCCACCTAGTCATGAAGTGAAGCCCCCACCCCTCCCCAAACAATGTAGCTAATAATGTGCTAGAGCTCAAAGCAATCAACTGTATATGCTGGAAGAGATAAGATATAGATCACCTACAGTGTCAGTTAGTCAATACAGGTTATCAATTGCTGCTAGAGGTGGTATTTTTATCCTCCTCAGCAAGATTATGTAAGCCAAATATTTAAAAGTCACCTTGAAAACTGTAACTCTGGTATTATAAAGTAATTGACTTCCTAAATAATTAAGTTATCCATGCCTATGAATTGTTCCTAGAATATGAGCTCCCAAACATCAGTGAACATGTATTGTAGACATATGCAGTGAGACATAAATCACTTTGATAATTCAAGAGGCTCACAGAATAAGTAACTCCTTACAGCTGCAAGAAGTAAAACAGCTATGGAAAATGAGTTAAGTTTAGGGTTGATTCAGTAGTCTGCTTGTACTGAATGTTTTTTGGTCAGTAACTGTAACTGTAACAGTGTCTGTAGCAGCTAGGCACCTAGTGAGAGAAATTTTACTTCCTTTCTACACACACTGTTTTTGATCTATTTTAAAGATAAGCCATGACTTTCTTGATTGGGTGCTACAAACAACCATCTTTTCATGTAGATTTAGGGGGGTTGCAGACTGCCAGAAATAGTGCAAATTGAGTCCACTTTTAGGGTTAGGGTTAGGGAATCATGGGAACTGTAGTTTATTGTGGCACCAGAGTTCTCTGACAGAGAAGGGTCAATGTCTCAGGAAAAAAACAACTCCCATGATTCCCTAGCACTAACCCTAACCCTAAAAGTGGACTCAATTTGCACTATTTCTGGCAGTCTGCAACCCCCCTTAGTTGCTATGCAATTTAAGATGGGATGGCTAACCATCAGGGTTTGGGGTCCTAGGCTATGAGTTTACTTCCTGACTGGGGGGAAAAAAGCTGTTTTACTTGCTGTTCACTCATCTATCTCCTGCTCAATTATATTTTCTTCCTATTCACTTTCCAGTTTGCTTCCTGGTTGAAAAGCGTCTCTGCTGGGCCTAAAACAGCCTGGGGAGGGGGCAAAAGCATTGGTGGAGTGCATTTTTAAAGCAAAAAATGGCTTTAAAATATCAGTTTTGGAAGGGGGACTCCTGGGGACCTGAGAACAGCTATGGTGGGCCACACATTACTCCTTCCATTATTTTAAGCAGTTGCTATGATGGAAACAGTAAACTGGGCTCACCCCTTTCATACCTTTTTAAGAAAATAAATTCAACACACTGTACAATTAAAAAAAGATGTGTGAGAGATCTTTGCATCCAAGCTAATACTTAATATGAATATAAACAAACAGTTCACCCCAGCTAAACCAGGTGCCTTATTTTCCTGCGTATAAGACTACTTTTTAACCTGCAAAATCTGTGGTTAAAGTGGGGGGGTCGTCTTATACGCCGGGTATAAGGATAAGGAGGATAGAGGTGCTAAAACGCTATATTTTGACTGGAAAAATGGGGGGTCGTCTTGTACGCCGGGTCGTCTTATACGCCGGAAAATATGGTAATCGCCTTTCTTCTACTAATATTAATGTTGACAGAGAGAAAAGGCTGCTGCTAGCACATCTGGAATGATTTCTAGAAGCATAGAAACTTATTAGCAATTGCATACCAGTAAAATCAAATGCAAGCTTAAATCCTATAAAACCAAAAAGCTTCTGCGTGATAAAAGTATGGAAAGATGACTAAAGAAAGTCAAAAAGTAATTTAAAACATAAATTTTACCCAAGTTTAGCAGAGTGCTGACTAGGTCCTTCTTCAACAACATGGACACTGTCTACAAAGCTGGGTATATCAACAACTTTTAATGAAGAGGCAATGCTTGCTTGACTCCTGTCTTTTTCTGTGTTCATAGAAATATTAATATCTTCATTGGAAATTTCACCGTCATCCTGCATCACAGAATCTTTGTTCCTTTCCAAAGGGGCATTCAAGTACAAGCTAGCACCTAAAAAGGGTCAATCAGGAAGAAAATTTGGTTGAATTTGGCAAGATTAGTAGTACAGTACCCTGTATGTATGGGCTCCTTCAGTAATAAATGTGCATCAGATTCGAAGCTCAACAAGCAATCACTGGTAGAAATTACTGCAACTACCAACTACTCAGTGCCGTACATATAACACTAAGGAGCAGAAAGGTGAAAATAACATGCCATTCACAGAGAATTTCACATCATGATTAGATTATGCCTCGTGCAATCTGAAATTCTTTGCAACACAAAATGTCCTTGCAGAAGCAATAATAAATACAAAAGACTGGAGCCACCACTTACTGAAAAATGAACTGAGATTCCTGTAATCTTATTAGACACTTTTTCTTAGCAAGGTAAAAACTACTGCACGAAGATAAGTCAAAACCATGTGGTTCCAAAAAGTTGTTTAATATTTGAAAAGTACTTCATGTTCATCATGAACAAACCAATACCATGCAGTCCTCAAGAAACAGTATGATTGTTCTATATGAAAATCACCCCTGACACAGTGCTGTCTGTTTGGAGGACCCACAACTGGTTGTACAGTTTTCCACTGGGAAAAATGAGATAGAATAACTGGCTGTAAAGAACCAAATCAAAATGGCCCCTATGTCCAGCATTTTCCCACTGCTGACTTATTAGTGTCATTCAAGAAAGTGTACAAGTCATTACCTGTGCTCACTGCAATGCTGACACTTTTTTTCATGTGTAACACTGGGGAGGATTGGGTTTCCATAGCAACAAATTCTAGCTGCTTCTCAGACTGTAAACTACCGGTACTGCTTGCTATAGCCTTAGTGGAACAGGACTGAAGCGTCTGTGCTTCTAAAAGCCGCTGGATCTGTAACCATGTAAAGATCACTGTTATTTGAACTGCCAAGATAACAATAAAAATGGTAAAAAGCAATTAGCGCAGTAAAAATCAGTCAACAGTTTGCCTCTTATAAAGAAAAGACTATTATTTCTTCAAACTATGCAAGGTAGCAAATTTAATTATGTATAGAGGATTTTGTAGATCAGCAGTTACTTCTACAAAAATTGGAAGTCTCATTATTACAATCTAGCTGGCTTCTGATCTGCATTATTCCTAAATCCAAGCAAGTTAATGGCTCATTAAACTGACTGTAAACTTACCAACATTAATAACTGTGAAGTCATTGTTTTTCATGAACAATTGTTGAAAAGCATATAATACTAATTCATTAAAGTTTCTACTTGCCTTAAGAGGAGATTGAAGAAAAGCAACAGTGTACATAAGCATGCTTTTGTTGCAGGAAAATAATTTTTCTACAACACTTTAGTCTGAAAACATACCTATTGTGACAATGTTGTGTTTCAGTAATTAATCTAAATAAATTCTAAACATATTAAGGAATCACAGAAGGAACCCCACAAACCTGAGCTTGTAGCAGCTTGATCTGCCTGTTTTGTTCAGTAAGAATTCTGTAAACATCTGATGATAACCCCATCATTTCATTATCTGATCTAATTTTTGAGCATACTGCATGAGACTGTTCATTCCAAGAGTCCTCAGGACAAGAAATATTAAGTGTAGTTGCCAAATTATCACTGCAAGGAGAAGAGTTTCCCATTATTCCATGGCCTAGATTCATAGGGCTACTAGTGGCGCATACTAGATTGCAGCCAGAATCTGTACATTCCATGTTTTGATGGAGAATTAACTCTGTACTTTCTTGGGTGCTATCTGACTGAATTTCAGGTGTGTGACTGGAACCTATTTTATAGATTCCTTGCCAAGCCTTTGCTGAAGTGCATTGCATATGGCTGTGTAGTTGACAACTGCAGACACAGGGAGGACAACAATGTGGATGCTGAAATGGAATTTGATGCTCCACTGGGCTTCTCACATGTGGCGGTAACAGCCCACAGCTGTGACAGGGGGAATGGGAAGGTACAAGAGACTGCTTAGATTTAGATTCTGTGGGTCCACTAACTGGAAGCTGTCCTTTCCTTTGTGCAGCCTCATCACTTCTTAAGTATGTTTCAGGTATTCCAAGTTGATGAGGGGATGTGTTGGGAGATGGTCCACCACAAAATGCTGAAGAAGAGGATGAAGTAGATTCAAAATTCTTCCTTGCTTGAGATCCAACTGCATTGGGCTGCTGTTGTAATGGAGGTTGCATTCTTTTGCAAGGCTTTAAAATTGGAGTTCTCTGTTTTAATTGTTTTGGTAATTCCCTTGGAAAAGATTCTCTGGCAAAGCCACCAAATATTTGTTTGCCACTTTCAGAATTCTGGAGTTGGCAGGGGGGATGCTTTGCAGGACATGTAATTTTAGCAGGTTGATATCCAAATGGAGGTTTATTTTTTTTATCTGTGATCATGACATGTTTTGGTGTTGGAACCAATTCTGTAGGACCACCATCAAATACAATAGACAGTTCAGGTACTGAAGGCTGGATCTCTGTTATCTGGAAACCAAATTATTTAGTTGTAAAACATATGCAAAACTGTCTAGTTTATGTATTTTTTATATTACGAATTTAATCTGAGTATTTTTCTTCTTATCTCAGCAACTGATGTTTAACAAATTTTTCTACACTATACACTCCCTCCACATTTGTGACTCTGACTTTTGCGGATTTGATTATTCACAGATTTTATTAATATGTTCACTCTAGGAATATCTAGGTCTTCCAGTGCAACTCTATGGTCAACTTAACCAAAGGTCAAACTGAAGGACCTAGAGATTCCTAGAGATAACACTCTCTAGGAATCTCTAGGTCCTTCAGTTTGACCTTTGGTTAAGGTTGACCACAGAGTTGCACTGGAAGACCTAGATATTTCTAGGCATTTGTAGCTCCTCCAGTGCAATTCTATGGTCAACGTCTGGCAAATGTTGACCAGAGTTGCACAGGAGGATCTAGAGATTCCTAGAGAGGTGTTCTGTCAGGTAAAAACATAATGTTTTTGTTATCTGCGGTTTTTCCACATTCACAGGGGTCCTGTGCCCCTAACCCCGCAAATGTGGGGGGACAAGTGTAGATATAAAATCAATAGAAAGAGAAAGCATAAAAGAACATGCAAGCTACAATTAATTCTTAATGGAACAGGAGGCCTTGAGTATGACATCTTTCAAAGTCCTGCAATAATGAATCCATGGAAAGGGCCAGCATAAATCCAAATAATACTATCATACATGTGTGGAGGTAAGCTGTACATGTGGAACAATTTGAAACAGGGAGAATGGGAAGGAAATGCCACTTTAGAATATATCTGTATCCAATGTGTCTCACTATACAAAATACAACAGAGCTAATGATGTCTATATAAGAAACATGCACTAACTCTTTTTGTATTCAGTTTTTTTCCTTCCTAAGCTAATCAATATCATCTCAATTAGCAGTCATTTAAGTTCTTAATAAGCATATCTGTATAGCTCAACCACTGTTTCTGCTTCTTCTCTCTTGTGTTGATATGCTGCTAGAACATCCCTAATAAATTAAATCTAATTGGGTTATGGTTGAGCTGGTTTATTGCCTTGCATGTTCTTACAGCAAAATATATCTCCTCTTAAAAAGCTTTTTCTTAAATTAATCTGAAAGATATAGTGTAGAAATAAAGGGTTAATAGCACTGTAGTACACCCTAGTGGCAAGATGGCATAACATCAGCCTTATACTAGATGCTGAACCTGGGCCCTATCAGCTCCCAACAGAACTGATCATTTTTCTCCCCAAACTCCTGAAATAAAAACTCTAGAATTACCTGTTGACTCACTGGGTGAGGACGTGGAAATAGTCTTGGGGATGTATCATCTTCCACCCCAGAGTCATGATCACTGGCAGATAGTTTATTGGGAGAGGAACTTTGAGACAGGCTAAAATAAAGTTTCAAAATTTGTGCTGTTGTAAAAGATAATTTACCATAAAGATTTGAAATATCAATTTGATATCCCTGCCACATTTAAACTGAATGATTTTGCAAATAATCATAAGGGTCTGAAGCTGAAGCTACTGACAGACAAGCTACACATGACACATAAAGACCTTTTCATTTTTCTAACAGAATGAACTTCAAGGTGTGGGTTATATCTGTGGATTCCCTTAGCCTAATATTGCAGTTTGACTAGTTAAAAGGGAAAAACGTTTTCTTACTGCAGTCTTTGACTCAGCAGATCAATAACAGTTAATAGTTAACTAAGCTGTGCGACTACATAGACAAATATTTTGAGAAACAAGATTTACAGAACATATACATTTTGTTTTACATATTTTGACATTAAGAACAACTTACAGTGTAGATACCAAGAACTTAAGATTCTATATGTTTACCTCTGGGTATCCAGTACAACTACATGAAACATGTTGGACATGCTACTAAGATCATGCTGAATGTGACACAGTAACTATTAACTATTCTTGTTGAAAATGTTATTGCATGGGAGAAACATCTTCAAATGCAGAAGTGCATACTACTAGAAAAATGTATTTCTACAGTACAGTATGCATAAATGTCTAAAAAATGACTTACCTGCTAATGGAAACATTTTTCAGAATTTTGCTGAAGAATTCCATTTCTGCATTTTTATTTTTCGAACTCAGTTCAAACTGGATATTACATTTACCTGAAGGCTCCACATTCTGAAATGAAATAGCTGCAATAACTAAGTGTTCAATAACTATGGCAAAACTGCCTCCAGATTCACCTAGAAATCTGGTAAGAATTCACAACTAACAAAAATGTTAGGGCTACCTTTAACTAGCTAGGAATACTTTCATAGGAAGATTCACAATGGGTAAGACAACTATTACTATGTTCACACATACTCAACTAAGATAAGGGCTGAAGAATCAAAAGGCACTGCAAATCTCTAGCAACTGAACTAAGGCATTGCTGGAGAGGAGTAACAGAGGATCATGTTTTTCACTGTCATAATTAGAGGGACACTAAAAATCTCTTATCATTTTTATCCTACTTAAGTAGGCATAAATCAATTACTTTTCAAGCAGCATAAATGCAATTCCTTTCACTAACAGAATGCAATCCACAAACCAGATTTTTTTTTCTCCTGAAGAATAATAATCAAGCTATGCACAGAATATACAGACAGTATTCAGTTGCCATAAGATGATGTTGTTTAGGGTTAAAATCAAGCCAAACTTTTCCATTTAATTATAATACTACATTTTATCCTGCTATTTGAATTTATATGTTTCAACTCATAGTCTAAGATTCTAACCACTACACCATACAAGACTCATGAAGCAGTATTTGTGAATTTAAAAAAATACAACTGCTAGCTTTAGAAGAAAATTCAATACAAACTTCCTGAACACAGTGCAATTACAGGAGTCTTTCAATACACAAATTATAAATGGGACAATCTTAAAATGTTGTATTTTTATGCATCCCAATTTCTTAAAAGTTTTCAAGAATTGCCACTGCCACTTCACATTTATATTTCCAACATGGAAATAACTTACTTTGAACAAATGTAATGTCTCTTTGCTTGTAAGCAGCTGGAAACTGAGTTCAGTATGTCCATCACAAGGAATGCATTCATAGAATTCTGGCCCATTATGCTTCAGAGAATAAAGCACAATGAGAAAACTACCTGATTCTGAAGGCACCCTAGAGAGAACAACATTCATTACACAATAGCAACAAAAGAAACTGCTCATCATCTGGCAGATATGTAAATATGACAAAGATAATTTAACTTCCATTGGCAAAATAGAAACCAAATTATTAGTGTTGAACAAGATTCAGCAATCACATTTTTTTAAACAAACTATGGCCACTTAATATATTAATATTAACAATTAACATTTAATATTAATCTAATATTCATTGAGTGAGTATATAAACTCAGGTGTTCCAGATCCTTTTGTGCGCGTCCTTTTGTGGTTCTTGGTCTTTGGTCCTTGAGATGTTTTGGATTCAGTTCCTAGAAACTCTGCCAACATGGTCCGTGATCAGAGATTCTAGGAGTTGAAGTACGAAACAGCTGGAGGACCAAAGGCTGAGAACTTCTGGCCTAAGTGATTAATAATACTGTATCCATTCTGTTTCACCACAAAGTCTTGGTTTTGCATGTTTACTGTAGCTTTATGTTTTAATAATTTGTTGTATTTTTTATGATATAGCACCTTAGACGTTTTAATTCTAAAACATAAACATAGGCTGTTATATCCTGATAAATAAAAAATGCTGACAACTGAATAGAAAGAAGAGGTTTTCCTCTAACATGCATGCTGTCTGTGTATTGAAAACATATTTTAACTATAGTTACCTCTCCTGAATTGAAGAGTTAAATAAGTAGCGCAGACAGAAGGCCCAGACTTGTGGACTATAGATATGTGATATCCCACTCAGCCAACTAAAAAGAAAGGAAAAATACAATTTTTTAGCACATACAATAGACAATTATGTCACAACAGGGATAGACTCATGTAGCTCTGATATTTTATTGAAATATGTTTTAAATCACCCAATTATGTTCTCAAAATTTATTAACCTCAACAGTTAATCTTTGCATGTAATGTCAAACTCATACCAAAAAACAATGCTGAGAAAAGGGTTCACGAAACTGAGAAAAGAGGTGGAAGACTAATTTATCTAATGATCACGGCAGCAAGAACGCTGTTTGCAAAATATTGGAAAAGGAGAGAGATCCCAAAAGTGGAAGAGTGGAGACATAAAATGTATGAAATATACGAATTAGAAAAGTTGACATGGCTTGGGCAGAACAAATCTATAACGGATTTTCATATAGAGTGGAAACTCTGGTATGATTATGAGGATAAAAGATCAAAAGTTTTGATAACTTTTCTAAGAGATTAGAGATTACCAAATGATTTAATAGAAAAGTATAGGTGAATTGATTATACAACTGTATAAATGTTAGAAATACTGATGCATAGTTAACAGTTCATATTTATATTTATATTTATATCTATTTATATTTAATATATATATTGGAGAAACAATATACTATAATTGTAGTTCACAAGGTACTAGTTTAAAGGACTGTTTAAAGGTTACTAGTTTTGGTTTATATCGAAGTTTCTCTGTATAACCGTAGATATGATAAATATGATATATAGAAACTACGCTAGGATGTAGAAATATTGATATAAGAGAATATTCCAAGAGTACACTGATATAAGAGATTAGAATGACAAAATGGTAAATGGTATGATCTGGAGTGAAGGTTATACACCGGAATGTCTATTCCATGATGTTTGGTTAATACTGAGTTAGAGGTCTAAGGAGAAAGAAAGGAAGATCAGTTAATCCCTTGTAGTGATCATGGAAGGTTTATGTTGTGTTTAGTTCAGTCTTGTATTGAATTTTGTTATGTTTTTGTATTTATGTATATGTCTTATATGTTTGTTTGTTGTATGTTATATTTTTTTTAAATTTTTCTAATAAACATTTAAAAAAAAGAAAGAAAAAAAAAAAGAAAAGGGTTCACATGTCTAAATACTTACATGCCTACCAGTGGCAAAGTATATGCTTTAGGGTCAGATTCAAGAATTAGAAGTAATTTCCTTGTCTGGTCCATTGTAAGATAACTACAAGAAAGAGAGAAAGCATTTTTTCAAAATATTGTAAATCTATCTGTGGTACTTTCTAAAGCCAATTAAACACTAAATTAAATATTCAAAAAAACTCTATGAGGATAACATTTCCATTACTCATAATTTGAAAGGTACTTAACAGGAGACTTGTGAAGCACTTTAATATATGTTTATACATAAAATTTCTATCGTACACAAAACTGTCCCCAGACATGGGATGAAAATACCAATTCTCAATACCAGATTGAGAATATGAATGCAAGCTGAAATCCTTTTGGGTATTTATGACATTGTAAATTGTAAATCAGCAAAAAACTGTGCAGTTTAGAATTGCAGTGTTGAGCAACAGTTGTATTCCCAGAAGAAGAGCATTGTTGCAGCTCTGTCACTGGGACCACTATACAAGTGGAGTGAGCAGCATAGCTGATGCACAACAACAGTGATGTACAACACTACAGCATTTTGTGGAACAGGCTGCTGTTGTCTAATGACAGCACAAGGGTAGATGCAACAGCTCCAACAGAGACTATGGCACTGGTAATCCAGAATGGACAGTAGAGGGAAGCCATGGACACCCAGCTGGAAAAATGTCCCCACCTTTTGCAGTGTCATGCTGTGTGATGAAGACCCTGTTGTGCAACAGGACATCTTGGGTGCCCTGTTGTGCAGTGGGAGCCTGTTGCACAACATGACATCTTGTATGGAGCCATGCAGCAGGCCATTCCAATTCTCTAACATGTTCCAAGTACTGTATCAGTAATATAGCCCCATCATAATAAAGGTATACATTGCAGCCTGTCATGCAGGATCTGTCTTTGGTTTACATATACAGTCACCCCTCCGTTCTCGCAGAGTTGAAGTCCGTGGTTTTGCATATTCACAGAGGGGCAACCTCCACTAAAATCAATGGGGGTGGGCACACCCGCAGGGGCACACCCCATTCAAGCCTATGGGGCCTGAATATTGGCGAATCTCCGTTTTCGCGAGGAAGGGTTCCGAATGGATCCCCCACAAAAACGGAGGGCTGACTGTATACCCGAAGTTACTGAAGTGACCTATATGTATACCCAGCTTTATTTGAAAAGGTAATGTGATTAAAAGTTAATCATAAATCAATTCTAATATTATAGCTGTTCAGAATAGTTCTAAGTTGTGATGATTGGGGAACATTTCTGTAACAGTCATTTCCACCAACACTGTAATACTGATATGGAAATTCTTCAAAGGGCAGGGCAACTGATGGTGGGCAATTTTTGCACACTATAGTTCCTGCCTAAGGCTATATTACACTGAACAACTTTCAGCAGCTTTCATGAGGGCCCTAAAAGTCATACCTGCAAAGCTAGCAGTTTTAAATGACCAATTTAAATGACATTGAATTAATGTAAAGCATAACTGTAAATTATGTAAGGGATGCAGTGGCTCAAGTGGTTAAGATGCTGACTCTGTTGATTGCAAGATCGGCAGGTTGGCAATTCGAGGCCCGGGTGCTGCATGATGGGGTGAGCTCCTGTCACTAGTCCCAGCTTCTACCAACCTAGCAGTTCGGCTTAATAACGGAGATGAGCACTGCCCCCAATGGTCGGACATGACTTGACAACCTTGTCAATGGGGAATATCTTTATCTTTACCTTTTATAACTGCAAATTACGGTAAAGCATAACTCACCCACACTTGCAAGTCCCCTGAACCTGGGCAATATTCATGTGGCTTCTTAGGTTTCTAGCAAGAGCTGTAGGAATTACTGGAACAGATTTCACGGGAGTGCATTTTAGGGCATTAGCCACCGTTACAGCTGCCCAGTGAAATTCAAAATTTAGATTGTCCATATTTTCTACTGAAGAGATGTGAACTCTCAATGTCAGCAGTTTGGAAGGATTCAAACAATCTTGGCTATTTAGATTTTGTTGAAGTACCTATAGCAAAAAACATGTATCATTAGCAGGAAGCGGGTTGAAGGAGGGAGTTATGATGGTGTACAAGCACTATTGCTCTGAATAACAGCTGTGTGCTAACAAGGCCAGACCACAAAACTGCAACACAAAACACCTAAAGAAGACATAAGCATGATTTGAAGCATCATACCTTGAAAGCCAAGTTGAAATCTTGAGAATTGTGCACTGTGACATCACCTGAAGAAGATCCCAAACTAATTGTACATGGAATCAAAAAATCTCCAGGAAGAGGGGCTGTAGGTATTTTCTCTACGCCACCAGCTACTTGACGACCCGGATCAAAACGGTCTATTGTTAGGGATACACCTTCACCATCTGTGGCAAAGAAGCATTAGTTAAAATACACTACATGCTGATTTTAGGTTCACTAAACTCAATTATTTACACTTGTTCATCCAAGGCCATGATTCTAATTTGTGCCAAGTGCCAGCTTCAAAATGCAGAGAAGCTGTGCCCCAAAGAAAAGGGCTGTGACTTGGGGGAGTTTCATAGCTTACTGAATCAGGCATGTGTTTTGCACGCAGTATGTTGCTGTTTCAGTTCCTGACTTGTTCAGCTAAAAGGAATATTAGGTAGAAGGAGAGAACAACTACTTCTACCTGAAACCTTGGAGTCAATACTAGTTGGAAGAGACTAGCACTTGACTAGATGGATCAATAGTATGATACTGCAATCCAGGTTCAAAAGTGCTCAAAATACCACAAAATCATGACTGCATTTGTGATCTGGCCAGCAATCGAGATATTGTATGCTACTGATACAATTGCTGCTGACTTGGGACCACTTCTTGCCCTGGCTGCACAAGTACTTTAAATTTTAAAAAGGGAATTGAGCATCCATGCTTTTAGGTATCCATGGTGGGGTTGTGATGTCATGGAACCAAACTCTTGCAGGTACTCAGGGCCTACTGTATTTATGGGCCTGATCAGATTGCCCTTTTAAGCCGCTGTCCGGGAGGCTTTGGAGTGTGGCGCTTAGACACCGCATGTCTCAAAGCAGCCCTGATGCCACCTGAAGTCAGGTGGCTGCCCACATGTGGGCAGCTCCAAGGTGCTCCACTGGCATGGCATTTATACACCATCAGAGTGGCTTGAAGCCGCCATGGGGGTGCAGCGCAGCGGGAAAAAGCATCTTTTCATCAGCCGAAAAAGGAGCAGATCTTTGCTGCTCCCTTTTCAGCCAGTTTTAATGCAGATTGGGGCCACGGTATGTGTTGGCTGCAGTACCAAACCGTCTTCAGAAGGGGCGGCTTCAAACCGCCCCTTCTTGCCTGTGTTTCCCCCCTACCTCAGTAATGATTTACTCAAGAAGAAGAGGTCATTTCAATCAAGGCCATGCCCTTCCTCTTATGCAACAATGCCTAAACTGCCCTCCAGTATCTGCTTCCAGACCTTTTCTTCTATGTCATTTCAGCAACATGGGTGACAAAGAACTTAGAAAATGCTGATATCCTGGGATTCATATCTTTAAAAAAATTTCCAATCAGCTTTTTATCAAAGGAGCTAAAGAACGTGGCAGCTCTGAAATAAAACAAAGCTTCACAGACACAAGTTATATAAAAACTTTACTCATGAGTCTCATGTACAAACTCTAGCTTTCTATTAGAAATTAGGTTTACTCATTATTTAGGAGTCCACTTAGCAGTAAAGCACATTAGTTGAACACATTAGGTTCAGGATCCAAATGCTAGAATCTCTAGTTGAAAAGGAGCACAGGCAGGAAAGCTGGGGAAACCTTCAAGTCCCTGAAAACTACTGGCAATCAGAAGAGACAGTATTTGGACAAATCTGCAGTTGGCAGCATAACCATTCAGATGCTACTGGATTGCAACCTCTATAAGCACAAATTAGCATAGACTATGGTAAAGGTTCTTGGAAGGTGTGGTCCAAGAACATCTAGAGGGTCACAGCTGCCTGGGTAATTATCATGGAATCTTAAGAGCTGGAAGGGTCCATAAGAGCCATTTAATCCAACTCCTCTTATGTTGATTTGACAACATAAGGCAGTTTCATATGCACACACAAGAATGCCATTTTTTTGATAGAAGAGGAAAATCATATAACCAAGGTGTATGACTGTATGATTTACTTATTCAGTCAGAAATAGAATGGCTGGTAAGTGACCGTTGGCAACTGAATTACCTTCATCTGTCTCAAGAGTTCCAACTAGAAAACAGGTGAAAAGGTTTCTTCGACTTTGCTTAGCGTGGCGATGGGCAAGTCGTAGTGTTTTCTCAGTCATGTTTAACTTAGGGTTTCTGAAGAAACAAATAATTTCAGTAGCAGAATTACCTATGCCAAGTTACATTAGGACTTTTAACTGTCTTCTAGAACAATCCATTATTGAACAAAACACACAACAGAAACAACATATGAACTGTAAAAGATCCATAAAAAAGGGAAAACAAGGAAGCCATGAAAGGGAGAAATGAGCAAACAACTTAGGGAAAGTTGCTGGGATTTGAGGTTGTTCCCTTAGAGTATATGCATTTTAGTCCAAATGAACCATAGTGAATTGCAATCATTTCTAGTTATCTGTCTTAGGTCAAACTCTGGTCCTAACAGAAAAGGATGAATTAGCTCTTCAAGTCATTAAGTGACTTCATCCTTGAATGTATATGGCCCAATGTGAGACAGAAAATCTGGTATTTGTCATAATTATATCACACTACAGAAAACTAAAGACACATCTTAGACATACCTTTTTAAAGAAATATTTTCTTTATTCTAGTTATCATTAATACCATTTATACCATTACATCTTTTTATAATGTATGATTTTATTGTTAAATCAGTGACTAGAAGATAAACAGAAAAGGTTCTGTGCAACTGAGGGAGGAAGAGTGATCAGAAACCAATACAGTGCTTTTAAGTCATACTTATAAGTCATACTTATTGGTCATATAATAAACTAAGCCATACCTATAATATGTCAGGTAAGAGACAGAACTTTCTCCAATAGGAGATGGATTCCAAAGTGCATATTTTGATGGAGGGAAGCTGAAGGGCACCATCTTTGCCACAACACCTCTGGAAAAAACAAACAAACAATTAGATGTTTACTACATTTGAAATGGGCATAGTTGGAGCCTAGCAGACAGAATGTTTTTACATATACCAAACCTTCTCAATATGCCAAGACAAACAAAAATATTCTTTTAAAGTGTAAAAGGATGAGCTATGGTCACTATCTTACTTCAGCAGAAACTGGCAGTCTCTTCACATCACCTTTGAATATGTTAACTGCTAAAGAATTACATTTGTCCCTCCACATTCGCTGGGGTTAGGGGTACAGGACCCCTGTGAATGTGGAAAAAAACCAAATAACAAAAACACTGTTTTTATCTGAGAAAACACCTCTCTAGGAATTTCTAGGTCCTCCAATGCAATTCTGTGGTCAACATCTGCCAGACACTGACCACAGAATTATGCTGGAGGAGCTACAAATGCCTAGTGGAGTGTTCTCTCTAGGTCCTTCAGTGCAACTTTTGGTTAAAGTTGACCACAGATTTGCACTGGAGGACCTAGATATTCCTAGATAGAAGGTATTAATAAAATTCATGCATAATCAAATCTGCAAAAGTCAAATCCACAAATGTGGAGGGATGAGCGTAATTGTTTTGACATTTTTAAACTTGTGTGTAACAGAATACTTTCTCTCAATTTCTAAACAAATGGCCAGATTATTCACTCTTTTTTCTCTCTCTCTCTCTGTGTATATATATACACATGTGTGTATATATATATATATATATATACACATGTGTGTGTGTATACACACACACACACACCTACCATCACCACCCATATCCCATATATGCAGTACATGCACTGTCCTGTTTATGCATGGCCATCTGCCGAGAGTGCTTTGATTGTGTATTCCAGCATGGCAGGGGGCTGGACTTGATGGCTCTTGAGGTCTCTTCCAACTCTATGATTCTAATAATTTGTGCATATGGTGTTTGAATGCACTTCTTTACTATGCAAAACTACTAAATATTATTTAAAAACCCTTGCTTCAGGCATCATGTACTATGTATTTCTATGCACCAGCAACAGGTGCTGGAGACAGGGTTTATTTCACTAGTTCAGTCTTACAGGAGAGGTTTCATTACAAAGAGGCCACAAATCATGGCCTGGCTTGCAAGACAGTCATTTGTGCTTGTCACTGATTTTTCTTCCTCCAGATTTGTTTGTGTACATCAAAGTGATACAAGAACCACACCAGGACATTGATATGCCAGTTTCTGGAATTTGGCAATTTATCTTCCTTCCACATTATCTCAAAAACATAGTGGAAAGGGAGACAGTAAAGGAATTTTGAACTTCAGCGAACTACACTGCTTACAACGTAAGCAAACACATCAAGTTTCATTACAGTCATGTTCAAAGAAGAGGCCACATTACCGTAAATTTTATTTCTTTTCTTACTCTTAAATAAGTACATAGCAGGGTTAAGAAAAAATCCAGTTAAAAAAAGGGGGTTTGTTTGTTTGTTTAAACCAGTGCTCTTTTAAAGCTACTGGTCATTGTTTTGGTTGAACTTATGTTAACTGAAGAATGTGTTTCTAAACATTATGAAATAAAGTGATTAAAAAGAAACAACTGACACTGCATACTGGTCTAACCATGAACAACTGCCAATAAACTTAATAGCGAATAAGCCTATTACAATACTACCTTTGATTTTGAGGTACAGGGGAAATTAGATCCATAAGGCTGAATAGAGCAACTCTGAAAACTTCACCCTGTGAGAAAATTTAAAATAAGAATACCGTCAGAGGGATAAACATAACACATAATGGTAAAATCTGATTGATTTCATTTACCAAGTCAGTAACATTTAGAGATGTGAAGGGGGGGGGGAACGGAAAAATCTGGGGAGGGGGACAGGTTCCCCCCATTTTTCCCTAAAGCCTTTTTTGTTTGTTTTTTTCTGAAAAATTGAAAAAATAAAGAAAAGAAAATCAATTATGAAATGTTTTATTTTAGCATGACGAATAAAATCTTTAAGACAAGGTGTTAATATATTCTCCAAAACATTCCTAGAACTATGTACAGTATCAGATTATTCTAATTTCTGTGCACTGAATTTGGAGGACAAGCCAAGATCTGCACCTAGTTAGTTTAACAAATACCAGTGCTAGTCATTAGAAGTCATTAAAACCCATCTGTCCTTGAATAAGGAGTACTACTGTTTTCTGACAGGGCTATTCTATTCAACATAAAGCTTAAATGTTGCAAAAGGAACACCTCCAATCAACCCAGCATTAAATCACTGCTACTGTGTTCTACCCTTTCACATAAATACTCAGGACAATATGTTACTTTCACATCTGCAGTGGAACAGATTCATGTGAGAGTGAGTGATATCCTAGCCAGTAGCCAAACTTTAAATTGTGGAAAGACAATTTAATTAAGCAACTACCCAGAACTTACTTTTAGAACTGATCAATTTTTACATTCTGGCAAAATCATCCTGGCCATTTTCTCCTCCCTAGCATATATTGGCCTGGGGAAGGGGCTGCCTCATTTCTGATCTAAAACTGCCAACATTGAACAGTAACCACACCAGAGCTAGGAGGGGCTGGGCAGCTGGAAGGCAGTCCAAGTGGTCCTATTTTTGCTGCTTTCTGCTCTCCTGTCAGTACTTCTTACTGCTACCTTGTTCAGGCTTCCTTCAAGTATTCTACCATAACTGGACACCCAAGAGACCTCCCAGGTATTGTGAGTTATCTGAAGTGGGTGGGAAAGAGTGTCCCATGTGCTCCAAGACACTATGAGAATATGAGCTTCAGCACCATGATCAGTGTCAGTTTTCATAATGAAACAAACATGAAGCTGCCTTACTCATTTATAGTGTTTCTGGAGGTTTCAGTTTCCACTTGATGTCCTCATATGTGTTCACAAGTATGACTTTTACACAAGTTGTTTATTTAAGAAAGGCATCAACTGTCAAACAGCAAAGGTGTTCTGGGCACTTAAAGTGCTATTACACCCTAGACCAGGGGTCGGCAACCTACGGCCCGCGGGC
>CM034706.1:198442712-198454704 GCA_020142125.1 Phrynosoma platyrhinos | reverse complement strand
TGAAGCCATTTTCCAGGAAATGAAGAATAACA
Organism: Phrynosoma platyrhinos; assembly: GCA_020142125.1. Lineage (NCBI taxonomy): Eukaryota > Metazoa > Chordata > Lepidosauria > Squamata > Phrynosomatidae > Phrynosoma > Phrynosoma platyrhinos. Next base: position 198,454,672 of record CM034706.1, on the reverse strand, counting down.
TACTTAAGAGAATGTTTTGATATATTTGATCCTCATGCATTATTTCTGAAAACCATGCACAGCCACACATAGATTTTTAGATAAAATTAAATATATTGAAATTCTTGGTCTTGGTTTCCTTTTCTCAGTTCTTCATATTGGAATGAGTGCTTTATGCCTGTTTGGCATTATGGAGGATACAGTGTGTTGTTGTTGTTGTTGTTGTTGTTGTTGTTGTTAATGTTGATGGTTTCTTCTGTTTTTATGGAGTAGGGGTTGCTTGCTCCTTTTAAACTGGCAACACCAAAGCGGTTCCTTATAGTTCAGGTGTTTCTTACAATTGAGGAGCTTGCAATTCCATTATAACAAAAATAAAATTTAAAAAGTAAATTCAGTATGTAATTATTTGCTGAATAAACTGTACTTTTAATCTGTCAGACGTGATAATTTTATGCTAAACCAAATTAAACATAATGACATTGTTCAGTACTTACAAGCTGTCCTTATGATTTCTGTACTTATGGCCTAATAAGTGTTGAAGATTCACGTAATAGTCAAACATTATCTCTCTCTCTCTCTCCCCCCCCCCCCCCCCACCTACCTTTTCAGTACAGTAGTATATCACCAAAGGGTTTCAGTGGTGCTAGGGATCCTGTGAAATGATATTTGCAGTATTTCCCCATTTCTGGGAGTACATTAAAACAAGCAGTTGCTGCAGGAACTTAAGGGGTCTCTCCTCTTGCCTGTTCTGATCATGATCCATGATAGGGAGAGTGCTGCATTATTTCTCAACACCTTAATCAACAGAGCCTAAGAAATCCTTTAGTTGGGGGTATTGCCAGGTGTAAAAAGTAGGGGTGGGGTGGCATTGTTAGATGTAACTTCAACAACAGATCTCTGTCATCATAATTATGTCTGATGATGCAAGGTCTTGACCAATGTACTTTATGTTCCTAAATTAACAAAGTCATTTTCAATCTGTAAGGGGTGCTAATATTGCATTTTCCCCATTGTTTCTAAAAATGCTATTTTTTCCCCCAGGAAAAACGGGGGAAAAGTTTTTTCATGGCCTCAAAATTTCTTGAAACTTTATTTCTAGCAACAGCAAACAAAGCTAGTTGATTAGTTAAATAAATCTTAGTAGTTGCGAATCTTTTGTATATTTTCTTGAGCAGGGTTCTTATCAAAGATGTTCCTTTTGACAAAATTAGAGTCTTACACAATCACCATACAAATAATTACACAATGTATAGTAATAATGGGGGATGTATAGCTGTAGATATTGTTGACAACTCCAATGATCTCTTTCCATTGGTGCTGGTTAAAACAGATGGGAATTGTGGCCCAACATCTGGAAGGATGCATATTCCACCACCTCTGGTACAGGCTCTGTTTGTGGGGCTTTACATAAACAAAAATGCCAAAATATAGGAATATTTGTAATTCATTCTGGATTAAAAAATAAATATAGTTTGGAAACAGTTCTGTACATTTTTTCTCTCTCAGCTCATAGTACGGAAAGGGATTAAAATAATGTGAAAGATAACTCTCACATTAATAAATATGATGGTGTGGAACAGAAATAAAATTAAAAAGTTAACATTTTTGTATCTCTTGATGTATTAGCTACTTATGCCATCCAAATCTCACAAAATTGGAGCAAAAAAGATGGGGGATAATTATGCAAACAACTAGGACTATTCTGGTGCAGTCCTTTGCCATTTTACTGATTTCAGTGGGGCTTATTTCTACATATATACACATCAAAATGCTGTCTAAAAGAAATCTTACTTGATTTGTTCATATTACTGCATCCCAGAAATTTGTTCATATTACTGCATACCTTATTTTCCTGCGTATAAGACTACTTTTTAACCTGCAAAATCTGTGGTTAAAGTGGGGGGTCGTCTTATACGCCGGGTCGTCTTATATGCCAGAAAATATGGTAACACCAAGACTAGATATTTTTTTCAAAACAGTTTATTTTATTTTTTTTAAGTTTGAGGATGTGTTCTGGTGTTCTTTGTTGTATTCTTTACTTTACAGGTTTATGTAGTTATTTTCTTTGCTATTTACAGATTTTGTGTTGTTTGCAAATGTATTTTTATACTTCTAGTGTAATTCATGACAGTTATTCCTGTCCCTACAAAACATCTTAATAGAAATAATATGCCAGAAACAAGATTCTATATCAATGAATCAGTTTTGAGACCCAGTTAGGTATATGGGATTTCCCCCCAAGTGTTTTTGCTATAATGGAAATCCAATATGCTTTACAAGGTTTTTTGTTATATGATAGCCTTGAGAGAACAGAAGAGGTATGGGCTAGCAGGCTTTTGAAAGTTTCCATTGAAGGGGGCAAGAAAAATTTGGACATCATCCCCAACATGAGTCCTTACAATGAGAGCGCTTAGTACACAGACTATAATAAAATTATGAAGCCTAAAAGAAAATGCTCTCTGAACTTTATGTTCTTTGTAATTTAACTTTTACTGTTACCAGACCATCTTTATAAGCAGTGTTGACTAAATTTAATTAAATATGCAAAATGTGTCTATTTTTCTCTAGAAATATGGTTACACCCACCTCTCTGCAGGTGACCTTCTTCGAGATGAGAGAAAGAGACCAGGCTCACAATATGGAGAGCTTATTGAAAATTATATTAAAGATGGGAAGATCGTTCCTGTTGAGATAACAATCAGCTTGCTAAAGAGGGTAAGATATTCAATGTTCCTTGTAAAGCTAAAGAAAAAGACCAATAGAGCTTGATTAGACGTTGTTTGCTTTTTATTAGTAACTACAACATGGATTGTTTAAATTTTTCATGAAATAATATTTTCTCTTAATATTTTCACAGTCCTGGGGAAAGAGCTCAGTGTGAGGATCATTTTTTTTTTGAAGAATTGTCTGTGTGTGTGTTCTGGATAAAGCCTGAATGACAAGACTTTTTAAAGAGATAGTCCATCTTCTGAACCCAGGTGTTTCTGGTCCCAAATGAAAGCAGGTTTATCCTAAAACATTTGGTCTACTGACCTTTTAAATCCAGTTGGTACATTTTTGCACCTCCCTCAAGCTCTCTGTATAAGGAAAATATCAGAAAAAGAAAGCAGTGGTTAAAATACAGACAGCTATATTTCTTGCTTAGGGAACATCTTACAATTAACAGTGCTTTCAAGAGGGACACTGAAGCAATATTTTGGATGCTGTTCAGTCAGCTTTCTTGTTTCTGTGACTTACGGGCACAGTGGAATTCAGCAGAAATCCGGGGGGGGGGGCAGGTGGGTGGAAACCTTTCTACACTGTTTTTTAAAATGATCATTATAACTTTCTATCTGTACCTGTCATAAAAATATTTGGAATTTACATAAGGACCCTCATGGACTGTGTGTCATGTTCATGTAAAACATTAATTTTAAAGTTCAAAGTTCCTTGTACAAAATGCCTGCACATATTTGTCTTGCCATCTTGAAATTTAGCAGGATTCATATGAGAAAGCAGCACTATTACTCATGTCATCCAAATCTGCCCAAATTAAATAGCTATTAAACAAATCAAACAGCTGTTCATTGATACCCACATTAAAGTCATTTGGAAGACATTCCAAGTTTTGTAAAACAAAATGAGCCAGAGTCCTTCTTGCATTAAAACCATGATGCCTATTTGGACCTCTGAAATGAAGTGACCTGCTATTTCAGGCACTAAAATGGTTGGTCTCGGGGACATCAAGGAGAGACCATATAACACCTGTCTTAAAGGCACTTCACTGGCTGCCTATTAGTTTCCGGGCTCAGTACAAGGTGTTGGTTATCACCTTTAAAGCCCTAAATGGCTTGGGTCCATCCTATCTTCAGGACTGTCTCCTCCCATATAATCCACCCTGCTCACTCCGGTCCTCTGGGAAGAATTTGCTACAGCCTATGGAGACGGGGCTGTTTATAACCTCTTAGAGGGCCTTCTTGGCAATTGCTCCCAGATTATGGAATGGCCTGCTGGACGAGATCTGTCATATTACTACCTTGAGCAGCTTTAAGAAAGCTATTAAGACGATCTCTTCCGGCAGGCCTTTCTTGACTAGATTTCCCAGCCTTTGAAGTCAGCCCACCCTTCTTTCCCCTACTGTCTGCTACAGCCAGAGTTATTGTCTCTTTTAGTGGTATTTATTTTAATGCAAGTTTTAAATATGATATTGTTTAATACTTTTTTAAGGGTGGGTGGGCTTTGGGATCATCTGGGGTGGGATTGTGATTGTATTTTATGGAAATTTTAATGTTGTAAGCCACCCTGATTGCTCTGCAGAGGGGCGAGATATAAATTATTATTATTATTATTATTATTATTATTATTATTATTATTATTATTATGAATAAACTATTTTCCTGTGTATAAACTTGCAATGCTTTTAATTGTTTACATTCTTTAGTGCACATAGGCTATAGATGAAGTGTATCATTTCATCCTTGGACTGGTTTGTTGTTCAAATCCATTTGATTATTTTTTTCTTGTAAACATCTGTCCAGTTTAATATTGCTGTTGTTTTCAATAGACCAGTATGTGTATCTTATTAAAACTGTGCAAAATTATCTTTAAGGTTACACAAATACTATGTTGTGTATTGCTGTTACAGACGAAATTAAAAGTTTCTAATTATTGGTGGATTGGTTGTTTCTTTTTCTTCTGTTTATACTTAGTGAGCACTTGTAATTTAATACAATTGGGTTTTAATCTGCACTGTCTGTTACTCACCAGGCTATGGATGAAACTATGGCTGCCAATGTACAGAAGAATAAATTCTTAATTGATGGATTTCCCAGAAATGAAGACAATCTTCAAGGCTGGAACAAAACAATGGATGGAAAAGCAGATGTATCTTTTGTTCTATTTTTTGATTGTGATAATGAGGTAATGACAATATCAATACACTTGAAACTTTATTGTGTATTGTGAAAAGTGACAATGGGTAAATGTTTCATTGCTGACTTTCTCTTTTCTGCTGAATATTGGATATCACTTAACTGATAATCAGGTGAATTGAATTGGATAAGGCTGGGAAATCTAGTGAGGTTGTTTTGTAACTAATTTATCTGCTATTGACAGCTGACTTAACAAATTAAAAAAAATAGTCCTCTAAATTTGTCCCATTAAGTCCTAATTACCAGAAAATGAATTATAGAATCTGGGAGATCATCTTTCTTCTCTTGAAACAGTAGCAAAGAACTTTATGCAAGATTTTCTGATGTCCAAGTAATATTAATGAGCTTAGCAGCCTCCTATTCCACCCTTCACTCTAAATCTATCATTTAAGAAAGTATTTTGTCTTTTTAATATACTATTTAAGGAACTATAAATAATACTCTGTGACTTTGTGTTCATGTTGTTCTAGTTGATACACATTTGTGAGATTGTTTAGTACAGGAGTTACATTTGGCTGTTACAATGATAATTTATTATATCTCACCATAGTAAATTAGAATGCATCCTCCGAATTCAGGGTTGCTTACAGTATGTTAGAGACAGATTAGACAAATTATTACCAGTGAATAAAATTAAAATAATTCAACCATCTACTATGGTAGAAACAAAGATGGTCACAGCAGACGTATCCCCAGTGCCTGCAACAGCAGAGGTAAAAGAGTTGATGTTCCAAGCCCATAGAGAGTTGAGAGACACTAGCAAGATAATTGCTCAGGAAGGTAATACCTGAGATTGCACGGAGGCCTTGTTCCTGGAAGAAAAAGCCTGGAAAAAGTTTTCAATGGACCAGAACAGATGGGCATGAAAGAGCAGCCTGAATCCGCCCTGGCCACAAGCAAGTCAGGACTCTGCCAACCGCACGGCCCATTCCCAAAGTGGGCTGCAGCCACAGGGCCCAACCCATGCTGCCAAGATCCTTTTTGCTCCTGACCAAAGGACCGGAATATGATTTCAGGCCACTGGAGAAGTGCACTGTTTGAACACCCCTCACATCATTTAGCCTGTCTGTTCCAGGCCAGTAAAACTTTTCCTAGCCTTGTAAACATGTAATAATAAAATGTTTCAAAGAACAAAGTCAATAAAAGGTTTCCTTCTTAATAGGACTGCATTTAACAGTTTGCTGCCAAACTTTGGCATTTTTTAAAAATTTGCCTTTTTTATATATTGTGGGGTGCAACCCCCCCTCCGAAGAAAACAACACTTAGGCCACAGGCTATGTCTGCTTCTGTTGTATATTAAGATGAAATGAGTTGCTACTGCTTGTGATTCCACGTTCTGATAACTCTTTTCATCTTTTTTTTTTTTTTTTTTTTTTTTGAAGATCTGTATTAATCGCTGCCTTGAAAGAGGAAAGAGCAGTGGCAGAAGTGATGACAACAGAGAGAGCTTGGAGAAGAGGTACTGTGTCAATGCAGTGTCACTATTTGGCTGTCCAATGCTTTTCAATTATGTGTCATTGTCTGATTTTTCTTCCCTCTAGAATTCATACATATCTCGAGTCTACCAAGCCCATAATAGACCTCTATGAGAAAATGGGCAAAGTTAGGAAAGTGGATGCTTCCAAATCTGTTGATGAAGTAAGTTGAATAGAAGCAAGGTTTGGTTTTAAATTTTCTTTCAAGTCCCAGAAAACACAAATGAACTTCAGAAAGTCAGATTGAAACTGGCTATATTTCCTGAGATCTAGAATGGTGTAGTGGTTTGAGTGCTGGACTGTGACTGGAGACCAGGGTTCAAACCCCTACTTTGCCATGGAAATGCACTAGGTGACCTTGGGCAAATCACACTCTCCCAGAGGAAGGCAGAGTCAAAACCCCTTCTGAACCGATCTCAAGAAAACTCCATGATAGGTTCATCTTAGGGTCATCATGTCAGAAACAACCTGAAGGCACAAAACAACATTTTCTGGACATGAGGGGTAAATTCAGTTTATTTTTTGTCATGTATTAGAAAGAATTTAATAGTTGAGCTCGTGTGTGTTTATAAACCATTGATTTAAATCAGTTTAACTTATAGCCTAGCATAAGTTCTGCTACACAATAGTACTATTTGGAAGTACTATTTCTAATGCCAGTGTCAGGTAACTCAGTTCCTCAGCAGGAGAAAGTTCTGTCTTTTCTACCAGCCTGACTTGCAAGATTGGGAGCAGTTTTCAGTCCTCATTACATATTAGAGGTGGGCAAGGAGAAGGGTGATAAGTACAATTGCCACTCCATTTTCGCAGACTTCGACCAACAAGCCCCATTGACTAAAATGGTGTGCACACTGGAGCACTTGGCCATTTAAGTCAATGGGGCTTGAATATCTGCGATTTTCCAAAAATGGAGGGGTGATTGTACTGCAGTTTTGCAGGGCTCTGTGGTTCAGGAGAATGTTTTAGCAACTCCCGTATCATAGAGAACTACCAGAGTTGCGGTCAGATTTTGGTAATAATTATGGCAACAACAGCAGATTTGCTGGCAGGACATCTAGCAGTGTTTCACTATAAAGGGTTTCAAAGGAGTTAAGTTCTGCTGCATCAAAATTACCCATGCTGTTAACAGATTCTGATTCTGTACTGCAAATGACAGATTCTCCTATTAGTGTTACTGGTACATTATTACCAAGGGGAGAGTTAGTAGGATAAAGACATACAGTGATGATGCTGTAGAAATAAATAGAAATAGTAATAAGATGCAGGCTTTGCTTTACTTCAGATAGAATGACAGATTTATTTATGTGTTTACATAACACATAAATGTGGGTAGAAGCTCATTCAGTAGCCAGTCTTGCTCCTCTCATCTATCTGTCATTGCATACCTGTTTTGTTTTAAAATGTTTAACAACATCTATCTATCTATCTATCTATCTATCTATCTATCTATCTATCTATCTATGTCTGTCTATCAAATTATAAGAACACTTTAAAACATTTTGAAAAATACAAAACTGCTTTGGAGAATGGATGATAGTGCCTTGGTGACATCACAGGTTCCAGCAGAGCCTGGATTGACAGTGATAGGAACATTTATAACTTGGTTCAGTCTTCAGTCTTCACCCCAGTTGCCTTAGTTTGGGTTTTGTGCCACTTTGCCTCAACACTGTAAAAGACCTGTGTTCGGAATAGGCCTCATGGGCATAGCAGGTAGAAGGAAAAAAAAGTTGTGTCCCTAATTTACTCTAAAATACCTTAGATTTTACAGAACCTGTGTCGAAAAGCTGTTCTATAATTTTTTTTCTCTTTCAGGTTTTTGATAAAGTTGTGAACATCTTTGATAAAGAAGGCTAGTTCGCTACTTGAACGCTGTTTCCAAACATGCTTGAATCTTGCTTTAAGAGCTGCTACAGTAGCCCATTTTGTAATGGTGACAAAAATGCCTTTTTAAATACTTCTGTGTTAAAAACAGTTTTTTAAATTGTTAAATTGTTAATTATTTGAAAATATGGTTTGTCATTAAGTTAGATGCATTGCAGCTGACTTGAAGTTAGTGAAAGTTTGTAACTGCAAGACAAAGCTAGTAATCAAGTGCTTATTAACATAGCTTTTTTCCAGAGAGCATCTGGCTTTCCTTTTCTCCCATCCCCACCCCTTACTATCAAAAGCTATAGCTTTGTTTTTTCTTTTTACTTTTGGAATTCTACATATTGAAATTGTAAATATGAGTGAAATGACCCACTGATTTTCTTTCTTTTGTTTTTGAATTTTGGACCAAAAGAAAATTTTGTGGGTTTTTTGACTTTAAAAAAGTCACATGGTATTTACTGTTTTGAACAACAAGCATTTTCAGATGAAAACAGACTGCTTTTTAATTCTGCATTTATTACTTATCTGGTTGCTAATAAAGCAGTAATTTATGAGGCATGTCAGTATCAGTCATGCTGCTTGGAGGCTGACCCATTCATTTCACATTTGGCTACCATCCCAATTCTCTCTACACTTGAGGTTTCAGAAGAGGAAATCATCCAGCATACAAAATAGAAAACCCCAGTTTGAGGAGGGAGTGGCTCCTTTTTCAAAGAGAATAGAGAGCTGCAATATCTGGGGTTTACAGGGATTATAGTTTAAGATCCAAATGGACTTAGATCTCGTTGAAATCAATATAAAAGGTTAATTATGACTAATTTAACTCCTATTAATTTCTTTGGGATCTAGGTACCATAGGTTGGATTCTGATGAGTGTATTTAGGACTTAGTTTTCAGATTATATAGGCGTCATATATTTTTAGGCGTTTGTGTATTTACAAGTAACCTGGGCATTGAATATTTGTGGTGCTCAAATGGCTCAGGTAATTTGAGAAATCACATGTTTGAGAGCAGCTATTATATCAACTTTCCTCTGTCACTTATCTCTAGCTGCTTTGTAAAATTCTTCAATGAAATGGTTTGTAACAAAATTACTTATTTATTCATTGCCTTGAAATACGTTTGTTTGAGAGATTGTGAAAGACAATATTTTCCCCAGTAAAACTGTGCAATGTGACAAACATTTTCACTCAGTCATACATTTGATATAGTTTGACCAATGTAAAAGAAATCTCTTTATTTTTTAAGTAAATATATTAGATTCTTATTGTTTAAATTTAGTACTGTACTGATAGCAAAATAGGTTTAGAGAGATTGATAACTAGATTGCACAATGATGGCCAACATATTTGCACAGCTGTTCTGATGGCATCTTCCTTAAGTTTAAAAACTATACAGGGATAAAAACCCACAGGGGTTGGTTACTTAGATCTGTTTGCAGTTACAACTATTTCAATTTAAAATTATGCTGGATAGAACCTGGAAAATCTAAAGCCTAAATCAAATTGCTAGTCTTATCTAGCGTAACTTATAAAATCAGTTGAATTTATATAGGTGTTTACTTAATGAAGTTACCACAGATTCAGTGTATCTTCTCTACTGGGACAAACAATTTGATTTAGGCCCCAAAAGTCATACTTATCTAGTGTTAACCCCTGAGATTGTTCAGTAAGATTTTTCTTTGCAGGTATCAAACTGCCATTTGAACTGACTGTGTTAGTAATTATGATTCTTCCTATTTATGTGTATATCTCACAAACAATAATAGAATTTAGTGATTTTATTTTATCTGTTAATTAAAACATAATTAAGGGACTGCAGTTGGCCTTGAACATCTGGATCTTTATGTTTCTTGCTTTGTCTTTTCTAGAAGTTCAAAGTTTTTGTGAGAATATGTAATAACATGCAATTGGATTTTTGTGCACAAAATACCCAGTGTTATTTTGTGAACTCCCATAAAATTTGAAAAGGGAAAAGAAAAACATGGCCAATTTACCTTGGCAAGTATACAGATCATTACGCAGTCTTATTCTATAGAAGTGGGTTTCCTCCCCCCTTTTTTAAAAAAAACTTATGTTCTGTTTATGAAGAGACCCAAATTTGTCTTTCCTAGAATCCATGCATTGAGCAGAGGATTTTGGCTGGCATTTATTAGCATGCACTCAAATCATGTGGGGCATTGAGAAGGTCTATTTTGGCCTAGCAGTTGCTACATTACAAATAATTATGGATGAGTTTTTCTTGTCCATTGTATCCTGATTGCTTATTCACCCCATAGTGAACATTTTCTGGACTTCTAGTAACAACTTGTTTTTGAAATTAACAATAAATCCCGGATTCTATATTAACGGTCCCTGATAGTGATTGAAATCTGCATGCTACACACCTCTTCAGCAAAGCTGGGGGGAAACAAAGCGTGGAAAATCTTTTTCTTGAGTAAAGAGTGATTTACAATGTGGTAATGCTCTAGGACAGTGATGGCAAACCTTTTAGGCACCAAGTGCCCAAATTATATGGCGTCCCAGCACCAGGTACCCTGTGCCAGAGGTGGGACTTCTGGGATGAGACTTTTGCCCTATGGGGACAGGACATCTCCCATAGGGCAGTACCTTCCTGGGCCTTCAGTTGCCTCTCCAGAGATAGCTGAAGACCTGGGTTGGCCGGGAGGAGGAGGAACAGATGCACACCTTTTCCTCCTCTTCCCTGCTCCACATGCCATCTCTTACACACATGCCATAGGTTCGCCAAACGGCCCTAGGAGACTTCATTATGGCTTTAAACAGTAAATTTGGATGACACTGAAAACTAGGTTTTAAACAGTAAATTTGGATGACACTGAAAACTAGGTTATCTAGTGAGAAAGGAATAAGCCTGGTGCCTAGTAGATATAATGGGCAGGATCCAGTGCTCAGCAATCACTGACCACCTATATCAGCCCCCCCCCCCCCCCCCCGCCTTTGTATCCTCAAAACCTGCTTCAGAAGGATGGGTGCCCTCCAAAGCTAGTACACTCATCCCTCCCTGTTTGCAGACTTGGAGTCTGCGGTCTTGGTCCTTTGCGGACCAGCAAACGAGGAGGGATAAAATGGTGTGCCTGCCCGCGTGAAGCCATGCACAAGAGCATGCAGCCATTGAAAACAATGGGCCCCCAATATTTGCAATTTTTCCAATTCACAGGGAAGGTCCAGAATGGATCCCCCATGAATTGGAAGGGAGAACTGTATTTGGATAGCTACTGGACAGGCGGAAAAGAGAAAAAAGTTCTGTTCCATAGGCTTAGGGCCTTTGCAGACTGCCAGAAATAGTGCAAATTGAGTCCACTTTAACTGCCCTGACTCAGTGCTAGGGAATCATGGGAACTGTAGTTTATTGTAGCACCAGAGCTCTCTGACAGAGAAGGCTCAATGTCTCAGAAAAAAATACAATTCCCATGATTCCGTAGCACTGAGTCAGGGCAGTTAAAGTGGACTCAATTTGCACTATTTCTAGCAGTCTGCAAAGGCCCATAGTTCCAATACCATGTCAGATTTAGGCTACTGTGGTTTGCTAATATTTCTCTTTCCCAGTAGTTATGATTTAATATCCTTTGATCTATACATGCACACCTTATGGAGAGACTCAGATGTTTTGGTGGAGAGGCCTTCACTTCCCATTGTTGTAGAATACATTCAATCTATTTGCTTGTTCCTTCCTTTACAGCAGGGGTAGGCAACCTAAGGCCCGGGGG
>CM034706.1:198404246-198440446 GCA_020142125.1 Phrynosoma platyrhinos | reverse complement strand
TCCCTGCCTCCAAGACGACTTTATTAGTCGTCTGCCGAGGCTCTTAGTGTGGTGCTTAAGCAGACTGATGTTGCTGGTACAGAATTTTTCATGTTCTGTTTTGCATTCTTGTTTTCTTTGCCTACTCCGGTTTTTTTTTTTTTCAATCTCTGCTTTAATAAACTTTACTTTACTTTACTGTTGGCCTGGTTTCATTTCCTATCTATATCTGCAAGGGTTAATTCATTCCCATACATATTAGTTTAGTTTGGAATTATATTTACAATGTGAGTCATGAAGGGATGGATGGGCTGAGTACTAGAAGCAGTCTATCTTACCCCCAAAGTGTGTGTGTGATGACCATCTAAACATCTACCCTGAATAGTTGAAGGCACACAGGAAGCTCCATGATCATGACAGCAGAATGTTAGCCATCTTGCAGCAAGGGCTTACCAAGCCAGCTTTCGGTGGCACCCATCTAGTGCGTCCGTCACCAGTGATAGCCTTTGTTCTTCCCTGTTCACCGGCTGTGGGAGAACAGAGTGCTCATCCCCCCATTCTGCTGGCATGCTTTCCACTGATGAAGCAATGTTAGCTGGATTTTACCCTTAGTCTTTAGTGTGAAGTGAACAATGCAGTTCATTTTCAAAATTCATTATATAACATGGTTGCGCAATAGCTCTTTTCCCAATTTAGTCTGGGCTGATTTGGACCCAGTATGACCTGATCCAGATCCCAAATCCAAACCCTTGTGCCTCCCATTGATGTCTACTGGGAAGTTAAAACAGGATCTGTCTGGATTCACAAGTGCAAGAATTTGGCAATTAGAGCATATAAACCCTGTCAAATTGGAGACAAAGTGCCAGGGTTTAAAGCTTTGTTTAAAAAATTATGAAACTTTTAAAATAAAACCTATACAATGAGTTAAGTGTTCACTTCTGCCATTTCATTCTGCTGTTATGTTGGCACGATCCCAAAAGTGGACATCATGGTATGGCCCCTAAGCAAATTCCCCAAGGTCTAGTCATGAAGTACTACTGCCCTGAAGGGTTTGGCAAAAGGGAAATATGTGTTGCTTTTCTGAAACTGTGTTGTATCTTGTTTGTATTGTCTGTCATTCATGTCCCTTATAATTTTCAGAGAAAAAGTGAAAAGAAAACAAAACATCATAAACTGAAATCCAAGGAAAAGAAACTGAAATGGGATAAAGAATTGCACTGCTTAACACTAAAACTACTGAACAACAGCACTGAAATATGCAAACTCATTCAAATAAGGGAAAGAACTGGATTACGAGATTATTAGAAAGGGTGGATGAAGACAGAAGAAAAGGCTAAAGGAAGAAAAAAGATAAGGGCCTTTTCACACTACACAGTTTAACTGTCATGGTTCCAACCTATGGCATCCTGGGATTTGCATTTTAGGGAGCAGTACTTAGTCTCAGCCAGAGCCCTCTACTAGTGTTTCACCAAACCACAAATACCAAGATTCCAGAGGCAGTAGCAGTGGCAATTAAAGTGGAGTCGTAACACTGTAATTATGTAGTGTAGAAAGGCTCTGTATCTTCTTTCTCTTCCTAAGAACTCAAAGAAGCTGTTCAATACAGACAATTCATCATTCTTCCCCGCAGCACTGAGACTGGAGATGGCTGGTGTAAATCTGGCCTTGCAATGGAAGCTAGATCTGTCAAAAGTTCAGCAACTTTCCTTGCTAGCATTTGTCTATATAGTAGTGTTGGAGCCACATTGGTCAGCTTTTTGTTTTAATGCAGCTAGAGTTCTGCATTTCTGAATTGCTTCAGAGCAATGTGATCTGATCTGGACTTATTTGGGGATTCAGCCAAAAGCAGTTGCACAACACAAGTTTAAAACTACAGACTTGCCTTTTACTGTAGTGAAATTGCTATGTCCTGAAAGGAGATTATTCTTTTTTTCTTTTCTTTTTTTAAAGAACCTGGAGATCTTTATACTTGGCTATAAATATAACAAGAGCACTTGACTTCTGGTTTTCAAAGAAAGTGCTAATATTTGGTGAAGTTTTAAAAGTGGCTGTAGTCTCATTCAGTGCTTCATTTTGCCACAAGGAGGAGTGCTTGCTTTGTATAGAGTGACTGGAGTTTTACACTCTGCCCTTCATTGTTAGGAAGATTTTAATCTTTGTGAAATGATACATTTAATTAGTGCATCTCTAGAGCCAGAATTACTTTTTAAATTCTGTGGTCAGCTTGAAGCTTCAAGATGGTGATTAATAAAAATGTAAAATTCCTCCCTGTGGCAAAGCCAGCTAGCGCTGATGGGAATTGTTGTCAAATAAGATATGGAAGGCCAGAAGTTGCCCACCCTTGTCCTAAAGATATCCTACCCTTGAGACTCCAGACTGCAACTTGAGGAGGATTATTCTACTTCTTGCTGTTATACGGAGCAGCAGGTATGAGCAAATCTAGTGCTGAAGTCAGTCATCAACCAGCAGGACTGATTGTGCAAAGAGCTGCCTTAGCATAGTGGGAGACTGGGCTTCAAAAAGGAGTTCCTTGCTTGAGTCTAGCCATTGGCCTAGAAAAATGCATTGCTTTGAATAAAGTTCTCTGTGACTCAGCTTCTGTCTGCAACACATAGGCAATGTAGTCCACCTTACGTGATTAGTAGAAAGATTACAACAAGATGTGAAAAGTGCTGGACACTTGAAAATGCTGAATGTTTTTGACAGTAAACATGAAGATGAGAAAGGGCAGGCAATCTAGAGAGACAGTAAGTGCTCAGGATCTATCTACAGAACAGATTTAAATTGGTTTAGTAATCATTTCCTCATCCAGGAGAATCTTAAGGAGTGTAGTTTGGGTTAAATTAGACACTGGGTTGACCAGCAAGGCTAATCTAGTAAAGGAGACTGAAGATGTGTCTACAGATGGACTTGTATGAAGATGGTGGGATCCTACATGGTATGCAACTAATTTGACACACACTGGGCTACTATGAAGTTTATGTAATATCCTCCCTCCTCAAAAAAGTTAAAGCCTAAGTAGAATGCTGCACTCCCAGGTTTAGAAGGGAGAAAGAATAAAGCACCCCTAGAGCATGAGGATATCCTCATCTTTAAAATGTTTAGTAAACATAAACTGTTAACAGTAGCAGATACAATATTTAACAAGGGAGAATCATGGAATTGGCTGTTCTGTAATCATCAGCTTTCCTTACCTTGTGGGATTCCCTATTTGAAAGCATGCAGGATTTATCCATTCTTAAATGTCCTTGGAAGGTGATACCAATAAACTGCCATGGGTTGTTCTCCTTTTTGTTATTTCTGTTCCACCTTTTTCCCCATACTGGGGCTCAAAGTGATTTACAACAAGTGAAAAAGACGTCATTAATAATCCACAAGATAAAAAAGTTAAAATAAGATTAAACTACAAAAAATAAATAAATAAAGCCAGATGAAAACATAATTATTAAGCACACACACACACACCAGCAGAACACATAGGAATATCCAGTGCATTTTGTAAGGAGATTGCTGCACAAGGTGCTAGTGATGGAATTGAAGTAGAATTACAATTTATGATTCCTCTTCTTTTTGTATGACATCATCACTCATCCATTGCTGATCTGTTGTTATGCAATTATTATCATGCAATTTTGCTTTAAGAGATACCTGCCAATGCAAAATTGCACAATAACCATGGTATGAGCGATGGATGAGTGACATCATCGTGTGAAAAGGAGAGGAATCATAGGTTGAAATTCCACTTCAATTCCTTCACTAGTGCCTCATGCACAATCTCGTAAAACAGACTTTGTGTAGCTTTATATATGAGGCAAGCACTAAGAAGGCCCTCTCCAGTGTCCCCATGTTACATTCTTTGACATAATATAACCCATTTATTGTTCAGAGGAACCTGGAATACATTTATGTAAGAGTGGTTAACTACATTACATCCTAAAAACCCAGTTAGAGTTATTAAGTGCCCACCTTTTACACACTCTGGCCACCAAAACCAGGGGACCAGATGTCCTAATAGCAAAAGAGGACAAGGCACTGCAAAATGTAGGAAATTCAAGGAAAATGTAGGATTATCAAATAAAAGCTCAAAACACTCATACAAATATAAATTCATGCTTATTAGTCATACTCAAAATGAAGGACATTCTGGAATTCCTCCTGGACAGAAGGTTGAAATGTAGGACCTGTCCTGGAAGAGGAGGATGTCTAGTTGCTCTTCCCAAAACTCAGCAGTTTTAAATACATTGCATCAGTGTGGAGATTTGTGTCCTAACTTGTTACTCAGAGGGTCTTCAGAAAAATAAGGGTGCTCTCTCTACCCCTGTAGAAAAGATACCGGTAATGCTTCTGATAATTTCTCTCTGGGCTCTGGAGATGGTTAGAAAAATGTCCTTGCGTTGGGTTCTGTGCCCACATAGAGGTTGCAAGCGGAGGTCAAATGTTCACTGAATCAGCAGCGGTGTCTCAAAATTACAAAAATAGCTTTAGTTTATAGCCTAGCTGTAATGTATCCAGAGGCTGTAGTTACACTGTATGACATATCCACAATGCCAATTAATTTATTTTCAAGTCATGATCATCACTTACCGTAATTTACTTTCAAGTCATGATCATACTTCCCATTGACTATAGGTTAATCATGCTTTAGTGTATCTTCCTTAGACATATAACTTTTCTTCCCCTGCTAGACACATTCCTAAAAGTATAGCAAATAACTAGTGTGTTTCTAGGCACTGTCCTTAATTAAGAATATGACTTTGCTATCTTAGATCTAATTGCATTGTAGAAATAATGCAGTTTGACACAATTGTCATGCTTTAACTGCTATGGTTCAATGCTGTGCAATAATGGTATTTGCAGTTTTACCAGACCTTTAGCCTTCTCTGTCAAATAGTACAAAACTACAAATCCCAGGAATCCATAGAATGGAGCCATGGCAGTTAACGTGGCATCAAACTGCTTTGATTTTGCAGTGCAGATGCAGCCTCAGAAAGTAAGATAAACATTACAATGGAATAGAAAATTTGGTTTAAAAAAACTTTCACAAAATACAATAAAGCATGCAGTGCAAATGAAAATAAAGAAATGGCAACATGTTGAGAACTGAACTGAGGAACATGGGATTCAACAGTGAACATGCTTCCTGTTTATGTAGCACAAAAGGTGGGACCACCACCTTAATTCACAGTGTACTCTTTATTGTGAAATATTGTGTAGGATGTGCAACCGCCACTAATGCAGTAGGACTTGACTGATATTCTTTTGCTGATTGACAACTAAACAAATCCAATAAATAAAGCGTTCCTATCATGGGGTTTTCTTGGCAATTTTTTTCAGAGTGGAGTTGCTATTGCCATCCTCTGAGGTTGAGAGAGAGTGCCCAACATCACTCAGTAGGTTTCCATGGCCAAGCTGGGATTTGAACCCTTGTCTCCAGAGTCGTAGTACAATGCTTAAACAACTACACCACACTGGCTCTCTAATAGTGTAATACAATGTAGTTGCACTGAATCTTGCAGCTAGGCACTCAAATCATGCAATGGCCTTGCCCTCCTCTGCTGGTCAATGATCTGTTCACTACCTACCCACCACCACCTCCTCAAAAGGGGAGCAAGCTTGTTTTCTGCTGCTCCAGAGAATAGGACACAGAACAATGGATGTAAGCTATAGGAAAAGAGAGTCCAGCTAAACATTAGGAGAAACTTTCCTGACAGTAAGAGCTGTTCGACAATGGAACACACTCCTTCGGAGTGTAGTGGAGTCTCCTCCTTTGGAGGTCTTTGAACAGAGTCTGGATGGCCATCTGTTGGGGGTGCTTTGTTGTGAGTTCCTGCATGGCAGGGGGTTGGACTGGATGGCCCTTGTGGTCTCTTCCAACTCTACGGTTCTATGAAAAGTAGAGAGGGGTTTGTGTTCACGTCTATGGGGAGACTGCACTCAAGACCAATTTACACAACCTCTGAAAAAACAGAACTCTTTGCACAACTATTATTATACTACCATAGTTCTTCAATAGAGTTCTGCTAATTTTTTTAAAAAAAAATATTAGATAAGGTTCCTTTTTAAGACAATAGTTTCTTTTTTGTATTTGAAATGTCAGTGTTGCTGTAAAGACAATAACACTTTTGTTTCTGGCTGTGTTTCCCTATTTCTCTCTGGAGAAAGACATTGTGCTGGGGCTGCTGCTGGTAGAGACCTTTTCTAACACAGGACTTTACTGAGCTTTGTATGAAAATAAATGATTTGATGATTTACAATTTGGATGACATGCTTGTTAAAAGTTAGTGAAAGGGCATCCTTAATTAAAGTGGTACAGCACAGGTGACCTTAATAAATATGCCTTCAATATGTGGCTGAAATGACTCATTTCAAGGGAGGATCTGACCTTCTGTTAGAGATCTTTAAAGGCAATATTTAGTATGTGTTAATTTCAGACCTTTAGTTTTGCCTGCTAGATTAATTTCTGTTCTGTGGTAACCACTATGGCTTTGAATCGCATGTGCCAAAGAGACAGTTAACAGGGGCAATTTTCATATCAAGAATACTTATTCTTTAATACAGTCTTGGGTAGTACATCTTTTGTAGTGATATGGGAATTTAAAAGTTTTTCATAAGGTTGATTTTACAACCTTTGCAAAGACAAAACTTCCACCTCTAAGGTACATCCACTACAATTGTTATAGGGCTGCATTTTCTGGAAGCTACACCTGAAGTCCCATTATATTCAATGGCGTAGTAAACTGGCATCCTTTATATAAAATAGCAAAATCAAGATTTGCTTTTTGGAATTTTGGAAGGGAAATACTTTCAAGCCATGGATGGTTGAATTCATGGATGCAGAATCTGTGGATATGTATATACCATGTATATACTAGCTGGGAAAATCTGTGAGTTTTGAAAAGGCATATATTCCAAGCTGTAACCCTAAGGACATAAGTTAATTTTAACTTTTAAATGTGTAAGCAACTTGAGTCCCAGTCCTGGAGAAAAAAGCAGAGTATAAATACAGTGGCAGAGAAGGAAGAAGGGAAGGAGGAGGAGTAAGTAGTACAGTCTGGACTGAAACTATATGTTGTTGGAGAGAAAGTATTACAGTAAAAATTCTTCCCTGGATCTACAGGAACACTTGGGATAAGAGTTGGGAGTTTTGACTTTGCCTCCCATGTTGCTGCCAGCCTGGAACCAGAAATACAGTTACATTTATTATGCCTCTGGGGGACCACCATGCACCGTATTAATTTCCTTCTACATAATCTAATGGGAAGCCAGTGTGGTGTAGCGGTTTGAATGTTGGACTAGGACACTGGGAAACCAAGGGTTAATCCCACTTGGCCATGAAGAAGGCCATGATGGCAAACCCCAACTGCACATATTATGCCAAGAAAACCCTGTGATGAGTCCCCCTTAGGGTCTGCACAAAGTAGGTGTAACACCCTACTTTGGGAAATAAGAAAAACAAGGGAGGAAAAACATAAGGAGGTGATGATAGGCTAACAATCAATGCCAAATGAAGCCCAGAAAACTACTGTATACTAACACAAATCAATATGTATTAACCTTAAATTGACCAATAATGCAAGAAAACATCTACAGACTTATACATAATGTATGAACATTACTCATTGTCACATTGTCACATTCTCTCAGCCTTGGAGGAAGGCAAAGGCAACCCTTCTTTGAAGACCTCTTGCCAGGAAAACCCCACAACAGGTTCTCCTTAGGGTCACTATAAATCAGAAATGACTTGAAGGCACACAACAACAACATAACTGCTGCTGTCTGACTGGTGTGCTTGCAGTACAAATGGAGGTCACTCAACATGCATGTTGTTGTTGCATGTTTTCAAGTGATTTCTGACTTATGGTAAACCTATCACAAGGTTTTCTTGGCAAAAGGTCTTCAGAGGAGGTTTGCCATTACCTTCCTCCAAGGCTGAGAGAATGTGGCAATATCTCCAGTGAGTTTCGATGGCCAAATGGAGATTTGAATTCAGTTCTCCCAGAGTCTTATAGCACAATATTCAAACTACTAAACCATTCTGGCTTTCAACTTGTACGGCCTGTGGCATTCATGGAATAGGATTTCAGCTCCAACTGATATATTTTAAAATTGCAGAAGACTGTGCTTTACATGTGGTTTGGCCTTTAATTTTAAGTTTTTATGAAAAGCCTCTTGGGCTGCATCCACACTGCAGGAATAATCCAGTTTGACACCATTTTAATTGTCATTGCTGAACGCTGTGGAATACTTGGAACTGTAGTTTAACATTTAACCTTTTCTAGAAGAGAGCTCTGGTGCCACAACAAACTACAGTTCCCAGAATTGAGCCATGGCAGTTAAAGTGAATTCAACCTGGAGTATTTCTGCAGTGGGGATGCAGCCTTGGAGATGTTTGAGGGAAAAACAAGGTATCAGTCCTTTATAAAATTCTTGTCTATATGAAAATTGCTTTTGTACAAACCCCAGCAGCACCTCTGAGATTGCTGCTTAGTTCTGTTCTGTGCAAATCTCCATCTTTTAAAATGTGTGTATACATTTTTGATGAGTCCAAATATTTGCTACAGAACTGAAAATATGTCCCTAATGCAAAATTGGTTCATCATCTCAAATAGGGAACCACATGTTTCTGCAAGCCAAATTCCATTAAAAACAGAAAAGAAAGAAATCAAAGCCCTCAAGTTGTCTCTCTAGGAAGAAGAAAGAGGTTGTAAAAGCCTAATAAAGTCAAAAGCTTTTTATTATTCTAAAATGAACTGCTCTGTGCTTCTGACCTTTACATATTGAAGACTTACCTGCCATAAAGATTTAGTCTGGGACAAAATCCCATCACCTCACTCTTTTCTTCTCCAGAATAAAACCTGTCATCACATCTTCGAATCTTTTAAGTCTGCCTCAATACTTGTCGTCTCTTTTGCTTAATAAAAAGGGAGGGAATGGGGGAAAGATGCTAAGCATTAGGTCATCCTTCTCTTTTATGGTGGGCTCTTTTTACTGTGTTTCATGAACTTCTGCTTGTAGTGATTCTGTCAAACATATTTCTGATGAGAAGCTTATTTGAACAGAAACAGAACAAAATAGAAAAGTGAGTCTGCACATGTTGCAAAAGACAATTGCTGGATAAGGCACTAGAGTATCCTTTCGCTAATAAGAACACTGTCTTTAGCTACTATCCACTATTGTGTTGTTTTATTTGCTTGCTTGTTTTGCTTTCTAACTATTTGATGATTATTTTTTTTTTAAAAAAACTGGCTTTGATATTGCTGTTTTAATTTTATACTGAATCATTTTGGAAACAGGTTTGCAGAAGTATTACCCAAATAGTTTGTTGTTATGTGCCATCAATTCAACTCTGACTTATGATGATCCTACTGAATGGTTTTCTTTGAAGGATTTCTTCAAAGTAAGTTTTGCCATTGCCTTTCTCTAAGGCTGAGACGACTTGCCCAAGGTCACCCAGTGGATTTCCATGGCTGAGTGGGGATTTGAACCCTGGTCTCCTGGAGCCCTAGTCTAGCATTCACACTACTACACCACACTGGCTTCTAAATACCAAACATTAATAATGGTGTATGGTATAGGAAAGAGGAGCAGGTAGAGTTAAAAACTAATGTTGCCTCTGCCTTTATTTGTAAACAGTTTTTCTTTTTTCTTCTGTGAGTAGGCCAAGGCTTGAACAATGTTAGTTTAGCAGTGGTTGCTTGTTATAGGGGGAAAGAAGGTGAACGAAAGAGGAGAATAAGGCATGTTTAACAGGGTGGCCACCTACAGATCATCAAACAGAGGAACTACATCACCTTCAAATAGGAGCAAAAGATTTTACGGATTTGAATACAATCTGTCTATACTTATTTACAGAGCCAATATGGTGTAATGGTTTGAGCATTGGACTATGATTCTGGAGACCAGGGTTTTCATCCTGGCTTGGCCACGTAAACCCACTGACCTTGGGTCTCAGCCTGAAAGGATGGCAAAGGCAAACCCCTTCTGCATCTTGCCAAGGAAACTCCATGACAGATTTGCCTTAGGGTCACAATAAGTCAGAAACAACTTGAAGGCACACAACAACAACAAATACTTATTTACAGATGCAAATTTGGAATTACTATGATTTAAACAGAAATACGTTGGCCAGAATCTTCTTGGAGCCTCACACTGGCATAACCTGGATCTACATTTTACAACGTTGTGTCAGGAGGTTTCTAGTAGCACCTTGCATGTGACATTGGATGGGCGGTGCAGTGGCTGGTGGACAGCATGTGAATGCCCCCACACCATTTCCAAATGGCTGCTAACCAGCCATGGAGGTGCACAGGATATTTTGCACATAAATATGATGGCAGAATGTCACTCCATCTGCTTTATATAGCACAGGGATCGGCAAAGTGCAGTCCAGGGGCCACATGTGGCCCTCTATGGCTAGTTTGACAACCCTCAACCCCTTAGATTCCCCAGACTGCTTTTTTTCTGGCCAATAAAAAAAGGAGAAATAATTTTCTATCCTGGAAACCTCCAGCAACATTTTTGGCAGTCTGGGTGGGTCCTGCAGGGTCCCAAGGGCAGAAAATGGATCTCTGGACTTGCCACAGTTTCCCACACTTCTATAAGATCTTGACCAATATGGCTTACCATATGACAACATAATCTATGTGTCTGATGTCCAGATTCTATTACTAATAGAGCTGAAGACCCTCAGCTCTTTCTTCTTATAATTATTTTAGTCAATGTTGGGCTGCACAGCCCTTCAAATAGAAGACTGTTCTGTGAAAGAAAAAACATGGTTACTCTAAGAATATGCAGAGATTGGATGAAGTTATTTATATCATGTCAAAGTGGTTCTCTGTCCCTTATGACAATATGGAAATGATACAGAAAGCTGAACTAATACCCTGATTCCTGATAGAAATTTGAAAATTTGCATAGCAAAAATGAAGCAATTCAGAATGTATCCTCATACAGCTATAGTACTTACCACTATTCTCATGCTCTCCATCAGTCCTGATTTAGCTGGGACAGTCCTGATTAACCATTTGTCACCCCACTTTTTCAGCTGCTTTTAAAATGTCCCAGTTTCTCTTTCTTCCTCCCACTTTCCTCCTTTGTCCTCAGCTTACTTCAGTTGCTGCAAACTGACTTCAAAGTCAGAGTTAGTTTACATTCAGCATGGAGAAGAGAGGAGGAGGGACAGAAAGTTGCCCTACCAAGTAGGCCTAAGTAAAAGTAAACTGTTGCAGCCTCTCCAATTTGTGTGCTCATCATTATTAATGTTTGCCATCTTGACCATGCTCTGATGTTGCTTGGTCACACATGTCCCAGTTTTCATTTGTGAAATGTTGGAGGATATGCATTCAGAATGTTTGGTTTGGTATCTGTGCTGCCCCAGACACCTCTATCACCAGAAAAGACTGAAAATGGGAGACATGCAGATCTTTTAATAAAATAAGAGGCTTAAAATGTACCACCAAAATGCTGAATATGTTTCAACAGTAGCTAGAAATCAGACAAAGGGGTAGGAGTAGGGGGGATGGCTCAGGATGAATAGATTACTGGGGTGGGTGGGAATTGAACCACATTTTATGTTCAGCACTGATGTAATGGTTTGAACATTGAAGTATGACTCTGGAAACTGGGGTTTGAATCCTGGCTGGGCTATGTAAACTCACTGGGTGACCTTTGGCAACTGACACTCTCTCAGCCTCAGAGGATAGCAATGACAAACCTCTTCTGGAGAAACTTGTCAAGAAAACCCCATTAAGCCTTAGGGCCGCCATAAGTCAGAAATGACTTGAAGGCACACAACAAGTGCAAACTGAACACATGAATTTTAACTCATAATAAAACTTGAACACACAAACACAGATTACATTAACTGTGCTCTGGATATTACACAGCCTTTCATTCATGTATCTCTATTTCAGATATACAGTATATTTATTTACCATTCTCTTGGTTCCTGCCATGAAGCTGAAGGAAGGAAGGGACCTATCTTTTGTATAGACACAAATTGCCTTCCTGAGCCTTTGAGCTATCCTTTAATCTGTTACTATAATAATTTAATACAATCTTATATTCTATAGCATGGTCTTGAATCTAAATAAATAATAGTTTGTGTATGCATTATGCCTTTCATTCTTCAGTTTAATTCTGAAAGAGCAGTTGATTGATGTGAATCCATAGAGAAAGATATTAAAACACGGTTGCTCTTTGTAGCAGTTACCATAAGAATATGTACAGCTCTACAGACAACTGTAAATGAAAGTTCAGATAGACATAGAATATTATTGTCGTTTTTTATTGTCTAGATTGAATTCTGACAGTGAAAAGATGCGAAGTGAGTCAACCCTAGTTCACACTAAACATTGTACAAAATTTAGAGAGAACCACTAGCCAGACTGGCTGGAGGATTCTGGGAGCTATAGTGGAGAAAAGTAAAGTTTTAAAAAGTAATGTTTTAAAGCTCTGAATAGAAGTAATACCTATGTTCAGAAGGTGAATAGAAAGAGATTCTTGCTGGAGGGCTACTGTTTGTAATCAATGCAAGGTTTATTAGGAAGAGGTTATCATCGCCTTCATTTGAGGCTGAGTGTGACTTGCCCAAGGTAATCCAGGGGTTTCCATGGCTGAGTATCTAGTCAAGCATGCCAACTATTACACCACACTGGTTCTTTAAAGGCATGGTTATAGATCCTTATTCACCCTCCCTGCCTGTAGATTGTCATTAAATCTTCTGGTATATCAGTTGTAATTTAATAAGAACATTGTTCAAAATCAATTATGAACAATAAAATTGATCTCAGAATCATTTCAAGAATACAATTAGCTTACCAATGGCAGAATCAACAAGATGTTAAGAATAATGGTTGGTAAATAATATAATTAGTGCAGTTAAACCTGTAGTCACAGAGCTTTTGGTTAGGGCAGGGAAGGAAAATGTCATGTGTTCTAGGCATGCAATCCTATACTCACTTAAATGGAAATATAATTTAACTCAATTTGAAATGGTTGGGGATCATGCAGCCTTCCAAATGTTGAACTGTAACTCCCACCATTCCTCCTTTCTGGGCTCTGTTGGCTGGTGCTGATGGGAATTGTAGGCCAACAATAATGGGAGAGCTACGTGATTCTCATTCCTCCAATAGGATTTACATCTAGTAGGTTATCAACAGATTGTATTGTAAGCACTTGTTCCTGGAAATATTTATTATTTATTTCATTTTATTTATATCTTGTCTTTCGCCCAGCACAGCACTTAGTTAATGTGTTATTGGAATAAAATAAATAAACAGCACTTTTTTGTCTGTGTACTGAGTGACATGACCTCACTTTATTTGTTTTCTTATTGTAATTTTTTTAAAATAATAATAATAAAAATAACATATTATAGAATCTGACAACTAATCCCAAATGTTAGGTATCTGACAGTGATGTGAGAAAACAATGCTTTGTTGCAAATCAGGAGACTGGCATGTCAAACTCTGCCTTTAGAACACAGTTGACCCTGGAACAAGACCTCCTGGTTGACTGACAGCTTTTAACTTCAGCATGTGAGATTAGCTGACCTTGTTTATCCAAGATCCACCTGAGAGACAGCAGACATGCCCATGTCTATTAAGTCTCATGCGGTAAATGTTTGCTCAGGTATCAGAGATCAAGTTGAGTTGAAGGATAATAATATCCATTTGGTCTCAGTTATAGGTCCTTGAAAACAATGGTTGGATGGGCTCACATCAGTCAGAGACTAATGGAACAATTAATGGTAGAGTGATGTATTGAAACAACAAAGTTGATTCCAATTAACGTTCCACTCAAAATATCAACAGCGATTGAGACACATTTCTCTGCCTCAGATTTTGTGTTAAACCCACCCCCAAATGTTAGTCTTTGGGGTCCTCAATATACATTTCAAGACTGCTTGAATCAAGACTTTATGGCTACCATTGGAATGTTCCACATCATTGGTTCATCCCATGTATTGGCAAACACTCTTGACTTGGCTTTCTTAATTGGAAAGGAAGGTAGTGTTCTTGGAGTGGGAAATTTTACTCCCGTGTCATGGTAAGATCAGATCACCTCCTGTTGAGTGTGGCTGGATCAGACACCCGTGCGGGCTCAGACTTCTAGGGAAAGAAATCCAAAAAATCTGGAGGGCTAAAAGTTGCAAACTCTTGTAGGATTTCTTTGCTTTGAACCACAAAGAGTGTCCACAAGTTGAAAATTCATTTTGGTGGTCTATACATTAGTTCATTTTGAATAAAGACCCAATCACAAATCTCACAGTGGGGAAGCAGACGGGAGCTTCCCGTGCGCCGCGGGTCGGAGCGCCAGCGGAGCTCAGCCTCCGCACTGCGGCGCACCTCTGGTGAATCTAAAAGGAGCTCCAAATTGGTGCTCCTTTTAGATTTCAGGGAAAGTGCACCCTAAAAGCGGCGGGCGCACTTTCCCTGACTCAAACGGCGCGGCGCGTGCGGTCGCCACGGCGTGAGGTCATCCCCGGAGCGCTGGCCGTGCGAACAGCTGGTGACTCCAAGGGCGACCTCAGGAAGAGGAAGGGGCCATCTGCCGAGACCCACAGTGGAACAAAGTGGTTTAAAATCAAAGATGTTTAAATCATAAACAACTCTAGGATGACATAACGTATAATAACATTTGTGGAGTCGTCACATTACTTAGTTAGAGATTGGAACGTTAGGTTTAAAAACTAATGACTTAATACTGATAGTATTGGGGAAATTGGTTGTAGGTAATGTTAATTTGTCTCAGTGTTCAATAATTTGTCGATTCATTAAATTGTAAGTTTTAAAAAGAAATCCTGGGATCTATAAACAATGGCAGTTATACTTGTTAACAGCTATCCCATAGTGACACCTTTTTCTTATTGGACTCCTGCAAACATGCTGTTTTTAACATTTTCAAGTATCCTTTCCCAGTGGCTGTTTCCAGATGCATTAGAGTACAAATCCTTCAATTTGAGTGATAACTCAGGATGATGAGATTTGTACTGCAAGGCATCTGGAAAATGCTAGGTTTGAGAAGGTTGACCTAAAACATGGGTTCTTCTAAAGCATGGGTTCTATCAACATGTTCAGTTAAATTGTATTTGTCTGTACAAAGGTAACATTTTCTTTATTACTCCTCCTACATGTATGATATTCATAGATAACTCTTTAAACATGAGTTGCCAGTCTCAGCTGGAAAAGGTAAATAAGGTATGATATGTTTATTCTAGGAGTGAAACAGATGGGCCAAATGAAGTGGTTTCAAACTGCTTTAAAAGCAGGACATTTAGATGATGCATGCCTCCAAAGTAGGCAGAAACTGGATTGAAGCCATGTTCTGGGGTTAAAACCCAGAGCAAAAAGAAGCTGGGATAGTCTGAGCCCAAAAAATGCGTACCATTGACCCTGCATGTAAGATGCAAGAGCAGTTCTAAAGGAGTGATCTACCCTAATCCTAACCCTAAAGCTGTATATATATGCACTGGTGCAGGTGCACATTTAAAAAAGACAGAGCTGGTGTACCCAAGCCAGTGTAGACAGTTGGGTTTGACCCACTTCCAGAAAATGCAGGGTCCAGCTGCTTTTTCCTGCCTGTCTGTTCCACCTCACAGTTAGATTACTACTCAAAATGGTGGTCAATGGACTGTTGTGCCCCCTTAGAGCCATAAGCTGCTGACCTATGGTGAGTTTTCAGGAAATAAATAAACAGTCAATGAGCACAAATATGGTACTAGTGCTTGGCACTTTAGGAGGAAAAATCCCGAGAGGCACTGAGTTTAGAGTACACCAACCCAGTGAAATACTGAACTGCAGCTATAACTTACTAAAAAGATCAGCTGGTGAATCAAGGGTGAAGAATTAATTATCAGAAATGTTTGAGTGCCTCTGAGAGTATGCAGAACATTTCTGCACTGTTGATTAACTGCATCCTTTAACTCTTCTCTCACATAGGAACAAGAAGTGTGGTCTGTAAAATTCAGCGCTAGAGCACATATTTTGAATGGAAGGGCAAAGGGTCCTAAGTTCAATCCCGACCATTTCCAGTTTTTAACCCTACTGGATCTACAGCCCTCTTCCCCTTGACACACCCCATCCAATGAATAACAAGACAAAACATGTTACTACAGAAATAGTGGGTGGTTTTAACCAGCTATGTTTCATTAGGCACAGAAAGAAACAAGTCTTTTTCTAAACATAACATCAGTAGTTTATTAAACTAGCTGTGCTTCATGTGGGGAGGGTTATTAATTAAGATATTGTTAACTTTAATTAATAATTTCCTAGCTCTGAGTTTGTTGATAGTGGTAATAAAAATATATAACTCCTTACACATATTTTTCCTTCACCAGATGTGTTTGTTATTCACTGTTTCAGCTGGTAACCCCAAGAAACAAATCAATTTGTCCCTTCTCAAGGAAAAAATTGATTTTGCAGAGGTTGAACCATTAATTTGTCAACCTCTATCCAATATCTTTGTCCAGCGTTTAAATATTTATGTACACAGATACTTTTAACAACTCTGCACCTTGGCCTTCTCAACTAGTCTGTCCCTAAGCCAGTTGAAAAACAAGAAAACATGACTATGTTCAGGATGGAGGCAAGTCTCATCAGAACTTGGCAAGATTTCTTGTTTGGATTACAGCTCCCAGAGTCTCCCAGCCAGCTACTAGTATATAAATGTAATGTTTCCAATCTCTTCAGAATTCTGAGACTTGAAGTCCAAAAACTAATTTTTCTAAGGTCTGAATCTTTCTGTGTTTGACCACATGGTGTCTATACATAATATACCTCAATCATTTGAAGAACCTTGAGTGTTAAATATTTTCCTATCTGATCTTAATATCTCAATTGCCTTTTAACTGAAAGGAGGCTCAGCAACTACATGGTTGCTTAACACCTTGAGTTGTAGATGGAGTTCTTGTTTTCATTTCTTTTTTAAAAAATAACTTCAGCACACCAGTCACACCATCCTTTCCCATTTAAGTGTTGTTGTTGTTGTTGTTGTTAGAAATGGCTACATGCCAGTTGATACCACCATGTATATTAATTCTGTAGAGTTTATAAAGGTTACTTTCTGAACTACAGCTCCCAGAATCCCCCAGCCAGCATGGCCATTCTGGCTGTAAGGCCAAGCATCTTTTACAGCCAGAAGTGTTTCATGTTCTAGGTTAGGAAATAAGCCTTCCGCTTCTAGCTTTGGTTTACCTTTGTGGAAGATAGAAGCCCACCATTTGGATATTTATTTAAGAAAATAAATATTATCATTTCAAGCGTTGGTAGCCTTAGGGAGAGGAGGTGGGATACACCATTGTGTAAAAAGTGTGTGTTTAATGCAACTCTCTCCACTTGAATGTTATTTTCCTTCACAGTCAGACAATTGAATTTAAGAAAACTCCACTTCCCTTGAGCAAACAACAATGGTTGCTAATGCTACTAATGGCTCTGCAGGGAGAGCTGCAACTTTAGTGCACTGCAGTGACTGACTGGATGGTTTGTTTATTATCCTTATGAGCCTGTATGTCCTATCCACTCCAAGCTGTGAGAGCCAGGATTCTTTTGGAGGGTCCAAGTTCCTTTCAGCCCTAGTGTTAGAAGGCAGAAGTTTGAGCAATGTTTTGTTCGAGACATTGGAGGCCTGTGAAGGTGTGGGAAGGTCTCTTTATAGAACAGATCATAAAGCCAGAAGTGCCAGTTAATCTCTGCAAGGCATTTTAGGCTTTTGGCTTTTGGATACCCAGTTTAATATGTGAACCATGCTGATTACCAGTCCTGTTTCAATGTTTTCTGCATGTTACTCCAAACCAAAAATAAACATGATTCCCAAATATCTCTCCCTCGCTATCCCAGATCAGTTGTGGGATTTTGTTTTGTTTGTTTTTGTTTTTTTAATTAAAGATTTCCAAACAATGCAAAACAATAAGTTTAACAAAGGAAAAATAAAACAGCAAAACAGCAAAATATAGATGTGATTTTTTGTTATGAAAACAGTACACATGTTTTTTAACCAACAGTTTTGTTTTTTGTTTTGGTCGCACATGTTTTTATCCAATTTTTCTAAGTTTTGATAAAAACTCTAGGGATGTTTCTTCTTTTTAATGCATCTGTTTTCAAGTGATGGGGAGGATAATACAATTTCTAGGATATTAAATTAATTCTGTATTGACTTCTTCCTTAAAAAAAAAGAGGGGAGAAAAATACTTTCAACACAATATGAATGTCATGCTTGTATGGAGTGGAACAGCTTTCACTCATGAACCTCTCAAATGGTAGAATGGATACCCAGTAATGTTTTTTTTAAAAAAATGCCTTAAAGTTCATCTCATCTGCTACAATTTGTTATGTATTAACCTTGTTGGTTTATTTATTTCTCAAAGGACATTACCACACGAGTCACTTTCTTTCTGCAATTGTGTTAGTTAATGAAAATAGAAACACACCAGTTTGAGAGTGACCATTATCACACGTCTCTACAATTGTGCAACTGGGGCTGTTTCTGCTATCGCTTTCTCTTCCATATTCCCCATTAACCCTGCCCTGTGCCCTACCCTGTATGCCTTTTGGGTTTTTAAATTTTAATTTTAAATTTTATTTTTTTTAATGCAATCATAGAGCTATGGGAATGCAATGTAAGTTTTTAAAAGAAAAGAAAAGACTTATAGAAAAAAATAAAATAAAGGAAATTAGTCTTCTTGGGAATAGTGAAGGGAAGGAGGAATGCTGAGAAGGAGGAGGCACTGACACCAGGTGACTGCTGATATTGGAACTGCTGGTGACGTTTCGCATCTGAAGACTAATAGGAGTGCAGCGTGATTGGGAGCTTATTGATGGGTTTCCCCTGTCAATGAAAAGGGACACCCTACCCATACTTTGGAGACACAGCAGCTTTGGGTTGCAGGTGACATTGTGCTATAAGTATCACCAAAGGTGCAATTTTCTGACTTTAATTGCAGTTTAAAAGCCACATGTGATCATCTCCAAAGTCTACCCTGCACTTCTGTGCATTATTCAAGGCAATTTACAACCAGAAAATGCAGCAGTTAAACCACACAGTAGTACACTCACAGCAGAATTTTGGGGAAATGTCTTTTCTAGTCTATATATTCCAGAACTCTCCTCCCAGCATTGCCCTCTTGGCTGGGGGATTTTGAAGCTCACAGTCTAAAAATTAACTTCCAAGCTTTGATTTCCAGCACAATGCTTTATATGGCTATGCATGTTTCTATGTATGTTTAGACATACTTCTGTCTTTCCACTGGCAGGTGATGATGTTTTTATTTAGACAGGCTCTTGGCTTTTAATTATGGAGTTGCAGTGTGTGAAGTGGTGTGCTGTGTGTGTATGTGTGTGTGTATGTATGCATAGCCATCTTTTCTTGAAACTGTGTTTTAAATATGTTTTAAGTGTTTCATGTTTTTAAGAATGCTGATGTTTAATTTATTTTTAATTTTTGTAAGTTAATGTTTTAGTTAGACCATGTAAAAATTATCATAAGCTGTCTTGGATCCCATTTAAAGAGAAAAGTGCGATAAACAAACAAACAAACAAACAAAGTCTATTCAGGAGTAAGCCCTACAGAATTCAGCAAGGATTATTCTTATCTAAGTGTGTATATATCAAGCACACAGTAGCATTCAAATGATATATCAACACAATTAAAATAGGCTGAAAACTGTGTAAAAAAGGAAACAGCAACTAGAAATTGTGTTCAGGATAGACATTACCCCACTTGGGATTTTACTCTAGATATCTAATAGTCCCATAATCACAAATGTGTTCTCTCTAGGACCCACCTGCTGAACATTCAGTGGGCTGCGGCACATAGAAGACCTCCAAGTTTTGAAAAGGATTTTCTATACACCATTTGAAAATGTTTAACAGTAGGCTGCTCATCTTTTAAACAAACAAATAAATAAATAAATAAATAAAATTGCAAATGTTATGGAACACCTACTAAGGAATATCAAAGAAGAACATGAAAAGGCAGGCTTAATGCTGAAAATAAAGAAAACAAAAATAATGACCACCGAGGACCTTCACAAGTTCAACCTAGACAATAAAGAAATAGAAATAGTAAAGGAATTGTAAATTGACCTAGGGTCAAACATTGATAGAAATGGGGACTGCAGTCAGGAAATCAGAAGAAGACTAAGAATGGAGAGGTTGGCTATGAAAAACTAGAAAAGATTCTAAAATGCAAAGACATACAACTCAGCACAAAAATCAGAATCATACAAGCCATTGTATTCCCTATTACCATGTATGGATGTGAGAACTGGACAGTTTGAGATGTGGTGCTGGAGAAGAGTGCTGAGGATCCCATGGACAGCCAAAAGGATAAACAAGTGGGTCCTAGAAACCTCTCTAGAAGCCAAGATGACCCAATTGAGACTGTTGTACTTCAGGCATATCATGAGAAGAGAGGACTCTGTGGAAAAAACAATAATGCTGGGAAAGGTGGAGGGAAGTAGGAAGAGAGGGAGGCCACATGCTAGATGGATGGACTCTATTAAGGAGGTCATGGGTCTGGGTTTTCAGGAATTAAGCAAAGCAGTAGAGGACAGAGAGTCTTGGAGATGTCTCATCCATAGGGTCGCCATGAGGTGAGATCGACTCGAGGGCAGTTAACAACAGCAAGACTGTAGGGTTAGATTGCAGACCAATGTTGGTTCTTTAAATTCCCATCACAAAGCAATTTAAGATGGCAAGCCTCTTTCCACATATATGGGAATAAGTCCCTTTGAATGCAGTGGTGCTAACTTCAGAGCAGGCCTATGTAGGATTGTTCTGTAAGTCTTGTTCATAAAATGTTTTTTTCAACTGGGAACCTGTGGCTCTCCAGCTGTTGTTGGATCCCACTTCCCATCTGCCTTAAGCAACCTTGCTAATGGTTCTGAATTTGGAATTCACCTGCATCAAAAGCACATCCCTCCTACTTATGTTTACTACGAGCTTTGCCCAGTCTAAATTGCTGTCTATAGTATGTTCCTCCTAAGAAAAGCCCAATGAATAAATGACAAACAGGGATTTGGGTTTGTGTTTCTGACATAATTTTCCTGAATACTTCAGATAAACTGTTTCAGTAATTTTAGAAACAGCTGTGCAGTGAGAGAACAGGATCTCACCATAAAGGACAATAGTTCTTTTAAGCCAAGAGGTGCATCTACACTGCAGAAATAATACAGTTTAACACCACTTTAATTGCCATGGCTCCAACATACAGAGTCCTGGGATCTCTAGTTTTGTGAGGCACCAGCACTCTACAAATCCCATGATTCCAGAGGATGGAGCTACAGCACTTAAAGTGGTGTCAAACTGCATTATTTCTACAGTGTAGATGAGTCCCTACTCATATGGTTTAAAATGAATGTACAAGGGACAAAGAACCTGTGGAATATGAATGTACTGATGCTATACTGCTTTTTATAACAAAAAATTAAAAGCAATTTTAGGAAAGGGTGTTTAGTTATGTTTCCTTGTAATATACAAGGAATTAAGGGAAGACAAAACACAATTAAGAATGTACAAAATTTTACAAAGCACCCTGCAAGTTATGTGTTTAGGAGGCCATTCTGACATTTGGCCAATGCTTCCCAAAATTCTTCCTTAAAAATTTGTGGGCAGCTTCATATTGACAAGAGGAGGTTATTCCTTGCTGAGTAAGGGTCAGTGATGAAACTATAGGCATGATTTTCCAAATATCACTCCTCATCCTGTCGTTGGAGCTTGAAAATATTCTTTTTTGCAACTATACTCCCCAGACTCCCCTGTCCAGCTGAAGCAGCCATGCTGGCTGGGAGATTCTGGGGGTTGTAGCCCCCAAAGTAACATTTCCAAGCTCTGTCTGCCACCTCCACCACCAGTGCCACCCACCCCTCCTTTTTGTAATTGCGTGTCAGACCAAGTGCACTTCCAAATGTAAGCACTGTTGGCTACAAGGAGAGTGCAACGAGATAATCCATGTTTTCAACATTCATAGGCTACTCTTTTCACAGGCCGTGGGCCGTACTTTATTAGGTTGAGCAGCTCTGGGTCTGCAAGAAAGACCCGGGCCTTTCTCATCGGTATGAGAATGGCCCAATGAATGGTTTCCAAGTGTTTACTCAGCATTTGTCTCGTGGCTCATCAGAGGAATGGGGAGGGGGGAGTGCCGACAGATCTTTTGTCCGACTGAACTGCCTGATGTGTTATGACAATGTTCCATGAATATGCAGAATGGCAGAAGGGATTAGGACCGGTACAATTCCCCCCAGGGCCCTTTCTTTTTTTCATTTTCTTTCTTTCTTTTTTTGCCTAGGATGTTCAGAGCTTTAAGGATGACCTGTTCACAGTTAGGGCACTAAACATCAGATTTTCATGCAGATAGGGGTGTAAAAATCCCACACTTGTCCAAAGCTGTTAACATCTGACTTGAAGGTCAGCCAGTCTTATCCACTGTCCTTTCTTTATAATTTTCCAACTGGCAAAGGCAGTCTGATCAAATGCTTTGTTTTGCAGGACACATAGAGATGTCTGTGTCTAGTATGAATGGCTGATCATGAAGTCCAAGGCAAAGATGGTGAAACTGCTGCACTCTCTGAGCAGACTTCTTGACTTCTGTTGTTACACTTCCATGTGTTACTCTATGATGCTGGATTTATCTGTCCCAGAGCTTGGAAGTATTACCTGGAAGGAGGATGGGGGGGGGGAATTATGAGGGATAACCAACAAAAAAGATCCAATTCACATGGAATCATGAGAACTTATGATTTCTTTCATTTAACATTTGATTTTGCTTGTACTGTAATTCCTCAGGGTTTTTTTTTTTTTAAAGAAAAGAAGACTGAAACTGAAGGTCACATAGGGTGGTTATATGTATTTCATCCTCTTTGGTAAAATAGTCAAGGCTTTGAATTAATGCTGACTCTGCTATTTGGATTCTCCTGAATCTATCAGCTCCTTCACATATCACCATCCTTGACACTTCTGAGCAAAGCCTGGAAAAATGGGTCTTTATAATACAATTCTCAATACCCATTGTTAGTTTTGTGGATTCTTCAGGTTGTAGTCCAGCAAGTAACTTTCCCAAGTTTTGATTCCTAGGCACTATAAGGAGACTTTTCCTCTTTGAATGTTGTTGTTAACTGCCTTTGAGTTGACTTCAACGTACAATTACCCTGTGGATGAGACCTCTCAAGATCCTTTAATCTCAATCTATCTGCACAGCTCCTACAGGCTGAGACCCATCTCCTCCATCATCCTCTTGTTCTACTGCCTTCCACCTATCCTAGCATCAATTACATTTTCTAATTATTCATTTTTTCTGCATGATGTGGCCAAAGTACCATATCCCCAATTTAGTCATCCTGGCTTCCGGGGATAGTTCAGGCTTGATCTGTTATAGAACCCATTTGTTTGTCTTTTTTTTGCCATCCACAGTATTCTCACCACTCTTTTCCAGCACTGCATCACAAATAAGTTGATTTTATTTCAATCGGCTCTGATAGAAATTTCTGTCAGTTTTTCCCACTGTCCAGCACTCACATCCATACATGGTGATGGAGAATGCAATGGCTTGGATGGCCCTTACTTTCATGTTCAGAGTTATATCTTTATGGTCTTGACCAGTTGTTTAACAGCTTCCTTTCCCAATCCTAATCGTCTTCTTATTTCTTGACTGCAGTTTCCATTCTAATCAGTATTTGATCCAAAGTATGGAAACTCTTTGATTGTTTCAATGCTCTCATTATCTAGGGTAAATTCTTATAGATCTTCCATGGCCATTATTTTTGTTTTCTTAATGTTGAATATTAAGTCTTACTTGGCACTTTCCTCCTTGGCTTCTTCAGTAATTGTTCCAGGTCTTTGTTGGTTTCTGCTAATAATACTGTCATCTGCATATCTGAGGTTGTTAATGTTCCTTCCTCCAATCTTCAGTCCCCCCTGCCTCTGAGCCTGCTCTTTGTAAGATCTTTTCTTCATACAGGTTGAATAAATAGGGTGATAGCATGTAGCCTTGCCTGACCCCTTTGCCAATTCCAGCCTCTTATTCTGAATACACGTTATGCATCAGGACAATCAAATGTAGTGGCCCTCCATTTCTTTGCGTGCATCCCATAGCTTTTTGTGATCTATACAGTCAAAGGCTTTGCTGTAATCAATAAAGCACATTTCCTCTTTGATAAGTTCTTCCAAATGCATGATTCAATCATTTTCCATTTGCTAAAATCTTCTGTTTTATCCTTTCTGAGTATGCTCCTTTGATATCCAGATTTCCATGATATTCAGAGTTCAGTGGTGTCTTTACTTAGCTTGGGTAATGAAAGGCCAGATATGAAGATCAGAATTTTCAGTTCAGTTTTCAGGATACTTAATAAAGCTCAACATTCTGGCAACTTTAACCGTTGTAATGTCTTGATTTTAACTTTTTGTAAAGTGTTTGCAGAATCCATTTATGTGTTCATTTGATGTTAAATCAGCTTGGTTTTTATTTCTATCATTTTTGTTAGTAGGCTTTATGTCCTTTTCTGTTTTTCTTTGGGAGCTGACATTTTTAATTACTCTCAGTGCTTCAGGAGTGACACAACATTGGGGGCACTTTATGACATTTAAACGCCTGGACTCAGCTGCCTAGTACTGCTACAAGGAGCTCATTCCCACTATGATTTACATCAATTTACTGATCACTTTATATGTGTCTCATTCCCATTTGAAATGGTTTCAGATGCGACTGCAATCATTCGGAGTCACTTTGAAGAGAGACAAATGCAATAATAATAATAATAATAATAATTGCTCTTTTCAGACACTAGTTTTTTGGCAGTTCTTTTGAAAAAAATCAATTCAGAGGAGTGTTCAACCAGTGGGAATGATGGATCTGATTCACATCTTGCCAAAGTCCAGCTCTCTGAAGTTGAGGGTGGTGAGCTGGGCTCCCTTGGCCTTGCAAGCCCTCACCTGGCAGAGCAGGGCCCTGCTTTCAGAGACCCAGCTTTGGGGCTGCTCTGGTCATGGAGGACATAGGTGGCCTGAGGGACAAGCCTCCACTGCTGAGGGATCAGGCACTGGGTAGCCCCTCTGGGCTGGGCTGGTGCAGATGCTGGGAGCCCTGTGGGCAGGGGATGGCAGGCAGGAACTCCCCTGGTCTGCCCCCATTGGTTCACCACAGCACCAGCCCTGCAAAGCCGCCTCTTCCACTGCTGGTGATCTGAGCCTTCCATGCTCCTCCCTGCGACCCTTTGGCTAAGAGAGGCCCCACTGGGGTGGCCTGGGGGGCAGGACTAGACCCTCGGCCTCGATTGATTCCGTGACCCCCAATGTCAATACAGTTTGCAAACCTGTGTAAATGTAAGTGGGAATGAGCCCAAGGTAAGCCTGAATTTGCTAAATGAATCCTACTTGGGTTCCATCAGACCATGACTCAGCTCTGCATGGGGCCTCATTTCGTCAAACCACAGCCTGATTCAACATTTTAGAGGACTCCACTGTCTAGCCCAGAGGAAGGAAAACATTGACTGTCCAGGAATTTTGGAGTTCAACTCCCCCAAACCCCAGCCAGTCATCATGAGAGGTTAGTTTGGAGGTCTAAAGTTTTCCTACCCCTGCTCTTGACAATTCAGAATTTAGAGAGTTTGTCTTGTGGCTGTGTGTCTTCAAGTCATTTCCAATTTACCCTAAGGAGACTCTATCATGGACTTTTCTTGGCAATCCCCAGAAGGGCTTTACCATTGCCATCTTCTCACGTTGAGATAGAATGACTTGCCCAAGATCACCCACTAGGGTTACATGGCTGAGCTGGGATTTGAACCCTGGTCTCCAGAGTCATAGTCCAACACAAACCTCTACACCATGCTAGGGGGTTATCTCGATTTGGTTAATAGAATAATTTTGTCTTTGGTCTTTATCTCTTTAACCTGGTGGATTTCTATGGTGCAATCTCATAAGTCTTCCATCAAATCTAAACTTCTTGCCTGATTTGGAATCTTAGCAGAAATCTGCAAACACCAAATATCTTTCTATTGACAGTATTAGTGGCCAGAAATATGGCTCTCTAGCCACTGCTCTTTGGCTTTGTAATGGAGATGAGCACCGCCCCCTATGGTCAGACACGACTTGACAACCTTGTCAGTGGGGAATACCTTTACCTTTTTAAAATATCTGAATAAATTTGACAGCAATAACAGCTAATATCTTAAACTTATCAGAGCTGACATTCATTAGCAATCGACAAGTGGCCAGGTTTGATAGGCAACTTGCAATGCCATTAAGTGCATTTTATATTAACTTCATTTAGCCAGTCAGAAACACAGATTTCACCCTCTGTCACTAAATTTTAATTCAATAAATTGGAATATCAACATTCAGAAGCAAATTTTGCCATTCAGATCCAAATGCTGACATTTTGAATTTTTTGTGGAGTCATCTCATCTCTAAAGGGCAGTTTACCTTGCATGTACAAAGCTATTTAATACCAATGAGCTAGACACCTTAATAGATTCCCCTTATATAAGTAACTTTTCATATTTTATTTTCACTCCAAGGAAGGGCCACTGTAATCATTCTCCTTTTGCAGTGAGTGTGGGTTTCAAAAGAAAGAAAGAAAGAAAGAAAGCTCTGTTTTTGGAAATATGCAACCTCCTGTAGCCAATCATTGTTTTATGGGATAGTAATTGAATTTGTGGCATCCCACGTTCCTTTCAATCTCATTTAAACAGATGCATCAATATTCCATGAAGTAAAGCAAGTCCAAAGCTATCTCTCAGGAAAGTTATTTAATGCATTCGAATTTCCCCATTCAATTCTTGTTGTTCACAATTGGAAACAGAGCAATGGAGACACCTAGCTAGATCGGTGGGCTTTGGGATCTTGGTTTCTAAACCACTGAACAATTTCAACAAGAGCTTCAACGTAGTAGCTGCAGGCGTGAGTGCATTTAAAATTTGAGACAGGGAAGGAAATGTACCCTGACACACAGATTTTCAAAGCCTTGGAGGCAGGAAAAGCCCATCTTGTTACAAATGAACTATATTGCTACTGTCAAAAAAATTAGATTGAGAAATGAGACAAGTGGCACAAGATTACAACGAAGGATATCTTACTTAATGGCTTAAGCGCCTAGAAGGTTTACCACCAGCATCATTAGGGTGGGCTAACAGATAAGGGCACTAAGAAATCCAGTACAAATATAAGTTGCTCAGGTTTAGAGACCAGAGTTCTCTTTCTTGATATTGGAAGGAAGCTGCCTTAGATCACTTTGGTCCATGGAGCTAATTTTATCTCTTTGGGATTTCAAACCAGTCTTTCAGAGTGCAGCTTGGAAACACCAAGGGTCAAACTTGGGAATATTTTGGATGCAAAGGATGGCCTCTGTTCTGCAGTTATAGCCCTTTCTGATAAATAGTAACCTCTCACTTCCATTTCCCATCTCAGAAACAATGATAAATAATCTGCATCTTAATGCCATTGTTCTGATATACAGAAAAATAGGTTTCTTCACATGGATGTGCCCTTCCATTGCTCTATATGTTAAAAATACTTTCCTCCACAATACAATTTGATTTGATGATGGAATCTTGATTCAGGTATCTGTAAGCAAATCAACAGACAGGGATCTAGCTATAAGATGAGAAGCAAAATTAGTCATTGCCCCAATAGGAATTCTGGCCCCAATAAACTTTCTCTTCAGTCCTCAGATTTCTAGCATTGCAGTAACCTAAAACTTCAGTTGAGAATTTAGAAATACTGTTTAGGTATCCAAAGAAAAGGGGCAAACTAGAGGAATGCAAGCACAGAAAGAAAAAAAAAGAGTTCTAGGTATGAATGATTTTCAATGTCTCACTCTCTGGAATGCTATAAATGTAGGAATTGAAGGAAACTTTCGGGAGGGGGATTTTTATTTGTGGGGCAATACTCTCATTTTTTCCCTCTCCCCACTCTGTAGCTACACTCTTGGAAACAGTGCATATAAGGGGGGGGGGGGATCACTCTATTCTCTCTCAAACCAGAGCTTTGACAGTTACTTTTCAAAAGTAATTTGTTCCTTTGGTCATTACAGTGTTTTAAAAGTAACCTGGTTCTGTTACTCCTGATGATGATGAAAAGGTTAACTTGTTACATTACTTGTTGCATAATTTGTTCTTTAGTTTTCTATTACTTTCTGTTGTTTTTTAAAGTGTGAGTTGCAGACTTTTAGGATTGACCAGAGAATGACGTAACGATTGAAAACCTCTTCTTAAAATGCTTTCAAAGTACCCTTAAATGTAAATTTTTGAGGACAGAGGCTGGTAATCATTCCACAACAAAGTAATATTGCTTTTACTTATTATATTGCTTTTAAAATGTAGTCTTATTACATCCTTGTTACCCAAAATGTAACTGGTTATAGTCAACAACACTGCTGTCATTTGCTAACTTTATAACTTTCTTGAACTGAATTGAACTAAATGTTGTTAGTGAAAGTATAAGCACCACAAGCATCAGTAGGAAGAGGCAATATTGTACTGGACTTTAAAATCCAGAGGTAGCAGGAGTATGGCTACAGGGATTGCCTGCCCAAATAAGAATTCTGGATTCCAGATGAAATTTTCCTTTACTCCCCAAATGTCTAACATTGCAAAGAGTGAGATGTTGAAAATCATTCACATTTAGAACTCTTCTATTTGCTGGATTCATATTACTTTAGGATTTTTTCAGCCCCCTTTTCTTGGATATCTAAACTGTATTTTTCAATGCTCAAATGAACTTTTACGTTACTACTGTGCTAGAACTTGAGAGCCAGTGTGGTGGAGTGGTTTGAGTACTGGATTATGACTCTGGAGACCTCAGTTTGAATCTCTGCTTAAATTCTCTCAGCCTCAAAGGAAGGCAAAGGCAAATCCGCTCTGAACAAATTTTGTAAAGAAAACCCCATTATATGGTCTTCCTCATTGTGGGAGGGAAGAATTCTTATTTTGCCTGAGCAACACACACACACACACACACACACACACACACACACACACACTCTTATTATATCAAGATGGATTGTTTTTGATTTCATCCTACCTTGAAAAAATGTGGTTTTATGCCTGCAGATCTTCAAAGATAATCCCTGAGCATTTCAAGAACAAAGCTACTGGTGTGCATTTTTAGTTGAATGCCACTGGTTCTGCATTGGCTTCGCCTATGTATGAATCCAGAGCACCATCTAGTTTATGTTGCTGGATACATTTCAGTTTCTGCAACAGGAAATCTCTCATTCTCTCATTGGTTAATTCCAACTTCAGATTGAAGTGCATAGGCTGGAAAGGCTAGAAATATACACAAAATAGTATTCAAAAAGCTTTCTAATTTCTTAGAATAAGAAAAAACAAATCTCTGAACCATATGTTAAGAATGACCACACGTTTGCTTATACACGAGTACTGGTAAAAGAGATCCTGGGTAGCTATCATTCCTAGAATCTCCTGTTGTGCTTTACTTAAGCCTAAAGAAACTGAGGAGGACAAATTCATCTGACAGAAACAGATCCTCTATACAAAACCATCTGATGGGATTCAGAGATTCAAGTATCTAAAGGTGGAGAATCATGTGACTGTCTTAAATCTGAAAAAGTGCCAGTAGAGATCAACGCAAAGGCAGTTAACAACAACAACAAGAATTTTGTGACTTTGCTTGCTGATTAGTATTAACTGACTTTGCTAGAATTTTGTGTATATAAATGGGGAGGGTACGTTTTCAAAAAACCTTGTTAAGGCTAATCCAATCTTCTACTTTTTAACACCTTTGCCCCGAAAATAATACTAGCTACACACTGGTCCCTGAAAAACAAACAAACACTTGCATGAGCATTCAAGCTGCCATTATGCAAATAATCTATGTGCACAATATCAGTAGGATGCGAGGCACCAGGCATAACCCCTGTCTAAAATATGAAGGATTGATCAAGGGAACCCCTTGGTTTAGGATAGTCCATAAACACCAGCATTTGAGGGATGAGCACCATATTCC
The DNA here is from genome assembly GCA_020142125.1 of Phrynosoma platyrhinos. Classification (NCBI taxonomy): domain Eukaryota; kingdom Metazoa; phylum Chordata; class Lepidosauria; order Squamata; family Phrynosomatidae; genus Phrynosoma; species Phrynosoma platyrhinos. The sequence goes on along the minus strand of CM034706.1, from coordinate 198,410,513 downwards.
AATTAGATCTTAACTTATAGTTCATCTGTAATTCTACAGGCTGAGGGGTAATTCCCAGGCTTGAAGGATTCTACATTCTCCAACAATATGAGTGTCTTTTCTTTCTGCTAGTCTTGTGTCAAGTCTAATGCTGTATCACCATTAATTGAGGCTAAGACTGCATCTGCAATTCAGAAATAATGCAATTTGACACCAATTTAATTGCCATGGCTCAATGGTATGTAGTTCTGGGATTTGAAGTTTGTTGTAGCACCAGAACTCTCTGACAGAGAAGGCTAAATATCTCACAAAACTACAAATCCCAGCATTCCATAGCATTGAGCCATGGCACTTAAAGCGGTGTCAAACTGCATTATTTATGCAGTGCAGATGCAGTCATAGTCTTCAGCAGGGACTTTCTGTTGATGGTGATCTTTACACATACTTTCATGCTTTCAATTTTTATTTCTTTTTTTCTAGCATTCCTTCTAGGTTGCCTTAAGAGGGACCACTTTTAGGGCAGAGTCTATCAAATCAAATAATCTCTGTAAATCAGGGGTCGGCAACCTACGGCCCGCAGAGGCCTTGGGACTGGCCCCTGGGAAGGTCCCTCCTTCTCCCGGCGTTGTTTCCTCAAAGTGACACACCACCCGAGTTATGCTCAGTTTTTTGGTGAAGTTTGACACACCAAGCTCAAAAGGTTGCCCATCACTGCCCTAGAAGCCAAGATGACTAAACTGAGACTGTGTACTTTGAACCTATGGTGAGAAGACATGACCCACTAGAAAAGACATTAATGCTTGGCAAGGTAGAAGGCAGTAGGAAAATGTTGGGGATTCTGCAACTTAAGCATGCTGATCCTTCTAAGAAGACAGATGCATTTCTATGATAGTTTATTGTCTTTCCATTTTGGAATGCCAAATGGCATTGCATATCATGAATGCATGCACACAACGCCGACGCTGTTTGGCTTTCCAAAATGGTGCCCGCTGTCATGCACAAGCATGTGCGACGCGGGGTGCCATTTTGGAAAGCAAAATGGCACCTGCCATCATGCGCATGTGCACGACGCTGGCACCATTCCAAAATGGCACCCGCCATCATGTGCATGCATGCATGAGCGGGGGTGCCATTTTGGAAAGGAAAATGGCACCCCGCATTGTGCATGGTATGGCGGTGGCGGCAGCAGTGGCGGCAGCAGCAGGAACATCCACGGGCCGGTTCCAAGGCCTCAGCGGGCTGGGTCCAGCCCGCAGGCCGTAGTGTGCTGACCCCTGCTCTGAGAACTTTGTCTTAGTTCTTTATTGGGAGACACATGGGGGCTGGACATTAAAAGTGGACTAGCTTGATTTTTCGTGCTCATGCATTTTCTGCTGTGTTCACTTTGCTGGTGAGATTAAATCAATCTCTCCTATTTTCCTAAGCTTTCTAATGAAACTCAAGAAAAATTCCATCAGAAAAGAGGGAGGAGGCCCTGTTACAAGTGGATGGATTCCATCAAGAAGCCACAACCCTGGGTATGAGAGACTTGAGCAGGGCTGTTGATAACAGGGTTACTTGGAGGTATCTCATTTATAAGGTCTCCATGAATCACCATAAACCACAGGGCTGCTGAGATATAAGAGTAGGGTATCACCAAGCTCCAGAAAAAGGCTTAGGTAGGTGGGTGCCTGCAGGTACCTTCAAGTCACCTGCTGACTTATGGTGACCCTATGAGTTTCATAGGGTTGTCTTAGGCAATGAATCCCCAGAGGTGGTTTTGTCAGTTCCTTCCTATGAAATACAGAATTATTAAAATGTGTGTATGGCTGGCAGGGAGGAGAGACAGGTAAGGATGCTCTTCTTTCCAGATCAGACCACTGCTGTGTTTGAAGGGGAAAGGGAAACTGAATGGAGTATCCTGGAAGTGGGCCTACAGACCTGCCAGTGGAACTTAACTTGAGCTTAGACACTACTAGGTGGGAAAGGCCACATCTCAGTGACAGAGACAAAGCAAGCAAAAAGTCACACACGTCCTTTTACATCACACTGTCTACTCCACTTTAACTGTTATGATAACATCCTCCAGGATTTCAGGATCTGCAGTTTAGGGATGGCTATTTAGAATTCTCAGTCAAAGAGTTCTAGTTCTTCCCTAAACTAAATAATCAAACTAAACGAAGCTAAGTTAAAACACCCAGGATTCCACGGGATCGTGGCAGTTAAAGTGGAATCATACTGCAATAATTATGAACAGTAGTGTGAAAGGGTCCCAGGTGACCAGGTCAGACATTTGCAAGAACTAGGTCCCACTCCACATGAAAGAGCTGCATCCCCTGGAGTCCTGGGGTTTGCATTTCCCTGAGGGAGGAGAGTTGTCTGGCTGGGAATTCTGAACAACCCTCCTTAAACTATAAATCCTAAGATTCCGTTTTGCATACTCTTCTTCTGCCATTGAGATACTACTGACTCATATTGATATTGGGTAGTGTGGAAGGCCCAATCCGTGGCATCTCCAGAAATGGCTGAAAAGGTAAATGTACAAAGCAACAACAAAAACCACCACTGGCATTCCCACCATCCTCTCTGAAAACCTTGTCAAGGTGCTATCAGGAAGCGAGGCAGAACTGACCACATAATCTGAGTAGGTGCAAGTCAGCCTCCCATGTAGTTCTTTATCATTATATATTTAATCCAGCGTTATTTCACTGTGTACACGATTTGGGGTATTTACTAATGCTCTTAAAGAAAAACAAAACAAAACAAAAAAATAGAATTCATAGCGATTTTCTAAACCAAAACACCTGAGTTCAGTGTAAAACAAACTTTGCAAAGGAGTTGGATCCCATGTGCATCCTCCCGGCTACAGTTCACTGACAGAACACGTGTTGTATTTACCAGAAGTCTTAGGTTTCATCTCGGTATTTTCAATTGAGATAATTTTACGGGAAACCTGGAGACTCTAATTGCTGCGGATCTCGGAACTAGGGGTTGCAGACTGCCAGAAATAGTGCAAATTGAGTCCACTTTTAGGGTTAGGGTTAGGGTTAGGGAATCCTGGGAACTGTAGTTTATTGTGGCACCAGAGCTCTCTGACAGAGAAGGCTCAATGTCTCAGAAAAAAAATTCCCATGATTCCCTAGCACTAACCCTAATCCTTAAAGTAGACTCAATTTGCACTATTTCTGGCAGTCTGGAACCCCCCACCGCAGTCTCAGCCTTTTTTTATTCAGTGAAACAAAGGTCTGATCGGCACTGCAGAAATAATGCAGTTTGACACTGCTTTAACTGCCATGGCTCAGTGCTATGAAATTCTGGGATTTCTAGTTTTGTGATATATGCAGCCTTCCCTGACAGAGAATCCCAGGATTTCATAGGATGGATCCATGACGGTTAAAGCGGTGTCAAACTGCATTATTTCCGCAGTACAGATCAGACCCAAGTTGCCCACGTTCCCGGAAGCGTTAAATTCCTTCCTACCAACATAAGTCCAATCCTTTGCAAATATATTAAGAAGCAAGACCAAGAGTATGTCTACATTAGACGGCTATACCAGTTGGATCCCACTTTAGCTGTCAGGCCCACATCCTACAGAAGCCTGAGATTGTCCTTTGGTGAGGTACTTAGAATTTTCTTCTAGAGAGAGTTGTAGTGTAATCCTGTCGTTTCATGCGTGGATAAGAGCACTCTAACACAGCATTGTGACCACTTCCCCGAACTACAAATCCCACGATTCCATGACATTTAAAGTCGGATCATAAGTGGTTAGCGCGTTATTCCTCGTTAAATGTGTAGGGCTTTGGATGCCAATTGCACTTTTTGATAAGTATGCTTTCACAAGGGTCCCTCCCTATTATTCTTAAGTAAAGGTGGCCGCCTTTGAGTGCGAGCCACAGGCAAGTTTTTTCCTGAGCAAACCCTCCCTCGAGGAATGGGATCCACTCATGACTAATTCATGAAAACTAATTCTTGTAGACGCAGAAATCCCATTGAGTTCAACAGAGTTTACTCCCAGGTAAAGGGATATCTGATCCTCGCCCTATTCTATAATGCAGGGGTAGGCAACCTTTCCCCTTTACGGGCCGAGGGACTTCAGCTCCCAGAAGCCTCAGCCATGTTGGCCAATAGCTCCTGGGATTCTGGGAGCTGAAGTCCCTTGGGAACTTCAAGGGAAAAGGTTGCCTACCCCTGCTATAATGGTTTTAGGAGTGCAGCTCCAACAATGGTTACCTGCAAAAAAGCCCCTTGAAGAGAGCTTGCCTCCGGGTTAGAACAGTCCATCTTAACTTCGTATTATTAGATCTGAGTTTTTGGGCCTTTGCAGACTGCCAGAAATAGTGCAAATTGAGTCTACTTTAAGGGTAAGGGTTAGGGTTAGGGAATCATGGGAACTGTATTTTATTGTGGCACCAGAGCTCTCTGACAGAGAAGGCTCAATGTCTCAGAAAAAAAAAATACAATTCCCATGATTCCCTAGTACTAACCCTAACCATTAAAGTGGACTCAGTTTGCACTACTTCTGGCAGTCTGCAAAGGCCCTTAGTCCCACGTTTTACTCGCATTATTCGGCAGATGTTATGTGCATTTGTCAAATCGACCTTCACTTCTGGTGGTCCTTTGTTGTTGTCCGCCTTGCAGACGTTCCCGACTTATGACAACCCTGACCTGGGGTCTTCTTGGCAGGATTTGTTCAGAGGGGGCTTGCCTTTGTCTCCTTCGGAGGTTGAGAGAGTGTGACTCCCCCAAGGTCATCCAGTGAATTTCCACGACACAGCGAGCATTTAAACCCACTAGTCCTAACCCAATATTCAGACTACTAGACCTCACTGGCTCCCATTATTAAGCAATGCCTGGCGTTTTAATGAATAAAATGGGAGGCCCCTGAGAGGAACTTTCAGGATATAAGATCCAAAACAGACTGCAGAAATGATCCAGTCTGAGACCGCCTTAACTGCCCTGGCTCAATGCTAGGGAATAATGGGAACTGTAGTTCTGAGAGAGATTTAGCCTTCTCCGTCAGAGAGCTCTGGTGCCACAATAGACTACAATTCCCAGGATTCCCTATCACTGAGCCAGGGCAGTTAAAGCGGTCTCAAACTGGATTATTTCTGCAGTGTGGTTTGGTCCTAAGACTCATAAATCGTTTCGCGAGATTCGATTTGGAACCAGACACAATTCCACTCCAGATAAATAAAGGAAAATAAATAGTCGAAGTGAAGGACAAAGTCCTACATATTCATTCTCAAAGACGTAGTTGTGTCAGTCTGGACTCTAGATTACTATGCAAAGGGGACTTGTAGTACTTGGAGAGAAAGAAATTTGTTTCATAAGCTTTGCTAGACTGGATCTACTTCATCATATGATGAAACAGAATGAGCCTATGAAAGCCCTTGTTATAAATTTGTTTCTCTGTCTCAAAGGTGCTACAAGATCACTTTGCAAAAACATAGGTGTGTCTTCAACTCGCCTATCGACCCCATGAATTTTATAAGGTTTTCTTAGGCAGGGAATATTCAGAGGTGGTTTGCCATTGCTCTCTTCTGAAATAGTTCCTGTTACACTTTGGTATTCGTTGGCGTTTCCCATCCAAGTACTAACCAGGGCCATCCTTGCTTGGCTCCTAATATCAGACTGGATATGGTGCCTTTAGGGCAGGGATAGGCAACCTTTCCCCTTTAAGGGCCGAGGGACTTCAGCTCCCAGAAGCCTCAGCCATGTTGGCCAATAGCTCCTGGGATTCTGGGAGCTGAAGTCCCTCGGCCCTTAAAGGGGAAAGGTTGCCTACCCTTGCTTTAGGGTATTTAAGCTCTGTTACACTGACCAGTAGCCACTGCTAGCCTAAGCCTTATCCTACTAAAATCTGTCCTTTTCTCCTTCTAAAGTCAGTCATCCAAGGCAGAAACCATCATGATAATCGTGTGGAAGTGAATTCCACGGGTTATCAGGTGCCGGTTTTTAAAAAGTGGGTTTTTAATCTACTCTGGAAAAAATAGAATTAACACGACTTTAGAAAAATGAAAGCAGTTCTTTTGGTACTCTCTTTATTACTGTATTGCAGGGATGTCTAGCTCCAGATGGTGACACGCTGCAACTCCATCCTCTCTGACCATTGGCTGTGCTGGCTATTGGGCTAATGGAAATAGTAGTTGAACAACGTCTTCAGGGAGTTGCGTTCCTCGACTCAGTTAGGCCGATTAACTGCCCTCGAGTCAGTTCCGACTCATGGCAACCCTGTGGATGAGACATCTCCAAGAATGCCTGTCTTCCACTGCCTTGCCCAGATCCTACAAGCCCTTCCCCATAACCCCC
>CM034706.1:198378354-198404146 GCA_020142125.1 Phrynosoma platyrhinos | reverse complement strand
ATTTGTGTATTTCTTCTGTGGTCATTATTTTTGTTTTCTTTATGTTCGCATCAGACCTGCCTTTGCACTTTCATCTTTGACCTTTCTTATTAGTTGTTCCAATTCCTGAACATCTTCTACTAATATTATGGTGTCATCCACTAATATTATGGTGTCATCCACATATGTGGATGACATATGACATATTGACATATGTCAATATGTTGTCAATATGCCATGTTGACATATTGACATATGTCAATATGTTGTCAATATGTCAATATGCCATGATGACATATTGCTTTCTCCTATCTTAACTCTTCCTTTTTTTTATTCTAATTCTGTTTTTCTTATGAAGTTTTCAGCATATAAGTTAAACCAGCAGGGTGACAGGATGCAGCCTTACCTGACCCCTTTCCCAATTGGGAACCATTCTGTTTCCCCGAATTCTGTTCTGACAGTGGCCTCTTGTCCTTGGTACAGATTCCTCATCAGGAGTATCAGATGTAGTGGCACCCCCATGTCTTTGAGTGCATTCCATAATTTTTCGTGATCTATGCAATCAAATGCTTTGCTGTAGCCTATGAAACACATGCTGATTCTTTTTTTGGAATTCTTTGGTTCGACTAGGGTCACAAAATAGTGGAAAAACTTTAGCGTCCTGCAGAACTCTTGGTCAGGCATGGAATTAAGACAGAAAGGCTTATCTGTCCCCGAAGCCTGCATTTTATAACAATTTCAAAGTCATCGGGAGAAAAGACCTTGTTTTGGTGGTGTGAAAACACAAATATCACCTGGCACTCAACAGCTTTGTTCTTTTTCATGTTGGAAGCCGCCCGATAGCTATGCAGAGGGCCGGGGATACAAATAAATGTTGTTGTTGTTGTTGTTGTTGTTATTATTATTATTATTATTATTATTATTATTATTATTATTATTGCCCCGTTTGAAAGAAAAGCAAAGGTGAGTTTAACGGAAGAAGGCAAACTAAGGGGGGTTGCAGACTGCCAGAAATAGTGCAAATTGAGTCCACTTTAAGGGTTAGGGTTAGTGCTAGGGAATCATGGGAATTGTTTTTTTTTTCTTTTTCTGAGACATTGAGCCTTCTCTGTCAGAGAGCTCTGGTGCCACAACAAACGACAAATCCTAGGATTTCCTAGCACTGAGTCGGGGCAGTTAAAGCGGTCTCTGACTGGATTATTTCTGCAGTGTGTTTTGGACCAGAGATTCACACAAGTGGATTGCGTTCAACAGCACAGCGACAGACCTTTGGATTTCAGCCTCTGTTACCCTGGTTCTGAATCAAAGCTAAATATTCCTTGAGATTTGGTTCCACTCAATGGGCTTTATGCACTAGGAAGTTCTCCTGCGCAAATCCTATAACTATTTTTGCGCAAGTCCCCTTCCTTTCACTGGGTCTCTTGGAGAAGGAGTTCCTTCCCAACGGGTTTTGCAAATCTTTTCCCAAATCCCACAGCTCTTTGGAGCACGATCCTCAGACATCCTTCCTCCAAAGATTAATTTCCTAGCAAAATCCAGACCTTTCCTTGCAAACATGGACCGAGGGAGAAGGACCGGGATTGGGGTGAAGAGGCTCGATGCCCCCTTACTAGGTTAGGGGGCTGAGCCCACAATGAAATAACAAGACAAGACTGGACCACCAAGACTTCTAGGTAGTTCACTTCTAGGGAGTTCAATAGTCTACTAAATCATTGATTTGCTATTGCCTTCACGGGAACCGGATTGTTCATTTGGATGGGGAGTGACAGTTTTGATTGTTTGGTTAAAAAATTGTGTTTTGATTGTTTGTTTAAAAAAATCCTACAAGCAGTCAAAATTAATAACCCACAACAAAAGTATGATCCCTTCCTGCCCCTTAAAAACAGCCCTTGGTTATAAATTCAGTGATTTTAGGATCGTTTACTGTCCAACCTACCTATTAGGTAAACAACAACAACCAGCCCACCTGTAAAAATATCTGAGATTACAGAAATGCTAAAGCCCTCTGTACACTTAGAAACTCTATATTAAAATGTTGCCTAGATCTTGGTCTTGACCCTCCTGCAAAAAAAGCTTCAAGATAACCATAATATAACCTTCCTCCCAAACTTTCTCTGGGAAGAATATATAAATGCATTACATTTGTATTCAGAGACTGAATATCTTCTTATATTTTAGGACACCAAGAAATGATGCTCTTCCAAGACATACTTTCATACATCATAGGTACAGACCTACAGGGATTTGTTTGGCGATTTCTTTGCATAGTGGTTTACTTGCTTCAGTCCCTTGAATTTCTCTGCTCTGAAGGAATCTTTAGTGAACTTTCCCATGTTTTACCTCTGTTTGCATCCTACTACAAGGTGTAGTACAGCTGTAGTACAGCTGTAATCCAGTTAACAGTTTAATGTTGTTTACGGTTGGCTGGTTGACTGGTTTTTCATCTTCAACTTATTTGTCCCCGCGATGCCTTCTGGTCACTCATTTGGTGACCTTGGGCAAGTCACACTGTCTCAGCCTCAGAGGAAGGCAAAAGCAAACCTCCTCTGAATAAACCTTGCCAAGAAAACCCCGCGATAGGTCCGACCAGATCTCATAACCGCAAAGGAGGACGAGGCACCGCCAAATGTAGGACATCCAAGGAAAATGGAGGACTTCACCAAATCAAAGCTCAAAACGCTCCTAGAAATCTAAATGCCTGCTTTTTAGTCATGCTCAAAATAGAGGACATTGTGGAATTCCTCCTGGACAGAAGGTGGAAATGTAGAACATGCCCTGGAAAAGGAGGACGCCTGGTCATCCTGCCTTAGGATCGCCCTAAGTCCGAAAGGACTTGAAGGAACACGACATGTGACTGGGCCAAAACTAGCAAAATGAATTTCAACAGGGAGAAATGTAAGGTACTACACTCAGGGCAAAAAAATAAAAATAAAAAAATGAAAAAATGAAATGCCCAGATATAGGATGTGGGATCAAAATGGTGAAGGGTCTGGAAACCATGCCCTATGAGGAGAGACTTGGGGAGCTGAGTATGTTTAGCCTGGAGAAGAGACAGTTAAGAGAGGATATGATAGCCCTGTTTGTATTTGAAGGGGTGTCTCATTGAGGATGGAGCAAGTTTGTTTTCTGCTGCTCCAGAGACTAAAACATGGAACAATGGATGCAAGCTACAGGCAAAGAGATTCCACCTCAACATTAGGAGGAACTTCCTGACAGTAAGGGCTGTTTGACAGTGGAACACACTCCCTCGGAGAGTGATGGAGTCGCCTTCTTTGGAGGTCTTTAAACAGAGGCTGGATTGCCATCTGTCGGGGGTGCTTTGATTGTGAATTCCTGCATGGCAAAAAAGGGTTAGGCTGGATGGCCCTTGGGATCTCTTCCAGCTCTATGATTCTATGATCAACAGCAGCAGCAGCAGCAGCTATTTAGAACTAGGCGGCCCCTGGGGCTGAAGAACCAAATCCTGCCCTACCTGGGCGCCGGAGGTGGAAAGGCATTCGGTTTGGGCTGTTCACACGTTGGCACCGAGATGTCAGCGTCGGGTTGTGTGGACCGCTGTGCAAACCCACCCATCCACCCGCACACTCCGTCGAGGGTGTGGGCAGGGAGAGCCAAGGTGCCCGTGAGGCCATCTGGTCCCCCGGGACTCCTTTTCCCGGACATGTCCTACATTTCCCCCTTCTGTCCAGGAAGAATTCCACAATGTCTTCCATTTGGAGCCTGACTAAGAAGCAGGGATTTAGATTTCTAGGAATGTTTTGAGCTTTGATTTGATCGTGCCCTCCATTTTTCTTGCCTTGTCCTCCTTTACGGTAAGGAGATCTGGTCACCCTGCCCTACGGTGAACCTATCATGTTTTTTTGGGGGGCAAAGCTTGTTCAGAAAAGCAGGGATTTCTGTGTGTCTTTTTACCTTTGCTTTGGTCATGTCCTCCCATGTTCTGAAGATCCTCCATTTGGCGGTGTCTTGTCCTCCTTTGTGACGAGGCCACCTGCTTCCCTCCCGGTCCTCCTTTCCCGGACATGTCCTACATTTACCCCCATTTCCGTCCAGGCGGAATGCCACAGATGCCCTCCATTTGGAGCAGGATTTTCTATTTCTACGCGTCTATTCCCCTTTTGCTTCGGTCAGGTCTTGTAAGTTTTCCGGAAGGTCCTCTATTTTGCGGCGCCTTCGACTCCTTTGAGGCGAGGCCATCTGGTGGTCCCCTTGGGTTGAGCCTCCTTTTCCCAGAGGTGTCCTACATTTCCCCTTATGTCTGCCCAGCCACAATGCGCTTCCATTTGGAGCAGGGATTTCGATTTCTACGCGTCTTTCCCCGGCTTTGCTTCGCTTTGCTTCGGTGGTGCCCTATCGTTTTCTGGCAGGTCCTCCATTTGCCGGGGCTTTGTCCTCCATTTGCCTTGAGGAGGATCCCCCTGGGCAGGCAGGGGGGCAGGCGGTGGGGGCGGGCCGTGCCAGGGGACGGAGGGTGGGGCCAGCCCTGAGCCCTATAAACGGGTCCTCCTCCTCCTCCTCCTTGGTCTCCTCCTCCATCCCGGACCCCCGACGGGAGCTGCCCAGTGTCGTCCGGGCCTCGGTGAGCCCGGGCTCCTCTTTGGGTGCATGAATCTGTCGGGCTTCGCCTTCTTCCCGGGGATGTGCACCATGACCGCGGACTCCCTCCACTCGCCCAGCCAAGGGGCCAGCCCTGGGTCGCCCAGCCGAGGAGCCTCGCCATTGTCGTCGTCGGGGGCCAAAGGGGAGCCCCTCCTCCTCATCAAAGCCGAGCCTCGAGGGAGCCCCGCCGCCGCCGACAGAGGAGCGGAGCAGACCCCCGAGGAGACCCCGCCGCCTCCTGCTCCTGCTCCCGCTCCCGCTCCGTCGTGTCCCGGGGGCGGCCGTCGGAGGAAGCGTCCGGTGCAGCGCGGGAAGCCTCCGTACTCCTACATCGCCCTGATCGCCATGGCCATCGCCAACGCCCCCGAGCGGCGCCTGACCCTGGGCGGCATCTACAAGTTCATCACCGAGCGCTTCCCTTTCTACCGGGAGAACCCCAAGAAGTGGCAGAACTCCATCCGCCACAACCTCACCCTCAACGACTGCTTCGTCAAGATCCCCCGGGAGCCCGGGCACCCGGGGAAAGGCAACTACTGGACCCTGGACCCGGCCGCCGAGGACATGTTCGACAACGGATCCTTCCTCCGACGGCGGAAGCGCTTCAAGCGCACGGACCTCACCACTTACCCGGGGTACGTCCACAGCGCCAGCGCCTTCACCCCGAACCCGGCGGGGGCCCGGGCCGCCGGCTGCAACGGAGGAGGAGGAGGGGGATACCCGGGGGCCGGAGGAGGCAACGGGGGAGGCGGCGGCAACGGGGGCGCCCCGATCTACTCCCCCGGGAACCCCTACAGCCCCCAACTGCCCGCCCTCTCGCACTACCCCCCGATGCCGCCCCGCATGTTTAGCATCGACAGCCTCATCAGCTCCCAGCAGCAGCAGCAGCAGCAAGCGGCGGGGGGGCTCCAAGCCGAGGCGCTAGGGCACCCCTCTTTGGGGCTCAACGGGGGCGAGCTGGGCCCCTGCCCCGTGGGGAGCAACCCGGACTCCTGCTTCCAAGGGCAGCCCCTCAGCCCCGGCTTGTTGGGCCGGCAGCCCCCGGGGGGCATGGGCTACCCCTACTCGGCCTCCCCTCCCGGCCCCCTCGGCCTGCCCCAAGGGCCCTACTCGCCCCCCAACGCCCAGCTCTACGCCGCCCCCAACCGCTTGGCTCTGGGGCCAGGGAGGCCCTCGGCGGCGGCGGCCAATGCTGCCACGGCCGCCTCCTCCTCCGCCTCCGCCTCCGCCTCCGCTGAACATGCCGAGCAGCTCCTGGGCCTGGCCGCCTCCCAGCTCAACGGGCTCGGACAGTTCGGAGTAGCTGCCAACAACGCCTACATGAGGGCCCCCCCGCCGCCCCCGCCGCCCAGCTTCCCCTCCGGCCTCGAAAGGTACCTGTGAAGGGAAGGAGGAGGAGGAGGACCCCCCAGAAGCCCAAAGCCCACCGGCAAAGGGACTGGAACACGCTCAGAAGCATCATCAGCATCCACAGCATCCTCAGGTGGAAAGGAGATGCCTAGTCCTTGGAGAATATTGCCCATAGGCCACTGTGTCCCATCCATCCCTCTTCCGAGGAACTGGGATTCAAAGATATACTGTATAGCCCTGTCAGTCTATATGGAATCAGTAGGTAGAGAGAGAGATCTTGTAGCAGCACCTTTGAGAGTCACTGGAAGAAAGGATTCAAAGATACGTAAGCCTTGTGAGTCTGAAGAATCAGTATGTCGAGAGAGATCTTGGAGCACCTTCTTTGAGACTCACTGAAAGAAAGAAGTTGGCCACAGGAGCTTTCCTAGGCTTCAGCCTGCTTCCTCAGAGGCATCTGATGGAGGGGAAGCCAGGGACAGACCTCTCTCTCTCTCTCTCTCTCTCTCTCTCTCTCTCTCTCTCTCTCTCTCTCTCTCTCTCTATATATATATGCCCTTGGTGTGTGAGAAGGTATATATGTGTGATTTAGGTTTCCCATCTTTCTGTAGGTAAATAAGGCTCGGCTCTGTTCACTGTGATGTCAGAGGTACATACCCTTAAAGAAATTATTATTATTATTATTATTATTATTATTATTATTATTATTATTATTATTTGTTCTTGTTGTTGTTGTGTCTTCAAATGGTGTCTTCCTATATGGTGGGTACCTTCAAGTCCCTTCTGACCTATGGCATCAGGTGAACCTATCATGAGGTTTTCTTGGCAAGATTTGTTCAGAGGGGGTTTACCATGGCCTCCCCCTGAGGCTGAGAGAATACAACTTGCTGAAGGTCACCCAGTGGATTTCCATGGCCAAGGTGGGAATCGAACCCTGGTCTCCAGAGTCATAGTCCAAAACTACACCACACTGGTTCTCTCAAGAACATTTCCACGATGTTTCTTCTTCTTCTGCTCCTGCTCCTTCTCCTTCTGTTGTCAAGAAACAAACATAATGGAAATTCTGCCTGGAACACCTTTGCTCAGGCTGCTGGAGAATATGCCACAACTTTAAAAAGTTTGCCCATGGCTCCTGGAAGAGCAGAGATTTATAACTAGACCTGTTTAACCAGAAAGAAAGATACAGAACGCCATTTTCCAAAACTGGTGTGTTGATTTGGCCTGATGAGTTCTTTTCTTTTCTTTCTTAATATAAACTTTCCTTTAAGAATTGGCTGGTTATGGTTTCCAGGATGCAGAATAGATAGAACTGGCTTTGCAAGGGCAGCCAGATCAGGAACATAGTAGCTATTTATGCATGGCCACCAAGGAGGGGACATACAGTACTTGTATAAAACTTGCATATGCAAATTTATAGGCAGAGATGCAAATTTAGAGAGATGCACTGTAATGTAAATAGTGGTATAGTACTTCTATAATGTAACTAGTGGTATAGTGGGGAAGAAGGCTGTGGACAAGTAATCTCTGTCACTGTTTGCTCAGTCTATCTCCAGCTTTTTACTGTTCTTGGACAACTTCAGGGCCTGCCCTCTCTTCTTCAGGATCTTCATCTTCATCTGGAATTGGACTATTCAAACAAGGGATTGTCCTCTTAACAGCCCTTATGACAGAGGATCCACTCTAAAGAAAGCCAGCCTAAACATTTGGTATCACAGACCCAAAATTTAAGAAGCTGTTTAGGAATAGCAGTCTTTGGAGAAATCAAGGATGGAGAGGAGATGAGAAAAAAGGCAGGTATCCTGGGTAGGATCAGTTTACACTGAAGGCCCTCTTCATATTGCAAATTATAACAGTTTCATGTATTTTAAATCCCATAGCTTCATCATACAGAAACCTGAGGTCTGTAGTTTGATGAAGTGCCAAAGCACAGTGGCAGAGAATTTTAAATACCTTGCAAACCTACAAATGTTAGGATTCTAGAGCCATGGAGGTTAAAGTGGCATCAAAGTGTTGTAGCTATGTAATGTGAAAGATGTTTAATTTAAAATTAACTTTAACTCCTTTCCATGGTTTCTGTAGTAAAAGTGCAGTGTTGGAGAACTATAGAATATCCTTGTGTCTTGGTTTTGGGTTTCCCAAAAAGCAGATCTAGTGAACTGTTGTGGAAACAGAAAGCTGGACTAGGTAAGAATATTATCTGATCTAGAAAGGCTCCTCTTATGTTCAAGTCTAGTGCTTTATCTTTGTCATAATATACTGAAGACAAAACAGAGGGCTGGTAATAATTCCTCGGTGTTACGTTCTGGACCTGTGAGCTTCAGAAAGAGCTTCCTAACTCTTTAAAGCTGACAGGTTTACATAACTGCTTAGGCTAACAAGCCACCATTTTTACTTGGCATACATCTCCCCATAGTTCATCATTGCATAGCAGTGTATAACGCATTGCAAATGTGCCATATTCATTTGAGGCATGTTTTATGTATGAAAGTGATCCACATTACACATGGTAATGTTTTAATAATGCATAAGTAATGCATCTATTGTGCAGTGTTGGTTACTGTATAATATAACAACACATTATCATGTTGCATATGAAATGTACAGTGTATATAGTGCATATTGCATATATAGTATTAGTATAGTCTGTAGTGCATATTGCATAATGAATAATAGTGCCTTCTGAATAGTGCACCATAGTATTTTGCATGTATAATGCATGTAAATATCCCAGGTTGGGGGATTCCTTGTTGGACTGATAATCTGTAATCAAACAAACTTGTCAGTTCACAGTTTAGTTTAACCAAAATAGGTTGATTAAGCCTACTTGGGCTCATGCCTAAACATGTGCTTGAAAATTCATTTCATTTAGATCAACAGGATCCAATTGATTAAAATCAAGCTGTACGAAGTCTTGGAATCATAGGCCATGTTGTCTTAAATCCAAGTGCTTCATCTGTATTGGACTATGGAATAGTCTGTGATGCTTACAAAATTAATATCAAGATTTTCAGTATTAATATTTAATACTTTTAAAGTCTAGTTGCTATAGAGTTTTTAATCCTTTTACCTGAGCTATACCACCTCAGACGTCAAGTGAATGACTGCTGCCCCATAATAAAATAATGGTAATAAATAAACCATGACATGTACAAAGGTAGCAGATTAGTGGTAAAGGGTAAGTTAGAATTTTTCTTTCCTGGCTCCTCATTTTATTTTTATATGGAGGAGCATAGAGCCATGTGTGTCTTCACCTGCTATCTTAAGTGGTATAGTCCAAACACAGGTTCTTCCACATCAGTGAGAACTAATTGTACTTATTAAATTATGGTAAGCAATACTTTTTTGCTAGTATTAGAAATTCTTCTTAATTTTTTAACTTAGAAAAAACTAAAAGTTTCATTTTGCTTAAATGTATTATTTTTACTTTTGAATGATGATTATTCTGTATAAATATGTGCTTAATTATTAAAAAAATAATGCTAAAGAAAGGAAGAAAAATCCGTTGAGATATTATTGGCATGATCTGGAAACTTGAGTCTTGTCAATTTTAATGAAAAAGTTAAACATGTGCTTTGCCTTTTTTCACTGATATTAGTGTGATTTAAAAGTACTTATAATGCATTAAAATACTTCTTAGTAGCTTCCAGTTTCAAAAAGGGGATGATTCTAGTAAATGAGAGCATTTGCAACGTAATTCAATGTTTCATTTGTTCATTTGCCTTCACGGTTGAGTGTAAATTGTGTGTTATTTGCATGGTCTTAAGTTTGTTACACCTGTGTTAGTTTATTTTCAGTTTTTATTCCTAGAACAATTGAGGAAAATTATTTGAGTGTCATCACAAAATAAGTGAATGGATTGAGGAATGCAGGGATTATTCAACAGTTTGGATCTTGATTTTCACAGTACACTTTACAATGGTTTTCATACTCTTGACCAGGGGTAGGCAACCTTTTTGAGCCGGGGGCCAGGTTGCTGTCCCTCAGACAATTGGGGGGCCGAAGCACCCAAAAATAAATAAATAAATAAATAAATAAATAAATAAATAAATAAATTTAAATTAAAATGAAAATTAAAAAAAAATTTAAAAATGCATGCACACTCTCTCAGCCCCAGAAAAGCCATGGCAAACCCCCTGTGGAGATTTTGTCAAGAAAACCCCAAGAACAAGTAATAACAATAATCAATATCATCATGCTGGATGGTGGTGGGTGGTGGTGGCGGCGGCGGCAGCACTGGCCTGGGGTCGGTCCAAAGGCCTCAGGGGGCCGCATCCGACCCCCGGGCCTTAGGTTGCCTACCCCTGCTCTTGACTGACTACAATCCAGAAACTATATTGAAGAACAGTGGTGTAAGTGAGATGTGACACATCTTTTGTAATGTTGTTGTAAGCTGCTTAGAAGATGATTTACTATGGGCAGGCAGCATACAAATAAACATCATTATGATGATAAAGACAATTTAGAAGGTAGCAAGCATGTTTCTGAGTGATAATGCATGGCAAATCCAGCCATGGTTATCGTATATTTCAAACTGCAGTAGTGTATACAGAACAGCAATCTCTCCTGTTTATATCCAATCTTGTATTCTCTTTTTGACAATGTTGCAATGTAAAAAAGGATCGGAGGCTGATCAACTATTTCCTTGGAAATAAATCTGAATTCTGTGGGACTCCTAAAAAGTGTGCAGTGACAGACTGAGAATAAGACTGGATTCAGCAGAATGCACTTCTGATGTTAAATGGGCAGCATAGGATTGTGAAGTCTTATTCTATTTGTTTATCTGAGGGAAGAGATTAATTGTTTGTGTTTCACCTGGTTTTATTCCGTAACACACACATCCATATTTGGGTGAAGTAATTTTGGCAAAGCTTGTATATAAATGATAGTGCCATTTTTCTACATATCTGCTTAGACTTAAGCACTCTTGAGTTCAGTGGGGCTTGCTGGTAGGTAAATGGATATAGGATTGTAGCTTCAGTTGCTGGATACAAGAGTTTTCATCTTCAGCAATTTCAGAGTAATAGAATAGTTGGATAGACCATTGTTTTCTCTAGACTGTGGATTGGGTGACCTGACATCAGACATTTATGTGACTGGAAAACAAGTATGATTTTTTCCCAATACTTGTAAAAATATTAAAGGGAATAGCCAAGTGTACTGCCTATTCAAAACCTTTTTCAAGATCTGGGCACAATTTTGAGATCCATAATGCTTCAAAATGTTTTTGAACTTTTGATACTCTGGAATTTATTGCTTTTAAAGTGAGCACAAATCCTTGTGTAATGGTGCCTCTTTAGTCATGTATCTCTCAGTCTGCATCTACACTGCAGAAATAATCCATTTTGACACCACTTTAACGGCCATGGCCCTGTGCTATGGAATTCTGGGAAATGTAGTCTTCTGAGACATTTAGCCTTCTCTGTAAGAGATCTGTGGTGCCCAACAAACTACAATTTCCAGAATTCCATAGCATTGAACCATGGATGTTAAAGTGATGTGAAACTGGATTATTTCTGTAGTGTTGATGCAGCCTCAGTATTTTTGCAGATACTGGCTAAAGTCCTGTTAGTTAGCCCCAAATAAAGTAGACCCATCAATCAGTTACTAAATGCTATGTCAACACATAGGTATATCTAGTTGATTCAACGGCTCTATTCTGTTCAGGATTAGCAATAGTATTTAGGCAAGAGTTTACTCCTCAAGGCAATGGTAAAGTCTAAGAAGGAAGCAGGCATCCAATTCTCGTCCTGTACTCTAGCAAAATGTACTCTTATTGTGTTCATTTATGGATACAAGTTGGAGACAGGGCAGTGTAGGATCTGTAGTTTAGTTTGCTTTTTAACTGTAGTTAGGCAGGATGAACTTCCCAGTAGAGGAAAACAGGCAGAAGGTTGTTGTATCTAGCAGCAAAGATGAACTCAAAGTTTTTAGCTGGGCTGCTTTGTTGGAGATAAAGATGTTACTGACATAGTTCTTGCTGAGGAATTCTATTCAGCTCAAGGTATTCTGTTGCCTGAGGTGACCCCCTCCCCTTATGTGCCTGTACATACAGATGCTGACTGGATTCACAGCTGACTCTTATTCCAACACCAGCAAGGGGACCGTATCCTCTAACAGAGAAGAAGGCAGGCCACATGGTAGATGTGGCTGTCTGGCAACAACTAACCACCTCTCCCCACCTTCCGACATCTGCTGCCTGATGCAGCAGCCTTTCTCTGACTAATGATGGTAATAATAATAATAATAATAATAATAATAATAATAATAATAATAATAATTTTTATTTATATTTCCCGCCTCTCCCTACGGATCGAGGTGGGATTAAATAATAAAATGTACAACAGTGTACAAAATAAAAACAATAAATCAGTAAAATCAGAACATCAGTAATAAGTTCTATAAAATAGAATACAATATAATATAATAAAACAAAACAAAATAAATTAAAATAAATTAAAATAGGTAGGACTGACCCTGGATATTCTTCTGTTTGGAAAATGGAAATTGGCATATTGAAGCTCTTCCCAGTTCCCTGTAAGCCAGAAAGAATCTAGAAAGTTGACTCTGTCTGGAAAACTTCTCAGATACCTGTTGAAGGTTTTTGCTGTCTTTAGTTTCTGCTGAAGTAGGGCTGGAGCCAGAAAGGCTCAGATTGTCTGAAGAGCTGCATTATGGCTCTCAAGTTTCTTTTGCTGATTTCTCCTTTGTGTACTTGAAGTTGTCTTTGATGGCTCTTAACTTTTCTGGCTTAGTCCTTTGTGGAATGTTGCAGCATTTCTTTTCTAACATGTCATGTAAGGCCATCTATTATGGTCCAATTTTTCCTTGGTGAGATTCATGTTTTTATTAAACTATCATTAACCATCAGTGTTTCACATGAGATGAATTGGCTATGATAAAAGTCTATAAATATCAAAACCATTCTATTTGTACTTAACAGAATTCTTCTGATTTAAGAGTAATTTTTTTCTTTAAATAATCTGGAAATTGTCAACTTTGACATTCTGTCTGATAAACATCAGAGCCTGGAAAGCCCTTGGATAGTTCAGCAACTCGTCCCAACTAGAGTAAGCCCACCAATCAATGGGAATCTAATAAGTCAACACTTGTGTATGTTCTGTTGGTACAGCGTATCTACTCTAGTTTGGACTAACAGTCAGATTTAGGCCATTCAGTAAGATGGGTGCCTCATACTTTGTTCTGTCCACTATCTGAGAACATTCAGGAAAAGCTTCTCTTGTATCCACCTGAAACAGAGCTGATTCAAATCCATGGAAATGAATAGAGTCTTGTCGAATTTTTCATCTGGAAAAGGTCCAGGAAGAAAGCCATAGTGGGTAAAGCTGTCATTTTTGCCTACCCAGAAGATAAGCTAGATAGAAATACATGTTTTGGGTGGCTTTTAAGCTAATGTGGGGAGTGCCTTCTTGATTATCTTAATGTATCGCAACTAGCCCTTAAGCTTTCATTTCAAAAGCTTGTTTATAGCTGGGATGAATCAAGCAAATGAGTTGGATTAAAGTGTCATGTAGGGCATAAGCCTAGGAGGCCAGGGTGGATTTAGGCTAAGAGAGAGTTTGTGTGCACCTTGCAAGTAGCACAAGGCTCAGCTGCTTTGGATAGGTGAAGTCTGAACAGAAGTAATTATTTGCAAAGGCAAAGCAAATTATAAATACTTAGCCCACCCTTGCTTAGCCACAGGTAGGCAAGGCATCTTCTTTTGTATGCCAGTAGAGCACTGAATTGTGGATAATAGTTAATTCTTTGAAAGCTTTCAGTTCCTGTCTGTGAACAATGCATATATATTACACAATGAACAATACATATATATTAGGCATGGGCATGGGGTGAGGGAAGCCTAGAACAAAACAGAAATGATTCAGATGTAATTATTATCAGCTAAATCTTCCCCTCTATCCAAAAAGGCTCTTTGTCATGGAGGAAAATGATCGTCAGAGTGAAATGCATAGCAGATATGCTTACTGAACTGAAGATAATTTCTCTGTACATCCCAGCTTTTCAGTACAGATACTTTCTTTAGATTATGCTGGACGTTTGTCCCTCTTCATTTTAGGAATAAAAAAAGAAACCAACACAAGCTTAGTGATAATATGTATGTTTGTACAATGTATCTCTCTTGCTCAGACATGTGCTAAATTTTCTATGCAATGACAATTTAAGGTTCCCAAAAGGAGAACGTTTGAGTTTACTAGAACTCTTCATCAGGCCTGAACTCTTATCTAGGCCTGAAGAGAAGTTCTTGGGCCTCTTTTAGAGATTTGTGCCAATTTGTATTATACCATTTCATATTGCTTCTTGTCATTTTCTCATCCAAGCACTCTCCTGACTTCATCACCTACCTTCGTCAGAAGAAGACACATTTTGGTTCATTTGTGGGTGTCTTGCTTGTGATATTGCTTGTAATATTAGGTGTGTGTCCAGACTCTTCACTTCTCCGAGGTGTGTTTCAGTCCTCACATGGTGTCCTGTTTTTTCCCAGTGCTTCCCCCCTTATTTTTTTTTTAAAAATCTCTAGATTATAGTGATCATCTATAAAGGTGCTACTGTTGTTTTTCTTTCCTTGGAGTACTATTACCACACATATACATCAATACCCTTCCTCTATGTCTAAGGGAGTAAGTACATGAATGTGAAGGTGAAGGATCTTGCTGTAAGGAAACAAACATAGGAATTACACTATTACTTAGCACTACAAATATGGAAACAAAAGAGAAACAAAAATCTGTAGTGCCTTGGTGAAATCCAGCTGCTATATACACATGGTAGTCAACCTGAGCAATCAACTGCAAAGGCTTTGAATAGTCTTCTGTTTTATGATGTGCTGTTCTGATGATTTTTATATTTTGTCTTTTAATCAATTTGTTTTAAAGGTTTAATTCTATGTATTCTTTAACTGTATTTTAATAATAAATTTTATATGTTTTAATTTCTCTTTTCGTAATTTGTTTTAATTATATTTGTTATAATTTCTATAAGACATCTAGTCTACTTGTGTTTTAATAATAACTTCTTATATGAATTTTCCTTTCTTTTTGTAACTGTTTTTAATTGTAACTCTTTTATCTTTTGTAAGTTAATTTGAGTCCCAGTACTGCAAAAATGGCAGGATATAAATGAAATAATGACTACAACAACTACTACTAATAGCAGCTACAATAGCAACATAATCTTAAGTGAAGAAAGATTCCAATGACCTTCCCTTCCCTTCTTCCCCAACCTTGCATCTTCAATTGAAGTAAAATTGTCTAGTGTATGTGAGTTGATTTTTCCAGGACAAGAGACTGCAACTTTATAGCTGAAGTTCCAGTGAGAGAGGATTTTAGAAAATATATAAATAAGTTAAAATATTAAAGGAAGACAGTGGGGAGGAAAAATAGTGGGAAGAGAATGGAAATAGCCCAAAAATAGGAAAGCAGGGATGGATTGGGCCCAGCTACTTTGACTCTCACAATTCATGCAAGGACAAAATATATCAGTTTTTTTTTTTTTTAAAGAACACCCGCTTCATCTTTCAGGTAGGAACAAAAAATACGGCAGGAAAGTTTTCCAGTGAAAGTATTTTTCAACCCTGAATTTTGTTATTACCCATGGATCACATGGCTAATTTGACTTTTTTAAAAAATATGATAGCTTTGTCTTTGGATAAGCTGTGCCCCTATGGGTTGAATGTGGTCTGGGGTTAGGATTCAGTGGGATTGTCCCATTGATGGAATTGCTTCTGTCAGAGGACTCAGGAGAAGGGTGATTCCTCCTTCTTCCCCCAGAGCATTGTGCCATCAAAATCTGTCCTGTTGTACAAGTGGGGAAGCACTAGAATGTGGTGGGAACATTGAAGCCTTCCAAAAGTTATTAGATTGCATCACCTAGCATCCTACATTATTGATTGTACTGATGGGAGTTGCAGTTCTGCAACATCTGGAGGACCACATGATTCCCACTCCTGCAATAGCACATGGCTGGATTTATGTATTCTTCCAGTAGTAAAAATCTCTATAGCATTAGATGACAGCAGATGGGCTTAAGAATCTGTCAGAAGAACAGTGAGAAAATAGCAGTTGCAGAGCTTAACAGAGTGTATTACAGAGAGAATTGTTGTTGTGTGTCTTCTGAGTTATGGCAACCTTATTCCAGGGTTTTCTTAGCCAGATTTGTTCAGAAGCCTTTGCCTTCCTCTGAGACTGAGAGAGTCACCCAATGGGTTTCCATGGCCTAGCAAGTGTTTGAACTGAGGTCTCCAGAGTCATCCAATCTCAAACTACAACACCACACTGAGAGGTAAAACCACTTAGAATCATAAAGTTGGAAGAGACCTCAATGGCCATCTAGTCCAACACCCAAAGCACTCCCAATAGTGGTTGTCCTGTTGTTAGTTCCAACCGGAGTACATCCATTGAATGAATTGAACTTAGACAAATCAAATCAAATTTATTCAGTTGGGACTTAGGGCCTTTACAGACTGCCAGAAATAATGAAGATTGAGGCCACTTTAACTGTCTTGGCTCAATGCTAAGGAATCATGGGAACTGTAGTTTATTGTGGCACCAGAGCTCTCTGATAGAGATGGCTCAATGTTCCAGAAAAAAAAAATACAATTCCCATGATTCCCTAGCACTGACCCAGGACAGTTAAAGTGGCCTCAATCTGCATTATTTTTGGTAGTCTGTAAAGGCCCATAGTTAGAACTAACAAATGGATTTAGGCCTGAAAGAACTAGGCTTTTATGGGGAGACCATGGTGTATAAGGAAGCAAGGTAGATTAAAGTTTAGAAAAGGATGGCTTGGAGTTGAGAACAGAGAACTTTTTCTGCTTGAAGGAGATTGAATAGTGATTAGTGAATAATGATTATTGGACTGAACTGATTAACAGTTTTGGTGTCTGTTTATAGCAACATCTTTGCCTGGTGCTGCTGTTGTATACCTGGTAATGGGATCAATCTATAAGTCATACATAGACTAAAGTCCCATTGAAATCAGTGGGTCTACTCTAAGGCTGCATCCTCACTGAAGAAATAATCCACTTTGACACCACTTTAACTGCCATGACTCAGTGTTATGGAATCCTGGGATTTTTAGTTTGTTGTAGCACCAGAGCTCTCTGAGAGAGAAGGCTAAATCTCTCACAAAATGACAATTCCTAGAATTTCCTAGCATTGATCCATGGCAGTTAAAGTGGATTATTTTGGCAGTGCAGATGCAATGTAGGTGACCAAATATAGATTCGACTTGGAGTATAAAGATGAAAATTCATATCTTGCAAATGACTTGTAGATGTGAAGAAAGTCTTTTTCTTCTGAAGCACAAGATAGCAAATAAATTACAAGCCTTTTCTAGCCTAGCCTTACCCAATTTTCCATGTTTCCCATTCTAATCGTGAAAATCCTAAAAACAATATGCTTAAAAAGTTATTGACACAGCTTAGCTCAAGTGCAGCCCCTGCTGTTGTATAACAGAATAGTAATTTAGGATGCAGCTTTGCTTTAATTCTGCTTTGTGAAAGAGAAATCCTTGTGGCTTCATAAAATTTGGGGTGGCATGAATTTCTGTAGAAATCAGTGCAATGATTAAAAAAAACAGTGTCAGAGCTTATAAAGGTTAATTCTGAAGGGCACCCCACAAAATAATTTAATTATTTCCTGAATTTGCACATAATGGTTTTATTCTTTATTTGTTGCTTTTATGTGTTATATGTATATCTTTTCTTCCTACGAGATTAGTCAGCATACCAAGCTTGTATCCTCCCCAACTGCTCTGTGAGATATATCAGGCTGAGAGAGAGTGACCAAGATAACTCAGTGAATTTTCCTGGATCGCCAATGGTGATTTGAACCTGAATTTCCTCAGTCTTAGTCCAGAACTCTAATTCCACCGTGGCTTTCACTGTTATGGTAGTAAGCCATAACAAGTCTTTGGCTCCCATCCTTTCCTTTTCCTTCTCTTTCCCACCATAGTTTTCACCTCCTTTTTAAACTGCAGATTAGTATTACATTCAAATTCAAAAACTTAATTTTAACTTTGGCTTGTTGAAACAAACTAACTTTGTAACCCGTATTTGAAATTATTTTGTTTAAATGAACCATATATTAGGTTAACATTAGCTTCTTGTTGCTGATTGTGACAGCCAATGGCAGTTAATCAAATATCAGAATGAAAGCATTGAATTTCTATTTGAGGAGAGGGAGAAGAGGGAAAGCATAGGAATTCAAGGCTTATTCACTTAAATGTAAACCATAGTTTACTATTAAGGCTTGGGAATGCTATTTTTTAGATTACAACTCCCAGATTCTCTTAGCAGGTGTTGGGGGTTGTAGTCCAAGAAAGTAACTTTTCTGGGCTCCATGTGAAAGATGTTCT
The DNA here is from genome assembly GCA_020142125.1 of Phrynosoma platyrhinos. Lineage (NCBI taxonomy): Eukaryota > Metazoa > Chordata > Lepidosauria > Squamata > Phrynosomatidae > Phrynosoma > Phrynosoma platyrhinos. The sequence goes on along the minus strand of CM034706.1, from coordinate 198,385,852 downwards.
CACTTATCCTAATGGGTAAGTGACCAAAAATTAATGATAATCCCTGAGAGTATCTATATATTACATTGTTACAACAATTTGAAATCTCTTTAAATCATGGCTCAATCCTGTAGAGTCATGAGATTTGTAGTTTTATTAAGTAGTTAGAATTCTCTGCTAGAGAGCTCTGGTTTATACTTCTGAATTACAGCACTAGATTACAATTCTCTGGGAGGCAATTGTAAGTATCTCATCAAACTGCAATACCCAAGATTCTGCAAGATGGAGTTATGGCAATTAAAGTGGCATTGATAGGTAGAATCATGTGATGTAACCAAGCTGCTGCTTGCTTGGCCTTTGAACAAGTGATGGGTACATAGCACTTTCAAACCTCAATGCACTTACTGCAAATAGAAATACTTTTTTTGGCTTTTTTTGGGGGGGGGGGTCCAGATTTGCCCAGTGCCCATTATTTTAATGGACGCTCTTGCATTCAAAGGGTTAGCCCTGATTTTAAAAAATGTCAAAGTGCAATAGAATATAATAGATATCCCTTATGAGTTTTCCCCAGTCCCTTATCTCCAAGCTGTCCCTTCATTATTATTTTTTAAAAAGCTTACTATTTATTCATTTAAAAAAAAATATCTATCTATTTTTTTCTTCTTCATTTCTCTGCTACCATCACCACCATGGAATAAATTCCAAGAGTTCTAACCCATGTTTAGTTGGACTAATACAGTGGACCTTTGGTATCTGTTGGGTTTTGGTTCTAGGACACTTTGTGGATACCAAAATCCGTGGATGCTCAGGTCCCATTATATACAATGGGGTAGTAAAACGGTGTCCTTTATTTTAAAAAATGGCAAGATCAAGGATTGCTTTTTGGAATTTATATATTTTTTGAGTATTTTCAAGCCGTTGATAGTTGAATTTGTGGATAAAGAATCTGTTGATAAGGAGGGCCTAGTGTATTCTTCCTTCTTGTTCCAACAATTATTCTGTGCATTTTATCATCCCCAATTCTATGATAACCTCTGCAGTGTGGTGGGCTCTGCTAGATGGAAAAGGATGCTTGGAAGTGGTCAAGTCAATTGCATAGTTCGTCATCTCTGATTTCCAGGGATCAACCAGAGCATCCAGATCAGTGCCAGCTAGGTCAGCAGTAAATTACTCCAGTTAGTGTCCTTTGCGGACAGATATCCCCTTATCAGATGTTGATGTTCTGCCTGTTTCTGCAGCTCTGACAGCTGGCTAGAAGCAGCAGAGCAATGTAGAAATGAAATGGATTATTTTGACCTTTCTAAATATGTTGGTTGCTTACTTTAGAAAGACAACCAAATGCAATGAGCTGAGAAATTTTGTGTAGAAGTAAGGAAGTAACATGTTCACCAACAAATATAGGAGTGTTTCCTGAATATGGTAGCTCTGATGTAATTAGCTATCAGGTAGCCTTCTATTAAATTTTTAAAATTACTTTTATAGCAAATTGTCACGACCTTGTTAACAAATGCACCATGCAACAATGACTGGTTATAATAACATTGTTGCATTATACATTTGTTAACAAAGTCATGGCAATTTGCTGCAAAACTAACTAAAAATGTAATAGCAGGAAAGTAGCATGTTATCTGAAGGGATTTACACATAATATTTTACTTTTTAAAAATAATTTTAATTGTAGTTTTAAATGCAAAAAATTGTAAATTATGCATATTGAACAATAAACACACAAACTAATGTAAATCACAATACTATAAGAAAATTAAAAAATAAAACCATTTATACCTCATATCACATAACGTATAACACATGTAGTTGCAATAACCTTACCAACAAAACATTTTTTATTTCCAGCTTTCCCCCCGCCATAGGCATCTCTCAAATATTAAACTTCAACATTTTACTTTAAAAAACATCAACAATTTAGTTTTTCAGATGTGTAACTATCATCTTGTTATTTCGCTTCTGAACAAGTTGTAAGTAAAACTCCCAGTTTTTCATAAAGTTATATATCAATTTCTCTCTTATTAGCTTGGTTAATTTATCCATCTCAACCAGATTGAACATTTTAAGTATCCAGTCTTCTATTGAAGGTATTTCCCTAATTTTCCATTTTGAGGCATACACTAGCCTTGCCACTGTTATCATATACTGTGATATTTTTTTCTTGGCGTCTTTTCATTTGCCCCTCTATTAATACCAATAATTAAATTTCAGGTTCAAATTTTTGTTAAGCCTGTATCTTTAAAAAGGACCCACACTTGTCCTTAGAAATAGCATTTGTGGTAGTGATACACAACTTATCCTGTGGATCATTATTAGAACCAGCAGACTGCTAGCTTGCTCTTAAAAGAAAACCATGTTTATAGAGTTATCCTTAGCAATCTGGGTTGACTGCAGGACTTCATGCCTGCCTATGGTCAAGAGTAGGGATCAAAAGCTAATTACTAAATTTACTTCTGTGAAAGAGACTATTAATCCCCAGAACAGTCATTTTAATATTTGAATTTGTGTCTTCTGTATTTTTTTTAATCTGGGGAGCTTCTTTGTGTCACATTTCAGAGAGAAGAAAGTGGGATATAAAGCGAATAAACAACTACTACAGGCAGTAATAGTCATTAAGGGAAGTCAAGTTGTCTTAAGACAGTCATGAAGCTGTGAGTTTCTGGCCCAGACCAGTTGATGTCATCTTCCTGTGGTCCCCAGTATAGTACTTGCAGGTAACACAACAGCTACAGATATCTCTTTCTTGGTGGCTGCCAAAGCCTAATGAATTTCTTTGTTTGAAATTTTCCTGGGCTCACTTCTGAATAAATTTCTGGACTTCAGTCACCATCATTTTCATTTTCCTGGAATGCCTCTGGTGCCTGTGTGAGAGATGTAGAGAGCAGTGCTCTCAACTGTTGAAGAGAAAGGACGGAAAGCAAACTGGACAACCCCACTGCCAGGTTTCCTTTAAAGTCATAGAATCATAGAATCATAGAGTTGGTGTCTGAATAAACAGTTGAGAATAATGAGGACAGGGGCAGTTGCTGAGTAGGATATGTGGTTCTTTGTGTATGATGTGGCACTGGCCCTCCTATTATTTTGGTGCAATTAAGATTAAAAGTAATACAGAGGGGAAGATTTACTGGGTTGTCTCATCATGAAGTAGTTCAGTGTGCAGTTGAAACCTCTGAGTTCACTATAGTGCCCTTGGACTGATAAACTCAGATACACTTCTGCCTTGTATTTAAGTTCCTGGCAAGCTATTTGTTTTTTAATTCCCCAAATCTCCTTTTTGTAAATCTAGCATCTTGTTGTACCCATCATAGCAGCCATTTTGTGAATGGATACTCTCTTCTGGCAGTCATAGTGTGATAGCTCCCACAACAGTTTCACAAAATCCCCAGTGGACCTACTAGCCTGAAAAAAGGTTGGTGAGTTTTGTCTTGTACATTCATGTTTATGTCCATCATGGTCAAGGAGAGAAATGTAAATATGAGAAGGCAAAGTTTTCTAGCTCTGATTTAATTGCCCACCGTGGAGAGGTCTGTTCTGAAGTGATGCTTGAAATCAATAGAAAATAATATATGTAGATTTTCTTTCCTTCTATTTAAAAAGGGAACAGTTTTAGAAAGGGAGTGGGAATCATGCAGACCTCCACATGTTGCTGATCTCCATCTACCACCAGCACAGCCAATGATGAAGAATGCTGGGAAATGCAATTCAGCAGCATCTGGACAGCCACACAATTCATATCACAGGTTTAAAACAATCTGGACACCCAAACACTATTCCAAAATTGCTTCCATTAGGTTGCCATTCCTTCCTGCATTAATCCCTGAAAAGCAGGGATGGGGAATTTTCAGCCTCACAGAGATCCTTACAGAGATCCCTCCTTACTGCCTAACTGGGCCTGACATCGAGGGTCCCATGGCTGTAGGGATTACATACAGCCTTGTATTTAACAGATACAAACCACCTGGAATTTGTAGACCAAAGCTTTCTGTCCTTAAATTGATAGTGTAATTGCGGAAGAAGGAGTAAACACAACTGCTAACTAAGGACTTTTCATACAAATTAATACCATGTCATTCATATGTACAAATAAGTTCTTTGGAAGTCAATGTGATTTACTTACAAAGAGAGCTTGTGAAAGGCACCTTTTCTGGCCTGCAACTCCAAAGTAGCTGTGCAGGCAAGGCAATTCTGGGAAATTTACAATATTTGGGTATTTCCAAACTCTGCTTACAAATGGAGGTAGAATTTAGATAAAAGGGCATGCCATTTCCTCCCACAGTGGCCAAGTCATAAAGGGTTACACAGAAGTTGGCTCTGACTCTGCATTCAATGAAGTGTGTAGCACTGGAGCCAGCTACATGTTCCGCACCATTACCCCCATTATTCCCCTCGTTTCACACACTGATCCATTGTTTGCGACAAAACTATACCAGAGACATGGAAAATTACACCTTTGTCTGGCCCACATTTTGAGCATGGAGTCAACTTCAGAATACACTGGAGGAAGACACAAGCTAATTAATTCTGATCCCAAGAGCTGGTGCGAGGCATTCTCTTAAGCCTGAGGAAGCAGAAGGAAGTCGACTATGTGAACATCTTTTGAACAGGCTGTGCACTGGATCTTAAGAAGCTGAGAAGGAGAAGCAAAGCTGGAAATGTAAGGTATTGAGCCATGATAAAGCAAAGCAGAAATGCTGTGCTCTCATTGCCAGAGTTGGCCCATTTCATGGGACACTGAATTCTTATTGGGGTCAAGAAGTATAAGAGGAATAACATTAAACCCTAACCATAATTGTAATCCTAACCCTAATGCTAATTCTCAGAAAATCCACTCATTGTGAATTTTGTTTGTCTTGTTGCATGAGAATTAAAGAGAGTATTAAATACAAAGACACTTTGAGCTTCGGATCTCTAAAAAAATAAATAAATACAAAGTAGTTACCATTCAGCCAGTTATATAGACTTGGAAATAGGGAATTTGAAAAGTTTTTCAAAGATTCAAACCCAAGATCCTTATGCTAATATGGAAGTCAATTTCATAAGAAGCCATCCTGGTTCATTAGAAAATCATCATCATCATCATCATCATTTGTATCTTGCTTTTTTTGCCAAAATTGGAACTCAAAGTTGCTTACAATCTAAAAGCACAATAAAATTAAAAACTTACAAAAGTAACAATTAAAATGGAATCAAACTATTACAATATTAAAATAGATGATTTGTTTAAAGTTAGAACACAATTAAAGAAGATGAAAGAGCTTAAAACCATACACTTTAAAAGAGTACAACACCCCCAGGATGTTCTTTAAAAACTTTCTGTTTGAACAAAAAGGTCTTGGCCTGCTGGCGGAAGGACAGTAAAGAGGGGGCTATTCTGGTCTCCCTGGGAATGAAGTTCCAGGGACTAGGGCAGCCATGGAAAAGGCCTTCTCTTATGTCCCCACCAACCATGCTTGCAATGGTGGTGGAACTGAGAGAAGGGCCTCTCCTAAGGATCTCAGAGCCCAGGCCAGTTCATAAAGGGAGATAGGCTCTGCCAAATAGCCTGGACCTGAGCCAAATAGAGCTTTGTAGGACATAACCAGCACTTTGAATTGTGCCTGTAACAAACTGGCAGCCAGTGGAGCTGTTTCAACAGGGGCATTGTGTGGTTTCTGTAATCTGCCCCAGTTAACAATCTGGCTGCAGGTCTTTGGACCAACTGAAGTTTCTGAGCACTCTCAACAGACTCAACATTCACAGCCAGGTAAATATCAAAGTAGGATAAACTAAAATGACAAACACTAATTTTTATGTTTTGCGAGCTTCTGTTTTTCCTCAGTCCATGTAGTCTCTTTGCTGGCCCCTAGAATAGAGACCAGAAGACCTTCCACACTACACAGTCATAATGTTAAGGTTTCATTTTAGTTGCCATGATAGTGTCAAATCCTGGAATGTGTTAGTGAGGTACTAGAGCTCTCTGGCTGAAAAAACAACAAGATTTCTCTCTGAAAGTCCCTGGTTTCCACAGTATGTTGCCATGGCAGTTAAAGTGGAATTATAGTGTTATGACTGTATAATGTGAAAGGACACCAGAATGTATAAATGCGTCAGGCACAATTGGACCTTGCTGTGGGGAATGAGGGGCTGAGCTTGGTGAATTTGTCACCAACTCTGTCCTTGTACCCTCTGCCATTTTCTTCAGCCCACCTGCCCTCAGTATCATTGCAGACCATTGTATTTACAGGTAGCCATTCCGATTTCTTTGTTTTTATAGAAAAGTGGGTCCCCCCTCCCATCTCACCTTGAACTGAGCCTGGGAAGGAACATGGACTGTTTGATTTGGATAGTACTGTTTTAAATAGTTGGTCACATGGCAGATGGTATAGGGAGAAAAGAAGTGCAACCCATGGTGAGCAGCACTGGGTCCAAGGGTACCCCAAAGCTCTGAACCTGATCTTTTTTAGGATGTGTAACTCCATACAGAATGCCCAAGAGAACACCTGCTTTGTTGACTGAGGCATACATATATTTATACAGGTACAAATATCTGAAATAATTAAGTTATACTGTGCTCCTGTTTGTCTGCAAAAAAATGACTGGATTTTTTTAATTGCAACAAGAAATTCTTTGGGAAATTCTGTTTCCTAACAAAAGTGCTCTAGTTCTTCATGTAAGAAAGGGCCTTTTATCCTCCTTTCAAAGCTGGGAAGGTACCCTTCTGCGGCTAAATGACTCACTGCCAAAGGGGATTGGTTAGCTTGCTGATGCTTCAGACATCCAGCAGATGGCACTGGCATATCATGGACCCTCATTATAGTCTAAGAAATAAAATTATCCGGTGATATATGCTGAACATTGCTATTAATCTGGCCAGTCAAACGCTTCCAAGCCCATACCTTTGTTGCACTGTGTATCATCTTTGTATGGTTATGTGGTATATCTGGAAATGAAAAATAATGTCAAAGATACCTAGGGTTGAACTTAATCATGCATCAGGAAAAGCTGTTTCCTTTGTGCTAAGGAAAAGAAAATAACCTTCCCAGATGATGAAAGGCAGCTGATATTTATAGAAGATATACCATAGGTTCAATCATATACAGCAATGACTCGACTAATATTTAAGAGAGAAAAAAGACCATGATTGCAACTATATATTCAGTTATCTCAGAGTAAGTTCCATTGAACTCAGTGAGACTTGCTTCAGAGTAGACGTGCACAGGAATGCATTGTAAGGAAGCAATCCTATGAGTGCATGGACTGGATTTTGATTTAGCCATGGCTAGGTGCTGAGTGCGGAGGATACTGTAGACAGTCAAAAAGACAAACAAATAGGTCCTTGAACAGATCAAGCCTGAACTCTCCTTGCAAGCCAAGATGACGAAACTGAGGCTGTCATACTTTGGCCACATCAAGTGAAGGCATGACTCAATTGAAAAGACAATAATGCTGGAAAGGTAGAAGGTAGTAGAAAGAGAGGAAGACCACATGTCAGATGGCTGGATTCAATCAAGGAGGTCACAGGCCTGAATCTGCA
>CM034706.1:198349462-198370823 GCA_020142125.1 Phrynosoma platyrhinos | reverse complement strand
ACCACAAATTATTCAGGCTGCTGGCACACTGCAAAATGAATACAGCTGGACACCATTTTAACAGCTATGGCTCAATGCTATGGAATCCTAGGATTTGCAGTTTGTTGTGGCACCAGAGCTCTCTGGCAAAGAAGGCAAGATGTCTTACAAAATTACAAATCCCAGAATCCATAGCATTGAGCCATGGCAGTTAAAATGGAGTCAAAGGGTATTAATTTTTCAGTGTAAAAGCAAGCAGAGATATAGCAGTTGATCCTGAACCACAGCCTGCTGTCTCATGGCACTGCCCATCCCAGTTGTAGAGCTGGCTTTGAACCAACATGGTTCTGAGAATACAGGATGTAAACAGAGTTTTGTAACAGACAGCTGAAACAGACTCAGCTTTGCTATATGACTCATGAAAGTGAGTATCTCACACAGAAAAATCTCAGCTAGCTAGGTAGAATTATTTCTACCATCTCATTTATTACATAGAGTAGCTGCTGAGAGACATAACAGGAAAAACATGATAGGTGCATAACACCATCCTGTTGTCACCACTTGGGAAGATGTTCTAAATATCTTGGCTGCACATCCTTCTGTAGCATGTTATAATCACTGGTAAAGCATTCTCTGCATCCACAGCATGAACCAGCCTTTCTACAAGCAGTTCTTCTTACAAAAACAGAGAAATAGTCAACACCTTGGGGGTACACACCAAGTGGTGACAACAGGATGTTGTCATGAACATACACACTCTTCTCACTAATTCCAAAGATGTGAAGAGTCTTTTCTGGGCCATTATGCAGGACTTCTTGTGTGGTTAGAAACCTCTTTGTTAGCAAACCAGTTTGATTACCACCAGATTCAATCACCTCTTGGACAAATGCATGATGTCAGTGGAACACTAGACAGTGGCCTTGTGACTCTTTTGCAGTGATTTTATGTGTTTTGAACAGACTTCCAACTAGAGACAAAGCAGTCATTCTTTTTTTTCCATTTCTGAGGGGGAAAGTCAGAAGTATTGATATTTTTTAGTCTCTAAAAACAAGGTAGTGGGCCCATCCAACGTTAAACAATGCTTTCCTCTTTAAAAAGTACCATACTCCATACTTTTGAAGACAGAAACTGAAAATGCAAGACTGAATGGCACCAAAGAAGAAAAGAGAATCTTGGTTACATAAATAACAATGAGTCTTCTGATATAGACTCAGTTTACCATTATTGTACATTTATGTCATCTGTAATGGTAGCTGATGATCTCCATCTCTGGGGTTTAGTGTGAACTTTAGTGAAGTTGTGCAAAGTTTTGAACCTATTTGGAAAATAAGGTTTGGCACCTTGCATAACTCCTTTAAAGTCTGAACTATAAACCAGACTGAATTCACTACCCCCACTGACCTGGAAGCCATGAGCTGCCACTGGTTGAACACCTTCAGTTCCTCCATTTCATGATGTACACCTGTTTTTCTATTTCTCACCTAATTGTTGTCATTTAGAAAGAACTATTAAATGTTAGTGTTAGAATTAATACACCACTGTAGATGATTTTGCTCATTATCAAAACTGCATGTTAACTGAAGTCAATTTCTAGCTTATATTGGCAGCTTGGGGCCTAAATCCAGTTGTTGTTAACTGCCATCAAGTTAACTTTGACTTATGGCAATCCTATGAAAGAGAGATCTCCAAGTCACCCTGTCAACAACAGCCCTGCTCAGGTCTTACAGATTCAGAGCTGTGGTTTCTTGGATTGAGTCTATCTATCTAGATAGTCTTCCTCTTTTCCTATTGCTTTATACTTTGCTAAATGTCATATTTTCTAGTCAGTCATGTCTTCTCATGATACGTCTGAAAAAACACTGGTCTCAATTTAGTCACCTTAGCTTCTAAGAAGAATTCAGGCTTTTCCTTTTCTCTTTAGAGTGAATAAAGGTATATGAGGTCAACAGAGAGTATGTCCTTCTCTCCTGTACTGGAGATTATTTTTAAAAGATAATAATTAAAGTATGTATTAATATTGCTGTGTCCAATTGGGGAAAGGATGCCTACTTTTAGTTAGGTTTACACATACATTATTTTCTTTTATATTGGGAGTTCCTTATTAATCTTTTTGTTTTATCAATTGCTCTATCTTGTTTATAGACTGAAACCATTGTTTATATCTCTGTATTAAATGATCTTCATTATATGATCTTTGTGTAACACACACACACGTACGTACATATGCACACCTCTTTTGGTTTCACAGGAGAACTAGGAATAGTAAAAGCCAATGTGTGTCCCATGCATATGTACAGTTGCCCCTCCTAATTCATGGGGAATCTGTTCGAGACCCCCCTCATGGCAGCTCACTAATATACAAGCCCCATTTAAACTAATGGTGCATGTGCTCGTAGCACGCACGCAAAGCTGTGCCCAGGTGCACACAGCCATTTAATGTACAGCTGTTGTCCTTCCCCACGAAGAGCAAGACTGCAGACCTCAAGTCCTTGAGCGTGGAGGGACAGCTATATTTGATTTTGTGCCATTGCTCCAGGGCCATGGAACCAAGAACCTTGAAATATGGCACAAAAGAATAATATGTTATGGATATACTCATTGGGGGTTAGATATATCTTTTTAAAGATAAATTGATTTTCTAAAATTAAAATCTGTCTACAACCTGGTTTTGATAATCCCATTCTACCCCCAAATTCCCTGGACCACAATTTTTCTGTTTAAAATAAAAAGGCATTTTTTCTCTCTTGGAAAGGTGAATGGTAACTCACCTTTTCAGTAGGTAGCAACCCTTTCCTCTGCATTGTTTAATATGAAGAACCAGTTTAATATGGAAGTAAACATTTGGTTACCACTGTGTCCCTCTCTGCATATTTCCCAGAATTTGAGTTGGTCTGTGCAATCCCTGGAGGATTCCACAGAAAGAAAATTGGCCCCAGCAACCACCAGAGTTCCACATTGCACAAACAATCATTTTAGAGAAGTCTTATTTTATAAACTGAAGGATAAGTATGTGTGTTTGAGTATGAATAAAATTTCCAAGGAGAACATCTAAATATTAATGGTCAATGTGACTCAGAAGGACAAGTGCATTCTTGGAAACTCCACATCACATCCCTCATCACGCTGAGATCTGCACTGCTTCCATATCAACAATGGTATGCACAGTATGTGATGAACATATGCATGCCTCTTTTTCCACATGTACAAAATAGAGGGACCTGTCTGGCCACTATTTTTGCAGCCATGCTCATTTGACAAATGGATGTTGGTGTGCTTAATATATACAAGAACATGATATGTGACACATATACCCTTTTACACACATGAGTGTGGAAGAAGTTCAAAAATGGTTCTGAGCATCTTCAGCACCAAATGGATGTAATGGACAGGACCAAGATTTGATAATGTGGCAGAATAAAGAAGGTAGCCACAATGACTTAGTATGTAAGCATTTCTTTTTCACCTGTCCCTTGGGCATCCAACTTGTTGAAGGTGAAAGCCATCTTTCAATGCTTTAATTACTGCATACCACTCACAGTTAACACATTATTTGCTCCAGTTCTTTCTGTTTTTCAAATGGAGATGCCAATGTTTCAGACCCAATTTTTAAGGGCCTTTCATTAACAATCAACATGATATCCTCTAGATGGCATACTTATAACTGAACTGAGAACAGAATGTGTGTGTGGGGGGGGCGGAGGTGGGGGGGATGCAAATATCTGTATACTGTTTTGTTGGTGGAAGTTATGTTGATGGAAAGAGTTGAGCAGTGGAAGGATGGAAGCATTCCAGATGAATTTAAGTGTTCTGATGGCTGGGCCAAAGAGGTTTGACCAGAAAGGAAAACCCAAACTTATTCTGTCATGTAATGTTACTATTCTATTCACATTTGCTGATTAGATGTGTCAGGGATGGGCATCACTTATTCTCAAGGGGTGTTAATGATGATGGGATTTGCAATAGAGGACATTTGAAGGGCATTGAGTTGGAAGAGGCTTCTTCATGTATCTGAATGAACTAGTGAGACTTCCAAATTTCAATAAAGTAGTTATATTATTAAATAGGAGGAAAATGCCTAATTTTAAGTGTTGCATTCAGCAGAAACTTGAAGATCCTGCACAGTTGATCCAATGTATCATATTTCTGTTTTTAGAGAATATCTAATAAAAATAATGTGATTTCAGAATAGATTGTTTTCTGAGCCCTTCAGAACATTAACCAGGGACACATTTTCATGCAGCTCTGAGAATTGAAAGCTTCACATGAATTCTAGGATATTAAGTCAGCAACCCTTTAAACATTTACCTAAAAGTAAATAACACAGTACTCAGTCAGACTGACTTCAGAGTAAATATCTGTGTACAGGATTGCCCTGGCAGTCTTCTAGAAGTTACTGAAAATCTGAGTAATGTATAAAACACATTAATGGTAAAATTAAAATTTGTGTTTAGTGTCAGTGAAGCAATTAATGTAATAGAATCTAATATATTTTCTGTACCAAATAATCTCAAACCTCTCCTATTTTTAATGAAGAATATCATGTCTTCTTTATATGGGACCCAAACTATTCAAAATGTAAGTGTATGTATTCATACGTGTGTCAAGTTAGAGTCGGCTGTAGCTACATTTCATCCTCAGATACTAGATCTTCTGTCCTCAGATCCTTCATGTGACATACTTGAATAGAATATGATAATTAAATGTGTGCTGAGTTGCCGGTTTGAATTCTGGACCTTCCCTCCCCCCCCCCCCCCATGAAAATTCTCTCCCATACAGTAATGTCTAAATTTACCAGAGCTTGGTTCCTCAGCTATGAAAAATTCCTGCTATTCATGTGCAACTTGAATGAGGAAGCTCTCATTTAGAGTTTAATTTTTTAAAAGGATGCTTTATTATTGTTAATTGCTTTGTCCTTGTAAGCAATGTGAGCTTTGGAAGAGCAGAATGAAAATTGCACAAATGATCAACATATATACCCATGGGTTAAAATGGAAAGCTGTTAAAAGCAGTAGAAGTTTTGCTATTGTCTTGAATAGGAGAGGCCATAAGGATCATGCAGTTTACTGTTTTGCTAAACATATGGACAAATATCTGGAATATCTGCATATAATACACTTGCACAAACCTGATCATAAATTGTTAGACAGTTTTGCCAAAATTTTTCGTGAGTTACAAGGTGCCATATATTTGGGGCAAAAATAAAAATACATCCAAATCATTGACTTAACCACCCAAATTTAATTGCTTACATTTGGAAAATATTGCTTGATTTTCTGGTTTTATTTTGGGATATAGAATAATAATTTTAACTAATTTATGTTCACAAGACTATTTTTCTTTTGTGGTAGGTGAAGTTCCCACACTACAGGCTTCAGTGTGTCTGTATAGAGATGTAGTTCCAAGTCATAATTGGCCATGTGCAATTTGGCTAACATGTTTTTAGTGGCAAAGAGTGAGCCAGCTTGGTCTCATTCAAATATAAATCAGAATAGCCACATTTATATGTATATGGCCATTTATGAGTTGAGATCACTAAGTTCCACCGTACCACCTAGGTGAACAAACAGTTCTTCACAGACATTTGAGGGAGTGTGCAAAGAGATTGTAGAAACGGCTTTATAACATGCAAAAAAGAAAAAGATAACTTCTAGTTTGTCCACCTGCAAAATTTGACACTGGGGGTTAACAGGTTATTTAAGCTAGAGTACTTTTAATTTAAAATGATGAAGTCAATGGACCAAAGCCAATTTAAGTACAAGTGTGCCCATTTAAGTGCCATGTGAATTGCAAGCTCTACTTTAATTGGCTGATGGATTACAGCCAAAAAATGTAGAATTTTTGCCAGTAAATTTGGAATCAGATTTAATGACGCCTTTTTGAAGCAGAGAAAGGCACATGGGGGGAAAAAGCAACAATATTCAGTTACATGAACAAGACAGGGAAAAAAAGATCATAAAGGATTTGATTAGCTTTGACCTTAGCAGGGCTGGCCCAAGACATTTTGCTGCCTGAGCTAAGGACAAGGTGATGCATCCCTTCTCCTACCCAGATATAGGATAGTCACCTACAGGATCACAAAAAAAAAGGTAAATAGCATTGAAAATAAGATAAAAAATGGGACATACTTGCATAACATGTATATTATAGTTTATATGTGTAGATTCAACTGTAAACAACATTACTATAATTTCAAACAGGAATATTAAGTCTGTGATAAGGTGCCCTTTCACACTACATATTCTGTTTCTACTTTAACTGCCAAGCCTGTTTCCCATGGAATACCCAGGGTTATATTTTGATGAGGCACTAGAGCTTTCTGGTGAGAAATCTGAGGTTTTCTCTTTTCAAGTCCCAGGATTCAATAGGTTGTTACCACTGCAGTTAAAGTGAAATCATAGTGTTATAACAGTGCAGTGTGAAAAGGCTCCAGGTCACCTGTCTGCCTTCTCTGTATGATCTATTGTTTTTGATCAGTAGATGGTTTTCTTCAAAACTCCTCCTTTCTCTTCTTGAGGAGTCTGTTCTGAAGGTGTTTATCATCTGTAGAGTTCTTGTTTGCTTGAGTCATTGGAGAAAGAGAAGAGAGAAGAAATCAGAGAAGAAATTATTTCAAAGGCTGCAATGCTCTATCATTCAAAATGTAAACCAATCTCTTCTCTTCCTTGATTTAATAAATGCACATGGCTCATCATGTTATTTGATAAGGAAGGAGAATAACAATTATGTATGTTACTATCCCTTCTACAGAAAATAGTGATGTTACAATGCTTCATAAGTTGTATAGTAAGATGATTAGTGATGCCATCCTCTTCTGTCTATTTTCTAGGCCAGATCTATCCTTTGGTTCTGCTCTGGACAGAGGACTGAGGAAGGTAGGGCATGCTTGGAAAATGGGAGGAGATCCACTGTTAAGCAAACACATGCTCAGTCATATTTTCTCCTTTTGTAGGCCATTTCTGCTGCTGTTCCTGCCAGGCTACTATGACTGATGTTTGTCTATGAAATGGCCTGTCTCTATTCCAAAAAGAGCATTAGAGCACCCATTTTGAATTTTATTTAAAAGAAACTGCCCAGATAAAGTGAATCCTGTGCTAATGGTAACAAATAGCAGGTTTATCCCGTCTCCTATGAAGCCTCTTAGGGTTTGGACTTTAACACTGAAACATCTGACTTCACACTGCCTGCTTAAACATGATCAATGAGATTTTTGAAAATTTCCTTAAACTAAATACTTCCATGTCATTTTTCATATTCTGAGATTGCTGGTGGAAGTAACAGACATACTTATAGCCAAGCAGATTTTTAAACAAAAATTATTCTGGATTTTATGTATTTTGAGATGCTAAGTCTGACTTTCAATTTCCCCAATAATTAACAATGGGGTTTTACCCAACATTCAAATTAGTGTATATAAAGGCCATTGTAAAGACTAATACAATCCAGATTGTTTGTCAAAACCATATGAAATTGGATACTGGGTATTTTCGCATTGTGTTGAATAGTTGTGCCAAGTGTTAGACACTTCTGTTACTGAGATACAACAGTTTTTCGAAAGTCTTGCCAATTTGCAACCTGTTGGTCCCACTGGATTCAAACACACACATACACACCAAATCTTTAAATGCATGCAAAAATTCAAGGAGTTAGTAATAGCAGAGGAATTGCCCTTTCCCTTTTTGGGAAGACCATATGTGCATTTCATGTTACATGATTCTGAATCTCAATATAAGTCAGGGCATCTCTAAGTAAAGGAGGTTTAGCACAGTTGGGTTTGTTTGTTTGTTTGTTTTTCTGGGGAAATGCCATCCACTAAACAAGGTGGTTGCCACCAGACTTTAAGAGCCTTGCAGCTACTAAAGGAAACATGATAGCAGAAATGGGAACAAAAGTCAGTGTTTAGTAGGGTATTTGTGTTTTGACAGTGGGGATTTGTGGGGGGGGGGGTAGAATGGCCATCTCCCTGTGTTACTCTTTAATAGCAAGATAAAGATATTGCCTAGCACAGCCAAATTGGCATCCCTTGGCATAACCTATAAATTTTATCTCTAAAGTTTCCAAGGAAGCCTTTATGGGTCACATGGAGAGCACAGACAAATGTGGCAAGTATTACATAATTATGACTTTTGTTTTATTGGATTTTGAAGCAAATAAATAATAAAGCCAAAGTCAATGACTACAGTCTTACACAGAGAGACTATTGAACAGACTGCATAACTCTCTAAACCAACAAGAAGAGATGTTCCTCAGAAACGGATATCAACAATGTTAAAATCAGAATTAGAGGAGATTAAATATTTTCTTTAATTAATCCAGAGATGAGCTGCTAGGATGCTAGGATATCACTGGGGCCAGATGTCATTTAGCCTGAAGGAATAAAGCATACCTTCTACTCAGTGAAAGACACACAAGCTTAAATCGTATTGTTAGTCCTCCCAAGAGCAGGCCCACTGAATCAACTGGAGTTCCTTAATTGTTGACTTATTTTTTGTTGTGTGCCTCCAATTATTGACTTGTATTGCAACAATTGAATCAATGGGCCAACACCAATTGGGACTAACCTATAGGATTCCATCCATGGTAGCCAAGGCCAGTCAAGTTCATTTTGGCACCTCAGGCAGAAAATCCCATCAGTTCCCACAGCAGAAAACATACAATTATAACCAGTTATGTAATAGTTTGTTGCCCTTTCTTGACACCTCACATCTGCTACATCACTCTCCCTAAAGGTAGGACCCTAACTCTCATTTAGGATTCTGTATCACTGCCATTGCAGCTGTTGTAGCTATTGGTTTTCATCATGCTGAAATTATTATGCAGAACAGGTATGGCACTCACCAATGTGCTACAGATTTACTCCCTCTAACTCTTTTGATAGTTCTTTTATTACTGAAAATTCTGCCTCTGTTTAGTAGGTAAAAGGGTAATGACAAGCAACATTGTCTTCAGTTTTATGAGCTGCTATAATGATGTGGTGCTATTTCAAAGGCAATCACCCTAGCAAGTGGTTGCTTCCATGTCACTGAGGGAGTAAATTTGCTGTAGTTTTTAGCCTGAACTGTAAAAGATTATCCATGTTTCTGATCCCTAACCACATTAAAGCCCACAGCAAGCTCGCCGTTCCACTAACATGAAGGCTACCAACCATTACTGGCCAGAAGGTATGGGAACAAATTCTGCCTATCCTCATCCTGCATATTTTGGGCAAGAAAAACAATTTGATGGCTGCCAAACTGCCAGTGCATTTAATTGCACCTTTGCAGCTGGTAATCATTTTACTGGTGTTTTCATCTCCTTATGACAAAACCCCTGACTGCCTCTCCTAACCTGGGAGTATTTAAAAATATTGACAAGATGTGAGGAAAGCTTTTCAGCTCTATATTGGCCCAATCAGATTTCAGTCTTACATGGTCTATGAAAAGAAATTGGGACCTACTAATAGATTTTAATTTTATAGTTAAGAAAAGACAGAAAGTTACTTTTTTGGATTATAGCTCTCAGAATCAGCCACCCATGATGGCCTGTAGATACCTGTCTGAAGAATTCTGGGAGCTGTAGTCCTCACAAGTCACATTTCTGAGAATTTGAGGCAGGTGCATATACTCAAGACTTCTTAATTTGTTCTCTAAAATTATTATTGCAAAACATCACAGGATCCCTGAAAGAAAGATCAACATATAAGGTTTCCAAAAACACTCAGAACTGCTTCTGGAGCATGTAGCTTTGAAACAACAGCTGAACTGATCTTTTTTCCTTTAAAAAGAAATGCAGTGTATTTGGCCCATTTGCCTGGTTAAAAATATTTGATCAAAATTCTGTTTTAAAATGCTGACAGTTTAAACAAGCCTTCTTCCTTGACCTTTTACAGGCAAGTCAATCAAAACATCTACTACACACTCCTATCGTTCTTTGGCCATTGGTTGTTATCCTTCTGAAGGCCAACACCCAAGCTCCTTTTTCTCCTCTCTTCAAAAATGTAAACAAGAAACATTAGCCACCTGTGCTATTGCATTGCAATCTTTCTTGTAAAAATAAGTTTGTGTTTGCAACAGGTAGGCAAGGTGTTCAGTTCTCTCTTTAGACTTTGGAACCTTATGCACCAGGAAAATCACTTATGCTCAGCCAGATGGAAAAGAGGACTTATTTCTCATTGCCGGTGTTTGTTTTTTAAAAATCATTTTTATTGTAAAACATAAACTCTGTAGGTAGTATTTTTCAGGTGTTGGTCCATTTTAGACAAGTGAAGCCTGCAACAAATGGTTGCAGTATGCAACTTTCCGTCCTATTTGGAGCACTCCTGCTTAGTGTACCCAGACAGCTAGATACTTTTATAGAGTACCACAAGTCAATGGCTTCACTAGGGAGATCCAGGGGGTGCACACCACACCAGGCAACATCTCCAAGGGGGGGTGACATCGGATCAAGCCCTCTTCCTGCTTTCTTTGGTGCTGTGGCTCTCTCAGACCAGTGCCCCTCTTGCCTTCCCCAGTGTCCCAAGGCACCAGAGAAGGAGGGGAAGTGTTGTCCTTTCCAACCCCTACTGCTGCCTCACTTGCCTAGCTGCATGGCTGCCCCCCCCCCCCCCCCCCCCCCCCCCCCCCCCCCCCGCAATCCTCTTCCAAGCACCTGCACTGGGTGACACCAATGCTTGGGACATCACTGCAACATGTTGCTCCAAATGGGCATTCCAGCTCTCTACCAACTACCCATCCTCCTCTCTACCTGTTCTTTTTCTCTTTCAACTGATGCTTCAACATTCCTTCTTACACTCATCACTCATTCTGGTTTGGGATTTTTACATGTGCACTTGTGTGCATTTTAAGTATTGTATTATTATTATTTTTTTTTGCAAACTAGGGGTTCCCCCAAGGATGTTTCCTGATATTCCATGTTTTTCAGTAGTCTCCATTCAGGTTCAATTCTATTTGTGTTCAGGATCCAAGCCCAGTAATATAAAGGGAACATTGATACCACTTTAGCTGTCATGGCTTCATCCAACAGAATCCTAGAATTTATAGTTTAGCAAGGCACTTACTACTGACCACATCTGATTTATATAATTTCAAAGTGGATGATTTAAATCAAATATTTTCTATACCTTGGCTCAGCCATTAATCAAAATGGAAAATGTACGGGCTGATGCAGACTGGCAGTTTGGGGCAGCAGAGAGCCGCCCTGGGGAGCAGCAGATTGGGGCTGAGGCAACATCATGCCATGGCCCCAATCTCCCTTTTGCTGCCCCTAAAAGAGCAGCAAAATGCCACCCCAAGAATTGGCGCCGCAGCTCTTCCATGCCCTTTTGGTGCAGCATGTTTAAATGCTGCACCGAGAGGGCATCCTAGTATGGCTGTGCAGTGTCAGGACGGCATTGGGGTGGCGTTGGGGCTGCCCTGCCCCAGCCCCACCCCCAGGCCAGCCCTTTGGGCTGGTCTGTAATGGCCCATAGTCAAGAAA
Organism: Phrynosoma platyrhinos; assembly: GCA_020142125.1. NCBI lineage: Eukaryota > Metazoa > Chordata > Lepidosauria > Squamata > Phrynosomatidae > Phrynosoma > Phrynosoma platyrhinos. The sequence goes on along the minus strand of CM034706.1, from coordinate 198,359,393 downwards.
CCAGAAGACAAGGTTTTGAAGGGCAACTAGATAAGGTCCTCATGTCTAAAATAGCAATAGCAATAGTAAGTACATTTCTATACCACTTATCAGTGCCCTTAAGCACTCTCTAAGTGGTTTATAATATGCAAGCTAATTGCCACCAACAAGCTGAGTCCTCATTTTAGTAACCTCAGAAGGATGCAAGTCTGAGTCAAGCCTGAGCCCCTGGCTGGTATTGAACTGGCAACCTTGTGGTTTGTGAATGGAGTGGCTGCAGTACAGGCATTAAACCAGGGGTAGGCAACCTTTCCCCTTTAAGGGCCGAGGGACTTCAGCTCCCAGAATCCCAGGAGCTATTGGCCAACATGGGACTATTGGCCAACATGGCTGAGGCTTCTGGGAGCTGAAGTCCCTCGGCCCTTAAAGGGGAAAGGTTGCCTACCCCTGCATTAAACTATGGCACCATCAGGGCTCTTTTTAATGATCATTTTAATGCTAAAATATATCATTAAATACTAAATCATTGCATTTCCAGTTTCAATGTATCCTTGTGAAGGCTGGATAGTGACAAAAAGGTTGAAAGACAGAGAATCACCTCATTTGAAATGTGATGCTGGAGAAGAGTTCAAAACAAATAAATGGGTCCCAGAGCAAATCAAATCTGAACTCTCCATAAAAGAAGATTACTAAACAGACTGATTGAAAAATCCAGGATTTTTTATCCTGTTTTTTTCCTCATTTTGTACTGGGTTAAATAAACCAACCAGGAGAGTCGGTATAAAATGTCTCTGATCCTGCTGGGAGCTAACAGAAAAGTATTTACTCTACACTACATAAAAACATACATATAAAAAGGGAAGAACCCATTACAGATGGATAGACTCAATCAAGGAAACCATGGCCCTGACTTTGAAAAGTCTTAGTAGGGCTAATAATAACAGGATGTCTTGGGGATCTCTCATTCATAGGTTTATCATAAATGTAAACTGATTTGATGGCTATTAACAGTGAGACACTTGGGACTCTCTGCTAGAGAGGTATAAAACTGTAGTTCAGGACAGCATTAGGACAGTGTTTCTCAGACTGTACTACTCCAGGTGTTTTGAACTTCAGTTCCCAAAAAACCCTAACCAGCTTGGCTGTTGGTTAGGGATTCTGGAAATTTACCTCCACTGTGCAGGACCAAAGGCTGAACCATTACACTGGAGCACTCTTGGAGAGAATTCCCCAAATCTTAATCAATTGACCAATCATTAACTTTATACCCCACTCTTTCCCAAAGACTGGGACTCAAAATGTCTTACAGATAAAATGAAATACAAATAAAACCATATGCAGATTTTTTAAAAAAAAAATACAAAAAAATAAAAATAATAATACAATTCTACTATTTTTACAGTCCATTATACTCAAATCCTTCAAAAGGTTAAAAACAGAGAATACAGGGAGCACAATAACAGAGAAACTACAGATCCCAGGATGCCATGGGATGGAACCGTGGCAGTTAAAATGTTATCCAAGTGCTTAGTGCAGATAAACTGGACTGAAACAGACATAAGAGCTGGGTTCTGAACCCAGACCTCAATGAGATTGGTCAGTTTTACAACAGGATCCCTACCATCTTGACTAGGAAATTGATGTGATTTTTACCAGTTTGTCTCTGCAGGCCTTGATAGTGGCTCCCAGGGCTGCTCTCCTATATTCTGGACTGCAACACCCTCCCCATTAAGTCGGCTGCCTAAGATAGAGAAAATCTGTTGCATCCCCTCTTCTGGGGCCGACTGGGGATTTCAGGGCTGGGGTTTGATCTCCAAGCCCTGGTGGAGCATATTTTAAGGGCGGTGGAGATCGATTGCATTTCGCTTGAGTTTTTGTTTGTGTTTTTATGACGAAAGGATCTGTCTCTAGAGGAAGGCAGGCAGGTCGGCAAAGCCAAGCAGGGGCAGAGCAGTATTTGCCCAACTGATGAGGATTTCCATAATGGGACTCCTCTCCTTTAGTCTCCACACAACACACAACACACAACACAACACACCTTGCATACACACAGGGGTCAGGGATGGTCAGCTTTTGTGGCCTTCCGGGTCCTTTTGGGCAGGAAAGAAGTCAAAGGGCCCAATCCACCAGAGAGATCCGGTTTTAGGTCTCCCTGGGAAGGCTCCTTTTGTTGTCGGTCTTGTTGTTGTGCGCCTTCAAGTCGTTTCCGACTTGGTGGCCACCCTAAATCGACCCTAACCTGGGGTTTTGTTGGCAAGATTTGTTCAGAGGAGATTGTGTCAGTGTGTGGATGATGGGTGTTGCAGTGATGCTCTTTGACACCCAGCAGAATCTGCAGGACAAGCTGGCTGCTGTGATCCACAGCCACTTTGTATCTCTTTCCATCATCTAGCTCAGCTTCTCTTCTTCGGGCAATCCTGTCTTCCTCAGTCAAGAAGACACATGGTAAAGTCCAAAAGTATAGTTTATTAATGCATATAAAAGTAAAATAAGATAACTAAGTAAAATCCATTGTGATGAACGTATCCAGTTCAGCCATGTAAGACAGGTTGGCCCTTGTCTCCCGGCTGAGGCCTCTCCCATTGATTTCAGCTCAGATGACAGGGAGGACATCCTGGAGGATCGGTGCCTCCATTAGGAACATCTCTCTCGGTTACAGAGGATGGGAGGAAGGGAAAACAGGGGCTGGGTGTGAGTCTGAAATCCAGTTTTTTAAAGTCTCAACCACAGTTAGACCCACAGAATCAGTGGGAATTTGGTATGTCAATCCTTGTAGAAATGCCACATGGAGTTAGGCCTCTCTGATCACTCTTTTTGGAAAACAAAAATTAAATTTGAAAAAAAAGAGGGAAAGTGCCCGGTTCATTGTTATAGGTCCAAAACACACTGCAGAAATTACCCACTGCTTGGGCTCAGTGCTAGGGAATCCTGGGAATTGTAGTTTATTGTGGCACCAGAGCTCTCTGACAGAGAAGGCTAAATGTCTCACAAAACTACAGTTCCCAGGATTCCCTAGCATTGAACCAGGGGGTTAAGTTGATTATTTCTGCAGCGTGTTTTGGACCATAATCTAGATAATCTTATCCTCTGCCCATCTTCGGATTGGGTGAACGAAACGGAGGTTCTCTGTACACAAAAGAACAAGCTCTTTTGCCTTTGCATAATGATTCCCCATTAAATTAATAGCCACCCCCCCCCGTCCTGCAAGAGCCCAACAGGCAGTCCAGCTATGACTTGAGCAGCTGTTTTGGACATATTTTTTCTTAAAAAATAAATAAATAGTATGACACTTGCGTTGATGCCGAGAAACCAAACGATTATTTTACTTCATTAAACTACAGAAAGGGCCAGAAGGGCTTTTCCTTCGCCATTCGCTCCCAACATCACCAGCTTCTCCTCTCTCGAATATATACTTTAATTTCCAGATCACTTTCCAAGACCTGAGTCGTTTTCAATGGCATGTTGTACCTGTGTAAACCATCCGAAGTATTTCGCTATGCATCCACACTGCAGAAATAATCCGGTTTGACACCGCTATAACTGCCCTGGCTCAATGCTAGGAAATTCTGGGGGTTGCAGTTTGTTGTGGCGCAGAGCAAAGCTCTCATGGGGTTTTCTTGGCCAGATTTGTTCAGTGAGGGTTGGGGGGTTTTTTGCCACGGTTTAGGTTAAGTGAGAGCTGTTGGAACAGAGTAGTTAAAAAAAATGGTAACTTATATATGAAGCATAGCAGCAGCCTGTGATCCGACAGTATATGTCTGAGCTTCTGGGGATTAAATAGGATACACTGGTAAGGCAAAAACAAGACTTACTTTATGGTTACAAAGAATACATCTAGCATTTAGGAAGGTAAGCAATCAGTAGGGGAGAAAAACACCATACTGTGGTAGAGAAGTCCCTATAGATGACTCCTATCCATGTAAGTAAGAAGAAAAACGTCCTTAGAGGGACAGCCTTATGGCTGCATCCATCGTGGATCAAGGAAGGAAGAGGGGAGGAGCAGAACAAAAAGTCCTACAACTCTTCTTAATCTTTAGTAAAAAGATCTTGTTGCACTTTTGAGACTAACTGAAAGAAAGAAGTTGGCAGCACGAGCTTTGGTAGACTAAGGTCTACTTCCTCAGCTGCATTTCTAAATTTTTACTTGCATGGATAGGAGTCAACTATATCCTAAATTTCCAAATCCATCTGTGTTAGTAGACTTGTCTAGGAAAGCTCATGCTGCCAACTTCTTTATTTCAGTTAAGTTAGGGCCTTTACAGACTGCCAGAAATAGTGCACTTTAAATTGAAGCACTGCCCTGGCTCAGTGCCAGGGAATCATGGGAACTGTAATCTATTGTGGCACAGAGCTCTTTGACAGAGAAGGCTCAATGTCTCAGAAAAAAAAAATACAATTCCCATGATTCCCTAGCATTGAGCCAGGGCATTTAAAGTGGTCTCAAGTTGCATTATTTCTGGCAGTCTGCAAAGGCCCCAAGTCTCAAAGGTGTTACAAGATCTCTCTACATACTGATTCTACAGACTAACACGGCTATATCTTTGAATTCTACCACTTTAGTAAAGAGTGGGAGGAGACAGGAAGTAACTTTATTACAGTCACACTGGCCAGATGACCATCGAGATAATCAATACAGCTATAAGGGAATCAACCTCCTTTTCTCCCAATTCCATAGACACAAGCATTGATGCAATACTCCAACAAGAGTGTGACTTGTCCAAGGAGGTTCCCCTGGATTGGAACTCTGGCCTCTTGGAGTACTACCATCTGCTACACCAAACTGTGGCTCTCTCACAGTAAAGTAAAAGTTACAGAGTTCAAGCTGGTGTCTTTTAAGCATATAGGTTTGTGCCAAGCCCTGGGATCTTTGGTGCCTCTGTCGAAGGTCCAATCTGCACTGCAGAATTAATAGAATTTGACCATTTGGATCTGGAATTCAAAGATATAGCTGTGTTAGTCTGCAGAATCAGTATGTAGAGAGATCTTGTAGTACCTTTGAGACTGTTATTTTCCTGAGACATTGAACCTTCTCTGTCAGACAACTCTGGTGCCACAATAAAATACAGTTCCCATGGTTCCCTAACTCTAACCCTAACCCTAAAAGTGGACTGAATTCACACTATTTCTGGCAGTCTGCAACCCCCCTAACTGAAAGAAAGAAATTGGCAGCATGAGCTTTCCTAGACGTCAGTCTACTTCCTCAGATAATGCATCTGGGGAAGTTAACTGAAGTCTACGAAAGTTCATGCTGCCAATTTCTTTCTTTTAGTTAGTCTCAAAGGTGCTACAAGATCTCTCTACAATTTGAATCTGGAGTTTGTGATATATTTAGCTTTCTCTCTCAGAATCCTTTCTCTCCAAGATTCCATAGAATGGAGCTATGGCCCGTTAAAGCGTAGTCAAGCCGCATTAATTTTGCAGTGTGACAGCAGCCAGAATAGTCCTCTGTTCTGTACTTGAAAGAACTGGTTCCGAGGTCTAAGACCTCTTCGAGCAAGTTCTAAAATCCCTTGTGCCTCGACGGTAATTCAAATGCACCCATGTTTCCTTGAAAATTATGAAACTATAACTCTCTCTCAGATGTGTTTAAGGGTGAGAGCGCTGAATTTATTCTGCAAGAGGGTAAATAACATTGGCCAGGAGATTTAATGGATGCTTGGGAAGGAGAGGGGGAAATAACTTGAATATGTGTTGTCTCCACTCTACACAATGACAATAATCTCATACCACTCTAACTAGCATGGATCAGTCGTGTGGGATTTGTGGTTTAGCGAGGTCCTTAGCTAGGATTCTCAGCTAGAGAGCTCTCGTGCGGGACAGAATTCTGTATCCTTCACCAGTCTACAGATCCCAAAGTTCTATTGGACGAAGCCATGGGAGTTATAGTGGAATCTAAAGCTGCATCCCCATTGCAGAAATAATCCGGGTTGACCCTCACTTTAACCACCATGACTCAATGCTCTGGGATTCTGGGAACTGCAGTTTATTGTGGCACCAGAACTTTACAAAGTGCAGTTGTCAAAATTCAACAGCGTTGAGCCACGGCAGTCAAAGTGGGGTCAAACCGGATTAATTCTGCAGTGGGGGTGCAGTCTGTTTCGAAGCTTCGCGCAAATTGGGAACTGGGGATGAGGAACCCGCTTTAGCCTAGAGTATTTGGTTTTAAAGAAAATGTTCGCTGGGGATTTATTCTGCGGATGCATCCCTATGGAAGCAACTCTTCCTCCTCCCCCTTCTTAAAATGAATTATGAACTGGATGACTGAAACTGGGCGCGGATTTTAGATTTGGTTGTGGTTGTCCTCCTTCTTCTCCCACCACGCCGGACGGGGATGATGGGACTTGTAGTCCTACACATTTGAAGAACACCAGGCAGGGGGAAAGTTTTCGGGAAGGACTTGTTGGAGACCTATGTTTGGGAGGCAGCTTTTGCAGCTGCCTTGGCCCACTTTGCCAGTAAATAAGGGCTGGAGATCTGTTCACCAAATGTCCGAAGCACCTGTTCTGGAGCAATGGCGGTGAGGAAATGAGATTTATCTGGCATTTTTTTTTCCTCAACACGGCTGTGGAAGGTGAACAATGGAGCTTGATTTATTATTATTATTATTATTATTATTATTATTATTAATTTTTAACATCCACCATCGGAAGTTTCAGCGGCGGGTCCTTTTCTTTTAAGAAGTTTTTAAATAAGCTTTTGTAGCTCTAACCCATCCTCTGTGCATCCTTCCAGAAAACTATAAACCTCTTCCTCCCTCCTTACGAGCGATCTGGAGAAGCTCATCCGTCCCCAATAAATGCCTCTCGAAAGGATCTGTCTGGAAAAATAATTTGGAGAAAAATAAATGAATGAATAGATTTTTGAATCCCTCTGTTCAAAAATAAATGAATAGAGCGATGAATTAATTCAAGAAAATAAATGAATCCAAGAAAATAAATGAATAGAGCGTTGAATTAATTCTTAAAAGCAGGACGGTTTCGGAGGAAAAAGTCGGCCGATCTCGAAGGTTTCCGAGGAGAATCAAAAACTAAGGGACTTGTTGGCAATGGAAACACCTTGGCTCGAGTGGTTAAGTTGACTGAGGTGGCTCCATGCTCAGACCCTTTCTTACCTGCTCAGGACAGGTTTTTTGAAAACACCTGTCCACTTTTCACCTGAATGTGCATCAGATTTCTACCTGTCCAGGGACTTAACCTGCATTTGTCAAGATCAAGCTGGAGGGAGCAAGAAGGATACACTTCAGACAGACTTTTGTTTTGACTTACCTGAATCGCCCAAGTTCTAGTTGGAAGTCACTCACAAGGCGGAGGGAAATTCCTTCAAAGCCACCACGCTTGAAAAAGGGATTCTCTACAATCGTGACAAACTTCTTCTCCCAAGACACACATACGTTGGTTTGAGGAGGAGGAACAAAATATAGTGGAGCACCATAAAGACAAACCTTGTAGTCACTCAGTTATTATTTTATGCCATAGGAGAGTCTGACTGCCGACTTAGTAAATCGGGTTACAACTGAGCGGACAGGACCAGTTGGAAATCACTCCCTGCTTATTTTAGTCCAAGTCTTTGGAATTGGACTTTCAGAGATTATTGTCCCCTTCTTGAAAAACTTGTTGCCCTCCTTGCTGAATTTTTATTTTATTCAAAACCATCAAACCCAGGTGTTTGTACCGTTAAATCGTAGCCTCTGTGTTTCATGCAACTTCCATTTGTTTTGTATCTTCTGGATCTAAAGCAGACCTCAGTGGGGAAATTATTTTCCCAGACAGATCGTGCCCTGTGGAGCCTATTATGTCCTCTAACCATTGTTGTTGTTGTTGTTGTTGTTGTTGTGTGTCTTCAAGTCGTTTCTAATTTATGGCAACCCTAAAGCAACCCTACCATGGGATTTGCTTACGTTTCTTCAGGGGTGGGTGGGTTGGACCAGGGCTCTGGGATATCCGAGTTCAAATCCCTGTTCAGCCATGGAAACTCCCTGGGTGACTTTGAGCAAGTCACACTCTCTCATCCTGAGAGGAAGGCAAAGGCAAACCCCCTCTGAACAATCCTTGCTAAGAATAAACTAGAGTCCGCTGTTGTTCTGTGCCTTCGAGTCGTTTTCGACTTTCTAAGGCGAACCTATCCTGGAGTTTTCTTTGCAATTGTTCAGAGAGGGTTTGCCATTGCCAACCTCTGAGGCTGAGAGTATGTGACGTGCCCAAGGTCACGCAGTGGGTTTCTATGGCCGAGCCGAGATTTGAATCTTGGCTACCAGAGTTCAATATTCAAGCCACTACATCAGGCGGTCTCGAGTGTGACTAGTGAACTTCTTGAGGATTTGGTTTGAAAAACCAAGGGGTGAAAAAGTGAAGGACCAATATTGCCATTTAATCAAGTCCTAATGGACCTGCATTCTTTCCAAGGAGAGAAGCGAAGTGGGACAGAGCCGGCACCAAGTGCTTTGGCCCCAGCACCCTCATCTGAAAGACCACTTGCGTTATCATGAATAAGGATTGTGTGGACAACACTATGAAACAATCCCTGGGTTTTCCTAACAGATAAGGACAACTGTTGCCTCTGTCCATTCATAGGCCAACTTCCTAGCCTAACCTTCCGCAACCTGGCGCTCGCCCAGGATGTGTTGGACTACAACTCCCAGCAACCCCACCCACCATAACCCATCTGGAAAGCACCGGATTGCGGGAAGCTGTCTTTTAAAGGCTCTCCCAAACCTTTCCCCTTAGCCCATCTTCTCAATTATTAACACCTCCCAATCACAGTTTTGCCCTTTTATTTGTAAGCACCAGAAACCCTTTTTTTTTCTTTTCTTTCTGTACATCGCCTAACACTCTCTTCTTGGCATTAAATTCCTTGGGAGGAAAATGAACTCTCTTTCCGATCTGAAAGGCACAACTTCAGAATATCCTACCCACACCCCCGGACCCTGTTACACCAGGGTGGTTTAGGGTCTTTCGCATTTTCTATATACCTCCATTCAGTTTTCCATGGCAGGTTAGCCTGGCTAAAGGTCTACCCAGAAACTGACCGTCCCTAAATATACAAGGACTTCCGTCCAATCTGGTGCCCACTAGATGTTTTGGACTTCGATGTTTTGTGTCTTCAAGCCATTTCTGATTTAGGACGACCCTGTCCCGGGATTTTCTTGGCAGAAATTGTTCAGAGAGGTTTGCCTTTGTCTTCCTCTGAGGCTGAAACAGTGTGGCTTGCCCAAGGACACCCAGTAAATTCCCATGGCCGAGCGAGCATTTGAACCCCGGTCTCCCAGAGTCCTTCTCCAAAACTCAAACCACTCCACCGCGCCGACTCTCTCTGGGACGCTGGCTGCTTTGGATTACAACTCATAGCATCCTAGAGTTGGAGGAGACCCCAAGGGCCACTCAGTCCAACCCCCCCCCCCCGCCATGCAGGAAGACATTATCAAAGCACTCCCATAATCTCCCATAATCCTAGAGCAGCCTGTCTAATGGTCAGGGATTTTAACGCTTTACACCTGGAGAGCAGTCTTCCCTGCTTGGATCGGCAGTACAGCCTACTGGTTTCCACCAAATGTGTTTCCGAGGCAGTCGTATCCTTATGGGCCTATACAGACTGCCAGAAATAACCCAGTTTGAGACCACTTTAACTGCCCTGTCTCAGTGCTAAGGAAACATGGGAATTGTAGTTTATTGTGGCACCAGAGCTCTCTGACAAAGAAGGCTCAATGTCTCAGAAAAAAACCACAGTGCCCATGATTCCCTAGCACTGAGCCAGGACAGTTAAAGTGGCCTCAAGCTGCATTAATTCTGGCAGTCTGTAAAGGCCCGAAGTTGTTGTCCCGGCTTTTCTTTTTGAGCTTTGGATCGGGCGCCCCTCTTGACCACCGCCAATTCGGACACAGGGAGCCACGTTACCTTTCTTTCCAAGTTACTTAGGGGGGTTGCAGACTGCCAGAAATAGTGCACATTAAATTGAG
>CM034706.1:198269462-198300316 GCA_020142125.1 Phrynosoma platyrhinos | reverse complement strand
AAAGTGGACTCAATTTGCACTATTTTTGGCAGTCTGCAACCCCCCTGTAGTCTCGTGAGCCTCTGTCAGAGAGCTCTGGTGCCACCACGAACTACACTTCCCAGTATTCCCTAGCACTGAGCCTGGGCACTTAAAGTGATCTCAAACTGGATTGTTTCTGCAATGTGTTTTGCACCAGTTGTTGAGACAGCCCGGCCACTTACCATGCAGGGCTGAGGGATTTGGGGAATTAAAAAAAAAAAAGTAACTTTGTGAAACTCTAGCTTCACTGGAGGAAGCCCCGTTCCTGCTTTCCTTGAGTTTGCTGTGCAAAGCCAATGCTTAAGTGGAGCATGCCTTTCCTTATTTGTTCACCATAAAGGAGAACTGAGGAAGCGTCCGCTGGATAGTGTTACGGTTTGCAAGGAAAAAGCACACAGTTACATGGTGAGAGGCAACGTGGGGTAGTGGTTGGGGAATTGGATTAGGGCCCCGGGAGAAGAGGCTTCGAATCCCCTCGGTGACCTTGAGCAAGTCACACTCTCTCAGCCTCAGAGGAAGGGGATGGCAAACCTCCCCTGAAGACATCTTCCCCAAGCAAACCCTGTAATACGGTAGTCGTACGTGAAGTCAAACCATAAAGTTATATCCCACACTGAAGACCCAGCAGTAAAGAGGAGGTTGGATTAGATGATCTTTATGACATCTTCATAGTCCCCATAGAAATACAATGAGCAAATGCTGCTGGAACTTCGTCAAAAGGCATAAAAAAGGGGCTAAACTCGCATCCATAAGGTGGAAAAGTTCCTGTTCATTCAACAAAGGAACGTTTGCAAACTCTATTTTTGGGCTCGTATGGTTTTTTTGTTGTTGTAAAACATCCCTTCTTGGACTCCATGAACACGGTTTTGGGCCTGATCGCAATTTGCAAGCTTGAGTTCGTCGTCTTCGTCTCTCCGAATTGTGAATACAGCAAATCGAATATATTCCAGGGTGACCAGGCGTCCTCCTTTCCCAGGACATGTCCTCCATTTCCACCTTCTGCCTAGGAGGAATTCCAAAACGTCCTCCATTGGGAGCATGAGTAAGAAGTATGACTTTTTATTTCTATGAGTGCCTTTGGCTTTTACTTTGGCATGTCCTACATTTTTCTTCAACGTGCGACATTTTACGGTGCCTTGTCCTCCTTTGAGGTTAGGACACCGGCTCGCCCTGAGTACATCCAGACCTCCACAAATCCGAAGGAGAGGCGGAGGAAACTGAGCTTCCCAAGGGAAGAAGACATCTGCATTTCCCTCCATCTTTGGAAATGGGTTTTCCCCCAGTAATGTTGGCCCTGATGCATTTATTTATATGCAGATCGGAGGTCTTGCAACATGGCCCAGTTCTCGACCCAGGGAAGCTCTGCCTGTACAAGTGATGGGTTTTAAAAGTAAATTAAATTAAATTATATATATATATTTTTCTTGTCTCTTTTAAAAATGCATGTAGGCAGCTCAGGCTGAAAACGGCAATTAGTGTTCGCAATTAGCTCGATGCAGCCCATTAGTCAGCACAGTCTTTAAATAGAGAGCCTGAAGGGAAGGGAGCTGTTCAAAGTCTCCGGAATTATGGAGGGGAAATCGGGGGGGGGGGTGAGGAGGGGGTTAAGGAGGTTATTGAAACACAACTACTTCAACATCGAATGGAAAAAAATCAGCCCTGCCTGATGGATGGTTGTTGTTAAGAACCCGGACAAAATAATTAGCCCTTCTTCACGTTTAAATGTGTGTGTGTGTATGTGTGGTTCTATATTCAACATCTTGCTGTTTCAGAAAGGATATCCATCCTTTTTTTTGGTTTTGTTTTAATGCAAAAGGATCTTTGAGACGCCTGTACAGACTGCCAGAAATAATCCAGTTTGAAACCACTTTAACTGTCCTGGCTCAGTGCTAGGGAATTGTAGTTTTTTTTCTCCCTGAGACATTGAGCCTTCTCTGTCAAAAAGCTCTGGTGGCACAATAAACTTAAGTTCCCATGTTTCCTTAGCACTGAGCCAGAGCAGTTAAAGTGGTCTCAAGATGGATTATTTCTGGCCGTCTGTATAGGCCCTAAGGGCCTTTGCAGACTGCTAGAAATAGTGTAAATTGAGTCCACTTTAAGGGTTAGGGTTAGGGAATCATGGGAACTGTATTTTATTGTGGCACTAGAGCTCTCTGACAGAGAAGGCTCAATGTCTCAGAAAAAACAACAACAATGTCTTCCTAGCACTAACCCTAACCCTTAAAGTGGACTCAATTTGCACTATTTCTGGCAGGCCCTTAGCGAAAGAAAGAAGTTGCAGCATGAGCTTTCCTGGACGAGGGCCTACTTCCTCAGATGCATGCTTTTTTGGAGTGGAGCATCCAGAGACAGACCTCTAGAAGTCATTTGCATGTGGGAACCTCAATTCAAGTTCAAAACCTATGGGTATGGAGATGATTCTGGAAGTGCATTTTAATGGTGGTCATTGGGAGACAAGGCAGCCCTGATAAAATCTCAATAAAATTCAAAACAATTCAAAATATCTACACAACATATAAAATTGCATAATATACAAAAGTTAAAAATATAATTAAAACCTGCTTGCTCACCAACTAAACCAACTAAAAACATTTAAGGAAAAGGATGCCACAGTATTTGACACAGTGACACTATCATCTTAAAAAAAACCTTCCCCCCCCTTTTTTTTTTTTAAAAGGAAAGACAGCTTCTTCTGCTCTGCAATGGCATCAATACTGATGGCATTTAACTGTTGCATTTCACATCTCTTCTCAGAAAAGCCTCACCTGTTGGACCTTTGCAATGGCCTAAGCACCCAAAGCTCCATTGGGAGAGAATAAAAATGATGGTGACTCCAAGAATCAATCCACTTCAGCAAGGTAAAATGATGATTACAAAACATGAATGAAATATTTTTAATATATAAAAGGTGTTCCAACATCAAATTCATCTTTAGCCTTAAAAGAAGGCCATTTATAATAATAATAATAATAATAATAATAATAATAATAATAATAATAACAACAACAACAACAACAACAATAACAATAATAATATTTATTTATATACTGCCCAATGGTTGCCCAATCCGGGCAGTTTACAGGATAAAAACAGTTACAATAAGCAACATATTCCTCCCCCCCTTAAAACAGTATTAAACAGTGATATAGTTAAAAATCATAAAACAATATACAACACTTAAAATGATAAAAACCGTAGCACATAATCCCATTGCTACACTACGGAGGAACCAAGGTTTAGATGAAGGAGGGAACTGCCCAGGGCCAGGTTATTTAGTCTGGAAAGGCCTGCCGGAAGAGATCCTTCTTGACAGCCTTTTTGAAACTGTCCAAAGATGTTAGTTGACAGATCTCATCCGGCAGGTCGTTCCAGAGTCTGGGGGCGACATCAGACATAGGGAGGATTGTACGGGAGGAGGCGGTCTCTGATATAGCTATAGACCCATAATAAATATGGAAAGATGGCTGTCATACTTTGGCCACATCATCAGAAGGCATTAGAAAAGGCAACAATGCTGGGAAAGATAGAAAATAGTAGAAAGAGAAGAAGGCCGCACATCAGATGGCTAAACTCAGTCAGGGAGGTCACAAGCCTGGATTTATGAGGTCTGAGCAGAGCAGTGGAGGACATGGGGTCTTGGAGATGTCTTATCCACAGGGTTGCCATGAATCTGGTCAAGGGCAGTTAACAACAAAGATGGAAAACAGTATGCCTAGCACTGGCAACTTCTGCAAAGGAAAGGGAATTTTTTTTGTGCTTTTGATGACTTTTGGGCCATATTTGATTTATTTCCCGATCACATTTTTTTAAAAAAGGAATCCTCAATCAATTAAAACTAATTATTTGCATATGTGTATATTTTGGCTAGAGAGCCAGAGTGGTGTATTGATTTGAGCTACAACTTTTGGAGACTGGGATTCAAATCCGCATTCAGCCATGAAAGTCCACTGGGTGACCTAGGGCTAGTCGTACTCTCTCAGACCCAGAGGAAGGCAAAGGCAACCCGATGCTAACAAATAATGCCAAGAAAACCCCATGATAGGGTCACCTTAGAGTCGCCATAAGTTGGAAACAATATGAAGGCACACAACAACAGATATTTGGGAGATACTATATTTATATTAACTTGAAAGCTGTTTTGAGTCCTGGTTTAGGAAAAAGGGCAGGGTATAAGTGGAGATGATGAAGATGATAGTAATAATTTTACAAGAGACAATAACAATAACAACAATAATTTTATTCATTTATATACCATCTTTCTCCCCATAATGAGCCACAAGGCAGCTAACAACATATTTTAAAACAATACACATTTCTAAAAAAGATAAAGGTATTCCCTGTTGACAAGGTAGTCAAGTCTCGTCCCACCATAGAGAGTGGTGCTCATCTCCCTTACTAAGCCGAAGAGTCACCATTGTCAGAGACTACTCTGTGATCATGTGGCCAGCATGCTGGGACTAGTGACAGGAGCTCACCCCATCATGCAGCACCCGGGACTCAAACTGCCAACCTACCAATCTTGCAATCAACAGAGCCAGTGTCTTAACTACTTGAGCCACCACGTCTCATACAGATTTTTTTTAAAAAAGATTAAAATCTATACAAGAATTTCAAATAAACTATAGATATAACATTTATTTTTAAGACATTTAAATAATTTACAACATTAAAAACACTGAAATTCATCAAAAGACAAACCATAAAAACAGCACTGTACATGCCCTTCCCAGTCAATTTCTAGAAGCCTGATGGCATAAAATATGTTTTATATTAATTAGTGTTGGAAAGAGAACCATCCAGGCCTTTGCAGAGAAGGAGTTCCAATGTTTGGGAGCAGTGACTGAAAAGGCCCTGTTCCTTATTCTCACCAAATGAGACTGAAAAGGTGGTGGGACAAAATGAAGGCCCTCTCTAGAAGACCTTAGAGCTCCACTAGGCTTATAAAAACAAAGTCTGGTAACCATGCTTTATGAGGAGTGACTTATCTGACAGTAAGAGCTGTTTGACAGTGGAACACACTCCCCCAGAGAGTGGTGGAGTCTCCTTCTTTGGAGGTCTTTAAACAGAGGCTGGATGGCCATCTGTTGGGGGTGGGTGTAGTGCTTTGATTGTGAGTTCCTGCATAGCAGGGGCTTGGACTGGATGGCCCTTGAGATTTCTTCCAACTCTATGATTCTGAAGCTTAAAATATTTTTTTTAAAAAAGCACACCCATTGAAAACATCCAGAGGTTTTATTCCTGGTTTTCAGGATTGAAGGCCATACACAATAATACGGTGTTAGCTGTTTATGAGAACCTTAAGTGGAGTACATGACCTCCCTTGGAAGGGATTTCCATAGCCCAGGTGTCAGTATAGAGAAAAGCTCTGTCATGTGTATCTACCAATCTTGGTGTTTGATGTGCGGGAGATGTAACAGGGCCTCTGTTGGAGTTTCAGAACTGTTTTTAAGATTGGGTGACCTCAACATCAGTGGGCAGATTGTTACAAAGTTTGTTTACTTGCAAGTAATTTTTGGAGAAGGCAAATTTCCTTTCCCATCCATTATCACTGGAGGACTGACTGTACTTAGAAGTCATTGCCATGTGTTAATGTAACTTAACTCTCAAGTTAATGAATGTAGGATAGATTTAAGGCAGTCTTTATTACTCCTAGGAGGGCTTAGAGACAATAGCTATCTTAATATTTATTAGTGCTTGATCATTTAGTACACATCTGATTGATAACACCTGAGGAGGCTCAACTACATGAGAATCTTGGTGGTCCAATTTTCCAGATCACAGGGGTTCTCTCTCTCTCCCCCACCACTGCAGCAGTCTTGGGAGGACCCAAGCTGCCTCTGCTCACCTGTTCCAGGATCCATGACCTCTTCCAAAGATTTCATATTTTTCCAGGCTGATATATGAGGGAGGAACTTTCAGATATTCTGGTCCCAAAGCTTTAGGGCTTTGTAGGTCTAAACCTAAAAAAAGAAGGAATTAGATAAGATTTTTAGGTGTAAAGATACCAAAGTTAGAATAATCCATGCTATAGTATTTCTAATTTTTTTGTATGGGTGTGAAAGCTGGACAGTGAAGAAAGCTGACAGGTGGAAAACTCATTTGAAACATTGTGCTGAAGCAAAATTGTACAGGTAAGATGGACTGTTAAAAAGACAAATGAAGGGTCTTAAAGCAAATCAGGCCTGAACTCTCACTAGAAGTGAAGATGACTAAACTGAGGCTGTTGCACTTTGGACACATCATGAGATGATATGCTTCATTGGAGAAGATGACAAGTAAAGTAAAAGTGTAAGAGGGAGAGCATATTACAGATGGATTGATTCAATCAAGGAAGCCTTGAGTTTGAAAGACCAGAGCATGCAGGGGGTTCTTGGTGGTCTTTCATTCATAGGGTCATCATAAGTCAAAATCAAATAGAATGTAAATAACAGCAAGATCAACATTCAAAAATAGTGCCTTGAACTGAGTTTAAAAACAAGCTGGAAGCAAGACCAGTGAGATATGGTCCCTAAAAATCATATCTGACAAGAGTCTGGCTACTGCAGTTTTCACTCACAGTAGCTTCTGAACACTTCCCCCCTCAAGGACAACCTCACATAGAGTGCAATACAGTAGTTTAACTGGGAGGCAATTAAAGCATGAACTACTGTGGTAAGATCTGCCTTCCCCAGGAAAAGATGCAGCTGGTGAATCCACCAAAGGAAAGGCACACCTGCCCAAAGCAGTTACCTGGTCCAAGAACACCCCCAATTGAACCATCCAGATTTACATACTGAGATAGCTTAGACTTGACTTTGTAAGAGCAATACAGTAACAAACAAAGCAGAATGAGTCACTACTTTAGGCAGCTGATTTTGGGTGTCGTGAAAGAGTAAGCAAGTTATTTCTTTTATTATTATTTTATTCCTTTACTGCCAGGGAGTGGATGAGGCCCCTGTGAGATTTTCTGCCTCAGGTTCCAAAATAAACATGATTGACCTTGGATACTGTGGACCTTGACTGGGGTGGGGGTAGGGAGAAGAGATTTGCTGGAGCAGACGGAGTTGTTGGTGCCATGTGGTTTGCCCTGCAGTCCTTAAGCTAGCCTGCTGCCCTCTTGTGCAGTGGAGGAGGCTGTCCTGCCAGTGGAATTGGTGCAAATTTTATTTTCCAGTCTTACAGGCTTGTAAAATCTGTGTGAAATGAAGAAAAATGTTATTTTGTTCTTCACTCCTGGCAGAAACAGTGCTTTGGGCCAATCCTGATTCTATCTCACTTTTAAATAGTTCTTTGTATATTCTATTCCCAGTTTTCTATCTTTAGTAAATAAAGCATTATACCTATTTATAATGCTATGTGTATGTGTGTGCATGTGTGCACATGCACATATGAGTGCATGCATACAATAATGGGATGATGTTTCTGGTTCTAAATCCAGTGTCTGACTGGCTGGTTATTGCTAATGAATATTGCTTATTGATTTTGGCCTGGGATGTGAAGAAGAGTGGGTGTCTGGTTTTGGCACTTGTTGCCTTAAACTCAACAATTGTCCTGTAGAATCTGAGCATCTACAGGATCAGGCTGAACTGGATGGAAGAAGTATTGTCAGTATATCTTGCTGGACTGTTGTGTAACCCTGATTCTTTCAGTTCCATCCCTAGCTACAGCCCTTGACCCATCTCACAATTGATAAGATGTGTTTGTTTTGAGGATACATTGAGATGAGTCCATACTATTGTCTTGGATGAAGGCTGATACAAATCTAACAAATCTACATATGCAGATTCTGGGGTGTTTTATAGTAGCTAACTGCTGACATATTTGAAAGTTTTTCTAGTAATAAGGGCTAAAAGTGATGTTTACTCTTGACATCAGATTTCATTCCTTACCCTAGCCTATTACAGTTTGTGCAGGTCTGTAGACCTCCTGCCTCTATTCCCTTCTGTGTGTAAAGAAGACAAATATCCTTTGTGTGTGTATGAGGTGTGTTCATAATCATTATGGGTTTTTTTTTTAAAGAGAGGGTGTCAACTTTAGCACTGAACAAACCTGAAAGGAAAATGAGCACTTTGATAGCCTCCCCCCCCCCACCTTCCACTGTTAGGTTTGGATCTGATTTGCACATTCTGATCTTGAATTGGCTGGCCTCTACTAAAAGTTCACTGGATTCCACAGCTACATCCAGCTGAGGAAAAACATTGTCATTATTGAGGTTTTCATCCTATTGGGGAAATACATTTTTCTCCCTATTTTTAAGAAGCAAGCATAAGCATGTGCTAAATTATTCCCATATTTTAGGACTTAGGGCATATGGAGGTTGGCGGAATGAAATCTTGCCTTGAAACTTCTATTTGATTTTTGACTATGCCAGGAATGCTAAGGCTGCTTTTGTATGTGCCTTCAAGTCTCCTGTCAACTTATGGAAGGGTTAGCATATTGTTCAGTTCACCAATGGACTTGCTTGCCAAATGCAGAAATACTCTAAATACATCAATATGGATTAATAAATCTAAAGAATGCTCACCTATCTGATTAAGTTTAATGAAAGCATAACCATATTACACGCATCTAAACAATGATTAAATATGCTTTTACTACGAGCGACCTGGACAGTCCTAAGTTAGCATAAGCAGAGTATAAGGTCTAAATCAGAAGAGGTGGGAATCAGCTGGCCCTCCAGACATTGTTGGACTGCAGCTCCCATCACCCCTTGATAGTATAGCCAACAATAGGAGATACTAGGGGTTGCAATTTAATATTATGATCCTTGCCTAAACCAATTATTTGTCCCAAGAAGAGCAGACTTAATGAATCAATTGCTAAATAGCATGCGGACACTTACATAAATCCTATTGGTTCAATGGATCTCCATTGGAATTAGGCCTAAGTTTTAAAAAGAAATTGTGACTGGTCATTGCTCTGGGGCATACGGCATAACTAAACACAGTGGTCAGCAAGAGTAAGGAGCTTGTGAATTTGGGCCACCTTTCCTCAAACATTGGCCTCCCCAGAGGCAGTACACATCTTCTTTTTCTGAAACTTTGCTCCAGTGAAGATTGGCACAACACTATATTTAACAAAAATCATGAAGACAGGATGCCTTCAGAGGTTCCCATACACAGAAAAGTAAGCCATGTAGAAGTAGCAAGGAGGAACACTGGTTACTTTTGTACAGTACAACTAACCCTCAAAATTCATCCCCTCCACCAAAGAGCTGAAATTTCTCCTTTAAAAGCATGCAGATATTTCAGGAGAACAGTGTGTGTATTTTTGCAAAACCCTAAAATATATAAGTAGTGCCTACTGGAAGATGACAAACTCCTAAAAATAGGCAACAGATCTGCCAACTCTGTATGATATTCCAGAAGTTGCTGTCCAGAGCTTCTTCAAGGTCATAGTCTGAGTGGTTTTTTAAAGCTATCTCCAGACAAACTTTCAAGTTTCCTCTCTCATCTAAAACTGCATCTACTTTCCGTATGATGTATTTCAGATCTCATTTCATGCTAGCAGATTGTCATATCCAGGAGGGCATCAACAGCTATTTTAAGAACTTTTCTGGATCTTTATAAATATCCTGGGCACTCACCAGTCATGTTGACCAAGATATCCAAACTCACAAAATCATTGGTTCTCAAATGGTGGAGCAGGACCCCAGGGGAGGCACAAGAGTTGCTCGAGGGTGGTGGTGGTGGTAGGGGAGGATACCTTGAGGCTCTGATCCCTCCTCCTCCTTCTCTTCCCAAACTTTTTTATGTGCAAAATTTGCACATGTATTGAGTTAAATATTGAATTTAATTAAATATAAATTGTTATAATTTAAATGATGCTATTTCTTTATAAAAGAATATATATATATGAATGTGCATATACTAAATCAGGGATCGGCATACCTTTTGGGGGGGGGGCGGTTCCGCTGTCCCCCAGATTGTCTGTGGGCCGAAGGGGGGAAAAATTGTGCTGGAGATGCATGCTCACGCTTGCACTCGCGCGCTCACACGCACATGCGCACTACTCCCTGCATCGTGCACATGCATGTGTGAGCTCAGGGTGCCATTTTGTGTTCCAAAATGGTGCCTGTGCTCACACATGCATGCACACGATGTCAGGCGCCATTTTGGAACACAAAACGGCATTGCATGTCGTGAGTGCATGCACACGATGCTGTTTTGTGTTCTAAAATGGTGTCTGCCATCCTGTGCATTTTTTGGAACACAAAATGGCGCCCCGCATTGTGTGTGCGCTAGAAAGGCAATGGTGGCAGCGGCGGCGGCGGCAGGACCAGCCATGGGCCGGTTCAAAGGCCTCAAGGGGGCAGGTTTGGCCCCCGGGCCGTATTTTGCCGACCTCTGCACTAAATAAACAAAATATCTTTTATTCATATACTGTATCAAGTGTGTGTTTGTGGGGGGAGGGGGGAGAGGTGATGTCTGCATGTTGATGTGAATAGGGCTCCCAAGGGTAAAAAGTGTATCACTGCACAAAATCATTCAGCATAGTAGTCTGTTCCCCAAAGTCTCCCTTTTGGGAGAAGAATTTATTTATTTCTGCTTTAGACCACCCATTAATGCAAGTATGTATTATGGGCAATACACAACAAATTAAAACAGATAGCACACAATAAAATCATGATAAAACTAGAAGTAAAATATAAAACAGACAGCACACAATAAAATCATGATAAAACTAGAAGCAAAGAATAATAATGCTGCAGGATATAAAACCTAGTAATAGTAAAGCTAGCAGCAAAAGAGAATAGTATGACATCTAACATCACTAAAATAGTTTTTGACATGTCTGGGAGAATAATCCCCCCCCTCGCCCCTTGATGCTGGAAAGACCTTAATTCAGGCACCAAGGAAGTTTCTTGGGAAAGGAGCACAGTGCTACCATTAAAATGGCCTCTGTTTCACTGTTTAGGTGAGGGTACTAGGAGGAGAGTCTCAGACGATGGGTCTTAGGGCTCTGGTAGGTAAGCAGGGGAGAAGATGCTCCTTCATGCACTCTGGACTCCAGCCATTTAGGGTTGAAAGGTCAAAATCAGTACTCTGAATTGAGCTCAGAAATAAACTCGAACACAGTGCTGACTGTACATTACTGCCACAATATGATATTGATCAGTTCCAGTTAACAGATTGGGTCAAATGAAGTTTCCATTTTCTATTTTTAAAAAGCAGCACTATGCAATATGCAGTAGTCCAAACATAAGGTTACCAGACCATGAATGATGGATGTAAGGCTGTCTCTATCTAGGTAGAGTCTCCTTGGTGAAATCAAGCTAAGCTGATAAATACACCATAAGCCACCAAAGCCACCTGGGCCCCCAGTGTCAGTCTTGATAGTGGCATCCTCACTCATGGTGTCACAAGGTGGGTGTGGGGATGCCGAGAGGGCTGGTATCCAAAAGTGCATGCTCAGCCCTGTCCTTTGTTGTGGTGGCAGCGGTCTTCTCAGGAAGAGGCCTCTGCCACCATGGCGAAGCTAGGAGGGACACAGTGGGAGGAGGGCCCAACCAAGTGTCACCCCTCTTCTGGGGTGTCACCTGGTGTGGTCTGCACTTCCCCACACCTATCTAATGATACCAGGGAATCTTGATCAACCCAAAGAGCATTCCCAAATTGCAAACCTCTTCCTATAAAACAGGGTAAGCAATTGCATGGTGGTAGGAGGGCTTCTGTGTGGCAAGCAAGGTAAGCACTACCTTTGGGAGCGTTTGGAGCCATTTTCAGGGAGAACGTCAACCCCTTATCCTGAATTTTAACATTTTTTTTCCTGGAGGTTCGGGGGGCTTTTGGTCTCCATGAGGACTGAAGGTAACACTTAAGGGGGATTTAAGGAGGGGGTGCAACCTCCTCTAGAACAAGCTTGACACCACTCAACAAGGTTGCATCTACCCTCTTTACCTGCCATGAGTCAGTTGTATGGAATTTTGGGATTTGTAGTTTTGTGAGTGATTTAGCCTACTCTGTCAGAGAGCTCTGATGCTACAACATACTAAAAATCCCAGGATTCCATAAGATGGAGTGATGACAGTTAAAGCATTGTCAAATGATATTAATTCTGCAGTGTGGCAGCAGCCTTAGACAGAGGAGCCACCTCACAGATATCTACCTTGTTTCACTCTATTGAACCTTATCAAGTTCATTAACCTGCCCAAGCACTCCTTGAACTGCATAAGATAGAAAGGTGAGGACAGAGCACAAAGCCCCTTACTACCACCTCCTGGAATCAGTCACCTAAACAGGAGCAAATATACAGCTCCCCAATCTCTATCAAGAAGGATAGAGTCAATAATACCAATAGAAACTGAAAAGTGCAAGAGAACCAGTAGGGTTGTGCTTTCCTTGTCATCTCCTTGTCATCCCAGGGCACCAGAGTCCACTCAGCCTTTCATCCTTTCGTAGGTCAGTAAAATAAGTACCCAGCTTCTTGGGGGCAATCGATTTACACATTTAAACTACATAGGGAGTGCTAGTTCACTTATAAGTAATATAGAAGTGTACTTGCTATTGTTATCTCTTAGCTACAGAGAATCCATATACTTAAATAATCAGGGCAACTTCTGTTCCAAATCAAGGCTCGAAACAGATGTCTAAAAACACAGCTTCATCCAAGAGAGCTGGGATTGGGAGCTGACAGGCAACTGCTCCTTCAGCATTGTGCCCAGGAAGAGGATATTAGCAACTGGCCTAGAGTCATCTTCATTTTCTGGATCTTGGTGAATGGACCATTCCCTCTCTTGGAAAAGAGTTGCCATGCTATTTAGCTCATGGCTGCAAGTTTCTTTAAGGAAAGATAATGAGGTTAGTGAAAGAAATTAAAAACAGACAAGGTAATTTATTTCTTAGTTGTTTAGAAAAGCTTTTCTTGTTCTCCAAACAACAATGAACTTCAGTTTGGGATAGGAATATACTGGGCTGTTTATGCTGTTTTATGGAGCCCAGCCAGTTGGCAGTAGAAATGGTCACACCAATTTAAGGCAGCCCCCAATCCTCAGTCCATGGCTTGTAATGAATTGTCAATCCAGTCACCCATCTGTTGTTGTTGGTTTTTTTTTGAAAGGGCATAACTAGCTGGTCCACAATAGAGTGAAAATTGAAGGAGTGATTCTTACCAGTCAATTGTATCCTTGTTATATGCTGTGTGATCCCAATAATTATCAGTTACTCCTGACAGCTGCTATTTTTACTTTTAAAGTGCGTGTGTTAAATGTGAAGAGTCCTTCCAGATGAGGCTTTTACTGTGCAATCATACTATCTCATTCATGGAAGTTTAGAGGAGATCAAAACCTTGGCTGCCTCTATATTGTAGAAATTATGCAGTTTGACACTTTAAAGGTCATGGCTTCATCTTACAGAATCTTAGGATTTGTAGTTTTGTGTAGCACCAGCATTCTTTGTCAAGAGAAGGCTATAGACATTGTAAAACTACAAATCCCAGGATTCCATAGGATGGGACCACAGCACTTTAAATGGTGTCAAATTGCATTATTTCTACAGTGTAGATGCACCCTCATTGCTTCCACTGCAATTGCTTCAGAGCGTTCTTTCATTTCTCATCCCCAACTTGGAACTCAGACATGCTGACAAACAACTCCACAGTTTTAATCCTAAGAGTATGTCCTTGTTGATGTTTTGTTGCTTGATCTAGTTTTGCAGACCACATTTGGAAATGATAGGGGGGAGGATATAGGAATCCTTTCAAGTAAATTAAGATAAATAAATACATTGACCTCATGTGGTTGTTTGTTTATTTTCTCCCTCCTCATTCTTAGCTCCTGTTTAGCTGAAATGCAAGAAGAGATCACAGAAGGCTCATGTTCCCATTGGCTTCAAAGAAACAGCATCTTAGGAGGAGTGTAAGTTTCATGGAACAAGGCGAGTTGTGATGTGATTCACCAATGGGAACAAGTCTTGAGAAAGAGACAAAAAAGTTTCATTTGTCTCTGAATTTATATCCCTTTTTTGGTATCACAAGAGTCTTGTAAGTTTTAAGAGCACACGTAAGTAAATTGGTCTGGTGGATCCTTGTCCTTTCTGCCTTGGCCCAGGATTTCTTTGTTCCAAATAAGTGTCTAGCTTTTCAAATGTACACTTCCTTCTGGGGAAAGGGATTTATTCATTAGAGAGGCAGAGTTCATTTCTTCGCAGCAAGAGACTTCCTCATGAAAACTGTCTTCAAAGAGCCTTTAGGGGAGAGCAGACATTATTCAGTTCCCATTCACATTTGTGACATCTCTAGATTCCTTGACAGAACGTAGAGGAATGCATTTCTTAATGAGTTTCTTGTGTTTTTTTTAAACGTCAGGACAGATTTTATAACACTTGCTTGAACTACACGAGTCCTCTGTTTTACAGGTGTTAGAGTGCTGGAGTTCAACTGCTTGACAGTCATCAAAAAGAACTTGATATTCACACCATATTACAAGCAAGCATTATCACCTTTTAGAGGATATGGGAGGGAAGGTGTGTTGGTTTTAGTGGCACTGGCATGCATTAATGTGTGGCAGAGCTTGAAAACATTCCTTTTTGGACAACAGTTCCCACAACTGGGGGTTGTGGGAGGTGTAGTCCAAAAAAGGAACTTTTCCAAGATAGGCTAAGAGTGATAGAGACATTTCCCCCTCTCCCAGTGACCCTGCATGTTGAGTGAGAAAGTCCATTGTTCACAACCCCAGATGGTCCCAGGCTGTTGATCTCCACGTAACAAGTTGTACTTTGGAAAGAAGAGTGAAATCAAATTATTGCTGCCCTCTTCTCTTGTGTATTTTAGAAAGCAATGTTCAGGATGGGTTAACATAGAGACAGCACAACCCTAGGGAGGTATGAACACACCACATCAAAGCTTTGTTTGAATCTCAAGCCAGCTTGCACAGTTAGAGATTGTCAACCCTCCACAAGGCGTTCTTAGCTTGAGAGTTCGGCCATGCGGTTCTGACTCAGCAGCCAACATTTCCCCCCAGAGCTGTTCAGCATAAATCAAGCTTTAAAAACATCCTTCATATTGGAATGAAGGAGGAGATCTTTCTTGGTGTCCTGCCCAGAAAGTGTGGGTGAACAGGCTTAACAAAAAAAAAGGGGGTGGGTGGGGAATGGGGGTATGATTAGACTTTCTAATAGAACAGCACTTCCACATTCCAAATTTTGTTTCCTCATTAAAAGTGATTGAATGTACAGGAGAATCCAAGAGGATATGTCAAAGAAGCTTGGCACTTCATCTAAATATGGACAGACGAATTAGGAATTTCATTAGTGCATTTGGGTTTTTATGATAACAACCACTTACCCACAAGGTAACAATGCCTGAACTCCCATCAACCTCTGATTTGTCCACATATTTCAGGGAATAATAATAATAATAATAATAATTTCTTCTTCACCTCTCCCTGTGGTTCAAGGTGGGGAACAACAGCAAATAGTCAATACACAACATCAATTAAAACACATTAATTAAAACATGCAACAGTTTAAAAGGACAAATAAGACAGACACTTTCTAAAACAATCCAATTTTAAAATTCACAATCTAAAAATCATCTGGATAAGCCTGCCAGAAGAGACTGGTCTTCAATGCTATTTTAAATTTGGGCAGCATATTCAGCTGTCAAAGCTCTTCCAATAGTGGTTGGAGTGAGAGGCAAGACCATCAATAACCCTTTGGCAACATCAAGGACTCTCTAACTCACCTTTCCCCCCCCTTTCTTTCTTAGATAATGATCATGTGTTTAAACTTTAAACAAGAGCAGGCTTGTTATCTCTGATCACAGAGAAATACACATGTTTTTCATTGTTTTCTAGCTGTTCTCTCAAGGTAACTATCTAAATATGATAACCCAATTCCCAGTATATGAGAGATCCTTCTCATATGAGAAGGAGAAACAGGTACCACCTTCTGGTAAGCTGTGGGAAGTAAAAAGAGTTTGAAAATAATTACTTTTTGATTATGCTCTGCCATACTTTATTGAAGGGCATGCAGGCTGGGGGATTCTGGAAGTTGTAGTCAAAAGATAGCATTCCCAGATCTATGGTTTAATATTCTTATGTATATTGTTCCTGTAAGTCTGTGAACATACTGCATGGAGTGTACAAACTGGCAGCCTTCAAAGAGTTAAGCTGAACTAGGTTCAGTCGCCGGAATTTTTACTAAGATCTATATGGTACATTAAAGCTATGAATCTTATTAATGGCCACATAAAAATAAAAAGGAAATTAGAACCTTATGAGAAGTTATTTTGTGTGTACATGGCAAGGGCATCTCTGTCCAGGAAACCTTGCCAAAAACTCCTAGCTTCCCCCCACCCCATGCAAAGTCTCTGCTTTTTTTTAAAGCTCTACATTTTCATTTAAAAAACAAAACAAAAGCAAATAGTTTCCAAATATGGATATTCAATATTTCCATCCCTCACCTCTGGTACAAAGGGTAAAGTATGTGGCCATTAGTTTACTTGAAAGAACCAGGAAACAGTTTTGTCTTGTGGATAAAACACAGATTTGAAGGATATGGTAACTGGAATTTGGAAGACTATGGAAAGGTATGGTGGTTTAAGTTCCATTACCTGCGATAGGCCAATAGGTTTGGTTGGAACTGGTGTGTAATGCAGAGGTAAATCACCTGTGGCCCAGACAGTTCCCATCAGTCTTGGACAGTATGGTAAGTGGTCAAAGATCTAGTGGGCTATGCATTCCTCATTCTCAATGTATCCATTATCAGCAGTGTACTGGGGTATTACCCAACTAGAATAAACATAATTGCACCATCTTACTACTTCTCTGTTCCAGCTTCCTCCTGTAAAGTGTGTTTGCAGCTGTTGCTCACCCATAAGACTTTTGTTCCCAATGAAATTTCTCTTCAGTCCCCAAATTTCTAGCATTGTAGAGAGGGAGTATGGGCTGATACAGACGGCCCGTTTTTTGCGGCTCTTGGCTGCCCCTGGGAGCAGCGGATTGAGGCGGTGGCAACCACATGCTGCACCCCTAATCTTCCTTTTTGTTGTCCCCAAAAGAGTGGCAAAATGCTGCTCCTTTTTGGGCCAGCAAAAGGCCACCCTTAGAGCCAGCACCACAGCTCTTTTGCACCTTTTTGGCACAGTGTGTGTGCACGCTGCACCAGGAGGGCATCCTGATGCTGTGCACCATGCAGACAAGCACATGGCATCAGGATGACATCAGGGTGGAGTTGGGGTGGCCGGCGTGCATCTGCCCTGCCCCAACTCTACTCCCAGGCCATCCCTTTGTACCAATCTGTATTGGCCCTAAGACACTGAAAATTGTTTACACCTAGAACACTTACATTTTCTGTGTTCTCATTCCCCTGATCACATTGCCTACTCCCCTTTGTTGGATGCCAAAACAATGGCCTAAATCCCACTGTTCATCCTGAACTAGAGTAGATTTATTGAATCAATGGGATTTACCTATATGTTGACTCACTATTTGACAATTGATTGAATGGGTTTACTTCATCTGGTACTAACCAGCTATTCCAAAATGCTCAGCTAAAGTTTTGAGTTACTGCAATGGTAGAAATTTGGGGACTGGAGGACAATTTCATTGGGGAAACAGAATTTTTATTAAAGGGGGCAATGCCCTGTCCCCATAGCTATACTCCTGTGGTTGACTGAGTCTCAGAATGCAACCAAGGAAACCTATAAGCTTATCATACTGTGTTCTCGTAACGTAATGAATATGTAATGAGAACAGAATGGAACATATTTTATCATACGGTATGATCCTCACTGAATTCCCATTCCGTGCTCTAGCAGTCTCTAGCCCATTCCGGCAGGAGAACTGCAAAAATGCTTCCTCAGCCAGAAGAACGCTTACAGACCATTCCAGATGATGTATACCCAGTCTCAATCTGTCCTCATGTTCTGATTGGCTAAGACAACCTCCTCCCCTCCTCTCCTAGAACGTCCACAAATTAAACTCAACTCTTCTGGTGTTGATGCAAAGAAGGTGACACAAGTAATTTAAAAAATATTTTTTTTTATTTTTGTAGATTGAATTGCATTGTGTTTACGAGAAAAAACAATGAATGCTTGCTACCTAAACCTCTCGGTAGCATTCTTTCCAATGCAGACATAGGGGTTTTCACAACAGTGAGCATGCACCAATGAGGGACAGCTGAGGAACTACTTTAGTGCCGGTACCAGTACAACAGTAAATGCAGTGTGATAATATGTGTTCTCATAACGTTACTATTGTTATCAATAGTCGAATATGTTAACACCCGTTCCCATACCGTTACGTTCCAGGTACTCGATGGGAATGTTACAGGTACTGGTGCAATAAGCTTACTAGTTCTAATTCCTGCTCAGTATGTTTTGTCCCAATATTCTGGAATGAAGATGAAAGTTAGTATTCTGTGGTTTAAGGGGCATGCCATTTTAAACTTGATCTGAAATGAACATCCAATTACTCCAACATTCTTAACTTGCTTGCAGTTCCTATTGCTGAGTCAGAAATCTATATGGGGTAAAATTCTGGTCTTGCAGTCACTGAATATCTTTGTTAGATTTGACAGTCCCAGTTATTTGATTGCTGAAGTTGTATTGTACAGAGTCCACCACCAGAACAAATGATGATTGGTGCTACTGTCAACCAACTGGATGTTTGAGAAGAAGTGGTAAAAATGCCTGAGATTTGCATCTCCAACCCATTAGTCCATGTGCAGATTTCTGGGGTAGGGCATTGGTCAAATGAATGGGCATCCATGTGCATACAAATAAATATACTTTGCATTCTGCAAGAATAACTCTTGAACCAGAGAATAACCAGAGTTTACTATATGCTATAGTATGATTTTTGTTTAATGTGGAGTGATCTTTTTCAGAGAGTTAGGTAATTGCACCATGGTGGTGGACAATTTTCTCTCTGTAGCTCTCTGGTGGGCCATTTTGGTGTTGACCTTCTTTTATTTTTGGCAGATTTTTCACCATTTTTCTGTTTTAGGGATAGGTGTGGAGGAAAATACAGGGAACATTTTGATTTCTTGCAGTAGCTACAAGATATTCAGACAATTTTGGGTCACCCCAATTAAAAAATAGGGTCCAAGGGCTATATGGATGCAATTGTAGAAATGTTTACTATAATTCAAATAGACATGCATCTCACAATAGCGGGGAAGTCTGTGATCAGTTGATTTGTGTGTCTGCTCACTTTGCTGCACAGATTCTAATTTGATGGGCAATTCAAGTCCCTGGGACCCTTTCACACTATACAACTATAGCCCTATGGTTTCACATTAGCTGCCATGGCAATCTTCTATATGATCCTGGGGTTTATCATTTGATGAGGGAGTAGTGTTCTTTGGCTGATAATTCTAATTACCCCTCATTAAATTGCAAATTCCAGCATTCCACAGGATGCTGCCATGGCAGTTAAAGTGGGATCATGATACTATAAATGTGTAGTCTGAAAGGTCCTCTTGTCTTCCTTCCTTTGGTTCTCAAAGACAGCAGAAATGGGTGGAAGGTAGATTAGAGTTCTACCTTAGGTCTCTAGGTAATTTTTTTTCTGACTCACAATAGTTTAGCAATTGTAAAATCAAATTAATCATTTTGGCCTAAATTCTTATGCCAAGATGAGGAAAGTATGGGGCAACCAGGAGTAGAAATTGTGAAAGCTCAATTCTGTCCTGGTTCTGATGCCTTCTGGTCACCATGTTGTTGAATTTGAAGAATATGTATTTTGCATCTAGTTCTAGTGGGTGGATACTGGAGTTCTAGAAATGAAAAAAGTTTATATGGAAGTGGAAGAAATAGATTTGAGAAGCCTGAAGTCTGCACACCCTGGAATATAAGACACCTTCAGCTAAAGTCCTGTCCCCTGAAAGCTCTTCAATGAGAGGCCTGTGTCCTACTTTAGACACATGGCCACCCTGTGTGGTTGTGTACTGGATCATAATGAAGATCCAAGCAGCTGCTACAGGGATTGCTAAGTAACTGGCAAAGGCAACTTCTTTTGCCACTGGCCTGTGGGGCTGACAGGGCTGCACACATGTCTGCAAACAGTGTGAGGCAGTGGAGTGAGAATGGCAGGTGCCACACCAGCAGTGATTAGCCCAACAGATGGGAAGCTGGCACTGGAATGTGGTTGCATGTCAAAGGTATTATTTACTGAGCTCTCACATTTGTCAGGTCTGGAGATGACATCTTATTAAAGTCTCATGACAGAATTGCATACTTCTAAAGTCCAGAGGCTAGGAAAGGAATGACTAATGAATGTTTAGAGAATGGCAGGAGGGCCCCTCCTTTTTTCCTTTAATAATCATCAACATTCATTAGTCTTTTCTATTTATTAGCCAAATAGGGTTTGTTGGTGCATGGGTAGATCCTATAAAACTTAAAAATGATATTCTTCCTAGTAATCAGTTTATAAGATGTATAGGGTAAGCAAAAAGAAGATGGTTAACAGGAGCAACTCTGGAGCTCCTTAGGATGGATACAGTCTGAAAATTCTACTTTTTGGACTATCACTCCCAGAATCCCAGAAGCCAACATAGTCACTGGGGGCTGTAGTTCAAAAGAGTAAAGGCCTAAGCAGACTGCCAGAAATAGTGCACATTAAATTGAGGCACTGCCCTGGCTCAGTGCTAGGGAATCATGGGAATTGTATTATTTTCTGGGACATTGAGCATTCTCTGTCAGAGAGCTCTGGTGCCACAATAAATTACAGTTCCCATGATTCCTGAGCCCTGAGCCAGGGCAGTGCCTCAATTTAATGTGCACTATTTCTGGCAGTCTGCTTAGGCCCTAACTTTCCAAAGTCTGGATATGTATATTTCATTCCTTTATCATCAATCCCTCACAGTTCCCTATAGTCTATCTCATGCCCAGCTTTGTATTGGCCCAAAATGGCCTTAACTTGGAGGTTAGCCAAAGTCTTACTTTGTCGGGAGACAAAAAGAAGTATGCTCGTGCTCTTCATTCACTTGTGAAGGACCATATGCTGGGCCTTTTGTGGTATTATTGGCCTGTGAAAACAAAGGCCTTTATCACCAGTTTGATAAAGTAGCTGACAGAGAACATCATTTTTCAGGCCTAGTTTGCACAAGGCTCTGGGACCTCTTCAACACATATTGTCCTGGATATTTTGCTATATACTTGATTCATGCCTGGGCCCTTCAAGTTCTGTTTTAGCTTGGTATTCTCTGATCTGACTCTAAATGCAGGAAACTCGACTGCATAATTTGTGGTAATCCACCCAGATTATAAACCTGGGTGGAATGCTTTAAAAAAGCTACCTTAAAAAACAAAGCCAGACTAAAAAATCCACTAAATCTGATTCCCTTCATTATGGAAAACAATAAGACCATCCCTCTTGCTTCTTTTTTGCTTTCATAGAGCAGACCTAATGCTCTCTCTGACCTCTTTCTCATCCACTTTCTTGACTAATGTCTTCAACAATTAAAACACCATGGTTGGCACATTCCAGTCACTGACCCCTTACACATGTAAATATTTGGCTTTAAACTTGCATCTGTAAAAAGTGCTGAACTGTCCCATGTCACAATCTTGGCCATACCTCCATAAAACCAGCAGCTCCATCTCTGCCTAGGGCTGGTTCCCTTAACACTAATCAACATGTCTCCACACACAAAAACATCATTTATTCTCCTACCTTCATCTCCACATCCTCATCCTCCCGCAACATGACCTGTGGGTACAAGAATGGAGTAATGTAAAGGTTTCAGATATCTGCCAGATGAAACAATGATCAATTCAGCAGAATGTCTTCCTCCCTCACATTCCTTTGTCCTAATGACTTGTCTTTCTATTCCCCCCTTTTCATTTTCATGCACAAATATTGACATAATCCACCTTTTGATTCTCTCTCTCTCTCAAAATCTATCACATGCTACTTGTTTGTTACTTAACCCTTTTCTCATTCAATGTTATTTGTTTTCAAATGGTATGGAAGACCATAGTCTGTTGAAACAGGAAAGTGTGGCAGCCTGCCAAAGTCCTCTCCATTGTGTGCAATGTAGCAGGAGATGGGGCTTTTGTCTGATTCTGTTCAGCTATTGCTAGGGGACAAATTGGTCAGAGAAACTGAATCAGAGGCACAATTGTCAGAGAAAAACAGATTTTGGAGTGTTCTTTCATACACAATATATATAACTTGTGAATATGAAACCATTTTTACAGTCATGTTTGGACAAAGATTTCCCTTCTGCAGATAGGCTACTCACCTCTGCACATCAGGGAGTGGCCTTGAGGTTAAAGTTTCTATTTTAGGAAAAGAGGATACAGTATTCTTTTACCATGGACATCTTTCAGCACATGTGGCACACAAGCTTGCTGTGTGGTCAGTATAGCCAGCACTGTACCTGCCCAGCTATCTGAACTTGCGATACTGATTAAACACCCACCACACCAGGATTTCAGAGATTAGAAAACAGCCTTTAATGAATATTTAGAGATATCCCCAAGGAGATGGAATGGCAAGAGAAGCCCACAGCAGTACAGTTGTTGGAGTGCTGGATCAAGACTTGGGAGATCCAGGTTCAAGTCCATATTGAACCATGAAACTCATAGGGCAACCATGGGCTAGTCACACTCTATTAGTCTGGCCAAGCTCACACAATTGTGAGGATAAAATTGGGAAGAAGAGTGCCACATGTGTCTCCTTGTTCAGGATATAAATGTAGAAAGGTGAGGTAATAAGAGGGGTGAATTAGGCATAATAAATGAAATGAAATGATTTAATATATATTTAAAAATGAACAGATAATGAATCATAGTATTAAAAGTCATGCATTGCTGCTTTAATTCTTTTGACAGTGTGACTAAAACCATTTTTTAAAAAAATAGTAATTAAAACTAAAAATGATGCTTAAAATACTTTCAGAGATATCCATGTTCACTGAGCATCTGTAGACATCCTATGATAATTTCGGACATTGAGTATCCAGTGGTCATCCCACAAGGAAAGACCATAGTTCAATAACTGAATGCATACTGAATGGAACAAGAAGTATGCAGATGAACAATTTGTTGCACAGTGTAGCACAACCATTGTGGAAACTATCTCAGGCAACGTGCTAATATATTTTTAACCTTAGAAGGTAAAGCATGAACTGGCATCCTGTTAGTGACATGAGGAGGAATAAGTTGCAAAACCCATGGGAGTGATTTTTTTGAACTATGGATAACAGTCGTATCCAGCTGATGGTGGTTTAAGAAGAGTTGCACATGTGGGGCCATTGTGCCTGCAGTAGCACATTCAAGCACCTAGTGTAGAGTGTGAAGTCACATTGCCTCTGTGCATTGCTTTTGCACACTGAAATTCCATGACAACTGGGTTGTCAGCCACGTGCTTTGAGCACTGAGCCACATATATTGTGCTATGTTGGTATGCAGTATAGAGGCTGCATAATATAACTCTGCCAGCAGGTATTTACGCTACATCAAAGCAGTGTAGGATTTCAGCTATTGTTAGTTATATTCTGATGAAAATATTTATTAAAAAATTAGCAGATACAAGGACACTTTAAAATAAACTCACAGATATTAATAACCTCATCCCTACCACCTCAACCCCCAGATGACCCAGGATCTGAGCAGGGACATTCTATCCTGTTTCACCACTCAGTGGCATCCCTGAGGTTGGTGTCACCCAGTGAGAGTGGGGGCAATTGCCGTGCCCTCCCACCCACTGCTGCCAGTTAGCCCAGACCTCTGAAGCACCCCCCAAGGACTTCAGAGTCCACTGTGACTGTAGCCATGGTGGATCCTGAAGGCAGCCCCCACCAAAGGCCTTCGGAGTAGCGCTGGACCATGATGGCAGCCACCACCCTCAGCACACACTGCTACTGAGGGGGTGGCACTGTGAAGGGCCCATTTAGGATCTGGTGTGGCTGCTGGGTGAGTGGAAGAACACCCTTTCTCACTCGCCCAGTAGCTGAGCCAGTTCCTACAGGTATACCGCCCCACTGTCACTCAGTGTGGACTGCACCTCCACAGCCCCATAGTGACACTACTGCTACCAATGTGGGATGAAAGTATGAGTCTCTGGTGTCTAATCAAAATCATAATCAAAAAACATAAGTGGGGTTAATATAGGCTTTGCATGTAGAAGGCCAGTCCTCAACATTTTCAGGTAGGGCTAAGAAAAAGACTCCTGCGAGTAACTTTGGATTTCTGTTGCAAGTTAATATAGACTTGGTTCTAAACTGGGGTCTATAATTAGTGATGGGCTGCATGAGAGCAAACAAACTGACACTTAATCCAGACAAGACTGGTCAATTGAAAGGCAGATCAGAGAACAGGAATTTAGCTTGTACTGCATGGGATTATGCTACCCCTGAAAACACTCTTAGGCTCAGCCATGCGGTCACTCTTAGGCTCAGCCCTGAGTGTGGAAGCCCATGTTTTGGCAGTGGCCAGAAGTGCATTCACACCATTAAGGTTTTTGTGTCAGCTGTGCCTCTTTCTTGAGTCAACAGATCTGTCCATGGTGACACATGAAGGTCATAGCATGTATGTACCCCTAGGTTCAGTCCTGAGCCTGGGTGCCTGGGTTTTGATAGTGTCCAGGGTTATAAACTGATTTGCTAACCAGTTTGAAGTGGTTTAAATGACCCTGGTTCACACTTGAGCCAAATCGCTGAAATAGTTGGGCGAGCCCCCCCCCCCGCCCTCAACCCATGCTAGACTCATTTAGTGCATGTCTTTTTGATGCTCATTTTTTTTCTGGGTCTTTTGTAATAAATTGATTCAGTGCAAATGTGAATGAGATGCAGATTAAATTTGCCCTTTAAATTTGCCAGTCGGCTGAAGAGGGTCCATTTTGAATCGATTCATTAGTCAATGTGAATGACAAGTGGGTTATTTTTCAACACGAAAATGCAATTGGGGCAAATGTAGTGTGAACCATGCTCCACTGTCAAACCGATCCATCAAGTCGGATTGCAAACTGATTTATTTGTAAGTGGGAATGAGGCCCAGGAGTGCATTTGCACAGTTAAGGCTTGTGCACCAGCTGCTCCTGTTCCTTGAGCATCAGATCTGGCCATGGTGACACATGCCTTAGTTACATCCCATTTGGGTGGTTGTAATGTGCTGTATATGAAGATGTCTTTGAAGAATGTTCAGAGACTTCAGCTGGTACAAGAGCTGCAGCTGGACTATTAACCAGTGCTGTAGACAGGCAGCACATGACTCCCTTGATGAAACAGTTCTACTGGCTGTCAATCTGTTTCTAGGCAGAATTCAAAGTTGAAAGTTGTGACCTTCAAAGCCCTATAGGGCTCAGATCCAGGTTATCTGAAGAACAGCATCTCCCTATTTGAGTCTTTCTCATGTTCTACTGAGAACTGGGGGGGGGGGTATCTTCTTTCTGTTGTGCCAGCCTCATTGGAACATCTGGTGGGAACATGGGAGAGGGCCTTCTTGGTGGCTGATCCCAGGGTCTGGAACTTGCTTCCTAGAGCAGTAAGTCTGTGACCTCCTTGCTATCCTTTCATAGACAGGTGAAGATCTTTTTGTTTCAGCAGACCACTGAGGGCTGATTGCTCAGGGGGCAAGGGCCTTTCATTTGCTGCGTTGTTTATATTTGTGATTCTTTTTAGCTGCTTGTTTTTAACTGCTTTAAATTTTATTTATTATTTAATTATATTTTTAACTGTCATACAATGGATTTTTTTTAGCTGTATCTGTTTTAATTTTTGCAAGTCACCTTGAGTCTCAGACTAAGGGGAAATCAGGATATAAACAACAACGACAGACAGACAGACAGACAGATCATACCAAGCTAGATGGATGAATGGGCTGACTTGTTATGAGACCACTTCAGACCCCAGGAAGATTACGTTTTTTGGACTACAGCTCCTAGAATCCCCCAGCCAGATAGTCAATGGTAATGAATGGAGGTTTGTGGAAGTTGTAGTCCTCCTCCCAAAAGAGGGAGAGGCAATATTCCTAGAATCTGCATGTTTATATGCAGTTCTTTTTCTTTAGTTAGGAATTTGTGGGGAAGGTGGGCTGTAGGACTGACCCTGATTAGAAAAAATAACAATGCAAACAGTGAGATGATTCAGTGAATGGTGAATTGAGGCAGTTTCCAGAGCTATGGTGTCTATAATTGGCTTTGCATAAGCAGAACATTTCTGTTTATTTAAATTTTATTTCTGAAAAATTCCTGGAATTTGAATTTGCAATAGTCCTCCTTATGGAACAAGTGTAAGATGATTCAATTTTTCATGTGTACTTTTATGCATGCATTTCTGTTCCTTCTCAACAAACAGATGAATTAAATATCCTAACAGTGGTATTGTAAGACAGTGCCAAATGTTGAGCTTACTACTAGCAAATTAGCCTCATCTTAGACAATACTGTAACTGCCTTAAAAAGAGGAGTTTTGGCAATCATTGTTAAAGATGAAAAGAATGTATCACAAAGGAGAAGGCCTATTAGCAGGGTAGGGAACCTGTGCTTTATTCATGTATGCCAGTAACCATTAGCCCCAGCAATGCTAACTGACAGATAACTAGTTCCCTCTCAAATGCCACACATTCACCATCTAATTGAGAATCTCCATCTATATTTAAAGGGACACATACACACAAAAAGAGAGAATTCTTCCTTTGCTCTGAAAACTTGGTATATGGATGGATGCTGTCATAAGAAGGATCACAGGAGTGCATGATATTTCAGACGGTGAGCCTCAAGCCATTAAAGTTCATTAAAGTTTATTTAATCCGTGACTATAGCACACAGTCTTCCTGCAACTTTTGTGTAATTGGAGAGAGGACTGTTGGATAAACTGATACATGAGAATTATTTTAACAGCCCCAGGATTTCAGAATATGCAAGATGCCAGAAAAGATATTTAGCCATGATGGAAGGCCAACACATTTGTGTTGCTTTGGAAAGAGTCAAAGGAGGGTTCCCTGAGAACAGTGTCTTGTTCGCCTAACCTTTGCTCTCCAAATATTTGGGATCACACAGCATGCACCAGGAGACTTGTTCATTTTGACTGCAATGCCATTTGCCTCTCCTCTTCAGCTGTCCCTAGTAATTTATCTCCTGGCTTGCTGAGTCTTGAATTGAGGACTGTTCTCCCACACAGCACCATGGCTCTGGGCAGAAGAGGGAATGGTGCTGACATCCTGTCATGTCCCATCTGTTCAGGCAACTTAACTGATTTGCACCCTGGTTAGCTTTTCATTCTAAGAATGCTTCTCAAACTATTTTATTTGGGATGAGTATGGGAAGGAATGGCTTGGTGGATCTGGAAAAAAAAAGAGAGAGGAAAAAAGAATAGTGCACAGACCAGAAAGCCTTTGAGAAATAGAATGAAAAACAAATATTTTTATAGGATTATTCAGCTCCCGTTCCAGTACAGCTTTCAGAATATTAGTGTAGTGGCCAAAGTGAAATCAATGGGCCAAGTTTTGTTCAGTTCAGCAGCCTTCCATAGAGTGTGGGACAAAAGCAGCTTGGAAAGCTTTCAATTCACAATCTGATTTCCTATTCAAATTGTAAAAGGAGCTGTGTCCTTCAGTCTCAGCCCATTCACCCCTCTAGAAATACAAGGATACAAGAAAATGCACTCCCTTGCTAAAATGAAAGAATTCTCTGTAGAATTTATTCCTATAATAATGCCTGGAAATTATTTACAATTATTGTATGGGTCAATACATAAAACAGACATTAAATGCTTTTATACATGCACGTCCATGTGCGTGCGTGCGCACATACGCATACACACACACACACACTTTTTCACATAGTGCATATTTAAATTGTGGAATTCAGTGCCACAAGATAACAGTGAAGGCTATCCCCTTGGGTAGTATTAAAAGAGGGTTAGGTAAATTAATGGGGATGAGCACCATTAATGGCTACTAGCAATGACGGTTATATGTCACTTCCAGTATCAATGGCTGTAGGCCCCTGTAGGTCAGTTGTTGGGGAAGAGAAGATGGCAGTTGCAGTTGCACTCCATCTCCTGCTGGCAGCTGGTTGGCCAATGTGAGAACAGAGTATTGGAGTAGACAGACTTTGGCCTTATTATGTAGGACTCTCCTCTAAACTTCTTAATATCTATTTGTTTGGTGATGATGAATCTTTCCTTATGACTGATAGCTATGATGACATTAACTATTGTCTATACTGGGAGAAGAAGGGGAGAAGAGAAAATAACCCCTCCTGTGGTCCTCACCACTGCCATCAAGTGGAAATCTTTATCTTTATTTCCTAACTACTTCTCCAAAGCAGCCCTTTAACTTCTATAATTTACTTACTATCCCAGCCAACTCAATGTACCAAATAGTGTGCTGAGGTAAACAGATGAAGGCTGAATATCAAAACCTCATGTCAGGGTTTAAACCATATCAAATTTAATTTCAATAAAAGTTTGGAAAAGCAGCAGTTTAATCATTACTCTAATGATATTCATAAAACATAAACAGATTCTGAAAAGTTTTTAAAATTATCCATAAGAGCAATTTTCTTCTACCATAGTACCAGAACCAGCTGGTAAAATTCAATGACATCGCTATATTAGGCTGGATCAGTATGCAAAGGGATTTGGTAGCACCTTTGAGACTAAGGGCCGATCAGGGCTGTGGCAACCACAAGCTGTGGCCCGATCCTCCTTTTTTCTGCCCCCAAAAGAGTGGGCAAATGCCACTCCTTTTTGGGGTGGCAAAAAGCTACCTTTTCAGCTGCCCTGTGGCTCTTTTGTGCCCCTTTGGTGCAGTGTGTATGCAAGCTGCGCCAAGAGGGCACTCTGACACCGCACTTCATTCAGTCAGGTGTGCAGTGTCAGGCTGGAGTTGGGCCGGCCGGCCGGCATGTGGTTTCCCCATCCCAACAACCCCCCCCCGGCCAGCCTAAAGTGCTGGTCTGCATCCCCCCTAAATGAGAGAAAGAAGTTGGTAACATAAGCTTTTATAGACTTAAGTCTTAAGTGTATTTCATTTGTAGATTTGTGTGTACTGCATGCATCTGATGAAGTACACTTAAGTCTACAAAAGCTTATTCTACTAACTTCTTTCTCTCAGTTAATGTCAAGACCCCTCTGCATACTAGAACCAGGGATAATCCAAGGAAGCTGAATGATAGAAGATTCAGGACAGGCAAATATGTTGCCAGATGGCATCTGAAAGGAAATCAAAGACATGGTTAAATATAAACTGTATGTACTCAACTATAAGTTGATCTCATGTATAAGTTGAGAGCAGGTTTTGGGGCCATATTATGGATTTTGATTTGACCCATGGATAAGTTGAGGGTAAAACTTAGGGACATGTAACAAAGGATCTAAGGGTGAAACAAATGTCAAAGAATTTACAAATTCCAGCATGCATAACTGTTTCTGCTCACCCTAATGGCTGGATGGATGAAAGAGTTGGGGGGGGGGGGTCAGTGCTTCCAGGACAGATTACACACCTGTCTTTCACTAGAAGATAGTTCCTTTTTGGATAAGAATTAAAGTTTAGTACTTACATTGACCCGTGGATAAGTCAACTCAGGTTTCTTGTTTCACTTTTTTTGATTAAAATTTCCAGACTTAAACATGAGTATATATTTCTAGATGTATACATGAGTATAAACTTTAATGGATTATGCTGCCATCAGAGTTAATGATGGTCATCATAATTATTTAACACATTAATACTAAATCTTGATGATGTTCCAAAGTATAAAATTCTCTGAGAAGTTTATAATACACAAACACGGTAAAAATCAAAATTATAATAGTTTCTCTCTCTCTGATGGTTATAAATATAAATAAACATCAGAGCAAGTTAGATAAAAATAGAACATAAGACCATAAAATCAAAAGCTATGTAAAATAGAAGAAATGAACCACATAGGAACATTAAAATTAGAAACAGATTCTAAACACAGGCACTTCAGGGATGTCAAAGGCATGGACATTTGTTGGGGCTGTGGCTGGAGAAGAAATTTAAATTTCCTTCTTAATCCACCAGAGTTCTCAGGTTGCAATCTTGTTGACTGGCATAACTATGCCAGTATAGTTGGATGCAGTGGCATAGATGTAGCAGAAAGGGTAAAATGACTGCAAACACTGTGGTGATGGGGAGGTGGTAGTGAATAACACAAGAAGTTGTCTTAGGAGTTGACAGGACACATCCTTTGGCAACATGGATGGCTTTGTCTTCCATTCCCGCTGCTGTTGTTGTGCAACCATTCCAAAAAGTGCCTTATGCTGGCATAATGCAGCATACTTTTTGGAGATAGCAAACTCACATGCCTGAACTCTATGGTAGGTAGAGTGCATGTACTCTCTAGGAAACTAGGGAAAAAGCATGTTTATAGCAACCTTTTTGTCTGTCTGTTTGCACACATACCATTCTTCCTTGGCCTATCTGCATGAACTCTCTCTCTGCCTGATTACCTATCATGAAGCACTGGAAAAGATGCTCAGTGTCTTTCTGCTAATTTGTTGATATCTTCTTTTCTCACCTATCAAGTACAGTGGTACCTCTACTTACGAATGCTTCTACTAACGAAAAATTCAACTTACGAAATGCGCCTCCAGAAAAAATTTGCGTCTACTTACGAAAGTGTTCCAACTTATGAAATTGTTGTGAACAAGCTGCTCTCTGAATTTCATGGCATGCTATTGGTTAGTGAAATCTAGCAAAGCAGCACTGTATTGGCTAGCGAAAGAGGAAGTGCTTGCCTAGTGAAATTAAGTTAGGTAGCACTGTTTGGGCTTGCAAAAGAGGAGAGGAAGTGTGGCTAGCAAAGTTGGTGGCTTCTGAGATCCAGGAAGGTAGGACTTGTGGCTTTTGAACTCCAGGACTGTATTTTTGGCTTCTGACATTTGTGAGTTCTGATCTCCAGGACTGTATTTTTGGCTTCTGATATTTTTGGATTTT
>CM034706.1:198256431-198266699 GCA_020142125.1 Phrynosoma platyrhinos | reverse complement strand
AGATGCAGCCCATCCCTTGCCAGGAGTCCGTCCTCATGAAACCGCAGCTCACGATCCAAGAATCCAAATCATTCTCAACGACACCATCTGCGGAGCCAATTGTTGACATCTGCTATCTTCCTCTCTCTTCCTGGACCATGCCCTTGAACTGGCAGAAGAGACGAGATGACAATCTGTGCCTCCATTTCTTTCAGCTTCTTTCCTAGAGCCTCGTAATCCCTTTTGATGTTCTGAAGGCTGTGTCTTGCTGTGTCGTTCGTTCCCACGTGGACCAAAAGGAAGGGGTATTGGTCGGTGGGCCTGACCAGTCTTGTCAGCCTCTCTGTCACATCTCGGATCTTTGCCCCAGGGAGACAACACACCTCCCGAGACATCTTGTCAGCCCCACAAATCACTGCTTCCATTCCCCTCAGCAAGGAGTCCCCCACCACGACCACAGCCTCCTCCAAGGCTTTGGTGCTTCCATTTTAATTTTTGGCTGAAATGAGGGTCTAACTGCCTTTCTTCTACACAAGTTACACACCTGCTATATCTGTGGCCAAGTTATACTTTTGTAGAAAAAGAATAGTTTTGTGGCCAAAATGTTCAAGATACTTGTGCCATAAATGAAGGCTATTCCTATTATTCTGTGATTGAGCAACACAGTGGTGTCACTGGGGGTGCTGACTACACCATGTGACACCCTAAGGGCAGGTGACACCAATGTTCCTCAAATATCTGCCTTTGGGCAGAAATGGGCTGTGGCATTCTCCTGTGTCCCTTTAAAATGCTGAAGAGATGGTGTGAGTAGAGTGAGGCTCAGTGGAAGGAGAAAGGAGAGGCCTTGTTTTGTTTTGTTTTTAAAAAATAAATTTTAATTTTAAAATTTGTTTCTAGTATAGGTTACCCGTTAGGTCAATCAAATGTGGAAGACCCGTTTCTTTAAGAACTGTCCATAGCTTTTCATGATCAGGTTGCATTTCTACATGATGGTTGCCTCAGTGTTCTTCTTTTGCTTTCTCTAATTTTTTATATTAATAGTTCATGGTCTGCACTACCATCTGCTCCTGGTCTTGTTTTTGCAGCCAGAATGGAGTTTCTCCATCTTCTGCTTCCAATTATAAAATCTATCTAATTTCTGGTTTATGTTGTATAAAATCACCTCTTTGTTTGCTTGAATAATGTGTTTGTTACAAACAGATTGTTGGCCTCACAGAAATCCATTGGTCTCTCACCTGCTTCATTTCTTGATCCTATTATTTTTTTCTACTATCTTTGACACTGCTCTGCTTCATATATATATAGTATCAAATAAAGAGTCAGTGAATGTATTATGACTGGTACAGCCAAAATCTATAATCCAAAAAGCAGGTTTCTGGTTGTATCTATCAACTGCCAATGCAAAGCAAAAACTTTTTGCCTATAATTCAGCCCTACTAAATAATTTGATCTATTTGAATTTTGGGAAAAGGAGAGAAGTTGAACCTTTTTGTTCAATGCATTTCTTTTTTGAGCTGTGGTGACATAGCATCAGTACTTTTTGAGAACTCATCCCAACCAGCACAAACACATATGAATGAACCATTCTTCCAGAGTTCCAGTAAAAAATCATATATTCTGTTAATCATTATGATTATATATGTTCAATCTCAGTTTATCAAATAATGTTCCATTCAGAATCAAATTTTAGCTTCACCATCCATCTCATCCAGATTGTCTGGGATTTAAGACATATGCATTCAAATGATTTTTGAAGTTAATCTAACATTTCTTTGATGATGTTACACTTTATGTAAAGATTAATTGTTATCTTTCCAAGAATTATAGATTATATCCTGCTCTATAGAATCCTTAGAATCTATAGAAAAGGCATTTCTTCTTGGTTTGTCAGTTTCAAGGCA
The DNA here is from genome assembly GCA_020142125.1 of Phrynosoma platyrhinos. NCBI lineage: Eukaryota > Metazoa > Chordata > Lepidosauria > Squamata > Phrynosomatidae > Phrynosoma > Phrynosoma platyrhinos. The sequence goes on along the minus strand of CM034706.1, from coordinate 198,264,819 downwards.
TTCATAAATTTTGGGGGGCTTTTAATGCAGCATGAATTCTACCTCTCCATTGCTTATAATTATGACTAGCATGGGTATATCCACCATGCAGAAATAAAGAAATTTGTCACCACTTTAACTGCCATGACTCTAACCTACAGAATCCTGTGATTTGTGGTCTGGGGAGGCACCAGGGCTCTCTGACAGACCAGGCTGAATACCTCACCAAACTACAAATCCCAGGATTGTACAGGATGGAGCATGACAGTAAAAGTGGTGTTACGACTGCTTTTCCCCCCTACAATGTGGAAGAGCTGTATGTCTCATAGGTTTCCTAACAATAATTTTGTTATTTCATACGGACATTTTGCTTGGTTAGCAATTCTGGAAAAATAAATAAATCAATTGTTCAACAATTAAAACAAATCTCAACAAATGAATAATAGTTAGTGTGTATGTTCCAAAAGGGAAAGATGCTATTAAAAAGACAAAAGGAAATGAAGCCAGAATAATCTAGTTACTGTCTCCTGCCTGGGTCTCAGTAATCTGTTGGGAAATGAGAGAGAGAGAGAGAGAGAGAGGGAGAGAGAGAGAGTACTGGATCTCTCAAGTCGAGTAATTAAACTGGAAATGGAGAAACTCAAGAACAGCTAATCCCACACCCACTTACCACACATAGGGTCTAGCAAAGAAAGGAAACACCTTAGCCTTCCCTGTGAGACATATTAAAGATATTACAGATTATTTGTACATAATCAAACAGATGATCTAATGGAGGAGAGAGAGAAGGAGAAAATGGTTGCAGGTTAATGTGATGCATAAGGAGAGAGGGTGTGGAAAACCAAATAAGCAAGAAGCCTGCAAATATGCAATCTGGTAATGAGTGAGTATAAGCACACACAGTTTGCTAACAAATCTACTATTTCAAAGCAGACTTCTAATTTTTTGCACATTTCAATTTTGTGTAAAATGTAGGCAGGTTCCTAAATATTAGACTGCAAAAGAAAAGGGAGAGAGCAAAGTACTGCTTTGCTAAATATTTCATGTGAGTAACACCCATTATTGCCCATACAGTAATGTGAGAAATCACCAATTATTCTGTAGGCTTTCCCCTCTTTCTTCATCACTGCCAGTCTCACTATCTGCCTTCTTTCTTTCTGTCAGTACCTGCCTTTACTTCCTTTTTGGCACAAACTTAATCTTGTCTCTAAATGTATCTTACTTTTTGGCCAGATTACCTTGTTGGTCTGGTCTGCTCCTTGTGAAGAATGGATCCAGGCCACCTTTTCCTCCTCCTGAAAAATGATGACTGCACCACAGGTACAGGAACACTTGAAACATTTTGAACTATTTGGGGTTTCTCTTTTGACCAACTCATGAACAAGCAACTATATTTAGTGACAGCAGAATACCAATTAAGGAATGTAGAAGTGAGGCTTGGCCAAATAGTGCATAGATATAGAAAGTGGGTCTAGAAATTGAGAAACCAGAGAACACTTTCCTCCATGCCATCAGCTATTCAGCAGAAATGCAGAACTGTTAAAAATATGAAGTGTGATTTACAGCACTCAAAACTGAAAGAATGAAATTGTGGACTTAGTGTCTGCAAAAAGAAATAGATGTGAGGAATGAGTGTCTGGAGTTTGCTTTGGCAATGGAGAAGGACATCTGTACTTTGCCAGTCTCCATTCTCTCTACATTAATTTCTCTGCTCTCCCCTCCATGTTCTGCCTTTAAATGGTCTGTACATCCCACAAGGAAGTGGTTTTAGCCAAAATAATTTGACATTTAAAAAAAAAAAAACTCCCAGAGTTCCACAACAGTGACCACTTTCTAAAATGAAATAGGAATCTGGTATTTATTTATTTATTTATTCATATCTGGAAGTTCTGGTCATGAAACTGGCTTCAAAAAGTCTCTGAATGCATAAAGAAATGTATTTCCCTGATAAAATCTTCTGCTAGGTGTACCATAGGATACTGGCTTTAGGAGGCCTAAACTGGCAATCCCAAATTTGGGTTCCTGTGTGAAGAGACATCTGAGAACATGGCCTCCAAGTAAACAATTGAAATAACACCTTTCAGTTTTACTTATGGGATGATAATGTCTTTTTTTTTCTGAGGCATTAGTGTTCGAAAAGCACCCCCTGGAACTATCCAGATGATAGGTGAGAGTTGTCTTCAAATGTCGCTCATCCAACAATGATGTTAATGGCATTTCAAGGCTGAAGAAAAGATGATGGGGGTATTTTCTGCACCTGACACCTGCTTGTCTGTTCTGGCTGCATGTTGTACCCTGGGACCTCTGGAAAAGAGACCACACAAGGAAACTCAGGCTATGGAACTGGATAAGATCTTTCCTAGTCTCAATAGAGGAAGAAACCCTACAGGCAAACATTCTTTGAAGTAATCAGCAGCACAAGTGCATATGCTTGAGCCGCAGAAATACACACACACAAAAAGGAGACTAGGCCATGATTAGTATTTAGGAAATGCAATTGTTGTACTTGATAGTGGAACATCATAGCACCAATAGTTTAATAATAAAAACCTGTCAGCTTCCTATAAACATGATTAAAAATGAATATAATAACACAAATCAAATGAACCTGTAATGTCAGATTTCCTCATGATCATGGCACATCCTTTTCTTGTGCCCAACTAGTATCAAATTGAAGGTACATTCAAAGAAGACAGCAAAAAGTGTGGCAAAAATGAGTGAGGCTGGTGTGTCTATCCTAAATTATAAAATTCTTTTGAGAAAGAAGTTATTTTTCTTCCTAATTATGGTATGATCATTACTATCTTAGCACATGTTAGTTATTTATTTGGGTTGATTTCCAATCCTTTCTTGGAGTCTCAGGGGAGGGAATATGATCTTGATTTAAAACAGATAATAATATGTGACATTAAATACTCTTTCATTTAACTCCAGTCTTCCAATGCTTGCCCTTATAGACACATTTTACATTTTTCTGGTAATTCTACAGAGAAAGAGAGCTATGTTCAATAGATGTAAAGCAGCTACCAAGAACTGAGTAAACCTGAACTGTACTTTACAATGATGATAAATCTGTTGAATTCATTTGCACATTTGCATGAGTCAAATTAATGGAGACAGAAATTTTCTTTAAAAGGTTTTTAGATATGGTGCCTAAAATGACAATTCAGCAATTAGCAGCATTTATATTTATCTGATTGCCAAATGCTGGAGAGTAGCAACAAGTAGTGGCTTACACCCAAGCATTTAACATTACACAGATGCACATCACATGGTTGTCAGTGGCTTCTTGATCTTCTCCTGTGACCTTGCTTGTTCTCAAATAGAATCTGCCAAACATGAAAAAAAAAATATTGATTCAGCTTTCCAAATATCTTGCTATGATCTTAGGAGTAGTCAGTATTGTCCAAAATCAGGCTTGGATTCTCAGCTAAGCTAGCTGAAGGAAGTACACAGAAGGAAATTTTCTACCTCTTTCCTGCCTCTAAAGTTTCATCTCGCATTGGTCAGGAGCCTCCTTTCTGAAAAAGTCCTACTGGGATTGCCAGGACTGGGGAGAGAGGGAACAGGTCATTTTTCACAAATAACCTTAAGACAGAGTTGTTTGGGTTCAAATCATAATACTCATAGGATTTTCTTTTTTCTGTCACTGGAGGAAAGGTGGAATATAACTGATAAATAAATATCTTCAGTGGGGGATTATGGTTAATAGTAGTCTTCCTGATGTTAAAATGGAGATGATCCAGCAGATTAAGTTTGGAAGCGATAACAGCATAAGATGCAACTAGTGCCATGAACATCAAGAGTGAGGAACCTTGACCCCAAGAAAACCAGGGAACTGGAAAGTCTGAGCAGATATTTGATTTTCTTGGCTTCTTGAGCTGAAGGTACACCATGAAACAGACCTATGTAGTACAAAGAAGGCACTTGAACCATCTAGGACTCAACAAAACTAAAAGGAGGATGCCTTCCAACTATACTTTGTGCAATAAAAGAAAACAACCATAGCTGTAGATTCTTTTTGTTCATTGTATTTCTGGACTTCCAGGGCCCCCTTTTCCCTTTAAAATTGATTTTTTTTAAAAAAAAACTTGATACATGCCAATTTCATTTGCGCAGTTAGACTAATATCCTATACCCTTTCAGCATTGCAAAAATATACATCAATGTAGTTAGGTTGGACCTAATGGTTGCACAATGGATTAGCAGTGGGCACCAAGACCTTTGGCTCCATACTCACCAAATCAATAGTGAAGGTAAGAGAGGGTTCTGGGCATGTGCTTGTACAAGGATTGGCTGTGCTAGAGACAACACTAATGCAATCTTCAAGAAAACACAATCACTTTTGAAATAATGTTTATTGGTATAGTGTCCCAAGAAGTTTGGACCTAACTGCAACAATAACAACAAGCAATCAAAAGGAGGAACAATCAAATCATAGTACAGTCAATAAGTTCATGATTAAATCATATTTTGTCAATAAATGGTTTAAATCAAGTATATCCTTCCACAGGTTCATATAACAAAAACTGAACAGCAATTGACTTAAAATTTTTATTGACATATTTCATTAGTTTGGGTTGTGTCTCATAAAAACTGTGTCTTTTTCCTTTTAGCATCTATTGCATGATAAAAATGCTTTGTTAGCTTCCTCATGACAGCCACATTCCATAGCCAGGATCACAATTTCATGATGGTTTTTAAAGTCTTGCCACAATAGGCAATCACTAGGCAATGCCAAACTTGTGTACATCTAATGAAATTAATATATGCCAATGAGGAACAGCTGTAGGAAGTTGTATGTCTTTAACCATTGCAGTTTATGCAAGGCTTAATGACACAGAACATTAATAAGAGTTAGAGATGAGAGAGATTATGACAATTTTAAAAAGTCAAGAAAATGAAAAATGGATCATAAGGCAGTTCTGTCCTAAAATGGTCCCATTCAGCTTTAGTAGAACTATTTTCATGCCTCTGGATTATTTCTTGAAGCTATCGACCATAACACTGATCCATAGACACATAATGTAAAATACCGAATGCAACACTCTGCTAAGAAACAACAGCTATGTGGGTTAAGGTTTTAATAGAGGAAGCTGAAAAAGAGTCAGATGGGGAGGAGTCTGCAAGCCATTTCCTGCCTCCAAGAAGAAAGCATACTTGTGGGTTGCTTATTGTAAGCGAAGAGTCAATCCTGTCTCCAGACAAATGGCTTGGATTTTATACCCAATTTTATAGGCTTCTGCATGAGAATGTCTAGTTGTTTTCTTTCTTGGCACATCTCTGGTTTTATTGCTCAGGACCATGGTTAGGTGCAAAAGATGTGTGACAGTGAGAAGTGAATGTAGCCAGAAAATCCATTTTAGGCTTAAGTTATGAACTGTCCCAGGTGAGAATAAATTGTTAGTTGTGAAGTCAATCCCAGGCATCAACTCTGACTGCCAATCAAAATCCCCATCTGGTAAAGTGCTTGAGATAAGAAGAGTTTGACTTGGACTCCACTGCCTATTAGGAATGAATGTTTGACTCTAGCTTGAAAGCCCCCAGTGAAGGCATTCACAGTTATGTAGAGTATGAACTGCTTTGGTAGGACTAATTTCCATGATGTCCCTTAGACCTGAGCTTATTGCTCTGATTTCTCAACTGGAAAAAGAAATATTGTCAGGACACCACCAGGTCACTCTTAGTCATATAGTTTCCAAGACTTGGCTGCTCCACAAATGAAAGAAAAGAGAGCCACATCTTCTTCACTAATCCTTGTGGCTATGAAGGCAAACTGATAAAGACAGACTCAGTAGCTATAGATCATGCTCTGTCTTGTTCATGGTGTTGTGTTGTAGCCTCTTTGGTTCCATCTTGCTGTGTCACTGGGGAAATTCTGTACTGGAGGAATTGTGGTTAGGGCTTTCCCATCTAACCTAGTTGTGGTTAGGGCTCCCTCCCCCGGCTGCTTCTGATTTCAGGGTTCAGCCTGTATGCTCCATCTACCATGGTATGCAGCTATCATGACACTGTGGGATTTGGACTGCAACTCTTATCTTTCGCCATTTATTATGCTGGCATGGGCTGATGAGAGTTGTATCAGGAATATGATAGGTTATCCAAAGAGCCAGTGTGATGTAGTGGTTTGAGTGCTGGGAGACTCTGGAGACAGGGTTTGAATCCAGGTTTGAGTCATGGAAACCCACTGGAAATCTTAGACAGGTCACTCTCTCTCATCCTTATAGGTTAGCAAAGGCAAACTCTCATGTGAACGCATCTTGCCAAGAAAACTATGACAAGTTTGGTTTAGGGTGCCCATAAGTAAAAAATGATTTGAAGGCATACATCATCAACAATAAAAGTGGTACCTGAGCTGGGGAAGACTGTGCTACAGGTAACATCTGGTGACGTTCTTGTTCATTCAAAGATGGTTGTGCACTTTTTCTAGGTGAAATGTATACTTTCTTAGTCTGTACATCAGACCTAATGTTATCTTTGCATCATTTTTCATCTCCAAAAGTATGGTGTCTTTTGATGGAGTAAAGCAACCACTGACTCTTATGTATATTCACCAAAATACCATGTGATTCAGTATGACTTGTTCCCAAGAATGTGCTATCAGTAAGATTTCCATCTAAGACTCCTCCTGGGCTGCTACATGTTCTCCCTTGAAATCTAGATGAAAACACCTTGTAAAAGAGGATTTCCTTGACCCCACTCCCTACTGCAGTTTCTGTTACATGTATCTGGCACGTATCTATATACTGCAGTACAGTTATTTTGAAACCAGACACTTTATAACATTTGATTGGTATGTTTGACCCCATGTTAATTATACATGTCAGGGAGACTTAAACAGGGTACAGTGGAATCCTGTGTGGGGGAAAAAAGAAAAAAAAGAAGCAGATTTTTCTTTGCAGACCTGGATTTTATGAGCTTAGCTGAATGCGATATTAATGCATGAAAAATAATCCTCTGTCTGCTGCAACACTGGAAGGCTGAATGGGCAAATTTAACTGAAAAGCACCATGAGCTGCAAGGTTAACAAAAGAATCCTCTCATTACACTGTCTGGCCCTTGAGAGAAATTATAGAGCTAGCTGAGGGAGATAACAGTGAATGTAATAACAGGTAATGTGGATACATTAGTGGCATTGCAGAATGAAGGAGGGAAACATTAATCCATCCTAACATGAAAGCAGTGCTTTAAAAGAAGAGCTTTATTTGGAGTGAAAGAAATTCACAGTATATCATGTGTGTGTGTGTGTGTGTGTGTTTGTGCAAGTGAATGCACTTGAGAAGAAGCCTAATCTCTTGTATTATCTTATATGATCTTATATGTATGTGCAAAGTACTGAGACCATCTGAGTCACAAGCCTTCTATTTTTACTGAAATTTTACCCAGATCAAAATCCCTGGGACTATGCTTCCAGGGTTGGTTTACTACAGAAGGAGTGATTTGCCTTGGATGGGATGATGAGCAAGTTCAGTACCTATACGGCACATCTTTTGTGAAGGTCTGTGTAAAGGAGAAGGAACTTGCATATAAACTGGCCCAGTCTTGAGTTGACAGCCAGCAATTGGCCATATGTAGGATTGTTACAGTGATGGATGGGGATCCACTCTAACTTTAGTATCTCCCCAGAATACGTTCACCATTTTGGACAGTGCCTTGACAATACAGCTGAACACTAAAGTTAGAATCATCCAAGCCACTGCATTTCCAATAACCATGTATGGATGTGAGAGCTGGACAGTGAAGAAAACAGATAGGAAGAAAATTAATTCATTTGAGATGTGGTGCTAGAGAAGAGTGCTAGGGTATTGTGGATGGCCAAAAAGACAAACAGTTGGTTCCTAGAACAAATCAAACCTGAAATTTTCCTGGAAGCCAAGATGACTAAATTGAGGCTGTCATACTTTGGCCACATCATGAGAAGGCACAACTCATTAGAAAAGACAGTGATGCTGGGGAAAGTAGAGGGCAGTAGAAAGAGAAGAAGACCACATGCCAGATGGATAGACTCAATCAGGGAGACCATGGGACTGAACCCACAGGTCCTGAGCAAAGAGGCAGAGGATAGCAGGGCTTGGAGACATTTCATTCACAGGGTTGCCATGAGCTGGGGTCAACTTGAAGGCAGCTAATAGCAACGAATGTTTTGACTGACCATTCAGCAATTGATTCAGTAGGTTTCTGTCCAGTGGCCAGAGATTCAAAAAGTGAACTTTTTTGGTTTACAGCTCCCAGAAGCTCTTTGGCTAAAGTCATAATGGTGAACCTATGGCATTCATTGTTAGCGTGGCGATGCAGTGTGTGGGAACCACGTAACGTGAAGCACCAGGATCCAGACTGTCTTTGATGAAGCAGGTAACGTTCTCAGCTACAGGAAAACTCCTTTCCCCTCCAGACAGAGCAGAGAGAGAC
>CM034706.1:198231766-198256331 GCA_020142125.1 Phrynosoma platyrhinos | reverse complement strand
TGTACAACGATACACCAATGCACTCTCCAACAATCTCCACTTTCCACAGTCAACCCACACATGTGTCCAGAGTCTTGTCCCTTATATAGCCAGTGCTCCACATGGCTTTCTGTCCCTGCCTCTTCCTTTTGGACACTTGTAAATCATCAGTATGACACAGTATGCTTGCAGCTCTTTTGCAGCATTTACTGTGCTTTACAGCACCAGGTGATGCCCTGTCATTATGTCACCTCCTGTTTCATCAGCCTTGGTGCTGCATGACTCAGCAGTGGCCAAATGCTTAGTCATCATGGCTGCTGCCATTCACCACCTTGTGCATTTTCACTGGAACATTATTCCAACATGCATGCCAGAGATGGTACACGAAGCCATTTCCCCCAGCACATGGAGGGTGGGGAGGAGGAAGAAGAGATGTGCGTCTGTTTCTCCTCCTTCCCAACTCTCCCCGGCCTTCAGCAGCTGAAAGCTGGGATCAGTGTTGAGGGAGGAGGAGGAACAGGTGCATGTCTGTTCCTCTTTCCCCCCCCCCCTTGCTCCCTTGGGCCTTCTATCTTTGGAGAGGCAGCTGAAGGCCCAAGAAGGTGGGGGAAGAAGTCTCATCCCAGAAGTCCCAACCCAGAAGGTGGAAGTCCCATCCCCAGAGGGTAGAAATCCCTCTCCTGGAGGGTAGAAATCCTGCTCCTGGCACCTGGAAACACCTGGTGCCAGAAGGCCTTTTAGTTTGGGCACTTGGCCCCTAAAAGGTTTTCCATCACTGGAATTGGTTAGTGATATATTAGTGTTTCTGGGTATTGTAATCTCCAGAAGTAACTTTTCCAAGTGTCAGACTATTGCATATGATTAGCCTGTTAATGATAAAAAATAGATCTGGTATAAATAATACTGTTCACATCTTCTTTTCTCCTCTAAGATCCGAGAGGGGAGGGGGGAACCTAAAATCCTCAATGGAAAAAGAAATCTCGCCTCCATCTACACAAACCTCCAAATGTTGCAGCTGTTTCTAATCATCACTTTAGACAAACAATAAAAGTTCATTAAGTCTAAAGGTGATTTTAATTTCATTGGAATAATGTTGGCAGAAGAAGAGGCAGTTCATTCTGCAACACCTACATGGGAGGTCTGGTATATATATATATATATATATATATATATATATATATATATATGGAAAAGTTAACAGCAAGCAAAAATATTCAAACAGAATCAAACATCTCGCTCTACGCTCCATGCTAGGTGTTTTAATTTATTGGTCTTGAGGTCTGAATACATTGTCTTGTTCTTCTTCACAAATAATGTCTCTTCATAAGGTAGTACTGGGGAATGCTTTCTGGTTCCCTACTCTCCCCGTCCTAAGTAGCCTCCCCATTTCTCAAATTTCTGACAACAAAAACAAATTGTCATCTCATTATTTAAAGACTAGGAGAATTTACCTCTTTTCCTCATTTGGCCACTGTCCATTTTTTTAAGGCTGTGGCGTCTTCTGGGCACTCTCCCTTTTTCTGCCTGCTTCTCTTTCCTGCTGTTCTTAGTGAAGCTCAATCTTCTCTACAGGGGGTAAAATGCATGGAGAAAAATGGCAAGCTGGATGGAATGTGCCCTGAAATCGATGATGGCATGTCTCCTCCTCCACCTCACACATCAGTTTCTTCATCTGCAGGAAGGTTCATTTGTGGAGAACAACTGGGTGAAAATATATATTAAAAAAATTATTTACCACATGACTGCTTTTTTTTCTAGCTCCTGTATTTCTTTCTTTCTTTCTTCCTTTTTTTTTTTTTACAGTGGGCCTTATTTAACTTCATGTGTGGTATTGCTAACAGACAATACTAGTGGCTGAGCTTGCTAGTTACAATTAAAACTAGAAGCATCAGGAGATCTTGCTCTGCTTTCCCTGTTCATAAATGAAGTCTGGATAAAGGTGAGTTTGCTCGACTCCAGTGACTCCTCCCATTTTCTTTCTAACAATCTTGCTCTGTTCAAAATGTTGTGTTGTGGACTTGACCTTACAGTCAGAATGCCTCTGCTGGCTGGGGAATTCTGAGGAAGTGTAGTTCCAAATATAAGTTTTCCAAACTTTGCATGTTCCCTCGTAGGGACATGCTTAGAATCATAGAGTTGGAAGAATTCACAAGAGTCCAGTCCAAACCTCTGCCATGCAGGAAATCACAATCAAAGCATCCCAGACAGATGGTCATCCAACCTCTGTTTAAAGACCTCCACGGAAGGAGCTCCACCACACTCTGAGGGAGTGCATTCCACTATTGAACAGCTCTTTTTGTCAATAAGTTCCTTCTAATGCTGAGGTGGGATTGCTTTTCCTGTAGCTTGCATCCATTGTTCTGTGTTTTAGTCTCTGGAGCAGCAGAAAACAAGCTTGCTCCATCCTCAGTGTGACACCCCTTCAAATACTTAAACAGGGCTATCATAACCCTCTCTTCTCCCAGATAAACTTAACTTAGCTCCTTAAGTCTTTCCTCATAAAGCATGCTTTCCAGACCCTGCACCATCTTGGTCGCCCTACTCTGGGCACGCTCCAATTTGTCAATATCATTTTTTAATTGTGGTGCCCAGAACTGGACACAGTATTCCAGGTGAGGCCTGACTAAAGCAGAATAAGTGGTATTATTACTCCCCTTGATCTAGACACTATACTTCTATTGATGAAGCCTAAAATCGCATTGGCTTTTTTAGCTGCTGCATCACACTGTTGACTCATGTTCAACTTGTGGTCTACTAGGTCTCCTAGATCCCTTTCACATGTAGTCTTGTTAAGCCAGGTATGCCCCCATCCTATATCTATGCATTTCATTTTTCCACCCTAAGTGCAGTACCTTACTTATCTCCATGTTGAAATTCATTTTGTTACCTTTGGCCCAGCTTTCTAATCTATTTAGGTCTTCTTGAATGTTGATCCTGTCCTCTGGGATAATTAGGATTAGCTACTCTTCCTAATGTGGTGTCCTCTGCAAATTTGAGAAGCATGCCTTCTATTCCTTTATCCAAGTAATTGATAAAGATGTTGAATAGCAATGGGCCCAGGACAGAACCCTGTGGCACCCTACTGGGCACTTCTCTTCAGGATGCAAATATCACCCATCTCTTATTGTGGAAGTCTACTACAGACCCTCAAATCAGACTGAGGACTTGGACGATGCCTTTATAGAACAGATGACCACACACTCAGAAAGGAGAGATGAGTGACTTCAACTATCCTGATATTTGCTGGAAGTCAAACTCAGCCAATACTTCAAGGTCTAGAAAATTCCTCACTTGCTTTGAAGACAATTTCTTTTTTCAAAAAGTGGAAGAGACAAGAAGAGGTTCAGCTATTTTAGATCTGATCCTAACCAGCAGGGATGGCCTAGTAAATGGGGTGCAAGTGATGGGATCCTTAGGTGGGAGTGATCATTTTATCCTGCACTTTCTTATACAGTGGAAAGGAGAAGCTAGGCATAGTTAAACACTCATTCTAGACTTTAGAAGAGCTGATTTCAACAAACTTAGGGAAACACTGGGAGTGATCCCATGGTCAGGAATACTAAAGGGGAAGGGAGTTCAGGATGGATGGGAGTTTCTCAAAAGGGAGATACTGAAGGCACAATCTCAATCTGTTCCAATGAGAAGGAAAAATGGGAGATGTCTCAAGAACCTGGGTTGGATGACAAAAGCACTTTCAACTGAAAGTTTTAAATGAGAGATGTATAAGAAACGGAAAAGGGGTGAAATCACTAAAGAGGAATTCAAACAAATAGCTAGCACATGTAGAGGTAAAGTCAGGAAAGCCAAAGCACAGAATGAGCTCAGGCTTATTAGAGGGATTAAGGACAATAAAAAGGGCTTTTTTTTTGGTATGTCCATAGCAAAAGAAAGAAGAAGGAAATGGTGGGGCCACTGCACAGAGAAGATGGAGAAATTCTAACAGGAGATAGAGAAAAGGCAGAACTACTCAACACTTTCTTTGCCTCAGTCTTCTCACAAAAGGAAAAGGGTGTTCAACTTGAGGAAAATGGGGCAGAGGACACAATAGGGGAAATGCAGCACAGAATAAGTAAAGAGAAGGTACTGGAATACCTGGTTAACCTAAATGAATTTAAGTCTTCAGGACCAGATGAACTACATCCAAGGATATTAAAAGAACTGGCAAATGTAATCTCAGAGCCACTGGCAATAATCTTTGAGGACTCCTGGAGAACAGGAGAAGTCCCAGCAGACTGGAGGAGGGCAAACGTTGTCCCCATCTTCAAAAAGGGGAAAAAAGAGGATCCCACCAACTATCGCCCAGTTAGTCTGACATCAATACTGGGAAAAATTCTGGAAAAGTTCATTAAACAGAGAGCCTGTGAACATTTAGAAGGGAATGCCATAATCACTAAAAGTCAACATGGGTTTCTCAAAAACAAGTCATGCCAGACTAATCCGATCTGTTTTTTTTTGATAAAATTACCAGCTTGCTAGATGAAGGGAATGCAGTAGACATAGCATATCTTGATTTTAGTAAGGCTTTTGACAAGGTCCTCCATGATATTCTTGCAAACAAGATAGTAAAATGTGGGCTAGACAATACAACTGTTAGGTGGATTAGTAACTGGTTGAATGATCAAACCCAAAGGGTACTCAGCAATGGCTCCTCTTCATCCTGGAGAGAAGTAACCAGTGGGGTGCCACAGGGTTCTGTCCTGGGCCCAGTGCTCTTCAACATCTTTATCAATGACTTGGGTGAAAGAATAGGGGACATGCTTCTCAAATTCACAGATGACAGGATGAAAATTCAAAATGACTTTAGTAAATTAGAAAGCTGGACCAAATTAGTAGATTAGAAAGCTGGACCAAATTTACAAATTAGGAAGAATAGCTAATACCCCAGAAGACAGGATGAAAATTCAAAATGACCTTAGTAGATTAGAAAGCTGGACCAAAGCTAACAAAATGAATTTCAATCTGCAGAAATGTAAGGTACTGCACTTAGGACAATAAAATAAAATAAAATAAAATGCATAGATTTAAGATGGGGGACACCTGGATTAACGAGGCTACATTTGAAAGGGATCTAGGAGTCCTAGTAGACCACAAGCTGAACATGAGTCAACGGTGTGATGCCGCAGTTAAAAAGGCCAATGCAATTTTAGGCTGCATTAATAGAAATATAGTATCTAGATCAAGGGAAGTAATAGTGCCACTGTATTCTGCATTGGTCAGGCCCTACCCAGAATATTGTGTTCAGTTCTGGGCACCACAATTTAAAAAGGATGTTGAAAAACTGGAGCGTGTCCAGAGGAGGGCGATTAAAATGGTGAAGGGTCTGGAAACCATGCCCTATGAAGAACGACTTAGGGAACTGGGTATGTTTAACCTGGAGAAGAGATGGTTAAGAGGGGATACGATAGCCCTCTTTAAATATTTGAAGGGATGTCATATTGAGGAGGGTGCTAGCTTGTTTTCTACTGCTCCAGAGAATAGGACTCGGAACAATGGATGCAAGCTACAGGAAAAGAAATTCCACCTCAACATTAGGAGGCACTTCCTGACAGTGAGAGCTGTTCGACAATGGAACACATTCCCTCTGAGTGTGGTGGAGTCTCCTTCTTTGGAGGTCTTTAAACAGAGGCTGGATGGCCATATGTTGGGGATGCATTGATTTTGAGTTCCTGCATGGCAGGGGGTTGGACTCGATGGCACTTGTGATCTTCTAACTCTATGATTCTATGATTGTATAAGTTCAGCACCAAACCCACCGGTATACCAGATTTTATAAAGTCACCTTTTGCTCCAGATCTTCTCAGAGAAGATCTGGAGTCCTCTGGAGCAATGCTGGGCAGCTGTTTACTACATGTTCCACTGTACCACTGGCAAACGTTGCTTCTTCTGAAGTTAAAATGAGGCGCCTAGGCATGTGATAGACATGGGACACCTCGTTTTCAATATCAGTGGCTTAGGGTGGTGGTGGCAGGGGCAGGTGACCCAGTGGGACATACATGCAAACCGTTGCCCAACATCACTGTAGAGTAGCCAAGTAATGGGGGGGGGGGGATGTTGGGGTAGGTTTGGGCCCAGAATACTGTGGGCTGCTCCAGAAGTATTTTAACCTGTGCAGGCCTGCACTTAGTTTCTGATGTCATAATGACCACTTTTTTTAGTAGCTTGAGAAAGGTGTGTGTGGAGATTACAGAGGACTGAGCATTTTAACCTGTACAGGCCTGCACTTAGTTTCTGATGTCATAATGACCACTTTTTTTAGTAGCTTGAGAAAGGTGTGTGTGGAGATTCCAGAGGACTGAGCAGCATGCAAATTTGTGGATATAGTTCAAGAGGAGAGTAAAGGAGAGCCAGTGTGTTGTAATAGTGGTGAGATTCAGGTTCAAGTCCTTCCACAGCAATGCAATTTGGGATAGTTCCTCTCCACATGTCCTTGGGGCAATCACTTTCTCATCTTGACCTATTTCACAGGGATTTTATAAAGATACAGCTGGAAGAAACTGTGAAAGTGAGGAAGAGAAAAGCCATATATGTCAGTCTGAGTGCACTGAAGGAAAAGTGGGATAAAAATGTAATTTATAAATAATAAAGTGCCCAGAAAAGTAGATTTATTTGAGATTGTTCTAGTTGCATCTGAACCAAACAGTCCCATTAGATCTGAGGAGGCTGTGCTCCACATCTGACACTTCTGAGGTTTTTCAGTTCAGAAGATGGCCCTTCACTTTCCAGTCCCCTGCTAGCATTTGCGTTTGCCCACTTCAGGCATTCTGATTATATTTTAAGTTTTGCTTCCACCCATGTCCACTACCATCACAGCCTCACCTTTTCTTCCCACTGCTTTGGACCACCAAGATACAGCTCCCCTCATTGCTACCAGCTGACTGCAACCTTCAGCAGTACTGCTCATGTCATAGTCAAACTGATGTTAAACCTTTCCTTTTTGTCAACATCTTGGCAAAAAGCTATATGTTTTTTTGATTTACTTTTAAAGAACAACCTAAAGAAGAAAAAGAAGGGGGGGGGAGCCCTAAATGTAAAAAGAACTGTGTAAGAGTGTAAGCAATGCCATCTGCTAAGCAGGGTTTGACTATCATTAGCTCCTAAAGTAGATCACAGATAATAGCAGAAATTACTACTAATCTGTTTCATTACTGAGATACTGTGAAAATGTCTGAGTGCCACATTAGCCTGGTTTGGCTTCTTTCTCCTTAAACCAAGCCTCCAAAGGGAAGCTGTGCTTCAAAGCTTCCTCTTTTCCTTCCAGGGCAATGATCTGAAAGAATATGTGTGTGATCTGTGTAATCACTCTCTAGAGTTGAAAAGCCCGGCAGGGTGAGAATATTAAATATCTGTGTTAACCTGCATTGGCTTTGTGATCTCTGAGACCTGCAGTTGTCAGATGAGTAAAGAGATAAGATGATACCTAGACCCATTAGCTGTCAACATGAAGTTTCTGCCTTTTAAAAACAAAACACACCTTACCTTGTTATATAAATTACAGAAATTTGGGGGAAATGCAGTGCAACTTACATATGCAGAAGTAAGACCCATTGTATTCAGTGGGGCTTACTTTGGGGTAAGTGTGTGCAAGGACTGTGTTGTTACTTTTCACTATCCTAGTTAAGAGTTCTGGGAGGTTGGTGAACTTTGTCTGGAATTACTATTTCTCACATGTATATGGTTGTTGACACTCAACAAATATTGGAATTCAATGGAACATATTTGTGTATGAAATCTAAAATAATTAAAAGTATGAACTGACACAGCTGGGAAAGGGGAAACATAACTAGCTGAGATCTGGCAGCATCTGGATAGTGTGATTTGTCACTCACATTTTCGTTTGTTTAACCTTCTGTTTACCAGGGAAACTGTCATGGGATGCTGTGGAGCAAGTAATCTGGAAAACATATAGCTTCTAGTGGTCACAATACGTCTTCTCTAGCTAAGTCACCAAGTGTCCTGGAGTTTAAATTCTGTTTCTTCTTATCTACCCTGAAGCTATATTTGTGTACTGTATGAGAACAAGAAAAAACAAGGAGGTCTTGGAAGCAGGTGTATGCAACAGGAAGGAAATCTCACTTGGAACATGCATATTGCCCAGATGGAGATGAGTGTTGACTGCTGAGCAAGCACAAAAACATTGTAAAGGACAAGAAAGCATTTCTGAATGGATTTTAAAAATAAAAAGTGTGCAAAAAGTCATGCATAACTAGCAATTGCAGCTACAATGAAACCAGCTGGGGCCATGGGAGAAGGTTGTGTGGTAAATGAGTTCTTTTGTGAATAAAACATAACCCCTACAGCTTTATGCAGAAAACATGAAATAAGCAATGTTTGGTGATGGTAGTACTTGTGGATGTAAGACTATATTTTCTAGTCCTTCCTCCAGATCTTGATTGCATCTTTCTGTAGAGATTTTTTCCACATAATAGGTACAGAAAGAATATTCAAAAATATTTAAATCACTGATGCAAAAGATTCCTGAATAATGGGAATCATTAATGAGGCAAACCAAGATTCTTTGTCACTGGGGTTTCTTTTGTGCAAAACTCAACATGTGATTTTCCATGTGTGTGAAAAATGGATTCTTTTACATAGGAAATTGTATTTTGTGTAGAAAAAGTAGATTTTCTATGCAGGAAGCTCATTCTCTGTACTAAAAAATTCTAATCTTTTTGCATATAAAAAACTTTCCTGTACAGAAAATCTCATATATATTTTTTGCACAGAAGATCTGCTTTGTTTCACAGAATGTGCAAATGCTCCTCAAAAACTGCACAGTGGAGGGAAATTACAGGAGTTTCTCACTCTTGCTGATATGAAAGAAAGATTATGAAGTTCACATCTCCACAATAGAAACTAATGGCTTTCTCTGAGTAGCCTTTGCAATGTGTACAGATTGTGTAGAGCAATGCTTCTCCATTATTTTCTGTCACGCTCCCCCTAGGAAAGAAGAAAACATTTCGCGCCCCCCCCCCGCGACTGTAAATAGTCACATGGGTGGGTTTGACCAATCAGGATAGAGCACATCGGGCTACTACTGGGGCTGCGCTGGGACAATCTCCCTCTCTCCAGCTGTAACGGGCCCCCCTTTACGGAGCATCGCGCCCCCCCTGGGGGGCCCGCCCCACTATTTGAGAACCGCTGGTGTAGAGAAAGTCTTTACATCAGTGATGGGGAAGCTTCTGTCATCCCCAAATATCAGTCATACTACCCAAATATTATAGGAGTTGGAATCCTGTAACATCTGATGGACCCTAGGCTTGTTACTCCAGGTCTGCCTAAGCCTATGTTCCATGCAAAAGACCTAATCAAAACTTGAAGGTGAGAAGCCTGGCTAATAAGAGGAACTCCCCTCCCCTCATACATACATTGATCATCCTTAGATTTTATGCCATCTCATGGGACTGATGGTTGTCTAGCTTCCAGTGGCATTCAATGACCATCTGCCCCAGGCTGAGAGCACTGTCACACTACACAAGTACAGTGCTATGCTTTCACTTTAACTGCCCTGTCAACAACCTGTGGAATCCTGGGATTTGCAGTTTTGGAAAGGGTACTTAGAGATCTTAGTCAGAGAGCTCTAGTGGCATTTGTTGTTAACTGTCCTCAAGTTGATCTTGACCCATGGTGACCCTGTTGATATCTAGTGCCATGCCAAACTCCAAATCCCAGAGATAGGATATAATAATGACAGCTAAAGCAGAATCACAGTGCTATAATTGTGTAGTGTAAAAGGGCCCTGGGTCTCTTTGCAGCTCTTACAAGGCATTCTGGTTTGTTAGTAGTTTTACTCCAAATCTGCCCTCTGTGACCTATGCCAGCCAAGTATGCATTCCCTTCCCTGACTCAGGTTTCCTGCTTGCAGCTTGCCATAGTAACAGTGAATCCCTCTCAATCTTGCTGCACTTGGCTGACTTTCTTCTCCTTCTTCATTGTAACAAGTGTCTGTTTACAGAGTTTTAAAGAGGCAGAAACACCTCCGCAATTTGATTTTGGCAAACAGCTGTGAGTCAAGTGTGGCGAAAAAAGAAATCCCTGTAAAAATCAGAGAAAATGCTTGCAAATTTCCACACATTTCACAGAGGCAGTGTGGTCTGATCAGCAGCTGGGTGGTCTTGAAGATAAATTAACTGTGTGGCAACGAAACAGAGACCTCAAAAAACCTAACCTGAGCTTTGCCACTGAATGACCACATGGGCTTGGCTAAATCATTCCCCTACTTTGCTTCTTGGTTATGTTCCCCATATTTACAATGAGAATCCTGGCCCCAGTTCTGGGCCATGGCCAAATTGAACTTGGCAAAGTACAAGAAAGCAAAGCAGGACAGGGCAAAGGTGGCTGAGATCCCAGATTCTGAAGACAGCCTGGGACTGGCTAAGTTCCAGAGGCTCATTTCATTGCATGGTGCCAGTGGAGAGCTTTAGTTTTGCTTCATGAAGGACTTAAACAGTCCCTTATGGAGTATCATAAGGTCAACAGGACACAGAATCAGCTCAGTGGTACACCCTAGCTGTGTCCCAATGCAAGGGAACCTAGAAACAGTCCTGGAAAAGACCCAAGAGAAGGGTTTTTTTTTTTGGCAAAACACACTTGAGTTTCTCCACCATCCTAGCCTTTCAAAACATTAATCTTCAGCTCAACTTTTCCATGCCTGAGCTTGGTCCCCAAAGCAATTTATTTTTCATCACATTTTGAACAAAATCTCCTTTAGCTTTGTTCTTAGCTAACTGAAGGTGGAGGAAAGTGTTGTATGTACATGCATGTATGCATTTGAGGAGGAAAATCTTACTAGTCCATGTAGTACTAAAATTTTATGTTGAAAAATGCTGTGGACCCCACAGAAACCCTTACAGATTCTACAGGTTTACCTAAGAAGGAATTTTTTTAAGTTTAATTAAATTGACTAGGGAAGGACAAAAAAAAAAAAAAAAGTCCATTGTTGCCAACTTAAGGTTCTTGGGAACCCCAGGTGTCAGCATTTGGCTTATGCTGAAATGTGTTTGGGATGCTCTCCATCTCTGATGGTAGAGTGTTACTGAAGAGTATTATGTCAGAAGAAAATGAGCTCCATGCTATCTTCAGTTATGGAAATATTCAGTTATAGAAACAGTTTCCTACATGTGGTTGGAAATGGTCAACATCAGTATATTTTTGTCTGAAGTTCTTTTGTTTTTAGTGGTGAGCATCTTAGTTAAAAAATAAACACTGAAGGATTGGTAGAATTATTTTTAATTCAAGAAGAATGAATCATCATATATTTAAGAAACAAGATATATAACTGGATGTTGTGTGCCTTCAAGTTGTTTCTGACTTATGACAACCCTATGGTGATCCTATCATGTGGTTTTCTTGGCAAGATTTGTTCAGAAATTTGCCATTGCCTTCCTCTGAAGACGAGACAGTGTGATGTGTTCAAGGACACCCAGTAGGTTTCTATGGCTGATGGAGGATTCAAACTCTAGTCTTCTAAACTTCTAGTACCATAATGAAATGTCTACACTATGCTGGTTCTCTTGTTCTTGCACAAATAATTGGGTGGTTGCAGAAATTAACATGATCTGTAATTAAAGGCCCCCTAAAAGTGGTGACACTACTATCACTGTACTTGCTTTAAAGAAAATGATTAGTAACTGGAGAAGTGTATATAATTCTGAAATGTAATGTGTTGTGGGGAGTAAAGAAGCTTTAGCATTTTGCTCCTACTGTGGTCCCAATCTGGATCAGTTCCTCCTGCAGCTACTATTTGCATTGAAAAGAAAGCTCTCGTTGGTACAAGTCCCCTTGGCACAAGGTAAGCCTGACTCTCCAGGCAAGCCTGACTCTCCGTACTTCCATGTTGCTTTCACATATCACTCTACCAGAACAATGTTTTTTATTACCAGGATTGACAAAGAGTTCAAGTGGTATAGAAAAATACAGCCTTATTCTCCCAAATAAGATCTTGATAAAAGAGTGGCCTTTTCAAATACAGAAGATGGCTCTGGAGAATGGTGACATTTAAAGACAGAGATGTGTTTTGTCCATAATCAATCCTGTTTCAACCCAAATATGAACTGGACCTAGTTTACATTTGACTGACTTCTCCTCTATGATACTTCAGGAAATCTATGAGCAGAAAAAGTTTTTTTTTTCCTGGCTACAATTCTCAGAATCATACTACACAGCCAATATGACCAGCAACTCCAGTGGCTGGAAGATTCTGGGAATTGTTGGGTGCTGTCCTACAACATGCAGGTGGAGTGTAACACTCCTCTATAAAGTTGTTTGTCCCTTTCTGCCCTTATCAGGGACAGCTTCAAAGGGCTGGATGCCTTATTCTAGCTGTTTAGTAGCCAGGGGAGGGTAGGAGATGACCGACTATATCTGGCTGCAGATCTTTTCTGTAAAGTACTGCTTAGAAAAACACTAATGGGGATCCTTAGATCAGGGGTTGGCAACTTTTCCCCCCAGGGGCTGGGAGGGGGGGAAATAGCGGTGGGGGCTGGCGTGCTTGCCCCCACGGACATGCATGCGCACAACGCCCACCGTCATGCGCATGCATGCGTGCATAGGGGGCGCCATTTTGGAATGCCCAACGGTGCCGGCGCGTGCGAATTCACATGGCACTGGTGCTATTGGGCCTTCCAAAATGGCGCTCTGCAAATGCGCCGTGCAAATGTGCGTGCAAATGCGGTCCTAAGGCCTCCACGAGCCATACCTGGCCTGTGGGCCGTAGGTTGCCGACCCCTGCTTTAGATGCTGGTGACATGGTGGATAAAAGGGAACTGCGGTAAATGTGTGGGAATAGTGAGGGTGAGCTGAGTCACTGCCAAAAAGCATATGCAACTGTTCTAGAAGGTTCTGAATGATGCACTGAACAGGTACAGAAAACCCAATTGTGTGAGTCACAGGGACTACAAAGAGGAAGCTGTTGTCATTTTCCTGGATCTCTGGGGGAATGTTGTGTGAGGAGATGCTATATGCCTCCTTCTGTAACATCCCCCAAAGGGTATAAGCTCACATAACCACAGGTTACACTGAGCACATGTCACCAGTAGGGTTCCAGCCACAGTCCAAAATGTTTCTGTTCTATGCCTATATCTTTTTCATTTAGCACTCAGAAGTGCTAAATAGAGGGGCACATAGATACCTTCCTCATTTTTCCTAATCCACTGAAAGGAGAAGGAGTTAGATCTGGCTTTTAATGAAGCCTCTTGCCCTTGGTTTGCAGGCAAAAGAATTCTCCCTCCTTCTTTTCCTAATGTTTCCACCATGTTGACTTGGAACAATTCCTGAAATGAAATCACAACTTTTCTGGACGTTAGGAGTGGAAAGCCAAATCAAGCCCTGCCAAAGGGTCATATTACATTGTGGAGATTTATTTGTATTATTTGAGGTAGAGAGTAGTGAGAAGGGAAGCAAATTTGGGAGGAAGAACAAAAGTAGCCTTGGCAAGCATCTAATGATGATTATTATTGTTATCATTGGCCATAATTAGACCTCCCACAGTCTTACAAGTTGATAGTTGTAAAAACAGATATCTTTTATTATTATTAAACTGAACTATCAAGCAAATGTATTTTAAATATGTAATTCTGTTTCTTTCTCTTGGAAACTTCCAACTCATCCCCCCCCCCTTCCTGACTGTTTTATCTTTCTTCTGTGTATTTGGAGACATTCCTTTTAAATTTAATAATAAGGCATGAATCCAAAAATTGTTGGACAAGAAGCACAGTATCTGGGATTTGGTATTTAAAGTACACCAACAAACCCCAAATGTTGCTATCAGAAAGAAAGCTGGAGTGGGGCAATACTAACTTATTAGTCTTGCCCATTCTGAAGAACTCTTCACTAAATAAGCCAGTAGGGCAAAGTGAAAACTAAATAGATCAGTCAGAATGCTAAAAATCAAGAGATCAGACATTAGCAGTTAGTTGAATTAAAAAAAATCAAAAGAAGGAGCCTTGCAGATCTCCCATTCTCTTTTGTCTTATAGCTATCTGCTAGAAAGGCTTGCAAAAGTTACTGTTTTGGATGACAGCTCCCTAAACTCCCAGTGGCCATGATAGTTGGAGAATTCTGGGATCTGTAGTTCAAAAACACAAGTTTTTAAATCTTTGACTAGAATGGTATTCCATAATTTAATACTTCTGACCATTAGCTTCAAAAGTTTTGTTCCAGATCTGCCAGAGTAGACTTTCTCGTAGATCTCCTGACTGAATATTGATTACATCCTCATAAAATCCTAAAGTCAATTAAGCTTAACATTTGTTTAAGCAACAGAACACTTACCTCACATTCAAGTTCCCACCTTCTGCTTCCAGCCAGTTTTTTCTCTAGTTTTGTTCCTAGCTCCCCTGATGAATATGGAATTATGTTTTATTTCTAGCTCTGTTAAACCACATAATTAAATTCAATGCAGAGTTAGGCGTGCTTAAGACTATTAACTTCAATAAGCTGAAATAGGCATGGACAAAATGTGACCATGAGCACCATGCCCTTTCCTTTCCACATGCCCTGTCCTCTCCCCACGGACACATACTCTGCACTGGAAAATGATTGTAAAAATCTTGTATGGGAAGGACAGGCATCTTGCTTTGAAGATGAATTATGCTTCTTGGAATTGTGTGCAACTTGTTCATCTTCTTTACAAGAAAAAACCCTCAGTGCTTTTACTCTTTCTACAGTGAGATGCAGAGGGATTTGGGGGTTGGGAGAGTCCAATGCAGTCCTCTGGCACTGAAAAGTTGTTGTTG
Source organism: Phrynosoma platyrhinos (assembly GCA_020142125.1). NCBI lineage: Eukaryota > Metazoa > Chordata > Lepidosauria > Squamata > Phrynosomatidae > Phrynosoma > Phrynosoma platyrhinos. The sequence continues at coordinate 198,241,620 of CM034706.1, read as the reverse complement.
TTGTTGTTGTTGTTGTTGTTGTTGTTGTTGTGGTTGTGTGTCTTAAGTTCTGATTTATGTGCCTTCATTTCTGATTTAAGGCAAACCTGTCACAGGGTTTTCTTGCCAAGATTTGCTTTCCTCTGAAGATGAGAGAATGTTGCTTGCCCAAGTGGGTTTCCATGGCTGAGCAGGAATATAAACCATGGTCTCTAGACTTGTGCTCAAACCACTCACCACACAAGTTCTTTGAAAGTAACTCCATTCTTTTCTTAAGCATGCATAATTCCTCAGTAGATTTTTGTCTAAGGATTTTGAAAGTGCATGAGACATTAGGCTAAATTATTCCATTTTCTCTCTTGATACAGATCCCAAAGTGAAGCATCCTGCCAGTGGTCAATCTATTCTTATCCAATACTTTCATCATGCCTTCTTAACTGTATATAAAATATACATGCTAACTTCTTGAACAGTATTCTGCCTTACTGTTCATCAGTGATTATAAGTGATGCTTATTGTTTCCCATTAACACCTTACTTTAATCTCTGAAGCCACAAAAATAATGGAATTTATAGCTTGACATCATAGTCAACAGCTCAATATCTATCCACAGTAAAAAGGTCTGTTCAGGATTCTGTGTTCCACTGGAAACACTTTCTGACTGCCAGACATGCTCAGCAAGCTATACCTTGTAATCCTGTTTATAGATGGCACCCCTGCTGTGTTTATATGGCTTGCCAACAATTCCTGAGCTACCCCAGTTTACAGTTAAAGCAAGATAGATAAAAATATTCATGATTTTAATTAAAACAAACTCTATTGTGTCATTTCATTAGTTAGCCTTGTTATTTCAGTGTTGGACAATAAAGTTATACAATACCCAGTGGGTCCCTATATTTGCATTATAGGGTTACTTATTCACACATCTGCACCTCTGTTCTTTAACTTAGAACCAGGCCAGTTCATGAAAAATCCTTTAATTATACCAGGATTTCCAGAAGATCTTGTTTAATGAGAAATTGTTCTCTTAATAGTTTTCATAGACAAATAAACTTGCTTAATCTCTGAGAGCTTTGTGCCAAACAAACTTAGGGAAAAGAGCTGATAATGGCAAGAATAAGAGAAAATAAGACAAGTAGGACCTGCAGCAAAATATTGCAGCATGGAGTGCTTGTGTTGCTGGTTCAGGAAATTACACTGTGTTCCTCCTCCCTCAACAGTCAGAAAACATCCAATATTTTTATCCAATAAACATGGAATATGCCTATCTTTCATTGGATGTCATTGCAATATTGGCAGAAAACCTGGAGCAGGGACTATTAAACACAGGCTAGAGACTCTCTGAGGGGCTATTTCATCCCTGCTACCATTGCATCTGCAAGAAGCTGGTCAGCAGAACTGTTTCAAGTGGTCAGGGGTCTTTTACACTCTGGCCCACAAGAGGAGAATTCAGATCAGTTTTCAGCCTGCTGTGAATATTTGTCCAGTACTTTTCAATAAAATTGCTTGGAATTCCTCTGACTTGAATGGTATAATTAATTAATTCATTATTAATTCATTAATTCATTGGTCCTTGCTTGTCCAGTGATAATGGATATTTTTCAATGTGTACAGTCCAAAGATGTGGACAGGATTCTTGGAGAGGTGTAATAGGACATTGCCCATCCAAGCTTATTAAAAAAAGCAAAGGGAGACTGGCTGAGTAGGTAGAAGGAGTGCTCAATACTTCACCTGAACAAGGCAGAATTCCATTGTGCCTAAAAGAGGCAGTTATGAGACTACTGTATAAAAAGTCCTGTTTGGATCCCACTGTACTGAACAACTACTGGCCAGTTTTTTGTGGGTTTTTCAGGCTGTGTGGTCATGTTTTAGAAGGATTTCTTTCTGATGTTTCACCAGCATCTGTGGCTGCCATCTTCAGAGAATTCTAGAACATAGCCACACAGAACTTCTAGAACATGGCCACACAGCCTGAAAAACCCACAAAAAACTATAGATGCCAGCCATGAAAGCCTATGACTTCACAAACTACTGGCCAGTTTTGAATGTTCCATTCTAGGCAAGATACTAGACCATGTGGTGGTCACACAGTATCTGGGTTTCTAGATGAGATTGAATATGTAGACCCATTTCAGTCTGGTCCAAATTTTGTTTGAAATGTGTCACCAGGTTCCTCTTGATAACTGTTTCAAACTGGATTTTTTTCTCTTTTGTCCTACAACACCTCCATACATAATATTTCCCCTATACTTCCAACCTTCCCCCCCCCCCTTAATAGGAAATTCTAAATTTAATTGATCAAATCTCACAGTTTTGAAAATGCATCATTTGATACTGCACCATGCTCTCAAAACTTGCATTTTCATCTTGCAGGACAACAAAATTGTTGATGGCAGAGTCTGGACTTTTGATGCAGAACTCACAAGGCACTTGCTGTCTGTGGTACGACAAGAGATTCAATAGGAACTAATGAGATAACATAAATAAGCATGCTGTGTTACATAGAAAAGGAACAATTGGAGGAGATGAGTGCTGAGGAAGAGAGAGACAAAGTACCATGTTCCATCTGAAAAACTTTTCATGGTAATGGTCTTTGCAAAGAGTTGCTGACCTATTTCCTGCTCTTTCTTATTCAATGTTTTTTTAAACACTGGCATAGGTGAAAGAGAGAGACTGAAAGTAGCTTGATTTGGGAAAATAAGTAATAGAGGATTTTTTTCTTAATGAAAAATGAAGCCAAAAATTACAGGATGGGACTGCTATGGAGCAAGATAAAAGACTTCAGCATTTTCTCCTGGATCATTTTGCTGTTGCCTCAACCTCAGGCTTTTTTTTTTTTTTTTTGCTTTGCTTTGCTAACTTTCTTTCCAAGTTCTGCTGGTAAGTTAGCATCATTAACTTGCATCACACTTCAGTTATGTAAAAATATGAACTTGCTTTATGTCATTTTATCAAGGCTTTGCTTTCCACCAGGGTTGTACTGTATTTAACCTTTAATAAGAAACTGTGTGAGTATTTTTGTCCAGTATGAATATCACACCTCATAAGGATAACAATCTTTGGAGAACAAAGAAAAGTTCCAGAATGGATACATAATGATTCCAGGAAAATTAGGTTCATACAGTTCACTTCATTTTTGACTCAACCTACAAAAGTAGCCAGAGGGGTAGAAAACAAAAGGAAATTATATAAATGATATCTTGTCAGAGGAAAGAGATTACATTACACAACTTGTCAACATTAATAACTCACGCCTGCTGAACTGAACTGTCAATTGGAAATTAGTATGAACCATGATAAAAACACTCAGAAAGAAGATTGTATCAGAAAGATATGTGCGTGAATTTAATTTATAGTACAGTACGTGGTAAAGCAGTGTTGAAAACTGCTGCTAGACAAAGATTCTTTGAATAAACTAAATCTACACAATGGTTGCAGAAGTTTGATTTCAAACATGGTATTTTTAGCTTGTAGTGATGGTGGAGTAGGAAATTATTAACCTTACTACTTACTACTTCTACTACTCTCTCTTTCTTTCTTTTGGTTTATAGGCAGAATGAAGACTACATAGAATGGTTGCCTATCCCAAGAAGTTCACACTCTAAAAGTGGATGCAGAGGGAACAACACTGAAAGGGGAGGGAAGTGAACATCAGGGTAAACAATAATACATGTCTAGGTTTAACACACTAACACCACCACCACCACCACACAAAGAAACTCAGCAAAATCGCCCACAGGAGGGGAAAAATGAGAATCCCTTTTTAAAAACTTCTGAAACTTAAAAGCTTTATCTTGTATATATACAATACAATCTATCTTACATATTGTATAGTGTGTTTACAATTTCTATAGCGTACAGGTCCACGTATTTTCTCAACAGAATGTCTTCCATAAGATCCACTCTGTCTATCAAAGATAAAGCACTTAAGAGTATAACTATATGCTACATTAAATGCAAATGATACAATGAAAGGTCACCTGTTTCATATTTAAGCTCCAGACCTTTAAAATGGGACCAAAGTATATGTATGGGGGAAGCATAAACATTCCCCCACATTTAAAAAAAATCTAAAAATATATGTGGTACCGATGTGAGAGTTATAAAAGGATATGAATTCCATTGGTATTAGCAAAGTGTTTTCTCCTTTTAAAAACTCTCACATGTGTGAATGATGAGCAGACTGTTTGATAAAACGTAGATGAGAGAAAGTTTAATCTTCATCCACTCCTCTCCATTGTTCATAATCTGCACATACTTAGTTTAGAGGGTTTTAAAAAATGCTATTGAGTCACATGCTACTTATTTAACACAGCCTATGGTTCAAACCTCTGGTTCTGTGACTTCCAGGCCAATTGAACAGCAAATAAAACAACAGAATAACCTTAAATCTATTTTTATATATAAGAACTGTCTAAGCACTATACTTATTCTCTTGACAAATTAATAGTTTCTTTTCTTCCAGCACCCATACCTTTAACACCATTTTCACCTAGGTTTGCTCCCACAACAAATAATATTTTCCCCTCAAACCTTTAAAGACTCATCTTGAAGACTTCTACCACAACTATGTGTACAATATTTGGCAATATTTTTCTTCTTCAGAAATGACATCTGTACCTACAAATGTCTTCTTTTCCCATAAAAGAAAAAGGAAAGAAAAAGGTATAGAGAGTTCAATTTAAAAACAAGAACAATGATTATTTTTAACGTTAACTCTAGTGCTAACCAATATATGTCAACAGAGATGGAAAACAAAATGATGGCCAACAGATTGGAAGGAATCAATATACATCCCCATCCACAAAAAGGGAGACACAAGAGACTGCAGAACTATAGAACCATAGCATTGATCTCCCACATAAACAAAATCATGATCAAAATTCTGCAACATAGACTCTAACCATACATGGAGAGAGATATCCCAGAGGTTTAAGCAGGGTTCAGGAAAGGAAGAGGCACAAGGGACTACACTGCAAACATACGATGGCTAATGGAGCACACTAGGGAATTCCAAAAGAAAATCAGCATGTACTTTATAGACTATAGCAATGGTCAGTGGTATAGACTGAGGAGCCCTGGTGGTGCAGTGGTTAAATGCCTGTACTGCAGCCACTCGCTCATAGACCACAAGGTTGCAAGTTCAATACTAGCCAGGGCTCAGGCTAGACTCAGGCTGCATCCTTCTGAGGTTGCTAAAATGAGTAACCAACTGTTGGGGGGCAATGAGCTTCTAGTTGTAAACAGCTTAGGCAGCCCATAGCATGGTATGAAGCAGTATATAAATGAAGATGCTTTGCTATAGCAAAGCCTTTGACTGCATAGATCATGAAAGGCCATGGAATGCCTTTAAAGACATGGAATGCCAGTCATGATGAGGAATCTGTACTCAGGACAAGAGGCTACTGTCAGAACAGAACATGGAGAAACATAATGGTTCCCAATTGGCAAAGGGGTCATACAAGGCTGTATCCTTTCACCCTATCTGTTCAACATACATGCAGAACAAATTATAAGAAAAGCAGGCTTGGACACAGAAGGAGGAGTGAAAAAAGGAGGAAGGAATATCAGAAATCTAAGATAATGCAGATGACACCGTAGTACTAGCAGAAAACCTCACAGACCTGGAACACCAATTAAAGGAGATTAAAGAAGAAAGTGCTAAGGCAGGCTTAATGTTGAACATAAAGAAAATAAAAATAATGACCACTGAGGACCTTCACAAGTTCAACCTAGACAATAAAGAAATAGAAATAGTAAAAGAATTCCCATACCTGGGATCAAACATTGATAGAAATGGGGACTGCAGCCAGGAAATCAGAAGATTAAGAATGGGGAGGACAAGTAGAAAAGATCCTGAAAAGCAAAGAAAGACAGTTCAGCACAAAAGTCAGAGTCATACAAACCATTGTATTCCCTATTATCATGTATGGATATGAGAGCTGGACAGTCAAGAAAGAAGACAGGAGGAAAACCAACCCATTTGAGATGTGGTGCTGAGGAGTCCATGAACAGCTAAAAGGACAAACAAATGGGTCTAGAGCTAATAAGCCAGAAATATTCCTAGAAGCAAAGATGACAAGAGTTAGACTTTAGACACATCATGAGAAGGCATGAATAGTTGGAAAAGACAATAATGTTAGGAAAGTCACCCTTCACCAAGGCAAAATGTCACCCTTCACCATGGCAAAACTAAATTCTCTTGGATCCCGCCGACTATGCCAAATATATCATGAACCGAGGTTCTCGGTTGTTCTTTTGATCCAGAGAGAAATTTAGCCACCCTAGAATATAGGATTTTCTACAAAGACACATGGGAAACCAGATCTGGGTTTAGACACTATGCATTTAACATTTATTAAAACACAACAAATAAGACAATAAGACAATAACAAATAAGACAACCATTTTAAGTATCCAGAGCTCTCATTCACACCATTCATGCAACAGACTTACAAAACACGGTCCCTTTGCTGGATGATTGATCAGTTCATCACTGAAGGGTTGGGAGTCCTGCTACCGGAACAGGACCACACTGCTGGTTGGGAAAATCTCATCTTTTAAGGTCTTTGCATAGTATTGGGCAACCTCTGCCCTTTTGGCTTCTGTCCACAAACTTTCAAACTAGCCCTTTTTGGTCCTTTTCCATTGATACAGAAAACACTCCAAGTTTTATCAGTCTTAGTCCAGACATTTTGATATCATCTTGCTTGCTACCCGAACCATCTGAATGACCTGTTCTTCCATAGATAACACAGGCAACCGCATTCTTGCTAGGATATGCCAACATCAGCAGTTTTAAAATTCTCATCTTGCTTGCCAGGAACTCTCCCATATCATGCATTGCAATTCTCCATCTTCTTTTGCTCATATTCTTATTTAGTCCATTAGTGCCACTAAAACAAGATCCATTCACTCTTCACATACTCCCCCTCTAGATACTTGATTATCATATAAAGTATCACAATAATAATGTTTATATAAGAATTAGGTATGATTAAGATATAAATTTAGGAAAATGTATAGTGATCGATATATATATATTTTTCTATAATACTAATATGTTAGTATGTAACCTAATATTATGATCTAATACTATATTAATACCATTGACAAAAAGTGGAAAATAACAATCTATTATACCACTCACAACCACTATCTAAATAACTTTTTCCTTTATTCAAATAGCAGAAGGCCACAAGTTCCTTAACCACTCAAAAAGAGACCACCCCCCTCTTAATGTCATAAATATTGTTTTAGATCAATTTTTCAATTTCAGATTGTAACATGTATATAATCTCCCCAGTAGCATTTATTGAATTCTCCAGTCTGCATGTAAGTGCTTGGGGCCACCTGGAGGACTTGGCCAGCCCTGATTAATACCACCTGGGGCAGCCTTGGAGTAGCTGCGGTGGCGGTGGAACCGGGGAGAGCGCCGGCAGGTATAAAACCCTGCCCAGGACCACCTTCACCCGGCAACACATGGCAGCGGCAGTGCTTGGGGCTGCCTGGAGGACTTTGGGCCACCTGGAGGACTTGGCCAGCCCTGATTAATACCACCTGGGGCAGCCTTGGAGTAGCTGCGGTGGCAGTGGAACTGGGGAGAGTGCCGGCGGGTATAAAACCCCACCCAGGACCATCTTCCCCCGGCAACACGAGGTGGCGGCAGTGCTTGGGGCTGCCTGGAGGACTTCGGGCCACCTGGAGGACTTGGCCATCCCTGATTAACATCACCAACCATGCGGCGAGGGGCAGCGTTGGGGCCGCGGAGGACTGTTTGGCCTGGCTTTCAGCCTTGGAGGACCATCCTCAGCCCTTTTTCTATCTATGAAGTTGCTGCCTCATATTAGGGACAGGAATTAGCTGGCTCACTCATCTCCCCCTCCATATAATGGAGCCGGTTATAGTCTGGGAGCTGTGTGGGGGCAGGGAAGGTATGGCGGTAACAGAGTTAACAAATGTTACAAAAGAAGGAGGGATCAATGTCTAATACCTCCTTCAGTTCACTCTGTTTCCCATGATACCTTGGAGAGCGTGTCAACCATTCCACTGACCATCAAACTGCTCCTTTGCAATGCCAGGTTGGTCAAAAACAAGACCCATATTATCCACAACCTCTTAGTAGATGAGGCAGCCAACCTGACATGCTTTACTGAGACCTAGCTGGGGGATGCCAGCGCCGCGACATGGGCGCAGGCCCTCCCAGCAGGGTACTCAGTCAGTGAGCAGTGAGGGAAAGTGGGCAGGGGCGGTGGCGGTGGCATAGCCTTGGTCTACAGGAACACTTTAACCTTGATCAGAAAGCCTATCCGGAAAATGACCCATATCGAGTGTATCTACCTTAGCCTGAAAACCAGGGATAGTTTGGGCATTCTGTTGCTATACTGGCCACCCCGTTGCTTAACAGACTCCCTAACCGAGCTGACCGCTCTGGTTTCTGAGTTGCTGTTGGAGTCGCCCAGACTTTTAGTTTTGGGCGACTTCAACATTCCACTCGAAACCAGTTTACAAGATCTAACTGGCGCGGCTCGGGAGTTCATGGATACCATGACAAACATGGGCCTATCCCAGTTGGTCGATGGGCCCACACATTATGCTGGTCATACCCTTGATGTGGTCTTTAGTATGGAGCAGGAACATACATGGGCGGAGGTCAAAAAAACCTCTGCATTGTCATGGATGGACCATTTCCTGATCAAGGCAGAACTAAAGGCCACTGCCCGCCCTCCCGGGCATGGTGGACCCATTAGAACGGTCCGCCCTCGAAGGCTAATGGAACCAATTGGCTTCCAGAAAGCCTTAGAAGGTTTAATGGTTGGTAACACCAGTGATTCTGTCGAAGCCTTGGTGGATACTTGGAACACCGATCTCACCAAGGCTATTGACACAATTGCTCCCAAGCATCCTTTCCGGTCCGCTTCAAACCGTAAGCCCTGGTGTACAGAGGAGCTTAGGAGGATGAAGCAGGCCGGACAACGACTAGAGAGTGAATGGCAAAGGACTCGTCTCTTATCTGACAGAACTCACCTCAGGAAGCACCTTGATTCCTATAGGGAGGCTTTACATGCAGCGCAGAAATCTTTCTGTTCCGCACATATTGCATCTGCAGAGTCCTGCCTGGCAGAGCTGTTTAGGGTGGTAGGGGAGTTGACAAAGGTCCCCCCTGTGCCAACCCCCCTACTTAACACAACGACAGCCTGCTGCAAGGCATTTAACATCCACTTTGCAGATAAAATCTCTCAGATAAGGGCCAACTTGGACGCCAGTGTTCTGGCAGAATCTGTAGATGAGGCATCCAGCAACTCCAATGATGGTATTTTACTGGATCAATTGCAATCTGTGAGTACCAATGACGTGGACAAGCTGCTTGGCAGGGTGAGGAAGATGACTTGCCCCCTCGATCCATGTCCATCGTGGCTAGTCGCCCGAGGGGGGGACGCGTTGAAGGTGCTCCTTCGGGACACAATCAACACGTCATTCAGGGAGGGTAGTATATCATCCTGCTTAAAGGAGGCAGCGGTCAGGCCACTCCTGAAAAAAACATTCCCTGGACCCCCTGGATAGAAACAACAACAGACCAGTCTCCTTGCAACCCTTTTTAAGCAAGGTGATCGAGAGGGCAGCTGCTTCCCAACTCCAAGCAGTCTTGGATAAAACCGATTATCTCGATTCATTTCAAACAGGATATGGAGTTGAGACTGCCATGGTTGCTCTGACCGATGACCTCTGCCTGGGCATCAACAGAGGTAGTGTGAGCCTGCTGGTGCTCTTGGATCTGTCAGAGGCCTTCAATACTATAGATCATGCCATCCTCTTGGACCTCCTGGGAGAGTTAGGAATCAGAGGCACTGTTTTGCAGTGGTTCCGTTCCTTCC
>CM034706.1:198192922-198203043 GCA_020142125.1 Phrynosoma platyrhinos | reverse complement strand
GAGTGAAGTCTCGCTGTCCAGTGATTCATTTCTCCAAGCTGAAAGCAGATGTCTGTGTGTGGGAGGATTTTTCCTGTGCTGTCTGGAGCAAGACTCTTCACAGAAGACCATCTTCTGGGCATTCCTGCCTATGTGCTTCAACTCTGTGTGTGTGTATGCTAGATCCTGCCTGTCTGCATACCCCAACAGATCATTCCAACATCACAACTGAAAAATATACATGTAGCCTATGCTAGAGTGTTGTTACCAATTATGATCATAGCAGCCAGTTGTACTACACCAACCTACTGTTATAGACTAGAGTAGGCACAGTGAAATAATTGAACTGTACATAATCTGTTTAATTTGACACCTAGCAATGATTAAAGGCCACAGTTGGAACAGTGATGCAATCTTACAGAACAAAAGATGTGAAGAACAATCTGTTTCCTATGTCACAAACCTGCAAACTTAAGTCACAGCTGACACAATGAAGAAATGCACAACACATAGGATATCATTTTCAATCTATTTATTACAACACCAACCAATGATTGTAAGTCAAAGTAGGCCAAGTGAAAGAGATACACTACTGTATAAAAGATAATGTGATCAATCTATTTCTTATAACCTAATGAAGATGGATACATTATATTTGTTGGTTGTAAAAGAAATTAACAAATGCCCCCCTTATAGCCCCTCCCTCCTCCATTTCCTGACCCTCAGGAAGGAAGGTGGCTTCATTCATTGTGTAGACTGCAGGCTGAGATAGGTGGGATACAAGCACTTTGCCATCAACAATATTGTGCAAGATCATACATGCAGCAATGACAGAGTTCACATTTTCCTCTGCCACCTCCAATGGGGCTGTTAAGCATCTCCAATGTGCCTTCAGGTGACCAAATGCCCTCTCAACCACATTTCTCACCCTATTGTGACACTTGTTTTAGACTGCCTGGCAAGGACACAGAACACCCTTGGACAGTGTCATCAACCATGGCTTAATTGAAAAGGCAGAATCAGCCAACAAAAGTGGTCCTACATTATGTTGTGATCCTCATATCATATCACACTAGCTAGCCAGGGGTAGGCAACCTTTCCCCTTTAAGAGTCGAGGGACTTCAGCTCCCAGAATCCCAGGAGCTATTGGCCAACATGGGACTATTGGCCAACATGGCTGAGGCTTCTGGGAGCTGAAATCCCTCGGCCCTTAAAGGGGAAAGGTTGCCTACCCCTGTGCTAGACAATCGACCAGCTAGACAAATATACATTATTCAGGAGGCTGGCAACTTGAAATGTACTGCATAATCCTTTCCCTTCAGGACAGCATCCACAGCGGAAGTATTACAATTTGTAATGACAGAACTATTCATCAGCACAGATACTATATACCAGTTGTTGTGTAGCATGTGAGATAAAAGATCTTCACACACTCACAATACACATACAAAGACACTCTACACTCTACAAATTTTTTTTTCCAGGGTGGAGTTCAAACAGGGAAATAGAAGTAGGAAACACATGATTCATAAGCCACAAGAGACTTCCCTCATTTTGCAGTTCTCAGACCTCTGTCAGATCAGCCCCTCCTTGATTATCCTCTCCCAGAAATAAATTTCTGCTGAAAGAGGAAAATTGCTGCTTGCAGGAGCAGCTGCAATTCTCCTTTCAAACAAGGGGCCCATCTGTGCTTTATTTTGCCCAGTCCACACCAAAGAGGTTTTACAAAAATCAAAGTGGACTTTTGGCCATTTCCAGTTTTTTTTTTTTTTTTGAGGTATCGTGCCACCCGCACAGGGTCCCAGGGGCTGAAAAATGTTCCCTGGATTGCTAGAGCTTGAGCCATTCCCATGATAAAGCAATAAAGATGCAATTACCTTTTAAAAGATAAAAATACAATTGCTTAAAAAAAGAAGCAGATAAAAATGACATCAAGTTCTTGCACGTCCCTATCTAACTTTCCTTATACTTGGAAAAAGAAAGTGACATTTGAGCTCATGATCTTTGACTATACATGTATTGACAGTATAGAAATGTGCAGCAGGTTAAAGCTACCGGTACTTTAATTGCCATGGCTCCACACTACGGAATCATGGAGTATGGAGAGGTACGGTACTTAGAATCCTATGATAATGTTCTAATCTTAGCATTTGGGGCAGTGCATTGGAACTCTCTAGGAGGTGATTTTATATACCTCATCAAACTATGAATCCCAGGATTCCTTGGAATGGCACCATGACAGTTTAGAGTGGTAGCAAACTGTTATCCCTGAATAATGTAGATACATCTTTAATGGGAAAGGGAAGTCCCGAATGTGGGATGCATGAAGTATTTCTCACAAAGACCTAAGCACAAGAGATATATAATACTAAGTGGATAAAGAACAAGGTTAGATTCTATTGGGATTCTCCCATCTGAGGCAACTTGCTTATGAAGGGGATGATTGCACCCAAGATGTTTTAAAAATTAACAATGTATAAGTGAAAGTATTGGTTAAATAGGACTCTCTAAACAATAGGCAATGGAGTATGACATGAATTTACACAACTAGTACACAGAGAAAATTCTGATAGCAGTGACCTTACAGTATGGTTTGTATGGCAAATATGTCTAAGCCATCTAATAAGATGTTAAAACATCTTTTCATTTGGTACTGGTTTAAGTCAATTTGCATAAGCATAGTGGGTGGCCAGCTATAGCCAAAAGTCATGCTGCAGCTGTTGACAATGTTTTGTAGTAATCTACTTCATGGTTTACTATGTCCAGTATAAAGTTTAAGGAGCTCTGTGGAAACAGTAAAAATATGGGTTAAAGAACAGAGACAACTACCAGTTATTGCTGAATTCTCCCCTTAATCTTGCTGTTATTTTAATTTGTCACTGACATTACTCGTTACTATGTTCAGAAAGTTAGGTGCAGCCAAAGAAATTGCCATATATTATTTTAGGGTCAACTTGTGTAGGAGATGTATTTAGGATACACACAGGATTGCAACACCACTTGGTTGGCTGGGTTTTACTCATATTCTAGCATGCTACCCAGTGCCTCTTTGGCCTGGATTCCAAGCTTTCATTTTTAAAATATGGTCTAGTGTCTACCCTTATTCATTCAATAGTATCTTTCCTAAAAAACTAACAAGTTTTGTTTGGCATCAGCTTTTGAGGATTTCAGCCAATTTCATCAGATGAATTGAGTGTTTCCTCAGTTGGCAGGTATTTGTGCACATGGTTGGTGTGGGAGGATGTAATTAGTAAGGTGAGAGGGAATGGAAATGTAAAAGAAACATTTATCATTACCTTAACTGGGATTACAAACAATAAGTGGGTGGGAACACAGACATCCCAGCACAGATGTATGTTGTTGTGCTTTGAGTTCCTTTTGGAAGAAAGGTGGGATAAAAAGAAAAGAAATTGTAATGATAGGTCAAGAAAAGTTAACCTAGTTTTTTATTATAATAAAATATTTAATCTGTATTGCTGAAGGAAATCAGGCCACACTTCCCCTTTTAATTACTGTTTTTTGTCTTTACTTTTGTTTGCATTTTGCCCTGTGAATCAGATTGCAGAGACTCACAGGAGCATCCTGTAGTATTTTCATAGGTCTGTGAAACCCCAATGAAAAAATAAAATAAAATAAAATAAATAGTGATCTGATGAGAACAGCACTGCGTATGACAAAATGTCAATATTGTTCTTGTACTATTTGTACTGACCTGAGAACTTACTTGTCCAAATTACATGATACTCCTCTCAGTATTAATCACCTCAACAACCCTGTAAAGCAGGTTTGCTGAAAGATAGTAAAAAAGGCAAACAAATGGGTCCTAGATTAGATCAAGCCAGAAATCTCCCTGGAAGCCAAGATGATAAAGTTGAGGTTGTCATACTTGGTCACATCATGAAAAGGAATGACTCATTGGAAAAGACAATAACTCTAAAAAAGGTGGAGGGATATAGAAAGAGAGGGAGACCATGTGCTGGATGGATGGACTCTATTAAGGAGCTCACAGGCATGAATTTATAGGACCTAGGCAGAGCAGAGGAAGATAGGGAGTCTTGGAGATGTCTCATCCACTGTGTCACCATGAGTCTGGATTGACTTAAGGGTGGTTAACAACAACAAAAGTGATGGCCCAAGGTCACATATTTAATACTAAGATTAAATATATTTTTAATGTGGGTCTCCCTGTTTCAAGTTCAGCACCTTAAACATTGTAAAATTGTAATGGTAAAAAATGAAGGCTCAAACATGTATGAAAGACAGAAGTGTAAAAAATGCAGCCCTCTAGAAGTTGGACTGGAATTCCTAGCATTCCTCCTCTTTGACTATGCTCATTAAAGCTGCTGAGATTTGTGGCCCAACATTAGGAGGGACTTGGTTCCCAGACCCGACCTAAGTAGTAGTGGCCATATGCTTAGAATGTACAATGCAGCTACTAGTCAGATTTCTAAATGTCAGTAATTTATTCTACTGAGATGATCAGGACAGTGTGTTATGGCATCTTCCATGTTTAGCTTTCCCAATTCCAGTAGTCCTGTGCTTGATTCATAATGCTCCAACCCAGATCTGCCTCATGACTGTGTTGGAATTCATTTTTTGGACCTTCTTAACCTAGTAAAATAAGACAGCAACCAACTGGAGAGGTTCGTACATGTTCAGTATAGATGTAAATTGATTGTCTTCTAATGGGTGGCTCTTTCTCATAGCAATTGTGTGTGTTCATGTTGAGGAGCATTCAAAAGACACAATAACATAAGTCAGGAAATAACCAGGAGCCAAGACTGCAGGTAGAATAGACCTCCTCCTCCTCCCAGCAAATATTACCACTATTTTTTCTTAGCTTCAAGAACACTGCAATATATCTTTAAAAAAAGCAAGAATTCTAAAGATTAGAATAAGTGCCAGAATAATATAAACATATACAGTCAGCTCTCCATATTCATGAATTTTTTTATCCATGGATTCAAGCATCCCTGGCTTGAAAATATTTTAAAAAGATATACATTCCAAAAGGTAAACTTTGATTTTGCCATTTGATATAAGGGAAACTATTTTACTATGCCATTGTATTTAATACAACTTGGGCATTCATGGATTTTGGTATCCACAGGGGGTCCTGGAAACCCCACCAGATACCAAGGGCCCAATGTGTTATGGACATAATTAAACCTGTAGTTCTTTAGCTGTCCTCCCTTGCTTTTTAAGAACATAGAAAACTCTGATGTGTTGAGCAATTAAAAAAAAAAAACCTCAATGTACAGGTGCTTTAAACTAACTAGATAAAGATAGTGAATTGAGAAGGATGCTTGAAAATATATGATCATAGAATCATAGAATCATAGAGTTGGAAGAGACCACAAGGGCCATCCAACCCCTGCCATGCAGGAACTCCCAATCAAAGCATCCTTGACAGATGGCCATCCAGCCTCTGCTTAAAGACCTCCAAGGAAGGAGACTTGATGAAGAAAAAGGAGACCCAAAATGATCAGTCTCCTATCTGAGCCTTTCGCCTCCCTCCTACTGAGCTCCTTTCCCAGCAAAGGAAAGAAAAGTAAAGGAATGGAAGGGAAAAACACCCACTCACTCACCCACCCACCCAACCCCAGAACGTCTTTTCCAGATCAGGGGCTGGTGGCCCCACATGTTGACATAGCAATAATTTTTAATGAGAAATTTTTAGTATTTGTGTGGGAGAAGTGAGCATTGTGTACACAGATGCAGCACTGGCCACCATGCTGTGGAGCTGGGCCGTTCCCTCGCCTCCCTCAGGCCTGGTGTTCAGAGTCCCAAGACAGATTCCTTTCAGGCAAAGGGAAACATTTAGGCCTGCTCACCTTTGAACTGAATGCGATGATGTTTACCTTGGCAAGACAAAGTGGCAGTTTTACAGATATTAAATACAGTCCTAAGGGGAAACTGGAGGCCGTCCGAAATTTTAATCACCCAATTTAGACAGCCTGAGGAGTTGGTTGAAGGGAAAACCTGTCACACACACATACACACACATACACAGAGAGAGAGAGAGAGAGGAGAGAGAGCCTACGTGAAACAACACAATGCTTGCACATAAGAGTTGGGCAGGGAAAAATTACAACAAAATCGAATCCAAAAGCAAGTTTATAAAAGTCAGAATTAAAGAGTGGTTGTGTGCTTTTAAATTATTTCTTTTCCTGAGTGAAATTTTCACAGATTAATAATCTCTAAAACCTTCCCACACCAGATGGTTTCTTTTTAGGTACGGTATTTCCTGCTTCATTTCTACCTCAGCTAACCCCAGCTCCATTGCCTTCTCTGCTGACTCCAAGAGTTCTCAGCTCTACAGACTCCATGGACCATTCATCTTTTAATTTGATTTTGCCTGTCAGGGAATATTGTTGCAAACAACTTTAACACATCTTGAATCAAGATTGTTTCTTACCCTCCTGTGGAGATATATGTGTATGTTTTAAAGGAGAGAGTGTAGGAGAGTGAAGGATAGACAAAAGGGTTGTGAATGATCCCTAAAAAGTCACACCAGGGTCAAGGCCCTGCTTACTGATTTTCAAGCCTAACAAAACAGCACACAAAAGGAAGAGGGAAGGAAAAAGCAAGAGTGGGGAGGAAAAGATACTCCCCCCTGCCTGTAAAATCTGGCTGCAAACACTAAGACTTCAACAGTGCTGTCAGAAGACTCCCGGCAGGAACGCAATTCATGTTGATTTTACAGAGAAGGTTGTTACCCACATTTCACTGTTGATTTATTGTGTTTTAACCAGCTCCTTATGGTACACTTTAAAGAGCGAAGGGAGAGAGAAAGATTGTGGGGAACTTGCACTTCAGAAGGAGAATTGCTGACTCTTAGTAAAAAGACAATTGGGATTATCCTAACAAAAAAATAAGATGAAGCTCAGTGATGGAGTTTCAAGAGGCTGTGCCATAGCTCCCAGAAAAGCTCTTTTCTGTCCAGCCAGCCCATTTGTTGACCACCTGCCATGTTTGTTTAATATTTGTCAGAATTTATGAAGGCCGCGGCTAATGTAGAATAACAAACACTGTGTCCGCAGTTCCTCATGAAGCTTCAACAAGCAAGGAGCTGCAGTTAACATGCTTGCTGAGAAGCTAAAGGAAGAAAAATATAGCTCTGTGAGTCAGACCTTTAAGTTCCTTCAAGCTGACCTAAAGAATATGATGGGTATATTCTAAGATAAGTCTGATAAAGCCCGATAGAATTTAAACAGCCAAAGGACGCCTGGGGTTGCCATCTGCAGAATTCATTAGACTGCCTTGATTGGCCTTTGTTAAACAAAGATGGGATAAGGTTTCAGGCTTTTTCTGTGGGAGTCAAGCTAAAGTTTCAGGCTGATGATTTAGTCAGGTGTAAGCATGAAGTTTCCAATTTAAAGAAATAAATCTAAAGCAGTTTTATTATCCTCTGTTTTACCCTGACACCCTGCTTCACCCCAGCTCCTTGTCAAAATTCCCATGATGTGTTTATATAGGCCATATTGTAATTGATTGGCATGCAGTCTATTATGACACATAAAATGCATCTTCCATGAAACTCACAGATTTCAGTAGCTTACATACTTCATTATGGGAAGTTCTCATTCATCTACTGTCAGTACATTGCATATTTTGGAATTCTCTCTTTTTCTCTTCCCCCCTCTCCACATCCAAAAGCATGTGTTCAAAAATACTTCCCACTGAGCCAAGCTATCTTCTGGATAGGTCTGTTAAGTTGTTGCACAAAGAAACATACTGCAATCCACAGTTTTAAAAGCCAAGAAGTATTTGACATTAAAAACAATAAAAAGGAAATTGCAGAATAGTTAGAGCCATCCAAACCACAGAGCTTCCTTTTTCATGGAACAGTACAGAGATAAATATAGCTGGTAATATGAAGAGTGCATTATTAATTTGGTACATATATATTTTTATACTACTCTGCAACATTATCCCCAGTCTGATTTTTTAAAAAAATTAACATAAAATAAAAAGCTTCATTCCTATCAACCGACTCACAGTTGGTCATGTTTTCATGGCTGTCCTTGAGAACAACAGTTCCAGAAGTAGACATAAATTGTGAGGACTGTCAGCACTGGCTCCCAGTGAATGTGGTATTTTTCATTGGTGTAGACAAGACTCAAGTCTAATGAAGGAAATCCTAGAGTCATTCCTGGTGTTTCTGTGCCTTGCTCAGAAAGTGGACATTGGGAGCCTATCCATAATTATTAAGATATTTCATATCCCAAGTAGATTTTCCAGGAGAGATCAAGCCACCACCTCTTTTTCCTCACCAATGGAACCAGTTCCTCTTTCAAAGACATATTTATAAACCCTGGCTCTATCTAATAAATCACTTCCTATCGAAGCACTTTGGTCTAAAAGCCCCAAGATTTGAAATTTGTTCAGAAACACCAGACTAGATGGTGTTTTGGATGCTTGCATAAACTGGTATGATTCAATATTTGTATCCGAGCCACAGTGCATATGAGAAAACTTTATCCTCAAAGTGTTTTCAGTCATGCAACTGAAGGCCTCTCATGGTTAATATCATGAGATGAAGGCTCAGAATTACCCAGAAATATTTCAGTGATGTCATTTTGATCATGAAATAATGCTAGAAAAGTGACGTTATTGCTACTAAGAATGAGAGCCATGGTGTAGTGGTTTGAGCACTGGATCTGGAGATCAGGATTTGATTCCCTGCTCAGCAATTGAAACCCACTGAGTGACTCCATCCCAGAAAACCTCACAATTTGATTGCCTTAGGGTTGCCATAAGTAAGAAATTACTTGCAAGCACAAAACAATAGCAACAACATAACCACTAAGAAGGCTCAGTAATGAACTATGATTGGTATTGAATATGTGCTCTGGCTGTTCCTCCCCTTGCTTTATTGTCCTCAGCCCTCTAGAATCCTAAGGAGCTGACCAGGTGTTCCTCAGCAAAAGTTGGTTATTAGGAATGATTGCTCTGGTCATATCTGCATTCCATAAAGTAGCCAAGACACTGAGAGTAATGACAGCTATGTCAGTTGCAAACTTCTCAAGCTCTCTGAAATCCTTTAGATTCTATAAGCTTCTTGGGGTGGCCTGTATTAACCCCTTCCATCCCACACACAGTGGAACAATTGTCATGAACTGAAACATACACAGGAAGTGAACTGACCATGACAAGGGAATTTAGAGTAAAATCTCCAACTCCTAGGTCACCATCCTAAGATAACTTAGAAAAAAACCAACAGGTCAAGCGTGTGTCCTAACACATGGAGTCAACTGAGTCCCATAGCTGTCATAGCATCCATGGGGTGCTGGCAAGCCCTATCAATGCAATCTGCACCTGAATACAGAAGTCCCTAAGATGAACATTCTGAGACCTCAACACTAAATTTGAGACAATCTCTGTCAGGTCAGGCAGGGAAGCTGCTGTGTAGTGAAGTGGGCAACACAGTAGCAGAATTGCTAATTGGTACTAAATGCACAACATATTATGTAAACCATCAACAATGGAACACAGCTTGACTGAAAGACTGGAGAGAAAAAGACAGATGAAATTGTTATGTATGACAACAATGTGAATTCCCACCTCTCATCCCTTATATAATTCAGTATCCAGATGGACAAAGTTGAGAGAGATCAATCCCACACAGCTCACTCTACCAGATTTTGGTGATGCAAGCCAATATAATGACACCCATATGATATTATGCTTTATTCTTCCAGATTTCCCATACATACATTTAACAGTATGGGAAAAGGATGCATATCTGCATGTATGCATCTGCATATACATTTGCGCAGTTCTCTCAGCCACTATAAGTAACTGCCAGCTCCAGGGGTTTCTGGATGAGATGCATTATCTACATCCATTTCAAGCTAACTTCAAGCCTGGTTATGGGACAGAGGCAGCTTTGGTCACCTTGGTGGATGACCATGTTAGGAGTGCTGGGATATGTAGTTAAAGTGGAAATGTACAGATGTGGGAAATTTTCTATTGGAAAGACTTTGAGCCTGCTTGAGAACACAGGCAGATAGAACATAAACAATTAGATCATCTTTGTTGTCTGGGAACCAGGATCACATGACACATGACACACGGCAAGAGGCTGGGTTAAAGGCTGGGTTAGAGGCTATTCAGCAAATTGTCTATAGAGGTATCCA
>CM034706.1:198115341-198146284 GCA_020142125.1 Phrynosoma platyrhinos | reverse complement strand
GGGGTATGTCTGCAGCAAAAGAAAGAAGGAAAGGTCCACTATGTGGGGACGATGGCAAAAAGTTAACAGGGGACAGAGAAAAGGCAGAATTCCTCAACACCTTCTTTGCTTCAGTTTTCTCAGAAAAGGCAAAGGGTGCTCAACCTGAGGATAATGGAACAGAGGACAGAATAGGAGAATTTCAGCACAGAATAAGTAAAGAGATAGTACAGGAATACCTGGTTAATCTAAATGAATATAAGTCTCCAGGACCAGACAAATTACATCCAAGGGTACTAAAAGAACTGGCAAATGTAATATCAGAAACATTGGCAATAATCTTTGAGAACTCCTGGAGAACAGGAGAAGTCCCAGCAAACTGGAGTTCTGTGTTCTGTGTTCTGCTGCTTCCCATTCTTTTCAAGGGAAGCTTATGTAAGGGAACTTTCCAGTGAGTAAATTATGCCCAGTGTGGCTTAAAAGTGGAAACATTGAACTAATGGAAGTCAAGGAGGGGGATTTTTATTCCTTTTATTACATACTGTTTCTATAGTAAATCTTAGAAGCCTTATTTGTCCCTTTTAAAAAAGTAGAGTTGGATTGGGAAAAATGACTATTTCAAAAGCACATTTGGAAACTGAAGGGAAGTTCAGATACATTTAAACTAAATTCAGCTGTCACTCTATATGTACACAGTCATGGGTAGCCCCATAATTTTAGCTATTGCCAAGGTGTTACTGAGTATGTGATACTGAACTGGACAACTTCCCAGGCTGAAAAGGAAAACAGGAGAAAACTCACTCTGCTTAAAAACATATTTGCAAAATTTGGTCAGAAAAACCCATCTACATCTGTACAACAGTAGTCTGGAAGTCTCACTTTCATGACTTCTGAACAACTCAGCACCTAGAACACATACCAGAATGCATAACCAAACAATGCCTTTTATGATTTCCATATGCAATTACCCAATAAAATATCATACCTTTGTAGAATGATTGTCAGCAACCCAATTATGCTTCTCTTCTACCTTGAGTGTTTTGAGAAACTTAAATCTTGTTGCTTAATGAATAGCACTGGATTTGTTCAAGTGGGTTCTCAATAAAGGGAAGTACAGGGATCCCTCCCAATTCATGGGGGATCCATTCTGAACCCCTCGTGAATCTGGAAAAACACAATTATTAAAGTTGCCATTGGTTGCATTGGCTGCACTCTCCTGCACATGGTGCTGCATGTGCGCCTTGGGTGCATGCACCATTTTAGCCCTCCCCACTTGCTGTCCATGAAGGACCAAGGCAGCAGACTCCAAGTCTGTGAATGGGGAGGGACAAGCGTTATTACCAAACGTTCTGAAAAAGTGTTTCATACTGTTCTATCAAATGAATTGTGTATGTCATAAAGTACCTAATGCAATATTAGAAATATTTAGTTCCTCTGCTAGAATGCACATTTAAAAAATCTAGTGGTAATGACCAGTTGCTTTGCTGATCAGTGTGTGTAGTGAAACAGAAATCTACCAGTTTTATACACATTAAGGTCATAGAGTATCTTACTGTATGTTAATCTTGCTTGTTGAAAACATATTTTCCTTGCTTTACCTTGTTTTTTAACAAATGCCCTCTAATTTTAATTGTAACTAGAATTTAATTACTGTTAACTGTAATAGGCACCCTCTTTAGGACTGGAAGGAGATATATAAAATATGTATTTTTTTAAATCAACATTTTGGTAGATATATATTTGAGTATGTTTAGTATTCAAACAATAAAAATATTATTTGAAATACTTGCGTAGCCAATGCTCTACTGGATGCATATACAGTTCCCACATACATTTCCCTTCCTTTTCAATAAATAAAATAATT
Source organism: Phrynosoma platyrhinos (assembly GCA_020142125.1). Lineage (NCBI taxonomy): Eukaryota > Metazoa > Chordata > Lepidosauria > Squamata > Phrynosomatidae > Phrynosoma > Phrynosoma platyrhinos. The sequence continues at coordinate 198,144,441 of CM034706.1, read as the reverse complement.
GTTTTCCCCACCTCACTCCACCCAAAATGCTGAATCACCATTGATGGTCAATGCATTTGAATTTTAAATAATTTCAGTTTTATAGACACTTGAATGGAAAGAAATGGTAAAAGCCATGGCAGTTAAAGCAGTGTCAAACTGCATTAATTCTGCAGTGAAGATGCAGCCTCTCTTTCAACATAAAAAACAAAGTGTGTGTGTGGATATGTGTGAGATATCTAGCAGCACCTTTGAGTTTCAAAGATATTACTAGAACCTGCTCTCCCTTCCCCCCACCTTCCCCTTTTTTTTTTAAAGCATTAGACTCTTTGCAGTCATAAGCGGTCAGAGAGTGCATTTACCCTATCTCTCTTTTAAACTGTACTGTATACTCTCTCTCTCTCTCTCTCTCTCTGTGTGTCTTCAAGTTGCCTGTCAGTTTGTGGCAATCTCATTAATTTTACAGAGTTTTCATAGGCAAGAAATAATCAAAGTAGTTTTGCTAGTCCCTTTCTCTGAAATATAGTCTACAGCACCTGCAATTCTTTGGTAATATCCCATCCAAGTACTAACCACTGCTATTCCTGCTTAGCTTCCAAGATCCTGCAGGGTTATAATTTAGTACTGTATGATCATCTGAAAATGTCAAATATTCTTCTGAGATGAAATGAATATGAATCATACTGTCTGACCAAAAGAACCCACCACAAGGAACAACCACAACATATGCCTCAGAGCACCATTATTCATATTAGATCTCAAACATCTGGCTGAACTAGAAACTTCTTCTTAAAAGAATATTGTGGTATTCAATATCCTACAGGCATAATTTTTTCCTGAACCAATCTCACTGTTAATCTACAGAAACTGTCCATATAGGAGGTAAACCTGTATTCTATGTTTTTAAAAAATGTTGTATAGGATTTTGTAGTTCCTTGCTTCACTCAAGTCTAAATTCTTGAACATCAAATTTTCTACATTCCAATGAATATTTATAGACAATAATTGTTGGTTTAGATTTGCTACAGATCCAACTAATTCTTGTAATTGTATCAGAGATACTGAAGCACTCAAGAGCAAATGGGTACAATTTTTTCTTAATATAAATGCACTTTTCACAGCCAAGTGGGTGGCATTTAAATTACAATGTTAAAAGAAAAAAGAAATCTTCATCCAAACCTGTTCTTCAGAAACAACAGGAAATTTTACAGTTTCATCTCCAATGTACAGTTTGCTTTTTAAAACCAACAAAGAGGTTGAAAAACTAAGAGATATCCCTAGCTCTCTATTTCCCATTTTATTATTATTTTGTCTTTCTATCTATCCATCTGGCTTCCAGATGAGAGTCACAACATTACAGATGATATACAGCAAAGGAAGATCATATCTAGCTAATTCAGTCTATGCAGATGCAAACATTTCTACCAGAAAAGTCTGTCATGTTTCTCTATCCATTGTTTTAAAGCAACCTTTCAGGGAGCACTTAGAATATTTTTTAAATTTTGATCATTTAAATCTAGACAGTTTAGAGTACTGTTGATCAAAATTATAACTGATTAAATAGTATAACTGAACAAAGTTTAACATAGAATTAAATGAAAACACAGTTCAACACAACTAAAAAGTTAGCAACACATAATCAAGGAACATGCAACTCCCAACTGGCATCAGAAATGTTCTCTTCAATTATTGGAGAGAATGGACTTTGTCCTTATTGGCCAAATAATATTTTCACCAATCTAAAGGCCCAGATCTTAGTAAATGGCAATGCAATGAGATTGGCTGAAATACAAAAACAGGGAACAGGCAACCCCAGCCTTCCTTGATTAGAGTTCTAGATTCTGGGAGAAGCAACATAAATTATCCTCTATGGCAGAAATGTATATACTGGCCTTCAATGGCAACTGACATTATATTACATACTAGGAGTGTGTATTGGATTTGGGCAGATCCTGAATGCTGAGCCAAAACAAATCACTGGAGAGAAATCTGGAGATGTCTGAAGTGAGGTAACCATCACATGAATGGCTTTGTAGATAATTTGTGTCTTTCCAAATTGCAATTTAGTTATTCAGAAGTAAACAGACATACAACATGGCTCTAAAACTGCAACATTTCTTCTCAAACTTTCATAAAATAAAATGCTGGGATGGAAACAGATGGAAGCACACACAGAGAGATTCAGAGTGAGTGTGTTGGCATGGGGATGTAGTATTGTAACTGGCAGGTCTATCTTATAATGGTTCTGCCAGAGTTCTCCAGTCACAAGGCTTTGCAGGAGAGTAATTGAAGTAACCTATCATGTTGCATCTAGAATGTTCTGTGCTGGTTCCTAGTCCACTCTCTTCTAAGCAGAAACATTAAAACAATTTCAGACTTTTTTTTTGGCTTGTGTTTCATATTGATATATACTCTTACTAATACAGGGCCTGGGCAGATGGAGAGGAAAAACCAGGTCAGTCCTAGTTTTTCAACCCTGCTGTCTGCATGGCTTGCTCCCAAGGCAGGATGAACATCCACAGGAAGTCTTTACCAGACAATGCCAAACTGCACCTCTTCTGGTTTTGGGTGTTTTGCCTCCCCACCATGCATGCGTACTATTGTACAAACACACCACTTGAGACCACAATTACCTCCCTCTTCCCACCCAGCTGCCACCCCATTGGAAGACCCATGTGACTGGCCACACAGTTGCACAAGTGATACACCACCAGTACAGTGCATCAATGTGCCCAGTGGCACATTGGCAAAGCACAATCATGGAGGCCCTCCATACATGCCCCCTTCACCTCCTTCATCCATGCTCCCATTGGACTGTCTGGTTTGTGTATGTTTTTATTACATCAATTGCATTATTGGTGACCTGATGTGTTTGTCATACTTTTGGATCATGGTGTGTGTAACAGCTCAATGGTGTAATGGGTCAATGGTGCAGCTAGCCATTCATGTGCCTGTATGTTCATATATATATATAGTGAGCAATGGTGCCAATAGCTGTGTATCACTAGTCCCAGGGTGCAAACTCAGTGCTGCCTTGGCTTTCCCACATTCCTGTACTTGCACCATGCTGTTTATATGTCAGTACAATTATGCATATTTTCCACATTAAAGCAGAATATCAGAGCTTCTTTTTGCTCTAGTTTTTAACCCCAGAGTGCAGCTTTGTGTCGATTTCCTCTTGGCTTGGCCCTGTGCATTGTATAAACAGGTAGGTTTCAAGTTGGTTTGAAACTGCTGTATTTTGCCAGTGAGGACAAGCCCACATTGTAGAAATGTGAGCTAGATGGAATCCTGCTCTGATCTTCAATCAAGCAGGGAGGCAGGCAGGTAGCTAGAAAAAGATAGGGAAATAACTGAGAAACATTTTCATCAAGTGGTTACAGTTCATCAGTCCATGTATTACTGAAAAGGGGTACCATGACAGAGTCAAGTCGTGGTCAAAATGGGACCACTCAGGAAAGGATGTATCATTTTGTTGTTTACTGCTTTCAAGTCAACATGACTCATGGGGACTCCATGGATGAGACACCTCCAAGTCCCCCTGTACTCAAACACTGTGCATAGTTCTTTCGGGTTCCTAGCCATAGCCTTCTTCATTGAGCCCATCTGTCTGGCATGTGGTCTACCTCTTTTTCTCCCACCTTCTAAATTCCCAAGTATTACCATCTTTTCTAGTGAGTCATGTCTTCTCATGATGTGGCCAAAGTATGACAGCCTCAAATTGGTCATCCTGGCTTCTCAGGAGAACTTGATCTGTTCTAGGACCCATTTGTTTGTCTTCCTGGCCATTCACTGTATCCTTAGCACTCTTCTCCAGCACCACATTTTAAATGAGTTGATTTTCTTTCTGTCAGCTTTCTTCACTGTCCAGCTCTCACATCTGCACATAGTGATGGGAAATACAATGATATGGACAATCCTTACTTTAGTGTTCAGTGTTACATCTTTGCTTTTCATGATCTTGTCTAGTTCTTCCATAGCTTCCCTTTCCAGTTCTAGCTGCCTTCTGATTTCTTGATTGCAATCTCCATTCTGACTGATGATTGATTCAAGGTATGGGAAATTTTTGACTGTTTCAATTTAATAATCTAGATTAAATTTATGTAAGCCCTCTGTAGTCATAATTTTTAATTTCTTGACATTCAGCATTAAGCCTGCCTTCTCCCTTTTTCTTTTACTTTCTTTAATAATTGTTCCATGTCTTTGTTGTTTTCTGCTAGTCATATGGTGTCATCTGTATATCTTAGACTGCCAGTGTTTCTTCCTCTGATCATCAGCCTTCCTTCCTCTGAGTCTTTATCTAGCTCAAAGCAACCTCAGGACTTGTAGAAGTAATGGGAAAAACCATTAAAAAGGAAACCTAAGGGACAATCCTCACCTATATCACATAGAGCAATGAAGACAGAACATGTTATGTGGAATGGTGAATGCCATGTGTGTGTATGTAAGTGTGTGGTGATGGTGGTAGAAAATGGAGGAGGGGATGGAGAGTATAGTTTTTGTGGCTGTGGATTTTTTTAAAATGAAAGGCAGCTCCTTTCTGTTTACTTCTAATAGCACAATATGGTACTTGACTATCCTGTTATGTCCCTTCTCCAGTTCTGTCCTGCCATCATCAACCTCTCTTCCCCAAGTGAGGTTTCATGATTCAAGTTTTCCTCATAAAATCATACTGAGAATTTGTCCTGGTGGGTTTAGGGCCAATTTTGTAATTCTGCTTACTATGTTTTTACTGGAAAACTACACTTTCCAGATGAAAAACTGCATAGGATAGATGTGCATAGAAGGATGAAGGCAAATTATGTAATCTCATCTTTACCATTTAGAATGAATAAGTCCTGTGCAAAAATCGCAGATGGATAGGATGAAAGCAAAATATGTAATTTCATTTTACCATTTGGAATTAATGATATAAGTGAAATTATGTCACATGTCCCACATAATGTGGAGCATCATGAATATAGCTCCATACCATTGTTTTTAATGTGTGCTTTTATGTGAAAATGATGTTTTCTTACTTATATGTGTGACTTATTTACACAAATATATAAAATATATTTATATAAATATAGCATTTGCTTATTAGCAGTCATTGACACTGAGCTTGGAAAAACCATGCTAATTTAAGAAAAGACAGATGGCTCAGTGAAGAGCCTCATGAAATCTGCAGAGCTTATGTTGCCTCAGGATCAGATCACACAGTTGGTTTCTCTTATTCACAGACAGCTACAGCAACTCCTCAGTTTTGTGCATGTTCATCACAACACTTGTGTGTGTGCATGGGGAGGGTGGGTAACACTGTAGATACAACTACAACAGCTCCAACATTTTGAATAACTGGAAGCAGTTTTGTTGCTGTGATTTTAAGAACTGCTGACTGTAGTCACAACAGTCCACACTAACATTTCCTCATGTGACTTCAAGCACTGCAGTTCTTCCATCAGGTTCCAACAGAATCTGACAAATCTAACAATTTGTCAGATTCCAGAAGAGCCATAAAGGGCATTGAGAATAGGTGAGGCAAGGGTGAAAATGGGTTGCAACAGATCCAAATCTCCCCCAGCCCAGGGACACAGCTACAGAGGACTTTTCCAGACTGGCCTAAAGAAATGTGAATTCTCACAGTCCAGCTCATTTGGTTTTGCTGATGGCTTTGGGGGGCTCTTTGTAGCAATTTCTTGGATATGCACTAGCGCAGGGGTAGGCAACCTTTTTGAGCTGGGGGCCGGGTTGCTGTCCCTCAGACAATTGGGGGGGGCAAAGCACCAAAAATAAATAAATAAATAAATAAATAAAAATATATTTTTTTAAAAATATATTTAAAAATATGCATGCACACTCTCTCAGCCCCAGAAAAGCCATGGTAAAACCCCTGTGGAGATTTTGTCAAGAAAACCCCAAGAACAAGTAATAACAACAATAATCAATATCATTATGGAGGGTGGCGGCAGTGGTGGGCAGCGGCGGCAGGACCAGCCTGGGGCCAGTCCAAAGGCCTTGGGGGGCTGCTTCCAGCCCCCGGGCCTTAGGTTGTCTACCCCTGCACTAGTGGATCTTCAAAAGTTTTTTAAACTGGGGTATGTGGTTTGATGAGGTAATCCTGTGGTTTGAAAGACAAGTTATTTCTTCTTTTCTTCTTTAAAAAAAATAAGAGGTTTTTTTTCAGAGTTGCAGATTTATAATGCAAAAGTGCCATTTCATTGATTCACTGATGCATTGATGGAGTATCACTCTAAATAAAAAAAATAAAATAAAAAAGTAATGACAGAAGAGATGGAAACTTTTTTTTTTGGTTCTGATATGTCTTGGAATTAAAAAGAAACGCATTCAAGAATGGGAAGAAACTGTTGTGGCTGGTGCCAGGAATTACTAGAAAATAGTCCAGGACAACAGAAATGTGTGTGTGTGTGTGTGTGTGTGTGTGTGTGTGTGTGTGTGTGTATATATATATATATATATATATATATATATATATATATTTGAGAGAACTACAGCAGCAAATATCTGTCTCCTAATTCAAATGCCCCATCTAGAGAAGTCTAATGTTAAGTCATGGCATGTATTGTCCTACGTAACCTTCGAGATCCCTAGACCAGGAGGGATATGGATAGAAGAGGTGAATGGAATGAGCATGCTAGTATTCAGTTGATGTTTACCTGGTATGGGATACAATATCTTATGTTCTGGTTTCAAATAGCTAGAGCATACACAAAAGAGTAGGATCATTCCCATTTTCCATACAGCCCATGCAGATGTAATGTAATTCACATGATCACAATGTGTGTAAATTTTCAGAAAAGTAAATAATTTGCCCTCCCTTATGGTCCTAATCCATCTCCATGGCTGGTATTTGCTTAAAGAATATATACACTAAAATTGCTCATTGTGTGAAAAAAAATTGTACTTGGCTTGGCTCTTCATTTCTGGGCTGCTGATATTAGTCTTTTAATGGGCTCTGATTCTCTATTTGTTGCTACCCAGCCCCTGGGCACAGTGACTGTAAAAGACATCAGGATAAATCTGTACAAGGATAACATCTGTAATTGCCTTGCAGATTATAATTATTTCTTCCTTTTTATCACTTGACATTTGACATTACTTGATGGCCACATTTGCTAAGCTTGAATCAGTCCAAAGGTACCTTCCACTTAAACATGGAGAGGTCATTGTAGTAAGCAAAACTGTGTGCTTTATCAATGGATGGAGTGTGATTTAAAGTACTATAAAGAGAAGGCATGAAGTCTTGAGATAAAGGTTTGTGCCACATTGATATAATTGTTAAGTAACCTTTGGAGATCATTTCAGAGTTTTCTAAATTATGAATCTCAAGTGATTGAGTGCTAATTGGATAGTGGTTGTGGTAGGAATGAGTGAGTAGGTGGAGATACTTAGATTCCAAAGCAAAATGAATAAAGAAATCTGCTGCTTAGGGTTTTGGATACAATCCTTCACAAGCTGACTAAAATTTCATAGATTGGTGGCAATTTAGCAGCCCAACCGTGTGTGTGATAAGGTTATAGACAATAAGCATGTATTGTGGATCCTGAAGTAGGTAAAGCAGCTGGGGAAGTGAGATCTGGAGTAGAATAGCTACAGACAGGGAAAGGTTAAGCACTCCTTTCCCTTTAGCTCCATGCTTCTGCCAAGCAAAGTAACTATCCTTCCTTTTGTATTTTTACTCCCTGGATATCTTATATTCTGTAGAGGAAAGATAGTGCAAAGCAGTGGAAGCACAGTTTCCAAAATGCATATTTTTTAAAATCAGACTGCCACTGATGAAGAAATGGTATGTGTCACTTTTCCAAAGTGGGATAGCATCTGAAATTTTCCATGTCACTGAGATAGTGCCTGTGCCCCTGGGTTTAGCTTATATTTTAAAGGAACTATCCAAGGTGCTAAACCCCCAAATAGGCCCAGCACCTTAGACAGCACCATGTGATAATGGGCTTCTCCCATTATTTTGGCAACACAGGTGAGGGGTAGACTCTCACCTCCAGGTAACGAATGATTAATCAGGTGACAGTGTTGAATTTTTAGTGTCAGTGTCATGAAATAGTCACAGAGCATGATAGATGATAGGATGGCCAGTTGACAGCAGCTTGAGTTGCTTCCAAAGAAAGGTAGAAAAGCATCAGGACAAAGAGGCAAAGGCAGCAAACAAAGAGACACATGTGGCTAGGCACCTCCTGCACCCAGGGGAACTGGTTGAGATTAGACCATGTGGTCTAAATACCCGGACTCCCTCCACCCAGAACATCCAGACTCACGATTCCAACTATTTGTGAATAGAATAGAAAAATGGATTTAGCTAGTTGCATCAGGGAGATTATGCTTATTTTGATGACTGGCTGACTTTTCTATAACTTGTGACTTCTCCAAGTGTGCCTGAAGAGGTGTCCTTCATGAAGAGATATTGTTTGCTAATGTAGATGTCTTGCTTAGAATAAAGCCTTTCTTTTAAAGTACTTCTCCTCTCTTTCATTCTTTCATGTGCCTTTGCTCTGTGTGTTGCCCCTGAAAAGACAGGGATGGAAAGCATAGCACAAGTGGAACACTAGCAGCACCCTTTTGTAGGGGGATTCAAATCAGTGGGTGGTGGCAGCTAAGATAAATGGCCTCTGGGAGCTCTTATAAAGCCCAGAAAGAAGCAGGAGAAGACCACAAGAGTGTGACAATCATAATTAAAGCTTAAATATAGAGCAGATGCTCTACCTTACTAACATGGAAGCCACCAGCTACAATTGTTAAAATGTGTTGCTTGCGTTAAGAAATATTGGCACTTTCAAAATTTTGTTTCTCTCTTGATTGTGTTTTTTTTTTTTAAAAAAAATCACCTTATATATCAGCAATGGTTTCTTTTAACCATCTTTGTTCTCTGATATGCTAGGTATTTTCTTTTATATTACCTGACAGTCAAAGTCTCTGCTATTAAATTTTGCTATAAGATTACTGTGTTTAATACTTTCATCTGGTCAGGTGACAGAATGCTGAAGCAGACAGCTCAGAACAAGCAGCCTCCGACTGCTCTGGCCCTGATCAGGCTGGGACTGCAGCAACCACATGGCCCACTCCTAAAGTGGGCCACCGTTGTGGGCCCAAGCCAGCAGCGAGCAGCCAGCAGGAGTAGATCAAATCCACTCCAAAAAGGGGTGGCTCTTGCTGGCTTGGCATGCCTTCAGTGCAGCTTTTGGTTGCTTTGGGCACATACATTGTCTAAATGCCATGCCCCCAATGTGGCTGGAAGCTGCTTTATTTCGCCCATCTGTTTCAGGCCTAAGAGACATATTAAGCAAATCAACACATATTGCAAGTAATAATTTTTTATATACCATTATTCATTTTCCCTGTCCAGTTTTTCACAACTTTATTTTCATTTTTAATTCCCAATTGTTATCTCTTGCATTATGTTTAAACAGTTAGCTCAGGAGCATAGATGCCATCTGAGTGTGATGGCAGCTGGGTCACATTTGAAGGGGTCTCAGGTTCTATGTTCCTATGCTGACTGAAAGAATTATTAAATGTTTTCCCTTCCCATGAATAGGATGCAAAGATATTCACATCATCCACAATACAGAAGTGCTGTATCTACCCCCAACCCTCAAGGGACTGACACTGAAACTGCCCTGACACTTGTTAGAGGAATTGATAGTGGTATGGGAAAAGGATATTGAGTAAATAGAACTGAAGTAAATCATTGGACATGAGAAATAATTAAAATTTAAAATACTAAAATTAGAGAAGAATAATTAATAGGAAAATGGTACAGAATACTGCACCAGACTTCCTGTATCAATAAAACTATATCTCCAAAATGTTGGCATGAATGGGATGCAAAAGTGACATATATCCACATATCCACATATGGTGGGAGTATGAAAAATTACGAAGGTTCTGGTGAGAAATAGTATGAAAAATTATTAAAATATTGGGGGAAATTGATTTGGAATAAACAATTGTATAACACAGAATATTAAAAATATGGAATTAATTAAGGAAAAATATTTAATGAACCATTTACTAAAAGCTGCACAAGCATTAATAGCAGATGGCTGGAAAGAGGCAAAAAGTAGGATATATGTAAATAGAAACAATATGTATCGGAGACTTTATTTGGGAAAGAAGGGCAATATACATTGGTAAGAGAAATGAAGAAGTATGGACCAGAAATTGAGGAAAATTGGTTGATTATGTGAATGGGATGGAGGGGAACAAAGATTTGAAGGATAAAATTTAAATTATCTTCTGCATGAAAGGTAGTGGATATTAAAATAAACCCTTAGGTTGTTTCTGAGGGGGAAGTGGAGGAAAGGTTAAGAATTGGAGAAAAGGAGATAAGTTTTGATCTATGGAATATTATGTGAATGGTGATGTTTCTTTGGAAAAGCATAATAAGACCAGGAGACTTGGGGCAGGGGGAGAGTAAATTCTGATGACATGGTGAATTCTAGTGATATAGCCAGAGTGCCATGATTGCCTTTGAAAGCAAGGCAAGTGGGGTACTTATTTTAAATCAGAATCACATTTCTGTGAGGCTTCTTGATGCATTATTCTGCTTTCAAACAATATATGTGTCTTGTTTTTAAAGAAAATTACACTTTAGATATTTTCTGCTATAGTGGGCCCAGCAACTCATACACCTTGAAAGAAGTAGGGAATTATTGTACTTACTCTAGTAACAATCTATAGCTATTTTCTTAAAATAAAGTTTGCCATTCCAATGGGGAATGTTTGATGCCAAATGAGAACAATTAGCCCTTCCTGGATTCTATATTTCATACTCTTTTGTCAAATAGGACAATTGGAACATCATCTTTCATTACAGCTAATGCTCTTTCTACATTTGTCTGCAGCCACCAATTTAAGTATACATACAGTTACTTTTTTTTTTTAATGATTTATTAGGCAAGGAGATATTTCAGAAGGTTTATAATATGTACATAAACTTACCAGGGCATTGTTACTAATTCAGCAGTTTGCAAATGGCTTACAAAATTACAAGACTTTGTAATATTTTCTGTTTTCTTTATTTCATTCTCTTAGGTCTCCTGGTCATGTAGCTGATTAGTGGAAATCTAGGTTGGTGCAAAATGTCTTCATAGTCTTCAGCTGATCGAGAGTAATGACTACAGTGTTACCAAATTTGACACATCTTATACTGAAATTATATTCAATATAGTTTATTTTAACTTTTATTTAAAACATTAATATGACTATAACTGATATTCGTATGATGATGATGATGATGATAATAATAATAATAATAATAATGCATTAATAAAAAGAATATCCCACTCCACACTTCTGGTTCCTAAGAGGAGGGCAATGGCTAACCTCCTCTGAATAAATCTTGCTAAGAAAACCCATGAGACGGGTCACCATAAACTTTAAGGCACATAATAACAACAAGCTGTTTAAAAAGGGATTGAAATCAGGGTAAAATGCAGTAGTCTTTGAGAGTCAATGTGCTGTAATGCTTTGAATGTTGGACTAGGACACTAGGAGACAAGGTTTCAAATCCCTTCTCTGCCATGGAAACCTACTGAGTGATCTTGGGCAAGTCAGAATCTCTTAACCCCAGAGGAAGGAAAGGACAAATGCACTCTGAAAAAAATTAGCCAAGAAAATCCCATGAAAGGTTCACTTTGGGGTTGCAATAAGTGAGAAATGACTTGAAGGCACACAACAAAATGAAGATCTCTTCAGGATGCAGAATGCTACTGACATCCATAATAATCAGATTTTGTAGAAGGTACTACAGATGAATAAAGGTATAAACAAATACAAGAAGCTAAAGAATAGAATAAAGAAACTGTAAAAAAGAGAAGAATTTTTTTTAAAAATGGAAATCTTGTCCCAGTGAAAAACAACCAAATGCAGACCCCCTCCCAATGTAAATTGAGAATGAGGCTTGCACTAAGGAGGGGATGGATAGAAAAAGGGAGGAATCAATAGGGGAATATTTGAAAACTATGTTGCTAAAAACATCAAGGCAACCAAATTATACATTAAAAAAAATTACAGCAGAAGAAACCAATTAGTAGGGTGGCTAAACTGTTAGACAAAAAGGGTGTGGATCCATTTAGAATAATGTGTACATAGTTTTTTGCGGGTTTTTCGGGCTGTGTGTCCATGTTCTAGAAGAGTTTCTTTCTGACATTTCACCAGCATCTGTGGCTGGCATTTTCTCTGAAGATGCCAGCCATAGATGCTGGCAAAACGTCAGAAAGAAACTCTTCTAGAACATGGCCACACAGCCCGAAAAACCCACAAAAAACTATGGATGCCGGCCATGAAAGCCTACGATTTTACAATAATGTGTACAGTTCCATTTTTTTAAACATAACAAACACACACACACATACACAACATCACAGAATCAGAAAACATGCAGAAAAGGACAAACAAAATTGTAAGGGGACTGTGGAAAAAGTAGACGGATCAAGGGGCTGGGGGAATATCCCAAACTGAGAGCAGTTTCCCTATGTCTAACGCATTTGGTATTTCTATAGATTTTATGCAAACCTATACCCTCTTTTCTCCTCCTTTTTAAAATTGGCACTTCAAATCTGATGCAAATTAATCAATTACAATTTGAAGCCTTACTTAAAGTATACTCACAGAGAGAGAGAGAGAGAGAGAGAGATGCATGCTTGTATACAGAATACTCCCACACGTGTTTACTTGGCAACAGATCCAAGTAGTTTTCTAGTAAGGTTTACTTCCTACTAAGTGTGTTTAGGATTATTACAGCCATAAGCAGCCATATGTCTGAATGAAACAGCATTAAAAGCATGTCATCTAGTGTAAAATATATCTTCAGCCACAGCACGACACTGTTGGAGATTGCAATGCATTGCTAATCAAAATCCAGGCATCCTGGTTAAAAAAGTCCTTCCAGAAGTTGTTCTTCTGCTTAATCTGTTTCAAATAAAGATGATAAAACAAACAACTGTTTATAAATAGATTGCAAAAGAGCAAGGACTTGCTGAGCTCTCTGTTGTGAGCCTGGTGGTTGTCTGTCAATGGGAATTCCTGCTCTCTTTCTCGCAGGCTGCTGCTCTTTATTTGGAAAACCCACCCAGTGTGATCCTCTGGGACACTTGTCGGAAACCATATGTACCCTGCTCCACCCCCACCAAATCTGCACAGTGATGAGGGAGTTCTGCTTAGCAGATAGGGTGGAGAGCCAATACTCCTGAATTCTTCTAACTGACTATGTTAGCGACTCCCTGTGTGGCCTTGGAAAAGACACTTAACTATTCCATGGCTGTTTGCTGGAAAGAGATGAGCAAAACTATCACAATGAAGCATAGGCAGCGCTGGGTATGCCCAGTAACAAATGTTTTTGGGACAAGGGTGCACCATGCAGCAAAAATTCTGCACACTTGGATCCAAACACAATGGAGTTGGAAGACAGTTAATGAATTATATATTATTAAGGCCAGACCTGAGTAATGTATGCCTTACCAACCTCAGTACAACCCAACAGGCATCTTAAGTGGTCTACCAGTCAATTGAAAGCACTGGGTTTTTTTTTGGGGTTTTTTTTGCAACTGTAGGTAGGCAGTATGACCTAGATGTTGAACCAAGCTTTGTAGTCAGCCAAAGGTAGCTGAAGATGATCTGTGAGTCCCAGATAATTAAAATCAAAGCTATAAAGGTTTGAGAACAACTAAAGTGAATTAGCAAGTGGTATAAAACCTCAGAGAACATGGTGTAATGGTTTGAGCACTAGAGACCAGGGTTTTATTCCCACTTGGCCATGAAACCCACTGGCTGACCTTGGGCAAGTCACACTTTCTCAGCCTCAGGGAAAAGCAATGACAAACCTCTGAACAAATATTGCCTAGAAAACCCCATATATGTTTGTGCTATGGTTGCTGCAAGTTGGAAATGACTTGAAGGCACATAACACACACATGCACACATAAAACCCCATATCCAATTGCAATGATAAATAAAAATACTTCCACAAATTTTGTGGCAGGGATGTGGGCAATAAGGGATATATATTCATATGTGGTGGGAGTGCCCCTATATACAAAATTTTGGTAAGATATTATTCAAAAGATAAATAGAATGATGGGGAGATACATTTTAACTTTAAATTTGAGAAAATCAGGACTGAATAAGATAAATTATATGCTTTAAAAAGAGAAGCACATGTTATAATAGAATTGGAATGGAAAAATAAACAATGTTGGGACAAAAATGGTCACATAATATTGTAATCTCTTTGATTTTAAAAAAGTGAGACAAAAGGAAAATATACTAGTCAAAGAAAGGAAATGATTTTGGGGGGAAATGGGATTTTTGCATTGAGAGTCAAAGATGAAAAGGGGTACAAAGTGAGAGAAACTATTGAAAAGATATTCCATATTATAAGTACAGAATACTAAAATATCTGTTATAGCCATCAGAAGGGGGTGAGAGAGGAGGTTTGAAATGTTTATGGTATAAACAAGGAAATATTTAATAATGATTTATTATAAAAGTTGTGTGGTATTCTTGAGTATAAAAATCAATAAATATAGTGGTGGTGGTAGGGAGAAGATGGGCAGGGGGCTGTATTAGTCTTGGTGTGTCATTAGGTCTGCAGACCTAATCTAGGCCATGAAGCATGGTCATCCATGGTCGCTATGGTTCTCATATTGGTTGGGCAGTGAACCTGTTGTGATCTAAAGGAACTATCCAAGGTGCTGAAACAATTTTAAGACTATATTTCAGCACCTTCAACATCTGAAATGTGGTGCTGGGAAAGAGTGCTGAGGATACTCTGGACAGCCATAAAGACAAACAAATATGACATCCCTTTAAATGTTTAAACAGGGCTATTGTATCATCTCTCAACCTTCTCTTCTCCAGGCTAAACATACCCAGCTTCCTAATCCTCATAAGGCATGGTTTCCAGACCCTTTGCCAGTTTAGTTGCCCTCCTATGAACATGGTCCAACTTGTCAACATCCTTTTTGAATTGTGGTGTTCAGTTTTAGATTCAAACAACAGGAAAAGAGACTCTACCTCAAAATTTTGAAGAACTTCCTGACACTAACATCTGTTCAGCAGTGGAACACACTCCCTTGGAGTGTGATGGATTCTCCTTTGGAGGTTTCTAAACAGAGGTTGGATGACCATCTGTCAGGAGTGCTTTGATTGTGTGTTCCTGATAGCAAAGGTTTGGACTAAATGGCCCTTGAGGTCTCTTTCAACTCGATGATTCTATGAAATGGGTCCTTGAACAGATCAAGCCTGAAATCTTTTTAGAAGTCAAAATGATCAAATTAAGATTGTCATACTTTGGCCACATCAGGAGAAGGTACTACTCATTTAAAAAGACAATAATGCTAGGAAAGGTAAAGGGTAGCAGAAAGAGAGGAAGACCACATAATACGAGAGGGTGTAGTAAAGTAATTATCACCTGGAAGTTATTATGGTATATTGATGAAATGTTGTCATTGTCATCATTGGTCCTAAGTGCATGATGTTGAGAAAATCAGCTCATTATGTCCTTTGTTTTTGTTACAGGTTGTGCCAGAAGTGACTAAAGCAGGGGTCGGCAATGTTGACATACCTGGGGCTGGTCGCTTCTCCCCAGGTCTTCCAGCGGGCTGGGGGGTAGGAATGGTGGTGCACGCTGCCACTGCCGTGCCTCCGCGTGCTTCGCAGCCACCATTTTGTTTGCCAAAATGGCAGCCGCGACTCATTTGTGCATGTGCAGGAGTACTGCACAAAGGGTCTGGAAACTGTGCCTTATGAGGATTAGGAAGCTGGGTATGTTTAGCCTGGAGAAGAGAAGGTTGAGAGATGATACGATAGCCCTGTTTAAACAAGTGACTTTTTGTTTGCCAAAATGGCGGCCGTGACTCGTTTGCACATGCGCAGTACTCCTGCACATGCACAAATGAGTCACGGCTGCCATTTTGGCAAACAAAATGGTGGCTGAGATGCACGCAGAGGCACAGCGGCGGGAGCATGCGGCGGCGGTGGTGGGGGGTCGGTGGCGGCGGCAGCAGCAGGGGTCAGCAGGGGTTGGTCGGCGGGGGTTGGAGGGCCGGGTGTAGCCTGTGGGCTGTAGGTTGCCGACCCCTGGACTAAAGTGTAAGAGGGAAGTACAAGGGGTATCACAAAATAATAATTATCAGCCAGAAGTTATTATGGTATATCGATGAAATTTTGTCAGTGTCATCATCACCAAGTGACTTTTTCTTTTCCCATGCTTGATGTATGTGTGCGTTTTAAAGGAAATGCATCATAGGAAAGGGTAGATAGAGTATGGAAAAGGACACAATTGTACAAAATCCAAAAATGCTCAGTTATATGTATAAATGCAAATTTGGATTGGCAGTCAATACATCTCACCATAATTATGACTAAGGAACCTATGTGCCTGTTGAGTGTGCTGTTCAAGGATTCACTGATTTTGAATTTCTTCAAAAAGAACTTACAGTTCTTAACTTTAAACTGGAGTTGGACTGATACTGGAGGACATCGTGACTCACAAACATTGGCTCTATTATCTGCCACACATTTCATTCATGACTGACAATAAAACTGAAAACAAAAATAAATGTGTCTAATACTTCACTGGTTTTTGCAGTTGCGTTCACTTTCAACATTTGACAACATGAGTCAGTGAAGCAGAAACTGCTGATCCAACCCATATTCATTCTTAAGGTTAAAGAAATCAATGTCTGAAATCAGAATTTCTAAAATCAGAGTTTGGGGTTATAAAGTATCTCATCTTCTGAACAATGCACTGGTAATGTATCATTCAGCATGACTTTTATAATAAAAACACACACGTCATTTTGTTCTGTTTATTACAATTCCTCTTCATTACACACCCTGTAGGGTTCTGTTTTACTAGGGTAAGTTTACATGTTCAGGGCAACATAAAGTTGTAGGGTCTATATAAAATGAGTTCATGTTAGTTTAAAGTAATTCAAAAATTACTGCTTGAGCACACTGATCTGGTTAAACCCACATTTGCAGCTTTCATTTATGACAAGAGTCCCATAAATTGTTAATTTCAGTATTATGGTCAGACCTGCCCTTTGATCCTACCACCCTCGCTATATGCCTTTGTATATGTGCACAACTCCAAGAGCAGAAACATTTTTGTTTATTTGTGCAGCAAACTGGCAAATGATTTTTCATGTCAGATTCTGTATGATACACACAGACAGACACAATCACATTATGTTCTCTCTTTCTTGCACACCACACACACACACACACACACACACACACAACTTTGATATGGAGAAAAGGCAGTCCTCTCTTTTCCTCCTTCCCTTTCTTTCTAGATTCAATCATCCTTCTGGTCTTTATTTAATTTTCAGCTGTTTTATTTGAACATTCATAAACTTTGAGCCCTAAGCCAGGCTTAAAGCCACATCAGGAACACATTAGATTTAAAAAAAGAGAGAGAGAAAGAAAGAAAGTCATGTCTCAAACAATGCTGAGAAGAATAGGCCCATGTTGAGACGATGTACATTTGATAAACATGTGGATTTACAGGCGCACTGGACTAAGCAGCCACTTCTGTAGCATATAGCTTTTTTATTTATAGATGTCTATTTTGTGGAGTGAAGAGCAGGTTCTGTTTAGCTGTCTCACTGGGTGGTCCAGGATAGCTCTCGCTTAGGCTTTCAGTAGCCTGCAGGCGTAATTGGTATGCATGCTGTTGTATCTAAGATAGCTTAATAAAGCATTACATATCTTACTGCTTCCATATTTTATTACCTAACCCAGTGCATGTGGTCAGTGAGTAATTTGAATCAGCTGTGTTTTTACTTTCTGTTTTAAGGTTGAAGTATGAATTTCTTTGTGAATTCTTTGAAATGAACTAATACGATGCATGCAACGATAAAGGGGGTTAATCAGAGACAGACTGTTAGTACAATATTGGGTTGCCCCAGGTGTAGTTTATTTTCATATTATCGGTGGTTTTACTATAGAGTATATTAAGAAGAAGAAATAATATTTCTTCTCAGCACATGGAACAAAGACAACAATGGAAAAAAAATCTTGCAGACTTACTTCAGAAATGTTGGTTTGCTTTCCATTTAATGGCTACTGCATCTCTTCCACTAAATTAGGTTAGGCTGAATTAGCCCATTTATTCATTAACTTACCTGTAACAGATTATTAAGTCAATATATTAAAGGACTGTGAAGGCATCTTTATATATAAAAAAAACATTGCAAGGAATTCAATTAAACCTGGCAGTTGTTCCAATAAGGCCTTTTAGATTGTGACTAAGGGCCTTTACAGACTGCCAGAAATAATGCAAATTGAGGTCACTTTAACTGTCCTGGCTGAGTGCTAGGGAACCATGGGAACTGTATTTTTTCTGGGACATTGAGCTTTCTCTGTCAGAGAGCTCTGGTGCCACAATAAACCACAGTTCCCATGCTTCCTTAGCACTGAGCCAGGACAGTTATAGTGGCCTCAAGCTGCATTATTTCTGGCAGTCTGTAAAGGCCCTAAATAGATTTTTTGGGGACGCTGGTGTTTTCAGAACAGTAGTAAGAGTTGTACATTTCTCCAAATGTGCTGGTCTGCAGCTTCTAGCATTCATTACCATTGTCTATGGTAGCCAGGGCTGCTGGGACTTACAGTCTAATATCTGGAGAGCTAATCTCAAAAAAAAAAATTGCAAGGAATTCAATTAAACCTGGCAGTTGTTCCAAGAAAAGCATTTGTCAGATGACAATTTCATTGTAGAATGGTAGGGATCCCCCCCTCCCAACAGGACCACTTCAGCTTGTCAGTTTTGTCACAGGTCTATATACTCTTAGTGCTGTTAATATTTAACCCATTTTTTTACACCTTCTGATTGTTCAGCCCCATATTCTGAGTTTTATGCAAGAACTTTTGAAGTAACATAATTTTTTCAAGAGGCAGGTGTTTTATGAGATCAGAATCTATTCAAATATTTCTCTTTCAGTTTGCATGGCCAACACTGCTACCCCTGAATATGTTTTCTAGATATGAAGATATGAAATGTTGGCAGAACAGTGGCACCTTTGACAAAAGGGAGCTAATGGACTGGGACTTAATTCTTTGAGGCTTTTACCTCCAACAAAGGTAAAACTCTTTCATTTGGACTAAAATTTGCAAATTTAATTATAGAGCACAAAAGTTTTTCTAGATGTTAACAGTACAGAGACATCTTGAGAAATTCAATGTTCTGTGCCTAAGAAAAGACAGTTAGCCTTGTACAGTACAGGGACAGCCTGGATCTCAAGAGAAGTTACTTTTCTGTTACTAATGGAGTTGAAATATTATTACTTGTCTTTTATTGTTCTTTGCCCCTGGTCCCCATACGCACAAAATAAGGAATGGCCTACACCTGCATTGAGATCCTCCAGTACCATCTTAACTAGCTATAGAATAACATCTAAGACAAAATGTAACTCTAACATCACCTTTCTTCAACTGTATGATTTTTAACATCTTTTGCCTAATGAAGCCTCTAGTGAAGCTTCAAAAGCTTGCATTATATATTTTGTGCATTTTGGTTGGCCAATAAAAGTATTGTTGTTTTGTGGATTTCAGATTTTGTAGTATTTTGCTGCACAGGTGCCTCTGAATGTATTTCTGTCAATAAAGATACAGACAGCTTTACCACAGGCAATGTATTTGCATGATCTCATCTGTCTTGTGCATCAAACATTGCAAAATCACAGCAGGTTAGTTAAAGACTAGATATAAATTGTAAAACATTAAAATGCAGTGTGCATGGCAAATTTCATTTATTTATTGCACTTTTACAGCAATAACCCAAGTTCCACAACAAATAACCAGAGTTTCAAACATTAGAAATGTCAAATAAAAATTGCATATGTTATTCCAAGGTAAAACCAACAGCAAAAAGAAAAAAAATGGCATAAAACAAAAGTAAAACCATCAGTAGAACCAAAGAATGTTAAGAATAAAAAGTTCTTAACAGGTCTTAAAATGGCTGGATCTGGCTGGGAAGCATTCCATAATTGTGAGTGACCCTACTGAAAAGGCCCTTTCTTGAAGCCAACTAGAAAAGGGCCTTACATGATGATCTTATATTCTCCAGGTACCCCAATTTGGTAGAGACTGTCCTGATTAATCCTATGTTGGCCTACATTTTCACCTGCTTTCAAATGTCTCATAGTGAATTTTATTGCACTCTTAAATAATATGAGTTACTTGATCTGGTTAAAATTTAAAGGGTGGCATCCTGATCTTATCAGAAGGATTTAGCTGCTGAAATCACCACCCAGGTCCATGCCGGGTCTATCTCGGCTCCCAGGGGCACTCAGCACACCTCTTTATGAAGCCGGGAGTTTTCCGGCTTAAGAAAATGGCTGCCGGAGTGGCCCTGGGAGTGGGGATGGACCTCGGATGGACCCAAGTGGCAATTTCAGTGGCTAAATACTTCTGATAAGATTAGGATGCTACCCGCTTTAAATTTTAACCCGGATCAGGTAACTTGTATTATTTAAGAGTGCGATAAGCTTCTTTCTCCCACTTTCCTAATTTGTCTTCAGCTCACTTCAAACTAAGTTCAGAGTACAAAAGTAGTTTGAATTCCATTAATTCAGCAGAAGGACAAAAGGGGATAGAGCAGAATCTTGCACTTCCCAGGAGTCTCAAGCAAAATCAAACTGCTGCAACATCTGCTAACTTGTGTGGTCTGCCTTGTTAGTAATTTTTGCCATTTTGACAACACTCAGATGTTTCTTAGCCACATGTGGCCTGGTTTTCATCTCTGAAATGTTGGAAGATATGTGACGTTAGATACAAAATTTCAACTAAAACCGTATCTCTTTACCAGATGATTAAAATAAATCAAACTTCACAAGAGTTTCTCTGTTCGGCTAAAGCTAGATCCTTGTGACATCTCAACTGCTCAACAGAGTCAATTGGAAATAATGTATAACATTTAAAACATTAAATGGAACAGTAGGGCAGCATGACATGTCTGGGGGGGGCAACATTTGTGAGCTGTGGATGTAAATGTAAAATAAATAATTTTCAAAATAATACTCTAATCATGGGATGCACTTCTGTTGGTCTTGGAGACCAAATACTGGACGAGAATGGCACATCAGAAGAAGGCTGACTCACTGTTGTGGTATCATCCAGAGGCTAACAATGGGGGGTTGCAGACTGCCAGAAATAGTGCAAATTGAGTCCACTTTTAGGGTTAGGGTTAGTGCTGGGGAATCATGGGAATTGGTTTTTTCTAAGACATTGAGCCTTCTCTGTCAGAGAGCTCTGCTGCCACAATAAAATACAGTTCCCATGATTCCCTAACCCTAACCCTAAAAGTGGACTCAATTTGCACTATTTCTGGCAGTCTGCAACCCCCCAATAATATACAAAAAATGCAATGACTTTAAAACAAGCAAACATCAGTATGAAGAATTATGAACAATAACATTGCTGCAGTTATCCCAGGAGTAGAATCTCAGTTCAACCTGAAGGGAGGGCAGCAATTGGATTACCACACCTGATACAAGAATTACCAAAATTAAATTATTCTGACAGTAGAAACAGATCAGTCAGTCAATAGAAATAGTCTACTATAAATCTTGTTCCTAGGCATACACCCTTGGATATGGTAGCAATGCAGGAGGCCAAGAGCCACCATGTTCACCCAAAACCACCTTGTCAAAGCTGTCTTCTGACTACACAGGTTCATACAGAGACAAACCGAGAATGTCAACTTTTCCATTCCCCTAAGTGACACCCCAAAGGAAACATTTTTATTGGCTCTGCTCTTACAGCAGTTGACACAACTGGAGCAGCCACCTCTGACAGTGGCTGTGACTATCGATCTTATTTTAGAGTGCCAATTACACATTTCCAAAGGGCAGGTGCAGAAGGCAGAAAAGGCACCATAGAGCACAGCCACCTTCTCATAACTAAGATTGTATAAATAGTGTATTGTTGTTGGTTGTTGTTATATGCTTTTAAGCTGACTCTGACTTATGGTGACCCTCTCGTAGGTTTTCTTGGAAAAATTTATTCAGACGAGTTTTGCCATTCCTTTCCTCCAAGGTCAAGAGTATGTGACTTTACCAAGGTTGGCCTAGACTAATCATAAAAGATGATTTGAGATCACAACCATCAGAATGTGTATGTTAAGGGCATAAAAGCAGTTGAATTAGAGTAGGGGTATAAGTGAGACAATTTTCACTGGGGTCTAGGGACAAACATTGGGGGAGGAGGATGGTAGAAGGGTTTGGTCCACTGGTCTGTGGAAAAAATGTTTGTATAGATAATGGCAAAAGTTCTACCCACCTCAATTATTTTAATTGAAAAGTATGTCGTGCAGCTTCCCCCCCAAAAGCAAATTAATTTAAAATATAATGTTTTGCACATGCAAAATAGCTGTGTATATTACATAACAATGATTAGGAAGTAAACGTATATTGTGCAAGTCATTCTGCAAACCTGAAGAGAAACTGTCTACTTGAAATTCCTCTCAAATACGTTATTTCAAAAGCCAAGATTGCTAAACTTGATTTTCTTTGATAAGCACAGAATGCTAGTATGCTGTCAGCATGTGTGCCAAAGGTGAAAATGAATTTTCTCGCACAGCTGTAGATGCTCCAAAGGTGAGTCCTACAGCATACAAACTGTACACATATGAAAAGTCTTCCTTATGTTTGTATAATGTTGAAAGTATATTCATGAAGAGTTGGCTTTGGGATTTTGCAGGATTCTGCCATATCCTCCCTCTGTGTGTATGTCTGTGTGTCTGTCTGTCTGTCTGTCTATCATCTATCATCTATCATGTGTATAGGTCAACTGCAATGTTAGAAATTTGGGGACTTGGAAGAGAAATTTGGGGATATGTAGAGAAATGCTACCATTCTCACCCCCCTGTAGCTACACCCCGAATTAGAATGAATACTCTTCCATCCTCATCTGTGCCATGATATTTTGTGAATTTTTCATTACAAATGGGAGTGGGATTGTGCCTCTATCCTCATGCAATAATTATCCTCCATGTCATTTCTATTGTTGCTTACTTAACAGATGGGTTTTAATCAAATGTAAGGTGAATACATTAAGAAAGATAATCCACTGTGAGAAAAGGAGCTGGTAAGTAGTGAATAGAAATGTGTTAGGTCTAATGTACAAGAACAGTTTGGTAGCATCCAAAGATAGCTCTCAATAATGCATTTTGCAGTAAAAAAGGTGGATTAAAGTTTCTGTTTCAAAATGTTCCTTTAAAAATGAAACAAAAGACAAATAAGGATATTAACTGATATTAACCAAACTGCATATTGCAGACACAAAGAGAAATCAGAATTTGATACTAATAACAGGGTGGAGGAATAGCCTACTCTTTTTGTACTGGCTTTATAGCACTTAAAGGAGCATCTTTGACCCTCTTTTCACATACATCATTGGTCCTTTTACACTACAAAATTATAGTGTTGTGATTCCACTTTAACTATCTATGGTTTTGTATTATGGGATCCTGAGTTTTGCAGTTTTGGGTAGAGCATTTGGAATTCTCAGCCAGAGGGCTCTAGTGTCTCCTCAAACTACAAAACCCAAGATTCCAGTTAAAGATGGCAGTTAAAGAGGAATCCATAGCACTATAATTGTGTTGTGTGAAATGGCCCTGTGAAGATAATTGTAGTGACCCTGCAAAGAGAGAGAGAGCTACAAGTGTGAACAAATGGGCACATTCTGTCTGTCACAAAAATAAGTTGATCTGCTGAATCCCTGGCCACTGTGCCATCTTTTACCATTCTTGGTTGCAACCAACAGGAGTAGAAAGAATTAATTTAAAAATATAGATGCTGTGTGGCACCCAGTCCCTAGGCATAGAGATGTTAGGATACACTCTCAGATTTTAGCTAAAGATAACGGGGTGGGTGG
Source organism: Phrynosoma platyrhinos (assembly GCA_020142125.1). Taxonomy (NCBI): domain Eukaryota; kingdom Metazoa; phylum Chordata; class Lepidosauria; order Squamata; family Phrynosomatidae; genus Phrynosoma; species Phrynosoma platyrhinos. Next base: position 198,120,576 of record CM034706.1, on the reverse strand, counting down.
TAATGGGGCTGATCAAATGGCTAGACAAATGGCTGTTTATTCTCATATATATATATGAGAATATATATATATATATATATATATATATATATATATATATATATATATATATATATATATATGTCTTTCTGTTAAGAATTCACAGTTGAGGTTGTCTGTGACTCTCCTCTTCATGAAGGTTCAGGTTAATGTGTCAGCTATGTTCCATGGAGCTGGTGAGCCTTGATACTGGGGAAGATGTGTAGTGGTCCTTTTTACAGATCCATAGGCAAGGTACTTTCTGAGGGCCACTTGTGCCCTTATGATTTTTTTTAAATGGGCAGTATCAAGAGTCAGTATAGTCAGGCAATTACTGAGGGCCTTCACCTCCACAAATAAAAAGTTCCTGGACTTCCTTCTCGTCACCACACATCTTTCATTCTGGCTGAAACACTGACAGTGGTATAAAAGCAGATAATGTTGCTGCCTGGTTGCTTTCTTATTTGTTTACCCATGTGTTAGAAAAGAGGAGCAGCAGCTGGTGACAAGGTAGACTCATTGAGGAAGAAGGGTTCATTGAAAATGCTGCCTAAAAGATCTTCAAAATATGGAGCTGCCACATTCCCAGAATGCCTTGAACCATGGGCAACTTTTGTGGCAAAGACCTCAAACAACAGGTACCCTTCAAGTTCAGAGCAGGAAGCTTTCACATTGTACACTCTAGGGAGGTGCTAAGATGCTCCTTCTGTCATCTGTGTGTGAACTGGCAAAGACAAAACTTGTGTGAACTGAATTAATTTGCCCATGTACACTGCAGGAAATTGGATTCCTTGACTCCCTTCAATTATACCCATCTGGATGTACCCTCAGAGCTAACTGACTATTCGTATAGTGATTCTCTGCTGGAATAAACCAATAAGAAACTTTTACTTCCTGTCTGAAGAATAAAGGGAGCCAGCAGGGTATATAAAAATGGTGGTGCAGAGGACATTTTAGGTGTCATCACCACATAAAGGAACAATTAACATCCCACCCATTCATTGCACTTCAGTGTACTTATAAAAACCCTCTGGGATTTGGGGTCCTGTTTCTGACTTTTAATATCCAGACTCTACCACATGCTGCAAACTTAATCATGTTCATCTGTGTCTTTTTAGAAATGTGGCCGCCTGCTGGTTGTGTTTAATCCTTTATCTTATTCCTGCTAATCTGTTTTCTATTTCTAGACAAATTCCCAAATCCTGGCCACCTAAATAGAACCCACAAAATGTTCACATGTTACTAAGGAAAAGGAGTCTCTTTTAGAGGGCAGATTTGAGTCAATACTTATTGAAATCACTCCATCCCCAACCAGGGACCTTCCTTTCATTTAACCGGCTGAAAAAGCATCTTCTCAAGACTGTTTCCATTTAGAGTCACAAACTTCCCACTAAACTGTTAATTGGTATGATTAAGGAACAACATACATTCAGCAGGCATCCAAAGAATACGGGCCCAGAATTTTATTGCTAGGAAAGTTACAGTGAAAAGCATCATGTGTTTAACTGGCTAGGTGGTCTGGTGCAGGCAAAAATCACATGCTTCATTTGAGTATCACAAGCAATACTCTGGAAGTGCTGTGGACAGAATGTTATGCCATGTGGCCAGTGATGACATAATGACTCATTCTCTTCCTTCTGGCCATCAGAAACCATGATTCTTTCAGTAAGCATTGGGATCCACCCCAATACATACACACACACCAAATCTGAAATCAATTTTGTGTTGCAAAATTCTCTCTTTCTCTATCGTATCCCATATGAATATGAACTATACACACACACACAAACACAAACACACACTGTAAACTATAATAATCGTTTGATTTAGTTATTCATATATTAATTAATGTTTAACTTTTTAAAATACTTTAGCAAGCATCTCTGTATGTGTATTTATGTAGACACACACACAAACACACAGAGTCTGTCTAAAATACATCTGCAGTAAATGTTCATTTATCATCAGTTACTTGGCAAACTCTCTCTTGCTTTGTGTGTGTGTGTTTGTATATGTATTAATTTATCACCAGTTCTTGCAAAACTATTTTAAAGGGAAAAAGTAAACCAACTTTCCCAAACCAAAAACTAAACTATTATATCATTACGCAAAGGGATCTTGCAGCACCTTGGAGAACTGAAAAGAGAGAAATTGGTAGCATGAGCATTTGTAGAATTGAACCTACTTCCTCAGATGCCTAGGGGCAGTAGGCTTAAGTTTATGAAAGCTGAGGCTACAAACCTCTCTCTGACATTCTCAAATTTGCCATAAGATCCCTTTGTTTCCTAGTTTTTCAGACTAACATGGCTCTGTCTTTGAATTCTATTATATCATTGTAAATGAGTCACATCGAGCATGGATGTAGTTCTAGTGATTGTACTGAAGCATATGCCAGTGCACAGGATTGCACTGGATAAATCTTAATTCCTCTGAATCTGTGTCTCAGTGCAAACAAGCACATTTTCATTGGAGCTTGCCTGCTTTCCTATTTTATGTTGCAGCAAAGCATTAGAGCTATCTGGCTGAGATTACTAAATGACCCTCCCTAAAGTTCAGATCTCAGCATTCCACAGGATAGAACCCATGGTTGTTAAAGTGGAACCAGAGTGCTGACATTATGTAGTTTGACTAAGCCCTAGGGTTTCAAGTGTTGATGAAGCCAGTAGTAGCAGTTTTTATCTTAACCAGAAGCAGCTCTTGTGTAAAAGCTCAATTGTTCTCAAGACTTAAGCCACCCCAAAATACATTGGATCACAATAAGAATATCCCAGAAGAATATATAATTGCTGGGGAGATCCATTCTGTACCACATACCGGTAATCACTGTGAAGATTGCAGCCAGACTCAGAGGGAACAGGGATGCTTAAGGGAATGGCAAGCCCAGGCTCTACTACACCACCACTACATCTTGGGAGAGTTACATTTTTGGATTCAAACTCCCAGACGTTTGGACTACAACTCCAAGTAATTAGTCTGGGCAAGTTGTAGTCAAAAAAAAAAATCTTTCTAAGTTCTGCCACTGACCATCAAATATTGCTAGAAACTACACTTGGGTAATAATTTGAGCCTGTAGAGGAAGAAGGCATCCATTAAAGAATTTTGGTATGGTTTTGCTAGAAATGAAAAACAGTGGGGGAGGCCGTTAACAGGGGTCTCAAAGACAAATGCAGACTGAAATTCTCCTTTTAAAAAGCAGCTGGATTTTGTTTAAAAGCCATTTTAAGGTTTAGCATTTATTCAACATGTACCTGTAGCTGTTTGTTCTCTAACCCAGCACTTGTTGTTGGTCATTTAATGAATCACCCGCAAGCCTTTTGTGATCTGTTCCACCATTTGCAATCAACAATGTGATGAAAATTTGGGTTGTTTTTGAAATGAGCAGACTAAACATTTGTCTTTGGAGTGTGTATGTGTGTGTGTGTGTGTGGGGGGGGGGGTCAGGCCAGAGAAACAAGATCACTTGTACTGAAATTTCATTCCTCTTTCTCATCTGTTTAAAAAACAGCTCTAATATATCATCTGACCACAGACCTGAAATCTGGCATATCCTAAATTTCAAACTAAGCTGAATGTCAGTTCTTTATGTGGTTGTAGGAAAACCACTAAACTAAACATTCTTTCTCAGTTATCCAAGAGCAAGTTCACACAACTAGTTCAAATGACAGTCCTTATTTATATAACATAATTCAATGTCTCATGTGTGCTACGATTCATGCATGGCGGGAAATCTTGTACAATATGGTTTCTTTATTAACATTGCTGGAAGGGAAAGCCCCTGTGCCTCCAGAACTCTCCCCATGGTCTCAAAGTGGATAGAAAAACCTTTGTGGATGTGAGCACTTCGTGGACATGTCAAGAAATTCTCACTGACTAGGTGAGTTTAAATATGCCTGCCATATTAGTCAGAGGAGATAGAGATGCTGTTCATACCATCACTACAGAGGGAAATGCTAGAATATTCATTGTACTAGTTATCAAATAAAGAAACAAGCGGGCTAACAAGATACCCTCGTAGTCCAAAATTCACAAAATAATGATAAATTTGTTGAGTCAACTAAAAAAACTTGATTTTGTTGCATTTTGTGGCATAGCTGGCACAGCCACCCCTGAATATGTTTCCTGGATTTGAAGATACCAAATTTAGCTGCAACAGAGGAAACTTTAACAAGAGGGAGCTAATGGATTGGGACTAAACTCTTTGAGTTTTCTACCTCCAACAAAGATAAAATGCTTTCATGTGGACTACAATTGGCAAGTTTTACCAATATAGCACCTAAATGTTTTGCCAGATGTAACAGTATGAAGACTTCTTGAGAAATTCTGTGCTCTCTGCCTAAGAAATGGGGGTTAGCCTTGGACAGGACAGAGGGGAGAAGCAGATCACCCCAAAGGGACAGTGTCACACCATCCCATAAAGAGCTGGGTGGGTGCCGTGGCAAGTGCATGCCGCAGCCCCACTTCAGTTTTTTTCCACCTCAAAAAGAAGCAGCAAAATGCTGCTTCTTTTTGCACTGGAAATAAGTCAGCTTTTCTGCCACCATTGTGGTTTTTGGGTGCTCCTGCAGTGTGTGGCATCTAAACGTCATGCTGCCAGAGTGCTGAAAAGCTGCCCCCCCATGTAGGCAGTGGGGCGGCATGATGCCGGCTTCAGGGTAGCATTGGGGCATGCATCTTGCATATGTCATGCTCCCAAGCCACCAGGAAGCCAGCACTCTGGGCCAATCTGTTCTGGCCCAGAGATAGCTTGGTTCTCAATGGAAGTTCTTTTGCTGTTGCTAATGGATTTGAAATGTTATTGCTGAGTTTTACGGTCTTTTGTCCCTGATCCCCACATAGCCAAGAAGTGAGAGTGGCCTTTGCTTGCATTTATATCCCTATGACCATCTTAACTGATAACAGAAGTAACATCTGAGACAAAATGTACATTTGTGAGTCTCGCACCATCACTTTTCTTCTCCTGTATGATTTTTGACATCTTTGCCTGACAAAGAAGCCAATAAAGCTTTGGAAGCTTGTATGATGTATTTTGTGTTTTTTGGTTGGCTCCATAAAGGTATCATGCATGGCCAACATAGCTATCTTGAATATATTTCCTAGATTTGAGGATACTGGCAGTTGTCTGTCTGGAATGTAGAAATAGGGGTATAACCTTTTCAAGAGAAACAGGCCAAAAGGAAAGGAGGAGGAATAGCATTATATGTCAGAGATATTTACACC
>CM034706.1:198095617-198111715 GCA_020142125.1 Phrynosoma platyrhinos | reverse complement strand
TATTATTATTATTATTATTATTACTTTGTTTTTCTTTCTCAATATGCCTAAGAAAGAGATCCTTGCCCTGGTACCAACTAGACATAACACAAAGATAAAGAAATACCAACAGTTTACTTCTGACCACTTTTTCTACATTCTGGTAAACATACAGTCCATCAGACTCATTTTACTTAACAAGGAGCAAAGAAAATATTTCTTGTATACAATATCTGAGTAAAGACAAATTTAAGATAAGAACAACTATTACTATATCTCCTTCTTTCTGCCTATGAAGCAATGGTTTTAATATATATCTTGGAAAAGGTATGTTAAGCTTCATGCTGATGGGGAAATTTGAGGAGGTATAGTCCAAAAAACAACTCTTCCAAGATCTGTCTAATATGACTACCCTCTGACCCAACTGATGTCAGACACAAAAGTTCATGAATTAAGGCCAGAACTTAATTAGCTTCAAAATGTGCAATGTAGCAGTCAATGGGATGTGTGGGCACAAATTTGTACGTGGGAACCCACTTAAACCAGCTCTCCCTGCTGTTGATTTCTGGGCTTTAAAGCTAGGGTATGGATCTGGTGGTTCATTCTATCTGATACCATGAAGGGATCAGAGGGTCCCAAGGGATCTCCGAGGTAACACTCAGTAGTACTCTTTCTTACTGCTTTTTGGTACCCAGCCCCAACATGGTCAAAGAGGGGATTGGCCTCTGCCTGCATTGGTATCACTCCAGACCAGCTTACATGACAACAAAAGTAACATATTAAGAAAAATGTGGGCCTCTGACTCTAACATTGCCATTTCTCCCCTCCTGTATGATTTTAACACCTTTGATGAAACTGCCAGTGGAAAGCTTGCATGACATATTTTGTGGTTTTTTGGTTAGCCCAATAAAAGTATAACTGTTTTGTGGATTTTGTATTCTGTTGCATCTTCTTTTTGCATGACCAACATGGTTACCCCTTAATATGTTTCCCGAAGAAGTAATCTTGGGACAAGATTCACATCTCCTTTAAAGTGGTCAGCAATGAAAGGGAAATGGCCAAATTCTTTCACCTTGAGGTGCAACCAAAATTCTTCAAAGAGAACCAATTGAAGCTAAGTGCCTCCACCCCACCAGTTATAACATATAAGCACACTCAACCAATTAGGCAAATAGCAAACTGTAGCCAACAGGCTCCAACATTATATGGCTTGGTGTGGATGAGAAAATTGTGTCAATAGCCATATAAGACATGGCAAAACAAACAAAAAAAATTGCTCCTACACAGTCCTCAAAAGGTAACTGGAAATTCCCATGCAACATAGACAGAGACAGGTGTGGAGCAAAAATAGCAGAGGCCTAAGTCAGGGACAAGCCACCTTAAACAACTCTTCACAGTCTTTCCCAATGCCAGCACCCCAACACTGCAGCACCTTTTGGTGCTGCATTTGGCCAATGGTGTGGGAAGGATAAAAACACTCATCATATGGCTGAGGGAATGTGTTTACTGGAGATCATGTCTGCTTTTGGGAAGGGATGTTTTCAAAGGCCATTAAAAAATGTGGGCTGACTTTTTATACAATTTGGCATCCATTTATCTCTTATGCTGCTAGTATAAAGATGAATTCAGTGTGTACCAATTTCTTATGTAGGTTTAGAGAAAGATTTGGTGCATTAACAACTAATTTTTATATATCACTTTTTAACAGAGCCATGGGAAGAAAACAGAGAATAAAGGAGGAAATTGAGCTGACTTTTCTATCTCAACAGGGATTTTGTGAATTGTGCTTAATGCTTGCTATACCACAAATAAATATTTAATATGTGTACCACCATGTTTTCCAGAGCACTGGAAAACCATATCTCTGTTGTCATTGCAAGACATTGGTAACTGCATTGTAGTCTGATACAACAGTACAAAATGTTTAAGATGCCAGATGGAGACTTTCTGAGAGCATTAGAGGAAGATACAATGATCCAGATAGTCAGAACTGAGAAAACCAAAATGCTTTATATGGTTGACAGCCCTTATTAAAAGAGAGCTGGTGATATTCTCATTCATCTATAAAGGCAAGACTGCAGATTGAAACATTTCAAAAAATGGTTCAATTGCAGGCAAGTCTTGAAACTTGTGGATCCCTCATCATATAGCCCATGAAAAATTATGACTACAGCATCATCCATCTTTTATCATTTCCATTTCTTTGTTGAGTGGCATGTATTTTCTTCCTTCCATGACCCAGAACGCCAGGACTCTGAGACTACTGAAATGTTTGCACAATCTTGAAGCATTTATTTAAAAGTTGCTTTTCCCTGAAGGGTGAATGCTAGAGCCAGATTCAAAGTCAGATCAAGAAAACAAACAAATACTATCTTTACAAGCCCTACAGACCGGAATGCTCCAAAGGACCTTTCAGGTCCTTTCCCCCCACCCCCTGCATCTCCTCCCCGCCTTGGCATCTTGACAAACAATGTGGTGCCTTAAGGCGGTGAGCTGGAATACGTGTTTACAACCCCTTCAAATTCACAGGCCAAACAGGAAAAGAAGGGAAATGTCAAAAATTACAAATAAAACAGTTGATCCTCAAAGGCAACGAGCCCTGCAAATGAATAATTTCTTAGGCATATGGTGTCAGGTTTCTTAAATATTTGTCACAGCTGGATAGTTACATGGTGAAGTATTTGTTAGCCTCAGAGTTTGTCCTAAGTGCTCTCAGGAATAAATTTATTTATCCAGAATATCTGGATGGTCTAATAACACACACACACACGCACACACACGCACACACACACACAATGAAAAAAGAAAAGAAAAGGAGTGAGTGGGAAGAGGACATGCTTTTATCTGCTGGGGAAAATTCTTTCTGTGTGCAAGATATATCTCAGTTTTGTCTTGTGCTTTGAAGGGGAAAAAGTACAACAATGGAAGGAAAGAGCTGGGAATAGTTATTTTACAAAGCAAAGAGGTAAAGGAGCTGGAGATCCAGTTACCTTGGGGCTAAGCTAGATGAGACAACAGACATCTATGATCAGATAGCCAGTCTTTTTAAACTTTGTCAGACAGCAGCCATAGATGGTGGCAGGGCTGATTTGGGTCAGGATAGTAGCAGTGAAACATGGTATATATTAACCCTCCCTGCCACAGTTTTACAAAGATTGAGATTTGACTTCATAGAAAAAAAACCCTATGTTGCTGTTATTTGCTATCAAGTTGACTTTGACTTAATGGCGATCTTATAAATGAGAGACTTCCTATAGCTCCAGTCATCAACTGCCCTGTTCATATCTTGCAAAGTCAGGCTGTAGCCTGATTGAATTAACCCACCTGGAGCATGTTTTTTTCTCTTTTCCTATGGCCTTCTGCTTTACTAAACGTTATCATCTTTTCCAGTGCATGACATTGTCTCATGATATGTCCAACACACAACAGCCTCAGTTTAGTCATTTTGGCTTTCATAATTTATTCATTTACAGTGGACCTTATTTATCTGCTGGCATTTGGATCCAGGATCCTCCAGTGAATACCAAAATCTATGGATGCTCAAGTCCCAGTATATACAATGTCATGGTAAAATGGTGTCCCTTATATGAAATAGCAAAATCAAGGTTTGCATTTTGGAAATTATACATTTTTGGGATACTTTCAAGCCATGAATAGTTGAGTATGTGGATAAAGAATCCATGGATATGGAGGGCCCATTATATTTGTTTGATCTATATCCTGCTTTTCTCCCAAATGGGACTCAAAGTGACTTACAATATAAATCAAAACAAAATAGCTTTAAAAAATAGAGTACATTTTTTTTAAAAAAAAGCATTAAACCATCTATCCAACTAAAACAGTTAAAATACTTAAAATACACATTGTGTACTGAAAATCCAGCACACTTTATTGAATATCCCACTCCTTAGTCAGTTAAGATTGGAGGTCTGTTTAAACAGGAAGAGCTTTGCCTATCAGCAAAAAGACAGCTGAGAGGGGGCAAATTAAACCTGTCAACTTTTTTCACTGTCCAGTTTTTATGCCCATACATAGAAATTGAAAATATACTATGGCTTGGATGATTCTGACTTTGGTATTTAATGATGTCTCTATATATTTGAGGATCTCCTCTCACTCCTTCATAGCTGCCCTTCCAAGTTTTAGTAATTTTTTGAATTCTTTACTACAGTCTCTATTTTGAAGGATCAAGACAAGGGCTGAATCTGCATTGCAGAAATAATGCACTTTAACATCGCTTTAACTGCCATCTTATGGAATCCTGGGACTTTTAGTTTGTAGTGGCACCAGAGTCTCTGACAGAGAAGCCTAAATATTTCAAAAGCTACAAATCCCAGGATTCTGTAGGATAGAGTCATGACAATAAAGTCATGCTGGCTCTTCGGCTTAGTGACAGAGATGAGCGCCACCCCCTATGGTTGGACATGACTAGACAACCTTGTCAACGGGGAATACCTTTACCTTTTTACTACTAAAGATTTCCAATATTCTGCATGCTGCTACTGCTGCAATGATAATAGTAAACTGCTTTGTTTCTGTAATGTAGGTACATCCACAATCTTAATTATTATCATTGCTGCACTAACAGCATGCAGAATGTTGGAAATCTTTAGTAGTAAAAAGGTAAATATATTCCCCATTGACAAGACTGTCAAGTCATGTCCAACCATAGGGGTCAATGCTCATCTCCATTATTAAGCTGAAGAGCCAGCATTGTCAGAGACTACTCTGTGATCATGTGGCCAGCATGATTTCACAGAATGCTGTTTACTTCCCACAAAGTGGTATCTATTTATCTACTTGCATTTGCATGCTTTTGAACTGCTAGGTTGGCAGAAGCTGGGACTAGTGATGGGATCTAGCACCCATGCCTCGAACTTACAACCTGCCAATCTTGCAATCAATCAATCAACAGAGTCAATATCTTAACCACATGAGCCACTGCATCCCGCCCATTCTTAGTATACCATTGGAGTAATTCTTCCCATTTATTGTTTCTTCACAACAGTGAGGGCTAGAAAATCATGTACCTTAAACACACATACACACACATACCAGCTGACATTTTTTTAAAAATTCAGGGTTTTTTTTATGACCCAAGGAATATTACTTTCTTGGTTATATGCACGCAACCCAATGAGTTGTCTCCTGGGAACTTTTGAAGAATTTTGAACATCTGACCTTATTTCTATAATGTGAATTCATTTAATTATTTGCATGGTATAGATTAAAATTTGAGGAAGTGAAATGTCCTCATTGCAATGCATAAAATAAAAGGTTATGCACTTAAAACCACTTTTTTGGCAAAGCTCATCAAGCTTTTCTTTTCTTTTTTTTTAATTTGTGCAAACCAATTCAATGTGAATAGTCGTTTCCTGGAAGTGCTTGGAAATCCTTTAATCAAATACAAATTAGCCCTAGACATGAAAAATAAATGTTTGATGAATATGCATCTTAAGTCATGGCACATGAATAGTGCTCTCACAGTTAATAAATAATCTTGCATCATTATGAAAGGAAGTGATCATTACAAATGTAATCTGCAGAGCAATATATTTAAATTTCAAGGTCACTGTTTGGAAACCCAATTACTTGCTGTTGTTTTTCCTGTGCTGGTTTACACCCCAGTACATTAGAGGACCATTGAGCCCCTGAAATCCGAATGTGAAATTGTAAGCATATTGGCACTATGCATAGAAAAAAAATAAAATACAACATTTTCAAGATCAGAAGTGCCATTTCTTTCAGTTTCACCTATGCTCTTAGCCCTTTTGGCTGGTAAACTGCTGTATGAGAAAATTATGTCTTCTAATCTGATGATAAATTGTGGAGTGAGATTTTTACATTAGTGACTGTGAGTATTTACACTTTTTGAAGATTAAAGGCAGTTTTCCAAGACCATGCAGCCATATTAATTAGTGCCTGTTAGGAAGACAAATTGCAGGCAGAAAGAGCAAATGAAAATGGAGCTAACACTTAAGATGAAATTAATCTCCAGTTTAATGTAGCTTGATCTGATTTAAAGGGTTTTGTACATTTCCTGGTAGGTTTCCAATAGAAATGAAAGTGGGGCCAGAACACAAAACGTAGGGCTGAATAAACAGACCAAGTGCAGCTCTTAGGAAGCTGCAGAGCCACCAGCTTTTTTGTAAGGTGTTCATAAATCTCCTCAAATGTGCAGAGTGTGAACCTTTGAGTTCAGGGATACATTTTCAAGTGGGTTAGTTTTCTCTTTTCAGCCAACTGACCCACTTTTCCTTGAGCAGGAGTTCTACTTTTAGAAATATGGGGACTTATCTTGCACTCTTTCATTCCACCCTGCCTGCTTTTAGCCAGGTCTCAGAGCCATGATCAACTTTTAGTTGCCTTCTGGACTATTAAAACTCAAGCCCACCATGGGACCTACAACTGCCAAGCTGTCGAGCAAAGGTTCAAACTTAATGCCTCTCTTTCCACTACTTAATCACCAAGGCAGCATTTTTACATTGTGGTGGGAAATGTCCAAGCATGGACAAGCACTTTTAACCCTCTCAAAGTACTAGGGGCCACGTTGCTCCTTTTTTCAGAATTTGGCATTGGATGCCAAAAATTCCACTGCCACCAGGGTTGCAACTCACATTTGTTTTGACCATAGCAGTGGTTTGCTATAGTCCAGGAAAGTCCAGGAGTGCTCCTGTACCATAAAGCTCTGCAGATAGGCAGGGAAGAACATCTCCTTTTCTTTGGGAAGGAAAGGGGAAAAGGCAGGCTTTTTGTGGAAACAACATTTTAAGAGTGGGGAGGTGTGGTGTAGTGGTTGAATGTTAGACCAGGATTCTAGGAGATCAGGGTTCAAATCCCTGCTGAGCCATGGAAAACCGTTAGGTAACTTTGGGCCAGACATACTCTCTCAGCCTCAGAGGAAGGCAGTGGAAACTGAACAAATTGCCACTGAACAAATCTTGCTAAGAAAACCTTATATTAGGATTACCATGTCAGAAACAATTTGTAGACATGCAGGAGGGGAGGAATGAGGAGAGCAATGTGGAGGTGAGTGATGGATCTGCTCCAGTTTTTAATATGAGATTTAATAGGATTCACACCTTATTGGGAGCCAGCATGGTGTAGCATTTTGAGTGTTGCATGACAACTCTGCTTTATAGCAACAGGTGAAGGTGGGTCAGATGTTACTTCTTGGCTTTAGAGAAGCTTCCCATTCAGATGTGCTTACAAATGAGAGCAGCTATGGGAACTCTCTTGTTGATTAGATATAACGTTATCTCAACACCACCCCAGATAGACAGATATCCTATTGTACAGCTGAAGTATAGTTTAGATATAAAGAAGCATAAAAATGGCAAAACTTACTAAGGACATGTATGAGGATGCAATGTGGTATGTTGCTGGACCAAGACCAGGGAGGCTCACTGTCACATTACAGGTCAACCATGAAGTTCCCTTGGTGGTTATGGGCAACTTCATCCCCTTTTGCTTCATGTGAGATCATCTATCTCACAGGATTGTTGTGAATAAATGTGAGGGACCATGAATATGATATAGAGGGGAAAATGTTACCAAATCTAGTAACTAGAACATCCAAAAAAATTGAAAGGAGAGAGGGTTGGGAACTAAAAGAAATGGGAGCCACAGAAGTGGTAATTGATAATACGGGAATAAAACAGAAGTTCAAACCTGCTGTGGGACTTTACTTGGTGGAAAGTATATGTGCTGTTATTTAATATTAAATTCTAATAGATGTTGTAAGTAACATTTAGTTAACCTTTTAAAATATTCGGTTGGTTTAGCATGCCTGAAGAACAGTGATATGTATCTTAATGATCACTATTATGCTGGCAGCACCTGGAAACATTTTTTTCCATTTTAAGAAAAAGTATTCTTAGAGCAGTTGTTTTGTAAATATTGTTGTTACTATATGTTGTTAATGTGATTGTTTTCTGTAGTTTATGTTTTTGTAAATTTTGTTGTTAAATGTCTGTTGATTTAAATAAAACTTAAAAAAGAGAACTACAGTATCTATCTATTATAAATTTGCATATATTTGAAGGTGGGTGGTGAGGAGTTGGCATGGCTGCTTCTTCTATTTTTGTTTCTTATTCCATACACACACACACACACATATACAGAGAGAGAGAGAGAGAGAGTCTCAGTTCTGTGGCAGCTATCCTGTTTTCCACTTTTATTAAGGTAATGCTTTTAGAGGTTTATTATTCTTTCTTTTGCTCACTACATGGTGAACCAGAATCTGGACACAAAACTCACTTTGCTGTTCCAGGGATTGGCTAACTTGGCATTGATTAAAACTGTGGTTTCCTTGTCCATAAGGAAAGATCTGTGGTCACTTTTAGTTAAGCACCAAAAACAGCCATGCCTGTTTTTCAGCATTGCCAGAAGCTGTTTCTTCTTCTTTCTGCCAAATACAAACACACACATACAGAGAGAGAGAGAGCTTGGAAAAGTTACTTTGCATTATAGCACCCAGTATAGCCATAATAGGCTGGGCTGGGGATGCTGGAAATTCTTTTCTAACCTGTGAGGTGGCTGGTTTTTCTTTCACTTGGTGACAAAAACAGATGAAAGATTATCATGAATGAATTCATCATTAGATTATTATACCATCTCCCAAAGAAAATTATCAGTGGATTAAATCTGAGTAGTTAAACCAGACATTGTTAAAAATTGAAAGCCAGAATCATGCTGGATTGTTAAAAAAAAAAAGTGTCTCCAACACATTTCTTTCAACTCTCTATTTTGCTTCATGTAAAACTTAATTTCCAGGGGTTGCAGACTGCCAGAAATAGTGCAAATTGAGTCCACTTTTAGGGTTAGGGTTAGGGTTAGGGAATCATGGGAACTGTATTTTATTGTGGCACCAGAGCTCTCTGACAGAGAAGGCTCAATATCTCAGGGGAAAAAAAAAACAATTCCCATGATTCCCTAGCACTAACCCTAACCCTAAAAGTGGACTCAATTTGCACTATTTCTGGCAGTCTGCAACCCCCCTTCATCTGACAACACTGATGATGGAGTGGGGATTGAAGCCTAGATTGTCACAAAGTGGATGGAGACACAATTGAAAGGACAATAAAATTAGTGAGAAATTGAGCATTAAGCAGAGGCCTCAAGTTTCAATGGCTCTCTGAAGATTTAAGTCCCTTTTTAATCTATTTTCTGGAATTTATTTTAACCACTGTCCTACAAAGTATCATATGACATTAATAGCCCTAGTGATGGAGACATAGTTTTGGGTGAAAATGAAATCCTGTACAACTAGTTAACATGTGTTTCTATAAAGCTGCTAATCTTGTTCAGTTTGCTTTGAAAGTAATCTGGACCCAGTAAAATATGGTGGTGATACATCCATTTTTATGGTAAACCAAGCTCCAAAATTCTTGCATTGTTACGTAAGTGATTATAATTTTCCTATTTATATCATATTTCCCTGGCACTTCATTTGAGCTTATAAGGATCTGAGGTCATAAGTGAAATGAAAGTTCTGTTTTTGGTTAACTCTTGCTCATGGATCAACCAACATACATTTAATGAAAATGTTGTGATTTTAGTGGCTTTCTAAAGCAACCTACAAGGGGAATGCCTTACACACCAGCCATTTCTTTCAATTTGTGCAGAAGGTTCCCCCCCCCAGAGCATTTATCAGAGCAGTCAGTGACAGATATAAACATTTTGTCCTTTGCTGTTTTAGACCAATCTGTCCACACTTCCAACCCTGCAAGGCAAGACGTACTTCAGGACACTTTTTGTCTATATTCCTCACAGGTAACACCAACACCATTTCTAATTTATGTAAATTCTTATATCATGGATACTTGAGAATCAAGGTTTATGTACTTATGAAGGAAGGTAGATTTCCTTCTAGAACCTTTTTTAAATGATGTAACAACTGGGGCTGAATTTCCTGCTGTTACTGAAATCACCGCTGAAATTTATGGACAATTCTGTGGCTCTATGTGGTAGAGAAAGGTGTTAGAGTTCACTCTTACACCATAGAGCAGGGGTAGGCAACCTTTTTGAGCCGGGGGCTGGGTTGCTGTCCCTCAGACAATTGGGGGGGGGGCCAAAGCAAATAAATAAATAAATAAATAATTTTTTTAAATTTTTTTTTAAAAAATGCATGCACACTCTCTCAGCCCCAGAAAAGCCATGGCAAAACCCCTGTGGATATTTCCCCAAGAAAACCGAAGAACAAGTAATAACAACTATAATCAATATCATTATGGTGGGCGGCGGCGGCAGTGGTGGCAGACAGCAGGGGTCATCGTCGGTAGTGGCAGGACCAGCCTGGGGCCGGTCCAAAGGCCTCGGGGGGGCACATCCGGCCCCCGGGCCATAGGTTGCCTACCCCTGCCATAGAGCCTAATCACTCTGAAGACTAGTGTGTCTCTTTCCCTTCCCCCTTTTTATTGATGTTTTAATGAAAGTACTGCAGTGTTTTGTTTGGGTTACGTTTGGTTTTTTTGTGTAGTGGTGATGTCACTTTGTTGTGAGCTGTGGAAATGGTGCTAATTTGAGCAATGTGGATTTGACAGTGTGGTTGAATGATGGCAGTGGGACTCTTAAAAAATCTTCAGAGAATTTTTTTTTAAAAAAAATGTTTCCTAAAATTTGTTTCCTTGGGAGTCACATATGTCCCACTCTTGCCCTATAGCAACTGCAGAATAATTATTCTTGTAGCTTTTCTGCAAACACAGCCTGTCTCCCTCTTCTGCCCAGTCTTGGCCTGACACTACCTCCCCCCTTTTCTCCCAAAAACCATTGGTATGCTCCAAAAGAATAAAACATGACATTTAATTACCCCAGCTGAACTATTTACATCTTTGTAATGACAAACAGCAACAGAAAGAAGGCCACGTCTTTGAAATCACTTGCCATTGGGGTTTATATAAATAAATGATCAATGTACCCCAAAACAGGTCCCTTGAAGTTACCTTTATAAAGCTACAAATGTGTCAGGCAGACTTATTAGATGTGAAGAGAATGATTATTTGTACAAAGTAAAATGAACATGTGCAATAATATTGTAAAATGTTTATTAGTCTAGAAAGTGCTGAATTTTCCTAAAATATATCAGGTTCTCAGTTTGCATTTAATGTAGTGTTAGGTATGACAGCATATCCTTCCTAGGCTATTTTCAGGGACCAGCATGCTCTTTTTGGAAAGTAAAAATCTTGTTTTCAAATGCTTTGTAGTTGTAATCAACATGAGGCAATGTTACCTGTCTACTAACATTTGATGAAATCCCCCCTCCTTTTTTTGCACACAGTAATTTTGCTAAGTTGACTTACACACATGTGTGTGTCTGTGAGTGTGTGCATAAGTAAAACTGTTATTTTAAGGATACTCTGAGAAACCCTTCCTTCCACTCAGCTGTTAATAGGAGCATTAGGCTAAAAGTTTCCAAGGCATTAACAAGAGGACAAATATTTCTTAATACTGCTAGAAATAGTGCAAATTGAGTCCACTTTAACTGCCCTGGCTCAGTGCTAAGGAATCATGGGAACTGGTGTTTGTTTTTCTGAGACATTGAGCCTTCTCTGTCAGAGAGCTCTGGTGCCACAATAAACTACAGTTCCCATGATTTCCTAGCACTGTGAGTCAGGGCAGTTAAAGTGGATTCAATTTGCACTATTTCTGGCAGTCTGCAAAGGCTTGTCCCAATTATTGGTTTAATTCAATCTTCAGACAAGCACTAAGGCATCACTTGAAACTGGGAACTGCCAAGTCTAGTATTTTAAACATTTAAAACAGAAGATATGCAATACAAAGACTGAAGTTAACATTAATATGTTCCCAGACTAATAATTGACTCAATTGGTGTGTTTATTTTCATTTATGTGAACATCAAATTCTCTCATGGAATAAGCATGTTCACTTTCTCGTGCAGTACATCCTCTGCTCCAATACAGGGCATGCTACACTGGAAACTATGGGCCTTTGCAGACTGCCAGAAATAGTGCACATTGAATTGAGGCACTGCCCTGGCTCAGTGCTAGGGAATCATGGGAAATGTAATTTATTGTGGCACCAGAGCTCTGTGACAGAGAAGGCTCAATGTCTCAGAAAAAAAAAATACAATTCCCATGACTCCCTAGCACTGAGCCAGGGCAGTGCCTCAATTTAATGTGCTCTATTTCTGGCAGTCTGCAAAGGGAATATGTGAACACAGATGTAGATGTGGCAAGCAAAACATCTGCATCTATCATTCTCATGATTATACAATGAGCACAGGTAGGTTGTATACCAGAGGAACCAGCAAAACCACCTCTGGTATTCCTTGCCAAAGAAAACCCTATGAAATTCATGGGGTTGCCATAAGTCAACAGGCAACTTGAAGGTACATATACATGTACACACATACCAGATTTGTTGTAGATGTTGCTCTGATGCTTTCAAAAAGCTACAATTTATCATTAAGAATTACTCTCTTATTCCATATGTATACATGAACACAGCAAATTGCTACAAAAGAGTGTGGGAAAAGTTGGAGGGGTTATACTGGGAGCAAATGAGAGCTGTATCAGCATCAAAAGCTTCTGTTTGCTCATCCCTGCTCTACAGTTCTGTTTGAACATTGGTTATGTGTAGGGTCCAGGAGTGGCCCATGATATGAACTCTGAGTGTGCTTTATCCAGTAATAGTGGGGTGAAGCACCCACTCCATTTGGTTCATGAGCAGCCAGCGTCAGCATCTGCAGTTTACTATTTTATATATTTTCTCAATAATGCCAAAGATGCAAGTTCTTTTCCCACTTTCAGTGTTGTCTGCTGAGGAATAAATAGTAGGAACCATGATGATTAGATACAAGACAGCATTGAGAAATGTCATTTATTACCAAAGTATTTTAAAGTAATGTGTGTCCAAAAGGACAACCAGTCCTTGTTTTTGGACACCCAGTGGAAATGAGTAGACATGTACAATTTAACTAGTGAACTACATGATCCCCCCCCCCTTTTTACCACATTCTTCACGTTATTGCACACCAAAAATAAAAAGAAACTAAATATCTATCTTTTGCAATCCCAGATTGATTGTATTTTAAACCTACTTTTGTAAGCTTTGATAAGAGTTTTAGGGATATTTCTTCTTTGTAATTCAGATATTTTTTGATGGTGGGCACATTAATAGAAATTGCTAGGATACTGATACATACGCATGTATTTGCAGCTCTGTATTGTTTCCTCCGTTTAAAAAACAGATAAAAACAGATAACAACCTTTTAATACACTCTGAATGTTAAGATTATATGTAGTGGACAAGCTTCCACTCATAAACCTTTCCAGTGGGAGAATACACATCTGGTAACAATTTCTTCAAAATGCCCTATTTATCACTAATCTTCGAGTTGTCTTGTTTATTTATGTCTCATCTTTCTTTCACAAAAATCAAGCCAATATACAGTTTGGACCCCATGCCAGCTTCCCTTGCAGACCTTAACAAAACATGGACCTGCTGAGTTTCATCAAGGCTTTATTCTTCTTATGCCTTAATAAAGCGCTGGAATAACAATATGGAAATTTTGGGAACATGTGTAAACTATATATCACTGAGGAAGCATGACAGAACTGAGAGGAGCATCTATTAAGCATAGCAGAAGGTGTTATTTTAAAAATACCTACAGAATATATTGGTATCACATTATTAAGAAGTAACCCACTTGTGGCTCTGGTGTTGTACATGCCCTAAAGAAGTACACTAGTGCCTGAACAACTGAAATCTGGCTTGTATTGGTTTTACACTATTTCACCTCCACCTCCACCTCCACTCAGCTGTGCAATGTTCTGACTAAAAGCCTGTGAATGGAAGTCCAAAGTTTTGATTTGTCCCTTGTTAGATGCTTGGATGGCCTAATCTGTTTTCTTGGATTCCCTCCTACAGGTTCCATCTGAGGAACAGAGAAAATGGAATGAAATTTCTTTGCTTTGAATGTGAGATTATCTTTAAAAGAATTGTCAGGATCTCAAGATGAGAATGCTTATTGAAGTTGGTTTGTATTTTTGTTGTTCAACTGCCATTTTAATCTTGTATTAGTTTAATTTAGTTTTAAGGGGGGTTAGGGAGTGGGTTGAAGCAGTGTTTTAACTGTTATCTGTTTTAATCTTGTACACTGCCCTGGTTGCTGAGCAGAGGGGCGGGTTAAAAATAAAATTTATTATTATTATTATTATTATTATTATTATTATTATTACTAGTTATTCCCCCATGCCCACTTAACAAGGACTTTTGCAAAACAACATCAGTAGAGCTATTCAAGAATATTATTATGGTATGAACTATGAATTAAAATGCAAGGAGTAAAATGATCAACATCACAAGCAGCTTATAGATCAAATTGGAGTACCTGTCCCCACCATTTCATGGTCCATTGCATGGTCCACCAGCTACCACTGTTTACTGTGCCATTAAAGAGACTTAAAATGTTGTTTGACATATATAATAGAATCATTTTTTAAACAAACAAAAAAACAATGACAAGTATAAATCCAATGTAGTAGTAACATGAATAGATTGTTGTTGTTGTGTGCCTTCAAGTCATTCATGACTTATGGTGACCCTAAAGCAGGGGTAGGCAACCTAAGGCTGGGGGGCCAGATGCACCCCCCCGAGGCCTTTGGACCACCTCAAGGCTGGTCCTGCCGCCGCCTGTTGCCGCTGCCCCCCATGATGATATTGATTATTGTTGTTATTACTTGTTCTTGGGGTTTTCTTGGCAAAGTCTCCACAGGGGTTTTGCCATGGCTTTTCTGTGTGCATGCATATTTTTTAAAATTTTTAATTTAAAAAATATTTTAATTTTATTTATTTATTTATTTTTGGTGCTTCGGCCCCCCAATTGTCTGAGGGACAGCAACCCGGCCCCTGGCTCAAAAAGGTTGCCTACCCCTGCCCTAAAGCATAGGGTTTTCTTGGCAAGATTTTCCAAAGGGAGTTTGCTTTTACCTTCCTATGTGGTGGAGAGTATGTGATTTATCCAAGGTTACCCCATGGGTTTCCATGGCTGAGTGGAGATTTGATCCCTGGTCTCCGTTGTCCCAGTCCAACACTCAAACCACTACATTTCAATGGCTCTTCACTTGAATAAATATATGTAGTTTATTTCAGAGACATATGCACATTAAAAAGTGTGGTGTAAATATACCAAAAGAGTCTCAGGCTTCAACTCTCTTAATGTTTTTATGGTTTTTGACACATATTGGCCTTCTCCATTAGAGATCTAGGAGATGCCAATTGTAGCATGTTTTTGGCTAAGGTTGGGAAAATGGAGAGGTAGCCTTCCCATTTCTCATCCACCACTACTTTAAGTACATGTAATGTACTGGTTCACTCAGGTCTTTCAGTTGCCAAGTTGGGAATTATGTTTAAAGCTCCTAGTTTTACATGTGTTGATTGATGATTAAATTAATTGATTTTTAAACATTTACTGTTGCATTTTAAAGTGTTTTTTTAAAATTTTAAATATTTTATTTGTTGTACTCTGCTTTCAGGTAATATTCTTTCACAGCACATAATTCTAAGCACTTTGATAGTACTTTAAATGTTTGCATCCAATGGGAATCTGGGATCTGTAGTTGTGAAAGGCACCATAGTTCTTTAGCAGATAATTTTAAATATCACAAAAACTACAAACCCCAGAGTTGATATCAAAGTGCAGTAATTGTTCAGTATGAAAGAGATCACAGAAAGTGATATAATAATTAGGACAGTATTATTGTAATTGTCATTATTATTATTATTATTATTATTATTATTATATACAGTTTTACAGAGTTAGCAGAGCATTCTTCCATTTTATTTGGAGTTAAACTATCCTCCAAAGCAGTAATTCAAGGAAGCTCATTAAAAATGTACTTAATGACTTAAAGTTATTCAGTGCAAATCTTTTTTAAAAACCTGAATTAGTGAGATGCATATGTAATACTAAGCTATATATAGCCTGCCCTAGCCTACCCTTTGTTGTTTGTTGTTGTTAACTGCCCTCAAGTTGATCTCGACTCATGGCGGTCCTATGGATGAGGCATCTCCATGACTTCCACTGCTCTGCTTAATTTCTGCAACCCCATACCAATTAATAATAATAATAATAATAATAATAATAATAATAATAAT
>CM034706.1:198081132-198093992 GCA_020142125.1 Phrynosoma platyrhinos | reverse complement strand
ATCATATGTTTGCAATGTGGTCCCTCATGCCTCTTCCTTTCTTGAACCTGGCTTGGGCCTCTGGGACTTCTCTCTCCATGTATGGTTGGAGTCTAAGTTGCAGAATTTTGAGCATGATTTTACTTGTATGGGAGATCATGCTATGGTTCTACAGTTGTTGCAATCTCTTGTGTCTCCCTTTTGTGGATGGGAATGTATATTGATGGCTTCCAGTATGCTAGCCATTGTTTTGTTTTCCATATCTGTTGACATATGTTGATTAGCACTAGAGTTGACTCTGCCAATGTGGATTGCAGCAGTTCAATTGGAATATCATCTGTTCCTGGCAATTTGGTTTTCACTATTTCTCTTATTGCAGTTTCCACCTCAATTTTTAGAATTTGGGGTTCATCTTCATATGACTCTCCGTTCCATGTATCCTTCATTTTGTCATCTGTTTTGTATAATTCTTCTGTGTATTGCATCCAATATCTTTTTATTCCTTCCTGGTCTTGAATTATGTTATTTTTATTGTCATATCAGGGGTCCCCAAACTTTTTGATCTGGGGGCTGGTTCGCTGGCCCCCAGATCTCCAGTGGCAGCAGTGGCAGTGGCAGCAGCAGGACCGGCCATGGGCCGGTAAGAAGGCCTTGACAGGCCAGGGGCAGCTTGCAGGCCATAGTTTGGGGACCCCGTCATAGATCATCCCAGTCCTTGGTTTGAATTTTCCTTTGATTTCCTGGATCTTATATCTGAAATAGATCTCGTGTTCTTCCCTTGTTGTTGTTGTCTTCTATTTCTCTGCATTGGTCGTTTAGTAATTTTCTTTATCTTTCTGCACAAGCCATTGTACTGTTGCATTCATAATTCTTAGTTTGTTCCTTTCTATCTTTTGTTTTTCTTCTCTTCTTTTCTTTACTGCATTTAGTGTTTTTTCTGACATCATAGTGTTTTCTCTTTATTTTTGTTTATTGAAAATGTCTGTCTGCATTCTTCTTTTATTATTTCCCTGGCTTCAGACCATAGTTCCTCTGGTTCTCTGTCTATTATGCTTAGTAGTGTGAATCTGTTTCTTATGTTGTCAGTAAATTCTGTTGAGATAGTATTTAGATCATGTTTTGGTATAAGCACTCATTTTGTTTACCCTAGCCTATTCTTGGCTTTCTTTTAAGAAAAATTTTTGCATCCTTCTTTCCTGGTACTTAATTCACAGTTTGGTTGAATAAAGGTATTAAAATGTTTAGAAATGGTTCAAAGGGGTGGGGAGATAAGAGATTAAAAATGCATTCTTAAGGATGTTCAATTATAAATAAGCCCTACTATGTTAAGAATAAAGTAGGATTTACTCCCAAGCAAACATGCTGCTGAATCAGTAAAATGATTTGATGAACCAAAACTGGTGAAGCATATTATGGATCTTCAGCTTCTGTATTTGGGGCAGGATAAGAGCACAGTAGAAGAATAAACTAAAAGCACAAGTTTTCTACACTTTGCAATTTTTTTTTTGCTCAGTTCTGTATTTAAAGGGATAAATGATTTCTTCTCTGTTTGAAAACTCAGCACTGCTTCAACAACTCACCATTTGAATAAGCCCTGTTTTGAGTATTATGAAGCAAACTTAGGAATTCTTCACAATGTTCATGAGACCTCAAAACTTGAAGAAATTTAATTGCCAGCTTAGGTGGAAAACCTGCTTGAGGTAATCAGCTTGATAAGGTCATGAGGTTGTATAACAGCATAACCACAAAATGGCTTCCAACCTGCCCTCCAGATAATGTAATTTAAAGTGAGTTCAAGAGCAGATGTATGCAGCATAGAAATATATTCCTGATGAGTGATAAATTTTTCTCTATGAATCTGGTTGTCAGCACTACAAATCATTTTTATGAGGCTCTGTATACAGATGGAGAGATCCTTAAAATAGCATTATTCATTTATTGGCAACAACAATCTTTTTTAGGCACACACACACACACCAGATCTGGCTTCCTTAGTGATTCTTGAAGCCTAATCTTTTTGGCAGAAAATATAAGTCATCCAAACTCCTGGAGAGATTAAAAATCACTTCAGTAAAAGCCTGCACATCCTGTAGCACTTTCATTGCAACAGGAAACACCAGTGAAGACTTGTCTAGTCTCTCTGAGTGGTTCTCTCCTCTTTCTCCCCACTAGCTTGAGACTTTTCTTGCTTATAAACTATGAGGGGGATAGCTAGAAAGGAAATGGTTAAGATGCTCCTCTTTCACTGCCATTCTTTTGCTCCAACTCACATCTATGGCACACTCTTCTTGTTTGGTTGGTTTTTAAAAGAATAATGAAAGGACAGATACATGCATGTCACCTCTAATTTGGCCCCAAGAAACATTATGATATTGCCTCTACAGCTATATATCATAAAGAGCAAGAAACAGGAAGTCCTGATACTGTGCCATTGTGTGCCTGAGAATGAGCATTACATGATGGTGATGAAATTTAGAAAATGAATAGTAATAAATTGGTTTTGATGGGCAGTGGTCAGAAGACACATGTGCAGAGTTCACAAGCCTGTGGATTTCAGGGTCATGCGATTCATGGGCACAGTGCTGGCTAAAGAATTCACAGTACTAAACAGTATCTAGAAGGGGAACATATAGTACTAGAAGAAGCTAAAAGTAGGATCAGCAAGGTAGCAGTGCCTTATTTGTGTCAATGATGCCTTAGATCATGTGAGCACTATCAGCCAATAAATTGGCAGATGCCAGCACAATGCTGCAGAGCTGGAAAAAGTCACTATTTGAACTGTAGTACCCTACTGGGAATGCTAGCTAGTGGATTTTGGGAACTATATTGGAAGTAACTTTCCCATGCTCTGCAGCATTGTGCTAACACCTCTGTTCATTGGTTTGAGACATCATCAACACAAACAGGGCACTACTGTCCTGCTAGCCTTGTTTATAGCCTCGTCAAATGTCTAGCAGTCCCTCTGACCTCCCACACCAGGGCCATTTCTTTCTTGCCCACCACTCAGAGCAATAGCAATAGCAATAGCAATAGCAATAGCAATAGCAATAGCATGTACATTTGTATACTGCTTATCAGTGAACTTACTGTAAGGAATAGCTCTTACTGTCATTGGTACCCACAGGGACCAAAAAGAAGGCATAATGGTCAAACCACTGCTGTATTCTTCAGCAGGGAATCCTCTATTACCAGCAGACACCTTTTCTCAGGCTTAGCCAGGGCCATTCTACATTCTGAATCTACCAAGGTTTCCTGCATGTTCCCTGCAGACTGGCATTGCTGCTCTTCCTTGTTATCTCTGATAAGAGAAAGAACTTCAAATTCAAGTTTGCAGGATGAACCCTGGTTCTTCTACTTCTATATGTCACATTCCTCCAAGTGGCTACCACCTGTGTATGGAGATGACCTCCTCCCCAGAACCTTCCCCTCTGTGTTCCCCATCCAGGACAGACTGCTCTGCTCTGTCCAAGAAATCCTCTCACTCTCTAATATGCAAAAGAGTGGGCACCCAGTCCTTAAGTTTCTGGACTTTCTCTTCCAACAGGGCCAACAGCTTGCTCTTGCTGCAGGTATTGCTATCCACATCCATCAGCAAGAAGATATACCACATACCACAGCTGTTGCACATGACTGCAACCAGAACCACTGCAACACAGTGCCCTCAGAAGAATACCATAGTCAATAGTATAGAAAGCCAGTGAGAGGTCTAGAAGCACCAACAGGGACCCACTCCCCCTTTTGGGGACTGTACCATCCATATGCAGCATTCTTAGAGAAGGGACTAAAAACAGAATTCTGGTCCTCCCCTTCAAAATTTCCCCACAAAATGCCCACTGAAATGCCTTTTAGCCACCACTGTTAGCAGAGCTTTTGTTCAACATTTATCAAATTGATTGCATGCACTGGCCCTCTGAGACTGAACTTGAAGAGCAGTATATATAGAGCTAGTTGCTGGTATATATAGAGCTAGTTGCTGGTAGCTCCTTCCTCAATCAGGTCAGTAGCTCAACAGAAGCACCACCCCTTTAGACTATGTGCTCAGGAACAAGAATATGGCCAAAAACAGTTCAAAGCCCCCAACAAGCCCTTTAAACAGAGAAAAGTAAAGGATGGCCTGTCAAACACAGCTCACAGTTCACCTTCTGCTCTCTACTCCAAGACTGATTTAATAAATGTTTCTGTGACTGCTGTCAGTATCACTTACTGGTGGTAACTTGCTTGAATTGGTGTATATAGGATAAACATTACACACACACACTGAGATAGATAGATCAGTGTTGACAGGTTATATACAATCAAAGACCATGGGTGAAATCCTGCCTTTTGGTTGTCAATGTATGTTTTGCTGTTTGAATCCAGTCTTTAACCCATAGTTCATGTTACTGAGATGCTGTGGGTGTGCTAAAAATCTTTGCTTTTCTTTTTCTTCCATTACGGTTGGATCAGTGCTCAGCCACATGAAAAATCTTGCTTTAATTTAGGTTTTATATTTACTGCTAAACTTGTAAAAAAAACATTAAACATTTCGCAGCAGAAGCTAAAAATTTTACATCGCCAGGCAAGCCAGCTCTGGCACTTTTCCCTTAAGTCAGTTTGTTTTTCTAATATAAAACTAATATGACATAATGTATAATCTAATTTGGAAATTACAATTTACTTGGAAGGATTATGCTGCCAGCCAGTACCAACAAAGAAAGAAATTATTTGAGAATGTTTCTTTTCCTTCGTAACATGGTTGATAATTTATTTTTCCTTCAGAAGATTACTTTTCTCTTTACGACATTTCCTGTCAGTGTGATTTGCATTAGGATTAAATAATATGTTCCATGCTTACCTTCTGTGCTAAGGAAAGGAAAGTTTTCATTGAAATTAAACTAAAGGTGTAAAAAAAAAAAAGACTGTCCTATAATGGAATGCAGTTTAGTTTTCTGAATGGTGAAATATTTTGATATTAATTTTTGACTGATCAAGTTAGATGAAAATGATGATGCTTATATTCAAAGTTTAAGCATGAAGGAGCAAATGTAACATATGTAATGACCACCAGCAAGTTTAGCAGAGAATGAAAAAGTGGATTATTTTATTCAATTATTTAGTTAGCATAAGGTGATTTCTAGCTACAACTAAATTACCCAATTATTGAGCTTAAAAATAATTGAGATAGGAAAAGGGCATTGTTGTGCCCATCCATATATTCTGACAAGTACTATTCTCATTCAGAGACCATGGAAGAGAGGGAAAAACACTTATATGATTGCCCAAAAGCACCCCCAACCCAAGATTAGACAAAAAAGACTGGTAGGACTAAGTAGCCTAAAAGCACCAGATCCTGTCTCAGCTTGGAAGCTAAGCAGGGTCAGTCCTGGTTTATACTTAGATGGGGAACAACCAACAAATACAAGGTGCTGTAGGCTATGTTTCTGAGGAAGGAACTGGCAAAACCACCTATGAGTATTACTTGCTTAAGAAAATCCTATGGAATTTGTGGGGTTGCCATAACTCGACAGGCAACTTAAAGGCATATGCAGACCCCCCCCCCCCAGTCTCATTGAGAAAAAACTTTTTTTCTATGCCCTGGCAGCAATAAATTGCATAGTTTTGTTTGCTTTGCCTTAGAATCCAAGCTGCTTTGAGAGCTGGTGTGTGAAGCTGGTGAAGGAGAAAATTCAGGCTGAGGGGGAGGAAACTAGTGGCACTTTTAAAATGAACAGATGCAAGCTTTGAGGGGTTTCAGTCTATGTTTTCAGATGCATTGATGGAATATAATCTTACAGCCACAGGTATTTAAGCACATTACATAGTTGTGGGGGTGGAATAAAAATGTAATTATATACAGAAATATGGAAATTGTGACAATGGCCATAAAGCTGAGAGTTGAGATCAAGAGAGAAGAGACCCAAGCCTTGAAAAATATGCTCCTAGATTTTTTCCCCCACCATTCTATAATACTGATGTGTTTGTGGTACAGCTGATATCTCTTTTGAATTCATTTATTTTAAAAATTTAGTATTGGACCATTAGGAGTTCTCTCTCTCCCTTGAAAATACAATTCAAAGGGCCCTGTTGACTTTATAAATATTGAAGACCTCAGTTAAGCAAGACAATTCCATGCAAACAGGAAGCCTTCTGAAAGCACTGTTGATGCAGATGGGCACATAGAGTTGCTAATCTGAAGTCTACTGAGAGAGCAACAAGTAGGTCTTCCACATCTAATCACATCATCAGCTGATGGCATGATTAGTTGTAGTACAACTAATCTGTAGTTCTGTAGTTGTAGTTCTGTGAATATGGAAAGCAACATAATCTGAAGCAATAACACTGAATTCAGTGGGACAATTTTTGGACAATTTTTGGACTATTTTAGATTGTGCCATGCAGCTAGACTCATAGTCATAGGTCAGCTTGTTACAAGTTTAATTTCATCTCAATGAAGCAAATAGGATAAAAATGAATTATAAACAAACTCAAGACTTGTCTCAGAAAAATAACTTTCTCGCTCCTTCATTGAAATAGTATAGCTAAATTGAATCATGATTTTATTTATTGTAACATTTCAACACATGAGCTCTGTATGAAAATTGGGGACAAAGGACTTGTCTTATGCATCTCGCATTCTCATACAATAAATATGATAGAAACCAAACAAGACTCTGTTGTTAACATAGACTTCACATCTGTTTTAACAATAGATAATAAAAGCAAAAAGGAAACTTAACTCAACAGTGAAGGTCAAGAGCCAACATACCAAATGGATAGTCAGACCCATTAGACTGTTTCCACATGAAAATGTGCCTTTGAGCTCTTCTTGCTCTGTGTGTCTATCATATGTGAATATTGTTAGTATGAGGCCGAAGAACATGGCTTGAAATCAAAGGTGCACTCTCACGGGTGTAAATTTTACATTTCTATCACAGACTGATTTAAGGAAAAAAATGATTTGAGCCGCATGTGTCAAAGTGCCCCTAGCAAGGCTTAAAGGTCCTGTCTAAGGGCTGAGAGCTGCACTATAATACTTTCAGGTTCATTTGAGACCTGTCCCTCTCTGTATGTATTGGACATCAGCAACATCAGCAGTAAGTCCATGGACAAATATCATGTTTTGAAGGGTTTGAGTGAGGGTTGCCCCGGCTGGCAAAATTCCAGAGTGTTTTGTGCCTTTCCTCATTCCTAAAAGTGTATATGTGCTTGTGTGTGTATCTGTATCTGTATGTCAAATGATACAATTTTTAAATTGAATATGCTTGGTCTCAGGTTTAATGGGGGCTGATCTGGTAGTTAGTTTCAGCAATGCAAAATACCAGATAAGTGAGTTTAATAAGGCTGAATGCTATATTTTGAAAATCACTGTCTTCTCTCAAAAGGGAGATGATTTACAATAAAGTTTAAAAAAGATACAGCTACAAACCTGATGATATAAGTTTTAAAAGTTAAATTAATGTTAAATTTATGTTTTTAAAAATTAAATTAGTTATATAAAACACTAATTTAAAACAGTAAAAAATCATTCAAAAGACATAAAAATAAAAATGAAGCGTGCACGTGCATGCACGCACGCATGTACACACACATCTCATTGTGAAACACCCTTCTATACACTGTTTCTTAAAAGATATGGCCTGAGTTCCCTGTGTGGCATTCAAAAACTATAAACATGTTGCCATAATTTGCTGTGTTTCCTGAGGGTTTACAGGGAGTTGTGGAGGACCAAAATGGTTTTTTAGGGAAGTTCCATATTGAGATTGACAGGTTGATGTAAACCATTGACCGGGTGTCCAGTGTGCTGTCAAACAGAATCCTTATTTGTCATCTGTAACCAATTAAACTTTTCATTGTGTTAAACAACACTGACATGATCCTGTTCTACAAAGTTGTAGCTGAAGTGGTTTTACACAGATACTCCACTTCCACTTGTGTTTCTCCCCATCTGGGAACTATTGTCATTAATGTCACATATGCAGCAAAGCACCCAGAGGGATCCAGCTCTTGGATGGAAAACTGATGGGGCATCTTGAAAATAAATGCACAAACACACACACACACACACACAAAGGAAAGTGTGCTTGCACTCCGATGGGATCATTCACTCTGCAACTAAGGGGGTTGCAGACTGTCAAAAATAGTGTGAATTCAGTCCACTTTTAGGGTTAGGGTTAGTGCTAGGGAATCATGGGAATTGTTATTTTTCTGAGACATTGAACCTTCTTTGTCAGAGAACTCTAGTGCCACAATAAAATTCAGTTCCCATGATTCCTAACCTTAACCCTAACCCTAAAAGTGGACTGAATTCACACTATTTTTGACAGTCTGCAACCCCCCAAAGTCCTCACTTCCACCTCCTCTCAAATGCTGAAATGATAAACATTCTTGTTAGAAAACAAAAAAATGCCTCTATCTATTCTTTAAAATCGCTTTTAATTATTAAGTAAAGGCAGCCCTCTAGTTCAAAAAATGCTCAAGAGCACATTTTCATGAACGCAATACAAAAGCTTCACAACCCAAAGAATGTATCACAGGATGGATTTGACTTCTATTATGAGATGCAGATGGAATGGTTTGTCTAGATTTAATACTTATTTTTAATATCTGTTCCTTGGGAACAGATACCCATTATTTCTTAGTATCACTCCCCTTGGTCCAGTTTGCATTATTTGCAAACAGTTACATGTGCTGTTAATCAACAGAAGGAATGGCACTCAAAGTTGATTCACAGGCTAGCAAAAGGTGCACATAATGAATGTTCAATATGCACATCTGCTCACCTCAGGCCTGTCACTACTTTTCCATGTGTTCCACCTCATGGCTCTAGGAGTCACTAAAACAGGCAGTGGAAACACTTGATTTTTAGCATCTCCCTGATTTTGAGTGGGAAGGATTCCACATGGCTGAGCAAAGAGCATGTGCCATATACATATTCAATTTAGCCAGTATATGGACTACAATGAGTGTCAGAGGACCATTGTTATCATCTTTGGACATTTGGTGGCTGTGCTGGCATGGTTAAAAAATGACATTTCAGCTGCTTTAAAAATGTCTCAATTTCTCTCTTTTCTTCTCAGTTTCCACCTTTGTCCTCAGCTTCCTTTTATTGTTGAAAACTGGGTTCAAAGTACAAAAGTAGTTTGAACTCAATAACTCAGAGAGGGGAGGAGGTAGCAGGGTTTTGCCCTTCCCATTCCAATTTTCATCTGTGAAATGTTGGCGAATCTAGAAGTCATGTTTAAATGCCCACCTCTTTTGGGAGTGTGAGTAGGATATCCAGGTTATATATATGATGGGGTTCTTGTAACCGAAATCATTGACAGATCTTGGATCAGGAGGAAGTACTGGAAAGTTCAGTCGACTTATTGTTGCCTCATACTGTATCCCCCCTTTTGACATATTGATATATTAGAGGTCAAGGGCTACTTACAAACACAGACAGAAACAATGTGTGTATGCATGTTTAGCATTTACTTCAATGGGAAGTGCTGGCAAACTCATCAAGAATGAATCTGGCTTTCAAACCTTTCATGCACCATGATAATCCTCTGGAGGCTTTGGGAGATGTCTGAAAATAGCTTTATTCTGTAGTCTATGACCTCACTCCTCATTAGAATAAGTGAAAGGACTGCACTTCTTCGTGTCATAAATCACCAGTTAGCATTAATATTGAACACTAAGTGAGGAAGCTGGCCAATAATTCACAAAGTGGTGTTCCTTCTGGGATGCTTTCTTAGCCAAGTTTCAAATGTGTATTTAGCACAAGACTGTCTTGCACATTTTGGAACTAGAAACATGTTTGAAGAATGAAAAGCACTGTATTTCTATGGAAAACATTATGCATATGTAAATCCCTATAGGAGGAAAGGATTAGAACTCCATAATTTCCACCTGATCTATACATTTATAAATCAAACACAGTTAAAGTTTTTTTTTTCATTTAAAAAATCATATTCTTTCCCAAGAACAGCTATGTGAGGTAGGATAGTTGGCTTGCCAGTAAATGAGCTAAAGTAATCCTCCATAGCTGTGGAAAGATTTGTAGTTTGGTTGCTTGCATTTAATCAGAAAACTCTATCTTCCACAAGGAAGCATTACAGACACTAATAATGCAAACTTTTTGCATATTGTAATGCCAAAGGGGTCAGGCAAGGCTTCATTCTGTCATC
The DNA here is from genome assembly GCA_020142125.1 of Phrynosoma platyrhinos. Classification (NCBI taxonomy): domain Eukaryota; kingdom Metazoa; phylum Chordata; class Lepidosauria; order Squamata; family Phrynosomatidae; genus Phrynosoma; species Phrynosoma platyrhinos. The sequence goes on along the minus strand of CM034706.1, from coordinate 198,083,865 downwards.
CTACCAGTTCAATTTGTATGCAGAAAATATCATAGAAAGAGCAAGTTTGGACTCAGAAGAAGGAGGAATGAAGATAGGGAGAAGGAACATCAACAGTCTAAGATATATGGATGATACCATACGACTAGCAGAAAACATCATAGACTAAGGGGGGTTGCAGACTGCCAGAAATAGTGCAAATTGAGTCCACTTTTAGGGTTAGGGTTAGGGAATCATGGGAACTGTATTTTATTGTGGCACCAGAGCTCTCTGACAGAGAAGGCTCAATGTCTCAGAAAAAAAACAAAACAATTCCCATGATTACCTAGCACTAACCCTAACCCTAAAAGTGGACTCAATGTGAACTATTTCTGGCAGTCTGCAACCCCCCTTAGAATAGTTACTAAGGAAGGGCATGGAAGAAAGTGAAAAGGCAAACTTACTGCTGAACATAAAGAAAACAAAAATAACGAGCATGGAAGATCTACATATATTCAACCTAGATAATGAGGAAATCAAAAGAGTTAAAGATTTCTCATACCTTGGATCAAACATTTATCAGAATGGAGACTGCAGACAAGAAATAATAAGGCTAGGAATGAGAAGGTCAGCCATGAAAAAACTAGATAAGCTCCTAAAGTGTAAAGATTTACATCTGAGCACTAAAATTAGAATTGTCTAAGCCATTATATTCCCCATCACCATGAAAGGATGCGAAAGCTGGACAGTGAAGAAAGCCGACAAAAAGAAAATAAACTCATTTGAGATATGGTGTAGGAGAAGAATGCTGAGAAGACCATGGACAGCCAAAAAGACAAACAAGTGGGTCCTTGAACAGTTTAAGCCTGAACTCTCTCTGGTACCCAAGATGATGAAATGGAGGCTATTGTACTTTGGCCACATCATGAGAAGGCATGACTCACTAGAAAAGACGATAAAGCTAGGAAAGGTAGAAGGGAGTAGAAAGAAAGGAGACAAAATGCCAGATGGATAGACTCAGGTGGGATGCAGACCGGCACTTTAGGCTGGCCTGGGGTTGGAGTTGGGGCAGGGCGACTGCATGCTGGCTGCCCTAACTCCACCTTGACACCATGCACTTGACCACATGGCACACAGCATCAGGGCGCCCCATTGGCGCAACGTGCATACACGCTGTGCCAAAGCAATGCAAAAGGGGTGGCTCTAAGGTAGCTTTTTTCCTCCCCATTTGGCTGCTCTTTTGGGGGTGGCAAAAAGGAGGATTGGGGCCATGGCATGTAGTTGCTGTGGCCCCAATCCGCTGCTCCCAGGAGCAGCACAGAGCCACCCCGATTGGCCATCTGCATTGGCCCTCAGTCAGGGAGGCCACAGGCCTTAATCTACAGGACCTAAGTAGAGCAATGGAGGATAAGAGGTCTTGGAGATGTCTCATTCATAGGGTCACCTTTTCTAATGAGATGGATGTAACTGATTTAGGAAGCAAAGGCCTATGAACTTTGATGTAATGCTTGTCCACTTCAACGTCAGGTTAGGCTTCCTTTAACTGATAAGTTTTTTTAGAACATCTGTACAAGTACAGCATGGTCACAGTGTGATCCATTGAAAGAAGTAGGGGCAAAATTTGGTTCCTGCCCCTTTTTGCCCCCCCCATCCTCCCCAACCCCAAATTCACTAATTCAAAAACAATTATAGTGGGCAAATAGCCCAGGAAGATTTTGTTTGGTTTGGTTTGCTCCTGGACACCTCCAAGAATCGTACAGCATTCTATTTCATTTTCCCATACAGAAACTTAAAAAAAACAACGACATACAACCCCTTCCAGTTGTAAACTTGGTTGATTTGAAGACAATTTCAGGATGTTGGGCCTGCTACAATGAAGAAGGGTAAGAATTTGGTCCATGCTTGCATTGCTGTATGGACCAAATTCAGCAATGCTGGTATGATACTGGGAAAATCATGTGTCCTAGGCCATGGCCTTTTTAGCCTGTTTGATAATACTGCCTCAGTCTCAAAATCTCCCTCAGTTTCTGACTTTATACACATTCTCTGCTGTTCTGCAATTTTTCTGCAGGACAGCTCCATGGACCAATGCGTGGGAACATCCCCTTTAGGACAGAGGAATTTTTCTAGGAAATAAAGGTTACTTCCTCTTTCACTTTAAGACAACTGCAGTTCCCATGTGTGTAAATGGATGCAGCCAAATTTCCTTTTTCCAAACTTTTTCATTCTGTAAAGCCTGTGGGAGCTATTATTATGACTGATAGAGACTATAAAGGAATGAGTGGAGAGAAAAAGCAGAGACCCAAGCCAGAGTATCATCATACTATTGCTCATTTATGGATGCCTTTAACCTGTTATTATCATCATTCTTCCTGGAAGTAACTTTCTAATCCCTGACTATGTAGTTCAAAGAGAAGTTGATGGCCCAGAGCAGCAACACTTTTGCTTCCTACCTGCTAAAGCTGTTATGAAATGCAGTGACCCACCAAATGGAGACGGGATGACACTGCAACATGTCTACCAGATCCTGAACAATGAGGACTCCTTATATCAGGGGTAGGCAACCTAAGGCCCAGGGGCCAGATGCGGCCCCCAAGGCCTTTGGACCAACCCCAGGCTGGTCCTGCCGCCGTTGCCCACCGCCTCCACCGCCGCCTGCCATGATGATATTGATTATTGTTGTTATTACTTGTTCTTGGCAAAATCTCCACAGGGGTTTTGGCATCACTTTTCTGGGGCTGAGAGAGTGTGCATGCATATTTTTTAAATTTATTT
>CM034706.1:198054283-198075200 GCA_020142125.1 Phrynosoma platyrhinos | reverse complement strand
TTTATTATCTCTTCAACAATGAAACTGGCCCACGTGTGATAACATCCTCAGTTCTCTATGCAGGTAGCTAATAAGTACACTGGCTCTACTCTCTTCTCAATTGCCACTCAGTGGAAACAATCAGGAATAGCAGCGGACCTGCACATGCAGACACACCGGTCCTGTGAGTCATCTGCAAACTGGACATTCCCATTTTACAATATATTTCAGCCTGGCAGCCTTTCATTAGGCCACTTCCTTTTGCACAGGTATCCTCTATATTTGAAAAAAGAAGTTCTTCTAAAGGTATATGAAAATGAAAATATCAACACATCCATGTGCTGGAGGAAAGAACTGAAGCATATGGGAAAGATCACTAAAGCCACTTACCCAAACTGAACCATGTAGTGCAGTTCCAGTTTTATGGTTTGAGCTTTTTTTAAAAAACAAAACAGCCCTTGGAAAGTATATCCATGTTGTTCTAATGTGAGCAGGCTGAGAGGCAGTCCTGAAAGCTGGAATTAAAAAAAAAGACAAGACTTTTTTTTTTGGATCTTCCATTTTAATTGTCTCACATTCACATGTAGTCTCACACTACCTGATATTATATTACCTGATATGCCAGGTTTTCAACTCTGGCATGCAGTGATAAAGATCTTTTAAATTAATTTATTAAATTGCCACAGTTGTAGATGGTTGCAGTTGTTTGCATGACCCGGTTAAAATATCAAGCACTACAATTTTGCCTGCATTAGCTGTTTGTTATTTATGGGTAAAATATCGATAAGATGGTTATAAGGAACATATAAATCACGCTGCAGAAATAATCCAGTTTGGGACCACTTTAACTGCCCTGGCTCAATGCTAGGGAATTCTGGGAACTGTAGTTTTGTGTGACATTGAGCCTTCTCTGTCAGAGAGTTCTGGTGCTACAATAAACTACAATTCCCAGGATTCTCTAGCACTGAGTTAGGGCAGTTAAATTGGTCTCAAACTGGACAGTACTATTTCTGCAGTGTGTTTTGGACCTACCTCATTGAAACAGCTTCACTGGGCACTGGTCCATTTCTTGGTACAGTTCAAAGTGCTGCTTGTGACTTATAAAACCCTATATAGCTTAGGGCCAAACTAACTGAAAGATAAGTATCTTCCCATATGAGCCTGCCTAACTCTTGTACTCTTTGCAGGAGGGCTTTGTCTTGGTTCTACAATACTCACAGGCTCATCTGGTGGGGACACAAGAGAGACCCTTTTTGGTGGCTGCTCCATTGCTATAGACTTCTCTTCCACTGGACAATCAATTGGTTTTTCTCTGTTCTCTTTCTACCAGCAGGTAAATAATGTTTTATTAAGGCAGACCTTAACTTGTAGCAGAAAAGTCTTTTAAGGGTGTGTGTTGTAATTTTATCTTTTTACTATGTTTAAAGTGTGTTTTAAATTAATATTTTCATTGGATTCTTTGCTTGATAGTTCTTAACTCTTGTAACATATATTATTTTAGCTACATGTTCTTAACTCTTTAGGTCCCATATTGGGTCAGATAAACAAACAAGCAAACAAACAAACAAAATCAGCTGCCACCCTGTGTTTTAGAAACATTTTCCTTTCAGCAACTACTTGATGAATCTGTGCATCAGATTTAAGATTTGCCCTTTTCTCAGCAAGGGACTTGTATAATGAAAGACATTTTTTTCTTTTTTCTGTTTTTTTTTTACCAAAAAAATCAATTTCGTGATGTTTGCTTAGAACAGAACATTTGCACACAAATGAAAAATGCAGCCTTGCATTTGAAGGATTTCGTTGGCAGGCTGTGTGCCTCATTCCTGAAAACAGCACACGGTACTTTTACTTTGTGCTGGAAAACAGCCGGCATAAGGAAAGCTGGAGGCGTGCTGATGTTTTGAAAGGTGTCCAAGAGTAACAAAGCCCAGCTCTCCATGGTAGTCTTGCCCCTTGTGTTTCTCAAGCAGGGTGGTTGAATGTGTTACAGACCTATCAGAAAATTCATTACAAATGCACAAATATTAATCTACAGCCATTTCCTTTGCTTTCTTAAACATGAATGAAGATGTTTCTCTGTCCCCCTCCCAGCCATACATTGCTCTTGGTCAGAGAGGGCATGTTCTGCATCAAAGTTTTGACCACTGGGATCAAACAAAACAAAAAATAATCTTATGAAATTAAAGGAGAAACAAATAAATAGCTATTACATGGGGGAGGGTAGAGGAGGGAGGCGGATCTTTGTCAACAATATTGACTTTGTTCATTTGGAAAGAAGCAGAAAGAGAGGAGAGAGGGAAACAGATTTTGCTCAGTGTGTAAAAAAACACACACCCCTCTTCTTAGTTTGGAAGGCAGAATGAAAAAAGACAGAGGTTACAGGAAATGGTAGACATTTTTTGTTGAATTAAACCATTAGGGGTGACCCAAAAACCAAAGGGAAAGAAAGGAAACAACTGGATACATTTAGGTCACAAGAACCAGCCAAATGGTGAGCTGCAACCAATTATCATAAATGAATGTTTCTCTTTTATTCATGACCACCGTGGCTGCTCCCATGATGCTCTCTGTCTTTTTGTACAAACAGATGAAACTATTTCATTTTGTTCTTATAATATTAGCTAATGCAATTGATCGAATGTTAACACATGTTGCAGTTAATAAGTGCAGAAAATTAATCACCCATAAAGCCCCTTAAAAAGGAAAAAAGAAAAGAAAAGAAATATTGGGATGCTGATGCTGATGGCTTTATATAGACACACATATATGTTTATGCAGGATTATGTAACTTAGCTAATGGCTAAAATTATGATGTTAGTCATGCATTTTACATTAAAAGAGTCTTCAAGCCATGTTTGTGCAAGCTGTAATTACACCTCCTTGCTCTGCTATAATGCTTTTCCACATACTAAAAGCCAAATTATGCCTTCTGTATTTGCATTGGGGAGGGGGACACAGCACCCTTTCCTTTGCTGAAAAACATGTACAAGAATCAGTGGGTTGGATCTGGACTTAGGCAGCATTCTTATGGTTTGGGGTATGTGCCCCCCATGATTAAGAACTTCCCTCTGAATTTTGAATGGGGAGATGTGACCTCCAAGTTGCTCTCCTGCCTCTCTCCTAGCCACCACCATCTTTTGCACTGGCACAAAGGACACAAGACTCTTTTTATGGATTTAAAACAGGCCACAACTTTATTAAATTGTACAGGGCCAAAGCTACATAATTAAATTATTATTAACACCTTTGCCACAGATGTAAGTGAAGATATATCCACCTAAGGGTGGTCCTTCACTGCCCGTGGCAAACATTAATTAACAATGTTTTAATCAGTAAATAAATAACAAATATGTAAACAAATAATCAAACCCCTCCATGGAAATGATGCCATATGACGATATGACATCACAAATTGCTATGACGTTAATCTTTAAATTATTTACGTCATTTCCTGTGAATTTGTTTAGAGCCAATTTTTTTTCTATTCCCAGTTTAACTAGCCAAATTAATTTTATCTGTGGGATGGGATCATTCCTTGACCCAATAAATTAATACACCTATCAAAACATAGACCCTGGATCCCCAGTTGTGACAAACGACTAACAGATAATCAAGACCCAAACAGAAAATTGACACAAAATCTCAGGGAGGGCAAAAAAACCCAAGTAAAACCTTGGGAAAAAATTCCCTCCCGGCCCCTGAAGGTGACCAGCCAAGGCCTGAGAGTAAAACTAGCAAAGAAACAAGGGTGGGAGGGATGGGTTGCCAAAAGCCGAGAACGGTTCGAAGCAATTCTCGCCGTCTCAACTATAAAAATGGCTGCCTCCATGTGGGTGTAATGAGTTATAAGCAACAAACTCTTGTCCAAATCTCACATAACAACCTTGCGAGAATTGTTAATACCAGCCTGTATTCATCTCACACATGAATTGGCTAAAAGAATTTAGGGCTGTTTGATAAGACTTGTGTGTTGACGGGGCAATAGAATTCAACATCGCCATGCGAACTTCTAGTCTCCAAGGTTCCAAAGAAATGCCAGTACCTCCATCGCGTGTAAAGTAGCCTGGTACCTCCACCGCGTGTAAACTGCCGGAACCTGGTAAGCTGAAAACGAGAAAGGGCATCCACCAAAGGGTTAAGCAAACCAGGAACATGTTGAGCTCTAAACAACACATTAAACTTTAAACATTGTAAAACCACTGTCTTTACCAAACTCATCACCTTAGGAGATTTGGAGGACTGTGAATTCATCACATGCACGACTGCCTGGTTGTCACACCAAAACCAAATGGTCTTATCAGCAAATTGGCTTCCCTATAGGTGTACAGCAACAACGATTGGGAACAATTTCAAAAAAGTAAGGTCCCTGGTAAGACTAGATTCCACCCAAGCAGGAGGCCATGCCTCAGCAGCCCACTGGCCGTTCCAGAAAACTCTAAAGCCATGGGCACCAGCAGCATCCAAATGGACCTGAAAATCTGCACGAAGGAGCATTTCAGTTCTCCAAAAAGATATACCATTATAATACTCCAGAAAAGAGTGCCAAACCTTAAGATCCTCATGGATGCCCCTTGTGATTCTAATGTGATGATGCTGAGCTACTAGACCTGCAGTGGCCTTATAAAGCCTAGCACAAAATGCTCGTCCTGGGACTACCACCCTACAGGCGAAATTTAATAAGCCTGTAAGTGATTGGAACTTAAGCAGAGTAACTTTTCATTTATTCAACATAATTTGAAGTTGCTGCCTCATGGCCATCAATTTCTCAGAGGGAAAACGAGATATTCCAGCAATAGTGTCTATCTCTATGCCCAAAAAGGTTAACTGCGTGTGAGGACCCTCTGTTTTCTCCTCGGCCAGAGGCACACCCAATTCCTGCATCAATTCTTGAAATTGTACTAAAGCAGGGGCAGAGGGACTTCAGCTCCCAGAATCCCAGGAGCTATTGGCCAACATGGCTGAGGCTTCTGGGAGCTGAAGTCCCTCGGCCCTTAAAGGGGAAAGGTTGCCTACCCCTGCACTAATAGAAAGTCATCTAAGTAATGTAAGAGGTTATACAAATCAGCCATGGTAGGCTGCCCGGATGCAGGGGGATCCACACCCTGCATCCCCAAACCCGGGACTCTTTGTAAAAGATCCCAAACATCAGCAACCGTGGGGTGCCCGAGCTCCACTGCCGAAGCCACCACCGGGCCCGGTGTGGCAATGGCCAACTGAGACTCAGGAGCTGCCATGGAAGAAGACACTTCAGTGTTTTTCAACATCCTGTGAGTTTAGCTTCACACTCACAGTTTATTAGATGATGTTCTAGGATCATCCTAAATTAACTGTTGTCAAAAGTGACACATTCTTCTGCTGCACACACTAAGTGTTTGTTAGAGACTTTGCCCCGGAAAAGACGGGCATGAAAGAGCTGACTGAGTCCGCTCCACTGGAAGCAGGTTGGAACCCCACTGTCTGCATCACCTGCTCCCAACATGAGCCATGGATGCAGGGGCTGTCCAGCATCACCAGGAGTTAGACTATCCTGGGTCTTCTTTTGCTAAGGACCAAAGTGCGGATTTGGCGCAGCTTTCGGCTTTTTTGGAGGTGTGCATCATTTAATCGGCATGGCTCCAAAGAAGCAAGAAGCCACTCCATTTGGCCCATCTGTTTTGCCCCTTCATGACAAAGTAGGAATGCTTCCAGATTCCAAGCCCAATTGTTTCTGTTTGAATCTATTTCAGTTTATTGTTGCTGTGGGCCTTCAAGTAGTTTCCATCTCAGGGCAACCCTATCACAGGTTTTTCTTGGTAAGATTTCTTCAGAGAGGTGTTGCCTCTGCCTTCTTCTGAGGCTGAGAGAATATGAAATGCTAAGGTCACCCAGTGGGTTTCTGTGTCCAAGTGGTGATCCAAACCCTGGATGCCAGAGTCATAGTCCAACACTCAAACCACGACATCATGCTGGCTCTCATGTTTAGGTTTATACCTTGGGTGAAATGGGATTTAGCAATAGCAATAGCAAATACATTTCTATACTGCTTATCAGTGAACTAGCATTCCCTAAGCAGTTTACAATGTGTAAACAATCGCCCCCAACAAGCTGGGTACTCATTTTACTGATCTACAAAAGGATGGAAGGCTGAGTGGAACTTAATGTTATGGCTGTCGTACCAGCATTTAACCACTGCACCACCAGGGCTTCATCATTTGGAAGATTTCTCCTTCCGAAGCTAACAGAACCTAAAGGTGAACCCCAGTCAAAGATGCTTTTATATTTTGAAAAGGGGTGTATGCAAGAGGGGAGCTTAGTATATTTTAGATTTAATTTTTCTGAAAATACTCAGTGTCAAGAAGAGGAAGGGCTTAGAACTGAGTGACTGATAGGTTGTCTTTCAAATCCTAAGTCACATATTATGAAAGATTCTCCAATCACTCTTCTTTTGGTGGGATAAAATGGGTCTATCATTAAACCAAGGCTGCATCCTCACTGCAGAAATAATCCAGTTTGACACTACTTTCACTGCCATGGCTCAATGCTATAGAATTGTGGGATTTATAGTTTCTTGTGGCACCAGAGCTCTCTGACAGAGAAGGCTAAATGCCTCACAAAACTATAATTCCCAGAATTCCATAGGGTTGAGCCATGGTAGTTAAAGTGGTGTCAAACTGGATTATTTCTGCAGTGTGAATGCACACACATCCTTCTGCAAACCACCAAGCTTCATATGTTGAAAGCCTTAAATGATTTTAAAAAATATTGTACTTATATCATTAATACATACAATAAAAAATCTTGACATTGAGTTCTTATGAGTGTTGTTTTATTTCATAAAATGGAGCATATATCTTCACTTTAGTTTCCTTACAGTCCTAGTTTTTCCTTCTAGATTTTGAACTTATATTGCTTTTGACCTATAGTCAATGTCTGTATGTCAATAGTTTATTGTATTTAACTAAAAGCCATTACATGTCCATAAAAAAACAACAGCGATAATATGTCCATAAAAAAGCATCATATAAGTGAACACCCCCCCCCCACCAAAATCTATAGAAATACCTTTCAGATAGGTAGCACATATACTTTTGGCCACTTTAGCAAATAAAGCTGTTCTATGTGTAACATAAGGAACACAGTCTGAAAGTAACCAGCATATTTTCATATAGGAACTCCCCCACTGCAAAGAAGTCAGAATCTGACCCAAGAATCTCTTCCTGGGATTTTGATAAAGCTGGCAATAAAGTAAATAATATGAGAGATCCTCTACCTCTCCCACACCACAGATGCAGAACCTTAAGTTCCTTAGAACGCTTCTGTATCTGCCATCCAAGACAAATGTTGGCATAGTTTGGAAACATAATTCTGTAAATGCCATTCTCAGGGGGGCAAAGGTAAGTGTTTCCAAATACTGAGCTCTTACATTATTTGATTTCAACAGATGATACCAGTGGGAGAAATTTGAAGACTTAATTGAGGCTAGATCCTGGTCATTATCCCACTTATAAATCCAGTTCCTGAGCTTATTTTTAACTCCAGAAAAAACAAAAACATCTGTTGAACGGTTTTTAGAGATTAATAAATCTTATTCCAGCCTAGCCTAGCCACCTTTCTTCCATTGTTTACATAAAAAGTGCTTGGGTAGATGGTCCTCTAGCATGTCCAAAACCCTGTCATAGTATGAAAGGGCTGCCATCTTGGCCCTAGTTTTTATAGATATCAGCCCTGTCTCTGTCCTAAGGAATGGAGCTGGAGTCCCTGGAGGTACTGCCAACAAGTGCCTCAAGAACTTGTTTTGACAGACCTCTAGGTCATAATGATTATTGAGATTTAATCCTCAGATCTCAATTCCATATTGCATTTGAGTCACTACTTTCCCTAAAAACACTTTTAACACTGGAATTACAAGCCTGCCTCCTCTAGAGTAGAAAATTTCAGTATGGCATGGGCTGAGTGCTGCTGTTATTTTGATATTTTATAGCTGAGTCTTCCAATTTGTTTTCTCATCTAAATATATTCCCAGGTATTTAAGAGAGGGGACCTGCTCTTATTTTTCCCTATATTCCACTCAAATTTAGGAGGTCGTTTGCCAAAGACAATCACCTTTGATTTAGCCTAATTTATACTAAGTTGTTATGTTTGGAAAAACTCATGGAGTTTATTTAGACATCTCTTCAGCCTAATTTTATTAATAGATAATAATATAATGTCATCTGCATAAATCAGAATTCCCTATTCAGGGAGGGAACTGATCAGGACAAATTACCATTGTTACAATATTGTTAATATAGACGTTAAACAAGAGTGGTGCTAGCAAGCAGCCTTGTCTGACTCCTTTTGTTGTGTTAATTTCCTCCAAAAACCTACCACCTTTACAGATCCTTACTCTCATTGTTGTATTAGCATATAACTCCTGAATTAGGAGTATCAGCTTCTTATCAAGCTTGTCACACAGATGATTCCTATTAATGGTATCAAAAGCTGAGGAGAAATCAATAAACACAGCAAACAGCCATTTGGTAGTGCCACTGTTGTATTTATAAATTGAATGATGTAACACAAACATCTGATTCACTGTACTGTGGCCCTTCCTAAACCCTGACTGTTTTTGATGAAGAAAATTATTATTCTCCACCCAACTCATCAGCTTTTGGAGGAGAAAGCAGCTGTAAATCTTAGAGCTAATGTCCAGTAAACTAATTGGCCGATAATTCTGAGGGTTGTGTTTTTTTTCCTTTCTTATAAATGGGGAAGATTATACTCTGCTTCCAACCCTATGGAAAACATGCCTGTTGAGTTTATATAAGAAAATAATTTTGCTAACAAGAGACCCCATCATTCAGAATTGTTATTATAAAGCTCTAGTGGAATCATATCCTCACCAGGTGCTTTGTCTTTTGCTAAGGCACCTATAAGTTTATTCACTTCCTGTAATGATACAAGGGGCCATTCTGATATTTCTGTTCTATCCATCAACAAAGCCTGATTATTACTGCTTGAATCAATGTAACTACTATCTACATCACTTTCTAAAGTATTACTAAAGTAGGTACACTAGGTATTGGCTGAAATGCATGCATCTAATGTGGGACTGAAGCTCATGTTTGATAATGAGATCAAATTCCGGAATGTCTTTTTTCCTTTCCAAAGCTGCCAACCCCAACCCCTTCCACTGAATAGTCATAAATTATTTCTTTCTTAATAAATTTCTTCCTTATAAATTAGGCACCAGGAAGCCAATGCTTCCAAGTCTGCTTCCAGTTGTGTCTGTCTAACCCTCATAGTTAATTGAGCCAGAGTCATTTTAGCTTGCCTACATTCATGATCATATCAGCCTGCTTTGCCAAAAGCCTTTCTAGGCTGATGAACCATTTTAGTTAATTCAAACAAAAATCCATCAGTGATACCTTTATTGGCCAACCAAAATGCACAATATACAGGATCACTGATGGATTTTTGTTTGAATTTGCTAAATGGCCAACACAGTTACCCCTGAATGTTTTCCATTTTAGTTAATAGTGGCATTAATGCTTCAGAAATTGTCAGACTATCTTGTATAGGATTGCTGTCTCCTTTGACAATATCCTGATGTACCTTCATGACCTTTCCTTACAGTCCTAGTCCTGCTTCTTAGATTTTGAACTTATATTGCTTTTTACCTATAGTCAATATGTCATCTTATTAAAGGGCTGATGCAGACTGGTACAAAGGGGATGGAGTTGGGGTGGGACAGCCGTACGTCGGCCGCCCTGACTCCACCCGACCCCATCCTGATGCCACACACCTGTTCTCATGGTGCATGACATTAGGACCCCCTCTTGGCACAGTGTGCACACGCTGCACCAAAAGGGCACAAAAAAGCTGCTGTAGCAGCTGAAAGGACAGCCTTTTGCCACCCCAAAAGGAGCAGCATTTTGCCCTCTTTTGGGGGCAGCAAAAAGGAGGATTAGGGCCACGGCATGCATGGCCTCAATCCGCCGCTCCCAGGGATGGCTCTGTATCATCCCTTTGTCAGCCCAAAGACAATCTTTAGGATATCAGATATTACAAGGTAGATCTGCCTCTCATTGCAGATTTCTTTCTTTAATATTCCTTTATCTTTATACATTGACATTAATCAGATTACTTTTTCTTATAAGACCAAAAAGAGCGTACTACAAGGGAATTTATGAATTTATGAGTGTAGGATAGAGCAAATATAAAGGATTTATGTATATGCTAATATATGTGATAAATTAATCAGTTCATTGTGGTTTCCCTTTCCATTGATAGGCACTATATAAGTCCTTTCCATTTCTTATTCCAATACTTAAGCACTGGTAACCATTCTTCTTCCATTGCAGATAGGGATTTGTTGTTTAAACTACAAGTAAATTTATCAAGATCAAGGATATCTATTAATTTTATTGACCATTCTTCTATTGTTGCTGTTTTTCCTCCCTTTCCAGTACTTAGCAAGCAGTATATGTGCTGCTGTAATCATATATAAAATTAGTTTCCAGCATTTGTTTTCATCAGTTTTTTCTAGTACTGATGTCATATTAAGTAGGAATAATTCTGGTTTTATTGGAATGCATTTCCCTAAAATTTGAAAAATTGCAGTTTGTATTCCTTTCCAGTATTTTTTTTATTATAGGGCAGCTCCACCACATGTGGGAAAAATGTTCAGATCAACTGTTTTGTACATTTTATTTAGTTTTGCTGGAGTAAGATACCATCTATGAAAAAAGGTTTAGATAGGTTTTATTTGAGATCCTGTTATTTTTTTGAATTTTTGCATCCTCTTCCATGAGTTTTCCCATTGATCTAAAGTTAATTATTTCCGATATTTTGAGCCCATTTAATTGTGGTATCGGTTACTGGTTCTTTCTCTAGCTGCAATTTTAGTATTGTGTCATACATTTTGGCAGTTAGTTTTTTAGTATCTGATATTAAAAATTATTGTCTTTTAAATGAAATCCTTCTAGTTTTCGATCCATCACAAATCTTTCATGTAATTTTTTATAGGTAAAACAATGGCATTTAAAACCTTTTCTCTCTCATTCTTCTTTTGATCTAATTTCTAGGTTTGAGTGTGAATCTGTTTTAACTAGATCTTTATAGGGGGAGTCATTTCTCTTTTGAGTCTTTTCATTGTCCCATAAAAGCTTTTTCTGGAGATATCCATAACGGAATTTTCCTATAAATGTTTGTTTTATATTTTGTCTAGGTTTCTAACAAAGATTTTCAAATTATGTGGTCTGTGTACTCTTTATTAGCCTTTAATTTACCATACAAAATATAAGCATGCCGAAAGCCTTAAATAGTTTTGAAGCATCATAACTGCCTAGCTGCTTCATCCATCCTCTGGAAACGTTCTGTTTTATTGCCTGTGTGCCAATCTACTGAAAAAATGGTGGTGGTTGTAGTGGTGGTGGGGGAACCACTGTCCACATATCATTTGAGATAAATATTATGCTTAGGAATATCTCTGGTTTGTGATAGTTTCAGAAAAAAATGTTTAGAATGTCTTCCATCCTTCCTTCTATCCTTCCTTCCTTCCTGATCTTGGCATAGGACCTTATCGCACGGGGCCAAAAGCAGCAAGAATCCACTAAGAATCAGGCGCTATAGCGCTATATTTTCCCGCGTGCTCACACAACATTGCTCAGAATCCACTAAGAATCAGGCGCTATAGCGCTATAATTCTCCGTGCGATTACACGACGTCGCTCAGAATCCAGTGAGAAACTGCTCGGAATGTAGCATCATTCGCATTCTTTTGAATGTCGGTTTCAGCGGGCATTGCAATAGCGCGAGCTGATCCATAGCACTATTATAGTGCTAGTGCCATATTTATACTAGCGCTATAGTACTGGAATGATGCTCATATCGCTTTCTTGCCACTTTTGAGAGCAGCATGTGATAAGGTCCATAAAGGTTCCTATACCTTTTGCAAACATGATCCTCTTGTAAGAGGCAACTATCAGTGCAGATTCTCTCCAATTCCACCAAACAATTAATAAAAAAGAATTCTGGTGATTCCTTTTTAAACCAAAATTTAAAAGTGTGTAGCACAGCATCTCTGGACATATCTGCCTGTTATTTGATAGGAGCAACGCCATTCCAAATGCGCCTGAAAATGCCACCCAGTTAAGAGAAAGAGCACAACAGTTATACCCAGTTTTTGCATTTCTAATTATAGACAGTGGGAGTCATGAACCTTTGAATTTTCAACTCAGGTTTGGGACTCAAGTCAAAGTGGATTGGCTCTGAATCAATCTGGCCAGTGGGCCATTTTCCAATGCAATGAATTGGGATTCAACCTGAAATAATGTACATCCTTAAAGTATCTCCCAGACATCTTAGTCACTGATGGACTAAACTTCCAATTTATATGCCTTTTAAAAAAATCCTCATGGAAGGAACCTTTTCAATATACTTTTGGCATGAATGCTGTATCTTAATTATGCATTGTGGAAAAAAGTACTTCCCATTGCTTTATGATATCCATGCTTGATCTTAAACCTACTAAGTAAAAGAGAGGCATTTTGTAAGCCTCAAAGAGGTTTGAACATGTAAAGAATTTTTTTGGTCAGCATGCCTGAACAATCTATTTGCTTGTTCATGAATATCTTTGGCTCAGTAAAGTTTATGGAACTACTTGCTTGAATGTTAAATGAAATGTCCCTGAAGACCAAGCAGTTGGAAATACTTTGGCAGTTGCAAGGCATGCCTGTCTAACACCTGCTGATTTCATAATGACAAGACGTTTTGTTCCAGATCTCCTGTGTCTGAGAAGTCATGTTTTTCCTTCTCCTGTATTAATCCCAAAGAAATCTATTCATTTTTAAAAATAGACACACATACCACAAAATTTTATTGGTGGGATCTGTATACAATTTGGCCTATGAGAGATATTTCTTTCAGCACATACTGTGCTAGGAATACAACCACCTTCTTTTCTTTCTATTTTCCAATGGAGATAGCCAGAAACAGAAAATTAAAAAGCAACCTTCTCTCTCTCTCCCCCCCCTCTCTCTGTATTTCGGCATCCCTAATGTGGTTGCCAAAGCATTGCTTAGGAACACAAACATTACAGTGCATATGGAACCCTATTGCCAATGGACCCGTCCTAAAGCAACATGTTAGCTGGGGGAAAAAATATGTTCATGCTAAGGCAAGAAAGTCCTGATCAGGTTCTCTGAAAGTTGAAAAGAATATATTTAAGATGGAGCAGAGCTTTGCCTCTAGTTGCAAGAACATGAAGTCACCTCTGCATTTTGGCAAAAAAGAAAAGAAAAGAAAGAAAGGCAGTTGGCTTTACACCAGGTAGCAAAGGCATACCCACTCTGAACAACTTGTGCCAAGAAAACCCCAGGATAGGTTTGCCTTAGGGAAAAATCAGTAATGAATTGAAGGCACACAACAACAACAACAACAACAACAACAACTTGATACACTGTTCAGATTGAAGAACTTTTGAACCCTGTGTCCAATAATATATAAATTCTATGGTTTTCCACCAGTATCCCAAAAAGTATAGCCTAATTCACAACCTGGCTAATTAGACATATTATAATTTAGAGGTATAGATCACGGTTATGATGATGATGAAATTCATAAACATTACAAAGAACATATCTGTTATACCCTGCCTGGAGGAGTCTTCACTGCAGGAGCCAGGAGAACAGGCCCCAATTGGAAGACCCTTTATCAGAGGCTGAACCTGACATGGCACTCCTCTGGAACTTCTGCAAGGTGAAGCTGAGCTTGGGTCCTCCAGGAAAGGTCCAACTGAACAGGGAGCATAGAAGCCCTCACACCCTTGGGGAGGCTTGGCAATAAGGTTTCATTAGACAAAGCTTCATCACAATATGGCACAGCCATAATCTAGCCATAGCAAAGATACCTGAATGCAGAGTAGACACATGCAGAACAGTATTTGTTGTTATCAATTGTGTCTGTTGACCTCAGCCTACAGTGATCCTATGTATGAAAGCCCTCTAATTCACCCTATCATTAACCACCCTGATCACCTTCTGTTTCTTACATTAAATCCATCCATCTGGAATACAGTCTTCCTCTTTTCCTATTGTCCTCCACTTTACTACCAATCATTATACTCCTTCCTAGTGAGTCCTTTCTTCTCATGATATGCCCAAAATATGACAACCTTTGCTTCTAGGGAAGGTTTGGGCCTGATCTAGGACCCATCCATTGGTCTTTTTAGTGGTCCATGTTATTCTCAGATCTCTTCACCAACATCTCAAAGGAGTTGATTTTTTTCCTATCAACTTTCTTCACTGTCCAGCTCTCACAACCATACATAGAAATGGGAAATATGATGGCATGGACTAACTTTGGTATTTAATGATATATCTTTACACTTCAGGATCTTATCTGGTTCCTTCATAGTTGCCCTTCTAAGTCCTAGTTTTCTTCTGATTTCTTAACTGCAGTCTCTGCTCTTATTGATGATTGAGCCCAAGTATGGAAAATCTGAGGCTATTTCAATCTACTCTTTGTCTACTTTAGGATTATGTAGATCATCTGTTGTCATAATTTTTGTTTCTTGATGTTCAGTTGTAAACCTGCCTTTGCATTTTCTGCCTTGAACTTCTTCAATAATCTTTCAATATCTCTGATATTTTCTGCTAGTATTATGGTGTCAACTGCATGTCTTAGATTGTCGATGTCCCTTCCTCCAGTTTTTGCGCCTCCCTCCTCTGCATCCAATTCTTCTTTTTATATGATGTTCTCAGCATACAACTTAAATAGATAGGGTGATAGAATGCAACCTTGTCTGACCCCCTTTCCAAATGGAAATCATCCTGTTGCCTTGTATTCTGACCAAAGAATAGCCTCTTTACAAGTTATGTATCAGGATTATCATCATCAACAACACCTTTATTTCAGCCAACAGGCCATTAGGCAACAGAGTATATATAAAACATGTAAAACATGATAAAAGAGCACTATAAAACAAATATTCATAACATACTTGTAATGCATACATAAGTACACACACACACACACACACACACACATATGCATATACAAAGTCACTCACAGATAGATTAGGTAATACTAGGCCATATGACACTGGGACAAGGTGGATATTTGCATGGGTATTTAAGGAACAATAGATGGGGCTGTTTGTTTTGCATGGGTCATAATCTTTTAGCTTAGTTTTAGCAGCAGAGAGGAAAAACTTTGCCACTGCTTCTGTTTTACTTTTCTCAACGTCATTTAGCAAATACACCAGGTACCAATTAATCAGGATTATCAATTATTGTCCCATTTCTGTAAGAATGGCCCATAGTTTCTTATGATTTATATAACTGAATGCTTTGCTATAATCTATAAAACACAGACTATAATCTATGAAACACGCGAATACCATAGGTTAAGGAAGGGATAAGGAAGTTTTGCTCCCATCTAATAATCTCCTAAATCTATGAAAGCTTATGCTACAATTTCTTTTGCACAGTGAGTCTCAAAGGTGCTACAAGATCCCTTTCCATTCACATTAAGGAAAATAATGCAACCATTCTATTCTACTTTGATCAGAATTCACCTTGAGTATTTTGCCATTCTGGGCACCCCCATTTAAGGAGGGTATTAACAAGATGAAACCTGTCTGGAGGAATGTCACCAAGATGATAAAGGGTAGATAACAGGGACTCTGAACAATGATTGAAAGGACTGGGTATGTTTAGCTTTGAGAAGAGAAGACTAAGAAGTAATACAGTAGCCATCTTCAAATATCTGAACATCTTTCACATGGAAGATAGATGTTTCATGCTCTTCCAGAGGACAGGACCTGAACAAATAGATTCTAATTAAAAGAAAAGAAACTGACTAAGTATTATGTGAACCTACTGATGGTAAGACCTGTCTGGCAGTGGAACAGATTACCTCAGAAGGTGGTGGACTCTTCTGCACTGGAGCTTTTTAAATAGAAAATGGTTGGGCACCTTTCAGGATACTTTAATTATGGATTCTTGTACTGACAGAATTGCTTATAAGACTAATTTGCTCGTAACCATTAACTATTGCACTTTAGATGTCATTCTCGTCTCATTGGCTGTGCCTGTGTCTTTGTCTGTCCTGACTTCATCATTCCTGGTAGCTGATGTCAAATGTCTTTAGGTTCATAGGTAATTGTGAAGAATCTAGCTATTCCCTTCACATTTGCTACAGAGGAAGAACTGGGGTCCTTTCTTCTGTTGGGGGCTGTATGCCATTGAGAGTGGCCCTTTAGAGGACCCATGCTGATATTGGCAGGGCTGAATCCAGATATGGGTGGGTAGAGAACCAGGATCACTCCCCCCCCCCGGTTCATCAACCCCATTGGTTTATCTCCATTTCCCCATAGTAACCCACATCTCTGATACTTCTGATATTGAGCCATAGATTTTAAGAGGAACAAAGTGATTCAAGGATTTGGTTCAGTTAGGTTGCCTGTAGATGACCTATTCCATCAGAAATGTGGAATCATTTGAATTCTGTGTATTTTGTTTTAACTGAATTGTACTCACATTCAAGCAGAGACAAGAACAGAATTTATGTTGTATTATCTTTTTACTAGGGTAGATCAACTGGGTAAAAAATATATAACAATGGACCTATGTCAGGGATTTCCATTTTAAGCCTCTTTTCCACCTGTACTTCATAGAACATTAGTAAAATCTCCTGCAGGCTAAAACCTGGCAACTGAACCTGTCCTACAACTGTAGCATTACTTTCATTTATACATTTTCTACATGTACAGTGTGGTTTGGACACAAATACATGTGTGTGAAATATGTACTGTTGAGTAATGATAGCCTTGGAAGAGAACATTTTGGTTTGCAAAACCAAACTCTTCAAAACCAAGAAAACACCAGTAATGAAGCTGTTTAGGTAACTTATGCTTTAGGTTTACAATCATGTGTTTGACACAGAAGTTCTGTTGACTCAAGTGCCCCCAACATGTAGTGCACAATTTTTAGTGGCTCATATCCTGTTGGAGACGTATACTGTTATAACCAGGGCATGGGCAGATATGTATAAAATTATGATTTGCTGGCCTGAAAACTGCTGTATTGAAGCCTACATGAGGAGCCATACAAAGCAGCAATATACGTTTTGCATGCCTGAAAGCTGGAGTCTGAAACTTATATTGAAGTAGACATACAAAAAACTGAGCTGTCTTTTCCATGCCTGAAAATTGTTATACAAGGCTTACTTGTTAACAGACATGCCTAGAACAAAATCTAAGAATAGGGATGCTTGCTGAGAAAATGTTAAAATCAGTATGCCTCAGACATGACTCTCAGGACTGAAAAGTTCAAGTACTTCTGAAATAAAGTAACAGGACCAAATGCAATGGATTTCAGGTAGTCTGTGTGGGGCATTTTTGGCAGGACAGCACTGGCAGTGCCACCTGCCACTTCTCTTGAGTTACCCAAGTGTTCTCTTTTGTTGAAGAATAGATATGTGTGAGACATGCAACTTTCCTGTGCCCATTCTGATACTAGCTTAAAGCAGAATCATATTCATCTGGCAGTCCTTTTGACTTCCATATATGGTATAGAAAGAGGAAGGAACATTTTTTCCTTTTCTTGAAGGAACAAAATGTCAATGCTGCATAGGAAGTGGCCTTATACAAAGTTAGACCTTTGGTCCCTTTACCTCATATTGGCAGTGGGTCTCCATGGTTGAGACTATAGCTTCGTTCCATCCACACCTGCCTTGAGCCCATGCTGTAGAGGAATTTTATATAGTGAAAGGCCTCTTACAGCTTTGCCTTCAGAGGGAAATGGAAGCTTTCATTGTCTTGTTTGTGAGAATATTGGGGATTCCTTGTCAGGTTTCATTGATGGCTTTCTCTTTGTTCACTCTGAAGATGCAGACATAATCTATGCATGGTTGTGGATAATCATATACCTATTTGATGATTGCCCATCCTGGCTTTTGGAATCAATGCTGTCAGAGTCTCCACAACTGGAATAGTAAGATAATAAATGTTTTTATTAAGGAGGCTTGGGTGCACATGCGCATACACACTCAAATATATGTTTGGTACACACATACACATACACATACAGAACTTGAAGGAGGAATCTTTTTTTAAAGACTACAACATCCAGAAATATTTTAATTTATAACTCATCTTAGATTGTTTGTACTTTTAAAAATAGAAAATGGTGGGGAATTAGTATTTAGAATTAATAAATACAAGTGGCAAAAATCCAGTTGTTTTTCAGATTTACCTCTGTGGCACCATACAGAGTATACAACCTATAGACCAACATTGCCCATTTGTAATTATTCCCATTTCCCATGGGTGCAGATATTTCACAAGAATATATGTGCATTTGAGAGGAGGATTAACCATCAGATCAATTTTTTGGAGATGTTTCAGCACATTAATCTATTCTTTTTCATCTAGTCTTACAGAAGAGAAATTACTACAACTTTGGACAAAGTAAGAGTAGCTTGAAACCAGTACTTGCCATTTGCGAACATGAGCTGGATCTTATTGAAAGCCAAAATAAAAGATTTCACACATTCCTGTGAATTAGAAAGGGGTTGTGGACTAGGCATCAAGGTGTAGAGCATACCCTAACCTCATGAAAAGATACCACAGAAATTCCTAAGGCTGTAATAGAAATGTCTTTCCAGTTTACCAAGAGACTAATATTTCCACTGGAAAAATAACAACTGGCGCTTATGCTTAATCCTGTTAATGTCCCACAAAAATATAAATGGGGCACCAGTGGAAAAAAGAATAAATCTCTTTTCTATGATTCTTGGCTTACCTTGAAAATTAAATACTGAAGATAGGTTTTAGGGGAAACTGTGTCCTTGTCAGACATTGAAAGGTCATTTTTAAAAAGAAATGTGTTTTGTAGCTGGTTACAAAGCTGTACCCCACTAATTTGTTAACATTTTCATTAAAAAAATATGACCCATTCCAAGGGACAACTACTGAATTCTGTTTTTTGTGGTTATAGGGAACACATAGCTCCCTTGTTGAAACAGCTCCACTGGGTACCAATTTGTTTTCAGGTGCAGTTCAGGTAGTAAAGTAAAGTAATAAAGTCCTATGTAGTTTGGGTTCAGATTAGCTGAAGGATCACATCTTCCAATATGAGCCTGCCTGAGTTTTAAAATCTTCAGGCGATGGCTTTCTCTTGGTCCCACCACCTTCGTAGTTGTGCTTTGTGAGGGCACAGGAGAAGACCTTCTTAATGGTTGCTCCCATGGAGAAGACCTTCTTAATGGTTGCTCCCATGGACTTCCCTCCCATGAGAGGCTCACTTGGCCTCCTCACTGCTCTCTTTTTGCCAGTAGCAAAGTCCTTTTTATTTAGACAGGCCTTCAATTTGTAATTAATTACACAAATGCATTTTCAGTGTGGTGTGCTGACAAATTTTTATTATTATGTTTTAATCATGTCTTACTAATAAAATTATACTATTTAAATTGCTTTTTATCCTTTATTGTTTTAATAATAACCCTATTATTATATTGACTTTCTGTATGTTCTTAAAAAGGTAAAGGTTTCTCCTTTTACAAGGTTGTCATGTTGGTCTGACTGTAGGGAGGTGGTGCTCATCCCTGTTTCTAAGATTAAAAGCCTGCATTTTCAAAGATGACTCTGATCATGTGGCCAGCATGACTGAACAGAATGCTGTTACCTTCCCACCAAAGTGGTACTTATTTATTTACTTGCACTTTTACATGCTTTTGAACTGCTAGGTTGGCAGAAGCTGGAACTGGTGACAAGAGCTCATTCCATCACATGGCACTTGGCCCTTGAACTGCTGACCTTCCAATCTTACAATCATCAGAGTCAGTATCTTAACTGCTGAGCCACCACATCCCTCAGTATGTTCTGAATTATATTGTTTTCATTTTAATTTCTAAACCACTTTGAGTGCCAGTTTTGGGGAAAAGGAGGAGGGAAAATGAAATTGTTGCTGCTGTTGCTGCTGTTGTTATTGCTGATAATAATAATAATAATATAAAATAAAATTTTAATATAATTGTCTATTAAATGGATATTTAAACATTTGTAGAAGTTATACTTTATTTTATCCTATCCTGTAAACCACCTGGGATCCCACATTGGGAGAAAAGTGGGATAAAATAAAATAAATTTGCCAATAGTTTACCATTCTGAATTTACAATAATTTGCATTCCTATTTACAGTCATCTCTAGCCATCCAGATGATATGAAGATTATCAATTTTTTTTTAATTTTCCTGCTTTCCCAGTGCATAAATATATCAATACCATCACAAAAGAAACTGATTCACCAAGGCATGAATGGCTGCTCAATAAGTCCTCTGAGTTTGCTGCCTGACAAGAGCTACAGAAGCTGACAAATTACCAAGTCTTTGGTGGGGCTGCAAAGTATATCAGATGAAGTGTCTTCAGCTTCATATTTCACAAGTTATGAAGGACTATCCTACCAAGACCTGCTCACACTTCACAAGAAGTGAATAGCCAATATATGAGCCAACCATTTAGGCAAAGAGTCTGTATTAATCCTCCTAACAGAGCTGGCCCAAGACATTTTTACTACCCAAGGGAAAGGGTCAGATGATGTCCTGAGTGTTTGGGTTGGGAACTTAAATACAGGTGATTATCATACATCATTTTTTGCCTAATCTGGGCATGGGCCTTATAACATGCCTCTATTCCCAACTCAGCCACATCACATACCTAATCCGGACCTCTGGCATACTTTTCAAACCAATTGTACTGTATTTTTCGCCATATAAGATGCTCCAGCATATAAGACGCACCCAATTTTAAAGGAGGAAAATCTAGGAAAAAAAAGATTCTTAACCAAATACAGTGGTACCTCTACTTACAAAATTAATCCGTTCCGCGGGTGGAAGGAGGCCTCCGCGTCATCAGTGATTCAATGGGTTCCTCCTGAGATCGGAGGACGTCCTCTGACCCCAGGAGGAGCCCATTG
>CM034706.1:198017909-198042175 GCA_020142125.1 Phrynosoma platyrhinos | reverse complement strand
GTCTAGAGTTTTATTAGAGAAGCTAAAGCTGACAGTGAAAATAAAAGTTAGAAAAGGTAGAGGTGGTTTTTCTATACGGTATCCAAAGGAAATTGTTAACTCAGGCTGCAAGATGAAACACAACTTTCCTAAAATAAATTCCTCTGAATATAGTCAGACCAACTTCTGAGTAACTATGCTCTGTGCACATCTCATCCTGAAAGATGTGTTTGAGGCTTGGAAATGTGTGCTTTAACATTTGTTTTGGAATAATCACAGTCTAAGCTCATCCAGTTTTTGAAAGTGCTTTAAGGGATTGGTTTTTAAGGACCATTGTTAGGCCAGTACAGGTTGAGTCTCCCTTATCTGAAAAACTTGGGACCAGAAGTGTTTTGTATTTTGTATTTTTTTTTTTAATTTTGTAATATTTTCATATACATAATGAGATATCTTGGAGATGGAACCCACATCTAAACATGAAATTTATTCATGTTTTGTATACACCTAATATACATTGCCTGAAGGTAATGTATATTAGGTGTATACAATCAGTAAGCAAAGTCGTCAATATCTGAGACATGCATGAAAACAGTTTTGGATTTTGCAGTATTTCAGATTCTGGAATTCCAGATAAGGGACATTCAACCTGTACAGCCTTTAGCTACATAACATTATAAACCTTTTTATCAAACTGTAAGTTAATAAAATGGTATAGGATAGAAAATGACTAAATAGAAGCAATTGTACTTTGGACATACTGGCTGGCATTACATTGGTTAGTAACAAGAAGAGTGAATGGCTAGTTAACACGCCAATAAATCTTCTATAGTCAAAACCAAAAGAGAATTTAGACTATTATATATAGACTATTTAGGCTATAGGACTCTTTGGGAAAAGATAAAACTCAGGAAGCTGAAATGAGGAAGTTTGTATTACAGTGGATTAGCCTGTAATGCTAAAAAAGTCATAGGCCTGAGTCTGTAATACCCAAGCAAGGATGTTAATAACAATATATTTTAGATGGTAAAAACTATTAAATGAGGAAGAACATACAAGCCAGGAGAGAGTTCAGCAATTTACTTTTGCCTAAGCCTACCAATTCTGCCTCTTCCTTTCCTTCCTGCTGAATTAACTAAGAGCAACCCACTTGTGCACTTTGAACTCATTTTGCATCAACTGAAGTAAGCTATGGACAAAAGGGACAAGTAAGAAAAGGAGAAAAACAGACATTTTTAAAATCAGCTAAAGTGGAACAACAAAGAATCAATTGGGACTATCCCTACCAGTTCTGATACTTGATAATCTACAGTGGTTGCCAGTTACTTTCCAGGTCCAATTCAAGTTGTTGGTTTTAACCTTTAAAGCCCCAAAGAGCTTGGGACATGGATATCTAAGGGATCCACTGTTTCATTACAAATCTATTCTGATGTTAAGATCTTCATAAAAGGACTTCTTGAGTATATTATCACTTCTGGGTGTCTGCTAGATGGGTACATGAGAATGGGCTTTCTCCCATGTTTCTCCTCAGTTGTTGCCTATGGAATCCTTGGATTTGCAGTTGAAGATGTACTTAAAATTCTCTGTCAGATAGCTGTAGCTCATTGAACTACAAACCTCAGGATTTCATATGATGCAGTCATCCATTGCAGTTAAACTGATATCAAAGTGCTCTAAATGCATAATGGGAAAGAGATCCCAAATAATTTCCCATCTTGTTAATCAAGGGAACAGGGTGGAGACAGGGCTCTTCAAATTGGTTTTGCAGACTGTTCTGAAATGTGAGCTATTAATTTTAATGACTTTATAGTTTAATTGGAAGTGATCACTATGACTTCTGGTTAATATGACTCCTCACTGGCTGCTTAATTTGGAAAAGCTAGATCAAGCAGTCGCCCTTTGCTGTGAAATTGTGGGAATTTTATATTCTCCATGGTGCCAATTACCCCCCCCCCCCCCGTGAAAGGGGGTCTGGAGGGGTTTGTTGGGGATCTGATTCCAGCCCTAGCAAGGCGAAGCAAGTGAAGTGGCTTCACCCATCGTGGACATAGGCTGAGAGGATGGAAGAACCACCATATCATACCGCACTTCTAGTTGGTAATGGCTCCTCCTTTTCATGACAGCTGAGGAGGATTCTGAACTTTGAGACATTTTGGTGGAGGAAGACATCAGCAATTCACCAAAATAGACTCCTCTGGTATGAGAAATCTGGGGAACCTCACTGTGGGTTCATTCCTGAACCCTGGATCGCCGAAGACCTGGATATCTTTGGATCTAGATTAGGACAATCTGAAAAGGCAGAGGGGACCAAAGAGGTAACTAACTCATTGTCATTGCTTCATCAGTAAGACGACCCGAGAGGCCACCAGTTTTAACTAAGGACCTTTACAGACTGCCAGAAATAATGCAGCTTGAGTCCACTTTAACTGCCCTGGCTCAGTGCTAGGGAATCATGGGAATTGTGTTTGTTTTTTTTCTGGGACATTGAGCCTTTTCTGTCAGAGAGATCTTGTGCCACAATAAACTACAGTTCCCAGGATTCCTTAGCACTGAGCCAGGACAGTTAAAGTGGCTTCAAGATGCATTATTTATGGCAGTCTGTAAAGGCCCTAAGTGTGACAATTTCTAAATTAGCTATGAGCAATCACTGCTACTGATCTGTTAAAAATCTCTTGCATTTAATCTCATGGTGATAAAAACCTTTCTGGGACTATCATAACAAATAAATAAATAAAAGAGAGAAAGAGATCAACAAAGCCTGGAGTTTTACCAGAAGTTATATTACATTGCATCCCAAAAAATAAAAAAGATAAAACAACACTCTAAAGTTTCAAAAATATAAATACACCAAACTCTGCTTAAAATGAAACTAATGCTTTACGTTTGCTGCAGATCTGAGAATATTAACAGGAGAAGAAAATATCCCTACTCAGATACTACAACACATGGCAACAGAATTATCTTGATGATAATGAATACCTTCTCTCCTCTCCTCCCTGAGGACTATGAAGTTGTAGAACAGTAAAGAATAACTTCATTTAAGCCTTCTTTCGTTTGCCTTCAAGCTTGGAGGCAGAGACACTGAGGTAAAAGAGACTACCGGTAATCTATTTTGCTCAACCTCTCCCAATAGCTGCAGTAAGTTAGGGAAGAGAGAGAGAATCCAGACCCGAACATGGATTCCAAGGCTGCTGGGTGTTCAGCAGCAAGGCTGAGCCTTCAAAGACAACGAGGTTTGTTGAGGCAGGAGAATGGACTGGTTGGCACAATTGATATGAAGATGGGGATGGCAGCAGAGGCCCTGGGCTGATTCCCTAGATGCTTGGACCGCCACTCTGAAGGAGATCATGGAGGACATGGAGCATGAGAAGAGAGTCAAGCAGAAGAGCTGCTTGCACAGAAACTGGAGGACTTAGAGAGGGACGGCGGTGGGGACGCAGAGGGGTAGTGGGGTTGTTTGATGAACTGCTTTGGGGTTTGGTGGGCTTTGAGAAGGGAGAGAAAGGCTTTGGAAGAAGGAAGAAGGAACTTTGGAGGTGGAAGCTGGGGTGGGTATGTGAACCTTGCTTTTTGGATTGTGCTCTTGGGATTTTGATGTGCTGAGATTGAATGCTTTTTGTTCCCATTGGGACCAGAGTTGGATGAGGGGAAGGAGACAAGAGAGAAGAGGAATGAACTGAGTGAACTGAGAGAGCAGGGAGTGAATGACAGAAGTGCTTTGGTCCCTTTAAGAGCCCCACTGGAACAGAGGAGAAATAAAAAATCTATCATCCAAATCCAATAGCATTGTGTGAGCTGTAGTTTATTTATTTATTTATTTATTTATTTATTTATTTATTTAAATTCTACAAACATTAAAACACATTTAATAATACAAAACATCTAAAAACAAACAAATATACAGACATACTAACATATTACCAGACACAACAAACACATACATCACAGTAATATAAAGCAAACATTCTAGTTTAACTTAATGATTTTCAAATGTTACTGACATCTCACTCCTTTTCCGTGTCTGTTCCTGGGCGATAGTCTGAACTGTGGCCTCAGGGTTAACTGACTAGATTGGTACCGACTGACTAAAAATGGAGTTGTGGGGGCACCTAAGGGTTAAGCTATCTAATCTGAGAGTCACTGCCTTGGGAACTTGAGTGTTTAGTTTCCCAACAGCCATCCAGTTAACAGCTGGTGGAGAATGGCTCTCTTGCCTAGGGTTTTAGGGAATTTCTGGGATGGACCCACCCAGCACTGACTGCAGCACTTCGGCTTGGGCCAGCTTCTGCTACTGCAATTCATGTTGTAGGGTCCCTTGTTTTGCAGAGGCCTCTGTGGCCATAGCCATGGCCTCTTGAGTGGCATTGATGAAATCTAAGGTCTCTGCCACTAAGCCCTCATTTTCGTTTTTCAAGTTTTCTAACTCCAAGGCTTTTCAATGGTGTTCTTGTAGGCTTTAATTACATCATTGAGGTCCTGAAATATTCTTATAGCTCCCTGCAGAGCGGACTACAGTCCCCAACCCACCAGGGCATCCTTGGAAGGACCCAATAATCACCTCTCCTTACATCAAATATAATGTTCAACCTTGAGAGTCTCTAATGGGTTGGAGTGCAAAACATGTCCACGTCCCACGGATTGTTTCCCTTCCATGCAAGCCACCACTTTTACTTTTCACTGCTCAGAAATCCAAGAGGGGTTTCTCCTTGCAAAGGGTCTTACTACCAGAAGAGAAATCAATTTTTCTCAAACCAGCTTTATTGCCCTCCAACCAAGGGGTCCTATTAGGGAAGGGGGAGCCTCGCACAGGTTCTTATTAAGAAGGGAGGCACCTTTTCCCTCAACAATGGCTTTATCACCTTGCTCCTCAAAGCTGTGACAATGTCTCAATTTGGAAGAGGATCCTCCTTCCCTACTAATGGAATGTGTGTCAATTTTGGGACTGTGTGAAGGGGTGGGTGAACCTGTCAGCTGTTTCCCAACCCATGACAGTGAAAATAAAAATAGGAAGCCTGGAATCTACTCAGACACCACTCCCAGGGCTGATTGGAACTCACCACTAGGTTAGCGTACCAGAGCTAGCCAGCAAGACATCCAACCACAGAGGTGAAACAGGTGAAGCTGGCCCACAATAGACCCAGCCAGTATGGCTCAATCATACAAGAACAACACACACACTTCCTGTGGATTTTAGTTCTGCATCTGTAGAACTCCTCTATCCCTTTACAATCTATGTCTGGGATTTAAACCAGGGGTAGGAAACCTTTCCCCTTTAAGGGCTGAGGGACTTCAGCTTCCGGAATCCCAAGAGCTATTGGCCAACATGGCTGAGGCTTCTGGGAGCTGAAGTCCCTTGGCCCTTAAAGGGGAAAGGTTGCCTACCCTGATTTAAACAGTCCAATTGCACAGTTGGTCTGCCCAAACCTCAGCGGAAATGACCACAAATTCTTCACCAAATGTAGCTAAGGATCTCTCTAGGGGGATTTTAATTAGCTCTATTAATCAATGGGCTGAGCTACAAGCAGCGCCTTGGAATTGTTTCCACTTGTATACTGAGATGCTGGAATAGAGACTTCACAGAGGCAGAATTCTTTCTACTGATTATACTTTTATTTTATTTTATTCAAGGGAAACACACATTAAAGCAAGCACACACACAAGAGCTAAGGAATAAAGGGGTGAGCTTTGGAATAGACAAGAAGATCCAATAACAGTGACTCCAAGTGGTCTAATTGGATAGCCTGGCATTGGACTTGGTCATGTTGGGAAGCACTGAGAGGAACAGTAGCAAGTTGGAACTAGTCAGAATCCAAAGTGACATGAAGTCACCATGCATTCTATCTAGCCTGAGGAAACAAAGGAAATTTGAGTTCTTATATATGGCAAAAATAGTCTGAGACAAAGATACATCAAAGGGCTAAATCTTTATGGGAAAAGATCACTTAAGATAGGGGTTTCAAAGATGGGAATGAGATTGTAAATGGGCACTCTCTTGCTTGGGTGCAAAACATCCTGCTGTAAATCACCTAGCCTTCCTGGCTTAGAAGTGTGAATTCTACCCTGCAGATCCCAAACTATTTGTTTGATCTCTTAATCGGGAACCTCGGTACATGATTTGCTGCTTTTAGGCTCATGGCTCCATTTGGGCCCATAGAAAGGCCTACACCACAAAATTGGAAGATTTCCAGTGGTCATAACAATTCCAGTCTCATTTAATTATTCATCATCATCATCATACGTTTTATTTATATTTCCTGCCTCTCCTGCAGATCAAGGTGGGATTATACAATAAAATGAATACAATGTACAAAATATAAACAATAAAATAATAAAAATCAGAACCATAATAATAGATTAAGAGAATAGAATACAATATAATAAAATAAATGAAAATAAAATAGGATAAAATAAAATAAAATAGCCAATCATTGTCAGAGTCTAAAAATCTGGAAGATCAGATGGATAGGCCAGCCAGAATAGCTCTGTCTTAAGTGCCTTCTTGAAGGCTTCTAGAGTAGTAATAAGATGGATCTCCTCTGGCAGGCTGTTCCACAACTTGAGAGCTGCGACCATAAATGATTTTTGGGAAGTTGTGGTAAGTCTAGTTTTATGGTGTTCTAATAACTTCTTCCCAGATGTTCTGAGAGTGCAGGGCAGATTATGTGGGGAGAGGCGTTCCTTCAAGTAACTCTGGCCCAAGCCATGTAGGGCTTTAAAGATAATAACTAACACTTTGTACTGTGCCTG
Source organism: Phrynosoma platyrhinos (assembly GCA_020142125.1). Classification (NCBI taxonomy): domain Eukaryota; kingdom Metazoa; phylum Chordata; class Lepidosauria; order Squamata; family Phrynosomatidae; genus Phrynosoma; species Phrynosoma platyrhinos. The sequence goes on along the minus strand of CM034706.1, from coordinate 198,035,452 downwards.
GAAGCTAATAGGCAGCCAATGAAGAGATTTTAATACAGGTGTTATATGGTCCTACCTACATTTTCCGGTGACCAATATGGCTGCCGCGTTTTGAACCAATTGGAGTTTCCAAACGTGGTACAGAGGTAGCCCCATGTAGAGCACATTACATAAATCCAAACAAGAGATTACCAGGGCAAGTGCTACTGCTTCAAGGTCCTTTCAGTCCAGGTAGGGACACAGTTGGCGGATCAACCGCAGTTGATACCAAGCAGTCCTGGCCATTGCATCCACTTAGTTATCTCATCAAATTATATTTTAAATAAAGTTAAGAGAGTTTAAAGAGTTTAAAAGGTAAGATGTGGCATTCCTGTATATTATGTTTCTTTTGAGTTCCATGCCTTGCTACTTTTGTTTTCCTGTATGGGAAACAGATAGTTCTGGCACTTTCACTAAGCTTCATAGTCAGCAGAGCCAGTTTGGATGGGGTAACAAAGTAACGAAAAAGTAAAGACTAAAGTTCCGGTCATATTGTTTTAAGATAGTTTCTTTTTATTTTCATTCTTACCTCATCTTTGTCTTGTGGCTTTAAAACTTGTTAATTTTACCTCTTCGCCACCAGCAAAAGCCGCTTCATTTAATCATAATTCTTCTTTTGTTGAACGAGAATGTTAAACCCTCTGGTTGCATCCATCGCTCTCTTAAAGAGTAGTTAGAAAAACATATTATTTTCTTTTTCAGAGCAGCCTGGCTGGAATGTCTTTGAAAATTTGTAGTTCCCATTGTCCTATTATCAAAGGGGAGTTGTGATGGACTCTTAACATGTCATCTTTAGTTTGTTTTCTTATGAAGTATACCACAATATCTCTTGAGAGGTTTCTCTTCTTTGTAATATTTGAATTTAATTGAAAGATTCTGTCAATTTCCATTTCAAAAAGGCTTTCTTCTTTTTCTAGGAATTTAGTTCGTTTTGGTATGAATATTTTCATTAGCTCTTCAGTCTGAACTTTCCCAAAACTTTCACCATTTGTTCTCAAATTTACCAGACTGCTTGCTACATACTTTGCTGACCAATATGCAAGCTGTACAATGTTCTTGTGCACTATTTCATTTCAGACTTGGACATTGTTTTATGTGGTTAATCAAAATTCACACCGGTCTATTGAGACCAGCCAAAACTAAACTCTATAGACTCAATCTGGTTCACAAATACATTTAAAATACTTGCTTTTAATTACCTCACTGCTGACACTTACTGATTGCTTTTTGCTTTATTGACTGTTTTACATTTATTGACTGCTTTATTATTTGTGATGCATTTATATATAGTGGCTGCTTTTGCATTTATTGATTGCTTTTAATTGGTGATGTGAATGTAAATGAATGGGTTCTAGACACACCCCAATCCTGTCCATGCAATGGATTTCACTGGCCATAATACTTCCTAGAGCCCCGGTTTAGACTCCTCAATTCACTCCCCAAAATTTTCTTGGCAAAGATAATTCAGAAACCATCTTAGTCATGTAATCACTTGACACTGATGGTTGTTGGGGGGGGGGGGAGGGAATGTTATGACCATTGTCTTCCAATTTTGTGGTGTAGGTTCTCTTCTATGGGCCCAAATGGAGCCATGAGCCCAAAAGCAGCAAATCATGTACCAAGGCAAATCATATACTAATTAACAGATCAAACAGATAGTTTGGGAGCTGCAGGGTAGAGTTCACACTTCTAAGCCAGGAAGGCTAGGTGATTTACAGCAGGATGTCTTGCACCTAAGATGGAGAGTGCCCATTTACAATCCCATTCCCACTTTTGAAACCCCTATCTTGGGTGATTTTTTTTCCCATGCAGATTTGACCCTTTGATGTATCTTTGCCTCAGGCTATCCTGCCCTATATAAGGATCCAAATTTCCTTTGTTTCCTCAGGCTAGATAGAATGCATGGTGACTCCACATCACTTTGAATTCTGATTAGTCCCAACTCACTACTGTCCCTCTCAGTGCTTCCCAACATGGCTGAGTCCAATGCCAGATCATCCAATTGGACCACTCTGAATCACCATGTTAGTGGAGCCTCTTGTCTATTCCATTGCTCATCCCTTTATTCCTTAGCTCTTGTGTGTATATGTGTGTGTTTGTGTGTGTACTTGCTTTGATGTGTGTTTCCCTGGAATACAAGTACAATCAGTAGAAAGAATTCTGCCTCTTTGCAGTCTCTATTCCAGCATCTCGGTATACAGGTGGGAACTATTCCAAGGGGCTGCTTGTAGCTCAGCCCATTGAATAATAGAGCTAATTAAAATTCCCTTAGAGAGATCCTTTGCAACAGAATATTGACTGCTACAATTGGTTCAGATCAATTTAACTGGATTTCTATGCCCTTTTTGTGATCACTATATGGGCTTGACTTCAATCTATTTTCAGACCATACATGCAAACTGTAAATAGATTAAATCCCTATAAAGTTTGGTTTTTATCAAACTAAAACTTTAAACTTTGCTCAACATAACCTTAACCTTAGAAAAGTCAGATGAAAAGGAATATTGGAAGCTAATCTTATATATGGTTACAGCTGCCTGTATTCTTCTTGCTAAATATTGGAAAGAAAAGAAAATGCCTTCAATGGAAGAATGGTCAATAAAACTGATAGACATCATTGAACTAAACAAACTCACTTGTAGCTTCAATAACCATTGTCTTACTGAAGTAGAAAAAGAGTGGTCAGCGGTGATAAAATACTGGAATAAGAATTGCCAAGGTTTGATTATATAGTACCTTGCAATGAAATGGGAAACTATTAAATGTAATATGGCTCTAAACTCAGAAGAATAATATTATTCTTTTCTGTTCTATCATTTTCTCTTTTTTCCGCTTAGAATAATTAACAACTTAAAGAACGTTTGGGATAGGATGACATATGCAGTAATGGCAGGTAGAAAGCATTAGAAGTTAAGAATCAGGAGGAAGTATTAGGATCACTCATAATTCGTGAAGAATACTGTTACTTATGTAAAATCATAACCATATATTATAATCAGTAATTAATAAGAACAGATAAGTTAGGATAGTTGCCCAGGACCATGCACTACAATATACATTACAGGACCATTGCACTAATTTCCCACATAAGCAAAGTCATGCTAAAAATTCTGCAGCAAAGACTCCTACCATATATGGAGCAAGAAATCTGAGAGGTCCAAGCTAGGTTCAGGAAAGGTTGAGGCACTAGGGATCATCATGGAATTCCAGAAGAAAATCTTCATGTGCTTTACTGATTATAGCAAAACCTTTGTCTGTATATATCATGAAAGGCTATGACTTGTTCTTAGAAGAATAGGAGTGCCACTACATTTGATTGTCCTATTGCGTAACCTGCACTTAGGACAAGAGGCCATTAGAACAGAATACAGAGAAATAGGATGATTCTCAATCAGCAAAGGGATCAGGCAAGGCTTCATTCTATCACACTATTTGTTCAACCTGTATGCAGAAAATATCATACACAAGCAAGTTTATTTTCAGAGGAAGGAGGAGTGAAGATTGGAGGAAGGAACATAAACAATACCATACTACTGGCAAAACCCAACAAAGACTTGGAACAATTACTAAAGACAGTCAAAGAAGAAAGTGCTAAGGTAGGCTTAATGCTGAACATTAAGAAAACAAAAATGAGAATAACAGAAGATTTACATAAATTTCAGCCATGACAATGAAGAAATAGAAATAGTCAAATATTTCCTATGCCTTGAATCAAATGTTGATCAGAACAAAGACTGCAGTCAAGGAATCAAAAGAAGACTAGGAATTGGAAGGGTAGCTATGAAAGAACTAGATAAGATCTTAAAGATATAAAACTGAACACTAAGGTTAGGATTGTTCAAGTCATTGTATTCCCCATCATCATATATTAATGTGATTGCTGGACAGTGAAGAAAGCTGATAGAAAGACTATCAGCTCATTAGAGATGTGGTGCTGGAGAAGAGTGCTGAGGATACCGTGGCCAAGAAGATAAACAAATGAGTTCCAGAACAGATCAAGCCTGAACTTTCCCTGGAAGCCAGGATGACAAAACTGAGACTGATGTACTTTGGCCACATCATGAGAAGGCACAAATCATTGGAAAAGACAATGATGCTTCGAAATGTACAGGGCAGTAGAAACAGATGAAGACTACATGCCAGATGGTTACACTCAATCAGAGATCCCATGTGTTTGAACCAGCAGGATCTGAACAAAGTGGTTGAGGATAGGGGGACTTGGAGATGTCTCATTCACAGCATTGCCATGAGTCAAAGTCAACTTAAGAGCAGTTAACAACAATAATGACAAAGTTTAATTTGTTCTTAGTGATGTGTAATAACTGCCTTGAGTGCTATTTTGTGTTTTTAGTGTAAAGAAAGGATAAACATGAAACATATAAATAAAAATATACAATGTTTAATGGCACATTCCTTATTCTTTTTTTAAAAAAACATCCTAACCTTAAAAATTCAAGGATCACATTACATTTTGATGGTATGTTTTTTATCTAGCAATTGCACAAGAAATGTTCATGCCATTTTAATGTTATATAAACCGGATAAGAAATTCACTTTATTATGTTTCGGGGATTTGGCCTTAATGGAACTTTTGTTGTTGTTATAGTTGTTTCAAAATGAGTTCTGGCTGGAAGTTATTATCTCCTGCTTGTGAAAGGTGACTAGTGAGGAGCCCAAGTTCTCCAGACAATGAATAGGAAGAATATACTTCTGCTGTCATCTATTTTGGGAAATACTCTGTGGTGATGGTCACAAAAAAGAGATCAAGAGGTGATCTGGAGGAATAATGAAAAGCTGTCAAGTACCCTATTTACCTAGGGCAAGTGATGCTACAAAGTGGATATGGTGTTTCAACTCAGAGAATGGAGATGATAAACATAATTGCTCTTCAATTGCAACTGCAATTAGATGGTAACAAATATAATGATTGTAATTTACATATTTCTAAAAATCAGTTTGGCTCACAAGAGGGTAGCATAGGCACTGGAGTTGAAAGATCAGTCTTGTAGCTCTTTCTGTTGAGACAGCATTGACCAGAATACTAAGGATGGAATCCTGCACACAGTATTTAAATCACATTTACTTCATTGGACTGTAAGAAGCCCAATTGTACACAGGATTGTGGGGAACCAAATGCTATTTTATGAACTGAAAATATTCTTCAATTATTTTGGAGAGTAATGGCCCTTACAGCTTCTTGTATTGTTCAGTAGCTTTGCCAACATTTATATTCTGCTCTGATGACCGAAAATTGCCCTTGCACCATTAACTAAACTAGACATCTCACTAATGCTAATGAAAATCCAAAATAAATAAAAACAAATTAATAAAAAAATAAAAAAATAATAAATGAGGCAAAACCAAGTATTAGGTACTCTAGTTTCATAGTGTTGGCTAACTGTCATTAACTATGCACATTTCTAAGGTGAACTTCATCTTGTCTTTGAGGTGTTTCTTCACTAACTCTCCCCCTCCTAATTCCTCATTAATTTCTTCCTTTTTAATTATATTCCATTATATCTTCCCCAAGTTAGAGGTTGATTTGTTACTTTGGTGTGTGTAGGTAAAAACATTTATCCTTCTATTGCAGTCTTGTGTACAAAAACAATTTGGCTAGAAATGGAGTTCTTCATTAATTTTCTTCTCAATGAAAGCAACAAATAATTTTAGCAACTTTTTTTCCTGATGCAAGAAAGACTTCAACAACCATACAGTTTTCAAAGGATATTTGTAATTTGATTTTTTGTTCTTCAGAAATTCTCACATGGTTTTTTAAAATAAAACAGTGGCTAGTAGTCTAGATGTGCTACTTTGTTGCATAACTATGGCACACTCTGCACCAAAAGGCTCCACCCCCTTCTGGCATTGTCCTGTTCAGACAACACATATCCTAAATCCCAACTGTAGTGTGAAAAGTCCGGATGGCATCTGGCATGTTTACACACCAGAACAGGGGTTTAAAAATATACCTGTTGATCTGGATATTCCAAGAAATTCTAGAGTCCTCCATTCCCACTCAGAATGCCACTGTGATATCACTAGGCATCTTGAATTTACTGAGCACAATGGGACTCTGTTCATGTTTCTATTCAATCCTTCTTCTCTAACTATGGATCCTTATTCACATCCCAGCTAGCTTGAAATGCCTTAACAAAGTTTGAAAATACTATCTTGATCCCCAGCCCAGTTCTGAAAAACTTTAAGCTAAAAAGGAAAAAAAACCAACACACTATAGGATCTCTTTAAATGTGGGCCAAGCTAACAGTTAAAAGAGTTTACTTTAATCAATCAGTATCAATTGTACAGCTAAGTCTAATTTTATGTTTTCGTTGGATGCTATTGTAATCTAAGACTTGCTGAATGAAAATTAAGATCTATTTTTCATTTGATCTTCAATGTATGTAATTAGTAACATGCTATTACTATAATAATAATAATAATAATAATAATAATAAATCTTATTAGCCATAGCAAAATTCTAACAATATTTTAATAACAATTCAAATAAAAACATCCTAGTATTAGGTCCAAACTATCAATCTGTGAATGCATTGCCTTAAAAAACATGGGACCTCAAGCCAATTTGGAGTCTATTCATTATGAAAAGCAAGGGTTGATTTGGGAAATATAAGAAAGAGGCACACAAACATTTTATTTATTTATTTTACTTTTGGACTGCATCATTACCAAGATTCTTTATGCAGTTTAAAATTGCATTTAAAAAGTGTGCACTATACAATCACAATAAAATGGTTCCCCTATTGGATGAAAGCCCACCAGTGAGAGAATGGGGACAGTGTGGCTTGGGGTGGTGGCACACTGGGAAAGAATCTGGTTTGTGTTCGGGAAAGCACCAGCGGAATAGCTGATAAGAACAAACACACAAATGCAAGTCTGAAGCACAAAGGCAATTCCAAAAGTACAATCCCAGTCCACTGTTCCAAGAAGGAAAACCAGGGGGCAAACCAAGTGTCCAAGAGTCTAGAGAGCAAATCAGTGAGTCCAGTCCAGGGTCAGTAGTTCCAGAGAGCAGGTCAGTGAATCCAGTCCAAAGGTCAAGAGTTTCAAGTCAATCTGAGGTCTAGGAGGCAAGGTTGCAGGCAACAAAGGAGTCAGAGTCAGATGCTTTCCCCAGAGAATGCAGATAGATTCTGACAAAAAAGTTCGGCATCTCAGAGCTGTTTATATTGGCCCAGCTCCAAGTCATAGCTGTTTGGTGATTGCTGAGCATTTCTCATATAATCTCTGAGATCGCTGGAGGCACGACCTTTCTGTCCTTTTCTGTCTAAAGGTAGGCACCTCCTCGTCCTGTGCCTCTTTGTCTCCCAGGCCTGGAACCTCTGCTGGAGGGAGGCTAGGCTGCTGAGTCATGGGCTGTGCTGCAGTTGAGATAGCAGAGCTAGGTCCTGGCTCAGCTAACTCTACTGGAGCTGGTAGAGCAAAACTAGGTCCTGGCTCATCCTCCTCATCCTCTGAGTTCTCCCCATCCTCAGCTTGGCTGGCCATGACAGTTTGTGATGGGCCCCACCTCAAGCTACCAGGTGATCCTGGGAATAGACTGGCTGCAATTCCATAATCCTAGGATCTGGTGGAGGCCAGGAGAACTGATTTTTGAGCACTTGGTATGCAGGGAACATACCTGGGGGCCCACTTCGAATTCTGAAGGGAAGGCAGTGGTGGTGCTAATCTGACTGGACGCCCTGCAAGAATGGATAGTGAAAGCCATCCAGGAGGACCAATTGGGCTACCCCATTTATCTGGACCTGGAGGAGGTGTTTGTGGAGAAGGAGTGTGACCAGCTCCTGTCCCATCAGGAAACAGACTGTGCCATTTGAGCTGGAGCCAGGGGCTCAAACCCCCAAGTCTAAATTGTACTCAATGACCCCTCTTGAAATGAAGACTCTCAAGGAATTTATAGAGAAGAATCTGGCCAGCAGTTTTATCTGCCCATCAGCCTCTACATTCGTGGCCCTGGTGTTCTGAGAAAAGAAGAATAAGTCACTGAGACTACTTACAGACTATCAGAACCTTTATGGTATATGTAGTACCAGCAAGTACCCCCTCCCACTTACAAAGGACATGTTAGGGAGACTGGCCACCAGCCAAATCTTCATTGAATTGGATTTAAGCAATGCCTATTTCTGCATGCAGATTCGGGAACAGAACAAGCACAAAACTGCATTTAACTGTCCTTTAGGGGCATTTGAGTACTTAGTGATGCCATTTGGGTTATTGGGCAGTCCAGGCATGTTTATGCAGCTAGTAAATAAAATTATGCATGACTTGCTGTTCAAAGGGACCTGGTCTACCTCAATATCTTGATTTATTCCCAGGATCTGGACTCCCATGTAAAGCTGGGAAGGGAGGTGCTGAGGCACCTCTTGGGAAATCAAGAGGTGCCTCAGTTGTACTTCCTAGGATACCATGCATCCATCCAGGGAATTGAAATAGACCCCACCAAAGTCAAAACAGTGCTAGAGTGGGCCCTGCCTAAGACTAGAAAATATGTGCAGAGCTTCTGGGGGTTTGTGAAATTCTACAGATAGTTTATCCCCAACTTTGCCAAATAGCCCTGCCCATCATGGACCTGTTAAAGACCAAAATCCACCCAGGGAGCCCCAGAGAAAAACCCAAGCTGTTCACTAAGATTAAGTGGACACTGGAGTGTCAGGAAGCCTTTGAAAAGTTGAAGCAGCTGTTTAGCACTGAACCCATCCTGAAACACCCAGACCCTGATCAATCCTTTTTCATACAGGCCAATGCTAGTGATGTTGCATTGGGAGCAGTGTTAATGCAGAGTGACTTGAACAGAGAGTTAAGGCTATGCACCTACCTATCAAAAAAGTTCCAGGGGGCAGAACTGGACTTGGAAAAGGGAAGCTTTCACTATTAAGTGTGCCCTGAAGAATTGGTGACAGTTTCTGGAGGGCACGCCTCATCTCTTTGTAGTCTGGATGGATCACTGCAACTTGGAAGCATTGCAGACCCCAAGAAAGTTAAGCCCAAAGCAGAGCTGATGGGACAAAGAATTTTACCACTTTAAGTTCCAATTAAAGTTTTTTTTCCAGGAAAGCAAAATGGGTTGGCAGATACTTATTGATATTGTCCCAGCATGAAAGCAAGAGACATGACCCATTAGAGACTATGTTTACCCCAGAGAAATTGGGGCTGGTGGTGACAACCCATAGTCAAGCCCAGAGGGAGGAGGAAGATAAAGACCCACTGTTTCAATGTTTCTGTGAAGCAGCAAGGAGGACCATGGCTTCAGGAGCACTGGGGAACCTGAAGTTAAAAAATGGACTGTGGTACAAAGGGGCTAGGGTCTATGTCCTGGAGGAACTGAGACTCAAGCTTTTACAGCTGTGCTACAATACAATGGCAGCCGGACATTGAGGATTTCTGAGGACCTGGCATCTGTCTGGAAACAGTACTGGTGTGATGGAATCCAGCAGGATATGGAAACTTATGTTGAAGGCTATCCTTATTTGTGACTGCACAAAGCTGGTGGGAGGCAAACCTCAGAGACTGCTGCGACTGCTACCCGCACCCGGTGCCCTCTGGAGACACATAGAAATGGATTTCATACCAGACTTGCCTGATAGCAGGGGGCAAAACACCATATGAGTGGTAACAGACCTATTTTCAAAACAGGCATATTTTATGGGATGCAAAGACTTATTGACTGCCATATGTACACATTGCATGGGCTGCCCAAGAGGATTGTGAGCAACAGAGGGGGCCAGTTCACTTCACAGTTTTGGAAGATTTTTTTTAAAAAAATTAGGGATTGAGCAGGTGATGACCACCTCTCATCATCCAGAGATGGATGTACAATCAGAGAGAAAGAATGCCACTCTGGAGTAATACCTACAATGCTATGGAAATTATTTGGAGGATGACTGGTTTGACTTACTGCCCCATGCAGAGGTTGTGTTCAATGGGTCCATTAACCAGAGTACTGGTCACTCCCCATTTGAGATTGTTTATGGCTATGAACCAAAGACCTTGCCTTCACTGCCAGTGGAGCTAACAGACCCTGTCCTACTTTCCTAATGGATTACAAAAATTAAGGATGCCTGGCCCCAAATTTTCATTGAGTTGGAAGGGGCAAAGAGTGACTACAAGAGGTGTGGAGATCACAAAAGGAGCAAGGAATGGGACTTGACTCCAGGGAGCAAAGTCTGTTTGTCCACCAAGCATCTGAAGACCTGACAATCATCCAAGAAACAGGGACCAAAATATGTGGAACCATTCATAGTGAAAAGAATCATCAATGAAGTGACTGCAGAGCTGGATCTGCTTAAGTCCTAAAGACATCTGCACCTAGTGTTCCATTTCAACTTGCTAAAGCCAGCTTTGGCCATGGATCCCTGGCAAATGGACCAAGGACCACCCCCACCACTGGTAGTGAAAGAAGAACAGTATTTTGAAGTTGCTGGGATTTTAGACTCAAGATTATATAGGGGAAAGTTATAGTATTTGGTTTGTTGGAAACATTTTCCTGAATCCAAAAATGAATGGGTGTATGCTTACCATGTTGATGCCCCCAAACTGACTCAATTGTTTCATGAAAAATACCTGGACAAGCCAAGGGGGGGGGGGGGGGAGTTAAGTGAACTTGATAAGATTAATCCTAGGGTGGCGGGATGTCAGAACCATGTGCATGGTTCAGTCATAATGTGTTATGATATTATGGCAAGATGATATATTGATGTAATGTTGTAACAATCGGATGAGGTATTGGGAGAATGGATACGGGGAATGTCAAAATGTATTGAATATTAATCATTTGGGTGCTATGGGCATGAGAACAAACAGGGAGACAAATGAAGGTTTATAGTTTTATGACCCTGATTTTCCTGCATGAGGATCTGGCTTGTATTGGAGGGGTGTCTTCCTCCCTTCCTTAAGGAGGATTGATGATGAACACAGGAGGGAGAAAAAGGGACATGAAATATTGCTTTGATTGGGACAAAGGGATCCAAGGAAGGGGGGTTGGATAACTTGTATTCTTATGCTATGGTCCAGGGGAAAGAGCCCCAGTTCTGACATAGACTTCAGACGGGTGACTTCTGTCTCAATTCTAGAAATAAAAATATTTTTGTTTTCTATCACACCGAGATGTTTTCTTGGTTATTGGGAACTGCATTCACCTGTCCTAATAATCCTTTAGGCCTAGGGGGAATTCAGTCCTGCTCCAGAACAGGCTGAATACCACTTGACTGGACAGATGAAAAATCAAAAACAGTACCTCAATCTTTGTCTGGATTTAATTGTACATAGTCACTACATAGTTGCAGCTGTATGATACCACTTTAATTGTCATGTCTTTATCCTGATTGAATTCTGGGATTTCTAGCTTTATAAAGAACTTCCTTTTAGCAGGGAGTTCCATTGCTGAGGGACTTTCCTTGTGAAAGGAATTCTCTGCTAGAGAGGTTTAATGCTGTAGCTCAAGAGAGTGCCTCCAAGCTCTTCACCAGAGAATTCACCCTACCTCAGTGAACTACAGATCCCAGGATTCTGCAGGAAGGAAAATGGTGGTTAAAGTGATACACTTATGTATATCAAATACACTTCTGCAGAACAGGGTAGAATAACTGTTAGTAAGCAAAGCAGTAATACTGCAGCATTATCTTCTTGTATCAGTCACACAAAAGGATACAAAACCTTTGCAATGTAGCACCCTAGTGTCTATGCCAGAAGGGCACCATTGCCAATTGTATTGAAACATGGGGAGTTCAAGAAAAACCAGCAGGACCAACTCCCTTTCATCCTTATCTCAGCACAGATCATTTTATAGAATGACCAAAGCTAGTTCTTTTTCAAAACCTGGCCTAAAACTGGAAGAAATGGATTCAAAAGGTTCAATAAGAAGATCCAAAAATGACCAATGGGCATGATGGCATTTGTGGGTGAGAACTGCTGATCTTCTAATGAAGGTTTTCTATCTTATATTTTATATTAAATAAATTTTATTCATTTTTATTGTATTACAAAAATTGTTTAGAATACTCCACATAAAATCTTTAATGTTTCAGTTATAAAGGCACTACTTAAATAGAAGCAACCAAAAGTTATACACCCAACCTCATCAACCCTAATAATCTGCTTAAGTGTCTTTAAACTTGTCTAAAGCAAACATAGTTTCCCTTGCTAACAACTCACATACCTACTTTTTCATGTGGTGTTATTATATACATGGCTGGGGTTTAGAAACCTCTGAAGGCTGAGGTTTCTTACAAAAATGCTGACAGATCCTTACCGCTCCCTCCCATCATAACATTTCTAAAAGGATGGAGTTGGGAGAGAGTCAGGGACATAACTAGCCATGTTCTTGTACTAAAAATGTTTCCCTTTATTGACTTAACTGATGTATCCAGATAAATGGTTTTCCTGTGAATTCATCTCAGATGTCAAATCAAGATGACACAACCTAGACAAGAGAAAATATATTAAGATATGATATGAATTGTTTCCATAACCAGGGTTTGATTTGCTATTTTTTTTTACTTAGCTGCTATGTCCCACCTCACTTGCTTTAACCCCTGTTTACTATGTTCAGCTGTCAGTTCTACAGTTTTCTCAGAGTGCCATGCTGCTGAGCTGAAGGGTTTGGAAATGATGATCTGTGACCTGACCTGACCTGACACACACTCTCCAGTCTGACTAGAAAACCAAATTTCTGCTCCTTGGCATTCTGTATACTTTAACTTTCAGGGAAGCCATGAAATGTTGACACCAACACCTTTTAACATGGCTCAAGTCTCATACTGTGGACACTGAATTGTTCATGGAGTTTATCACATAGGGAAAATTGGAAGTTTAAATGGGTCAGAACCTATGGTTATCCAACATATTAGGCACAATTTCATGAATGGTTTTCACATGACATCACACATAAACTGCTTAGAATTCAAACAGAAGGTGGCATGAATCAGGAAATAGTCATTTTCGGGGAAATACCATGTTTTCATTTCCATTTCATTCACAAATTTGCTTTCTTTGCACAATTGCTGTAGTGTGAAAGCTATTTGTGGGATTCTCCCTGTTTTTGTGCTTGTTGCCAGATTTCCCATGGTTCTTTGCTGCTTTGCTGTGCTTTGTTGTGCCAAGAGGGACACAGCCTTTTTCATTTCAACTAGGGTTCTGAAAGGATCAGCACACACACACACACACACACGATAGAAACAGCTTGCTTCTCTTACCTTGTTTGGCTCTCTCTCCTGCTCCAGCCTTCCCCATTAGCTGGGGCTCTGAAAGGATCAACTGATGAGGAAGGCAGGGATGCAGTAGTGAGAGTGAGAGAGAAATTTTCTCTTTCCTTTCCTACTTCTTTTGGGCAATGTCCTGTTCTTTTTACTCAGGTTGGATACCATTTCTTGGAAAGAAAGGGCAGTACAATATACTTTATAAAGAAAATTGTGTAAATACAATAGTTTATTTCTCTGGGTGATTTCTGGTAACGCAACTACTGCTTCTGTGTGCATGCGCAAAAAAGTTATTTCCAAACCATCAACAGGCTTTGTCCACATCTGTGTGGAAACCAAATGCATTTTCTACCCACTTTCTTACATTAGTAACATGTTTTTAACGTGTTGTTGTGCTCTGAATGTGAAAATCATTTGTGCATTTGCATGCTTTTCTGGGATGTGGACGCTTTAACCAGTTTTGGAATGGAAGCACATAGGTCCCATGTGATAAACTCCCATGATTTATTGTATGTCCTTTTTTGACCAGCCACTTATATATGGTGTGTGTGTGTGTGTGTGTGTTGCATCCTGTAAAAACAAACATGGTTACTTTTGAAACAGATGCAAAATATCTCATTGCCCTGTCTTTCCTGGTGTAAAGCCTTTATTCCATGGCATGTTGTAAACCTTCCTTAACAGGGGTGAAGGTCTCCACCAAAATATTTTGGTCCCAATACAGCCAATGACACTGTACTCTTGTGAGGCCTAAACCAAAGCATTCCAATGGCATGTGGGGGAAGGCTTTGAATTTTCATTATATGAAAAGTTGACTCATCCTTTGGACTGTTCACAGAAAAGCCAAAAGCATAGGTCAGTTCTAGAGTGACACAAATAGGGGGGTTGCAGACTGCCAGAAATAGTGCAAATTGAGTCCACTTTTAGGGTTAGCGTTAGTGCTAGGGAATCATGGGAACTGTTTTTGTTCTAAGACATTGAGCCTTCTCTGTCAGAGAGCTCTGATGCCACAATAAAATACAGTTCCCATGATTCCCTAACCCTAACCCTAAAAGTGGACTCTTTTCTTATGCAAAGTAGAATCCACTCCTTCCCTACAACTGCAGCTGTAGTGTTACCAGGCATAAACCAGTATGGCAGACACATACACACAGTGGAAACACCCCTTTGCATCAATGGAGGACCTATGTGACTTTCCAAACTGATTTAAATTTGGAAATTTAAATTTGGATTAAAACAGGTGTGGATTAAGCAATAAATTTTGGATTTAAAAACCATAAAGGGTTCAAACCAGGGCTGGGATACTGTGCAGTGGAGCTAGCATATCTGTAATGTAGATTCAATCAGATTGTGACTTGCCCAAGATCATCCAATGGGTTTTCATAGTTGAATGAGAATTTGAACTATGGGCCTGAACAGATTGCCAGAAATAATCCATCTTGAGACCACTTTAACTACCCTGGCTCAGTGCTAAGGAAAGATGGGAACTGTAGTTTATTGTGGCACCAGAACTCTCTGACAAAGAAGGCTCAATCTCTCGGGGGGGGGACTACAATTCCCATGATTCCCTAGCATTGAGCCAGGACAGTTAAAGTGGTCTCAAGATGGATTATTTCTGGCAGTCTGTTCAGGCCCTATGACTCCAAACTCATAGTCCAATGCTCAAACCACTACATCATGCTGACTTTTGTAAAGTTACAAAGTGCTTATAATGACCAGTTTGAATGATAACGATTCTATAGTGTTGTGAAATCTGGATATTGTTCATCTGCAAACATCTATTCTTTAGAGAATAAGTTTAAGTGGGAAAAAAGAGATTAATATAAATTGCAACAGCCACAGTTTTATAACAGAAATGCTATAGCAAAGTGAACCTGAAGAGAGCAAAACATTTTTATCTACAGATAAATATAGCAGGCATCACACCTAGGTCAGGCCCTGTGTCTTGATAATGATGTGTTTCCTTAGTGCTGAATTTAATTGAAGATGTTGCACAAATATGTTAGAAGCCATCCCCAAAAAGTCTTATGGTGGGGATATATCTGGATGATGTGCATATACACATACGCACAAACCTTTCTCCATACTCTTGCAAGTTAGCACAATATCTCTATTGTGTTGATTGCTGGCTGCATAGGCTTTTACATCAGTTCTCAGCAGGTAGAAGAGCAATTTGGCTTTTGCCAATTCAAAAGAAGCTAGGTTTGCTTGCAGAACTCACAATTCTAGTGTAGTGCATAGAAAACAAAGTACCTGTAGTCCATGGGTCATATCAGGAATGTGAAACTGGGAATTGAGAACAGACCGTAGTGGTTTCTTTAAGGCTTATTCTCAATAAGTTCCTTATGTTCTCCTTTCTTACTCCTAGCCAAAAAAAATTCTTAGTACAACTCTGTAGGGAAAACATGCTACCCGTTAGATTTATGCCCTTAGAAGTCAATGTGTTAATTTGTGCTGTACAGTGGAGAGGTTGTGTTGCCATATCATTCTTAAATTAAGATGTGCAGCCCAGATGTGGAATCCTGATAGGGAGTTTTATTGCACAGCAGCAGGTCTCGCCTTGTTGATTAAGCTTCTAGACACAGCAAGCAGACCTTTGCAAATTCCTCTGCGTATGAAAGAAGCTTCGTTTGTGTTTCTTCAAATTATCCCACCTTTGATGTGTCTAATCTTTGCACAGTGTGATCAAGTAGTATAGTTTGGTGTTTTGAGTTAAGGGTCATCAAGACCTTGCAAAATTTAGTGAACAGCACTTCTTAATAGCATTTACAATAGAAAAGCTTGGATATTTATTATATGTATATAAAATATATGCATTTTGTATTTTATATGGGACTCATGTGCCATATATATATGCAAGTTCTAAACACACATATATACTGTTCTTTTATCATGAGATCTAAGGGTGGAAAATAGATAAAACAATACAATGTAAAACATTCCAGATAAAATCAATGAATAATTTGAACAAGATAAAAACACACCAAATAACTCTACAATATAAAAGCACCTTAAAAGACTAAAAAGTTTTAAAACCATATATAAGTTTAAGAGTATATTAGGCCCCAAAGGCTTTAGTAAAAAAGTCATGTCCTGAAAAAAGTGTTGACACAAATCAAGCCTCGAGGGGAAGGCTTTTCACAAATGTGGCACCACAGTCAAGAAGGCCCTCTTCTTTCTTCTCCCCCTTCATATTGCCCCATTCACGGGACAAAAAAGGAGGGTCCCTCATATTGCCACTTAGTATTTTTCCTTGTACACCAATTATCAATGAGTTCCAGTTGTTAGTAATTGAAAGGAGAAATGAGAATGGCTATCTGCTTTATTTTACAAGGACAGTCTTCATTTATTTATTTAGGAATACTTATAAAGCACCTACATGTTGAAAATTTTAAAGCAATGTCCAACATTAATAAAATGTTCAATAAGGACAGTGCACAAATCTATAATGGAACATGAAGACTGTCCATGAAATAGATGACAATTTGAATGACATAGGGAAGGCTTGAGAAAGCAGTTAGATTTTCAAAAGAGATGTAATCTGGAAAAAAATTGCCACATGCCCAATATCAGAGAAAAGAGTGGTAGACACAATGCTAAATACGCTGAACTAATCAACTGTAAAGTAGTTCTCAGATGCAAAATGACATCACCAGAAGGGCTGTGCCAGATGACCTCAATGACTGAATGTTGACAAAAGGAGAAAGGATCTCTCAGGTAAGCAGGCCCCACATTTGATAGCATCCTTCAGTTCAATGTGACCCTTTTTATGTGCCTTGATGACTCCAAACATGCTGGATAACATACTTTCTCACAAAAAAATTCTCGCCACTTCTTTGTTGTTGTTGCTTCAGTTTTGGCAGTCTGTGCACAGTGGTATCACCAAGGTTGGTGTCCCCCAATGTAGGATGGGGGAACTGCCTTACCCTCCTCCTCCCAGCTCGCTGCCTGCCCCCAAACCACTGCTGAGGGGAGCCTCCAGAATACACATTGAGGAGCTGCCATGGCTTCAACCTTTAGGGCCATGCCAGCTCCTGAATGTGTTCTCCCTTTAGCAATGGTCTGGGCAGGTGGGCAGCTGGGGGAAAGACTCTAAAGGCAGCACCCCTCACCTGGAAAGGTCTTCAGGGTATGGCGTAGCTGCCCTCTAATATGAAGTGTTGTCTCTGCAGCTATAAAGCCAGAATTAACAGGTCAAGGCAAGAGCATATTTAGAACTTTCCTCTATCAGAATGTGCATGAGGATATTTGCAAGGATGATTTATAATAATAATAATAATAACATTTATTTCTATACCTCCCAATGGTTACCCAATC
>CM034706.1:197997302-198012822 GCA_020142125.1 Phrynosoma platyrhinos | reverse complement strand
TGCGTCAGCTCCCTTACCACTCTAAACAGCTCTGCTGGACAAGACTCTGTAGACGCAATATGTGCAGAACAGAAGGATCTCTGTGCTGCATGTATTGCCTCTCAATAGGACCAAAGAAAGTTCCTATGATGAGTCTTGATAGCAGTTAGCAACAATTTGCCATTTTGCTAAATTCCATTATTTGCTAGAAATCTGGATTGTGTCCTAGCATGAAATTACTATGCTTAACCTACCAGGTTTTCTGTATGGCATGTATTTGTGTGTCTCTGTGTGGCTAAATGAGTTCTGGACTGATTAGGATATTAAAATGAATGAAATGAACATGTAAAATGTAATACCTCCTTTCCCTGAACTGACAGGTACTTCTAGAAAAGATTACCAGCTGGAAAATATAACAGCAAATTAAGACATTCCAAATAGAATCATAGAATCATAGAATCATAGAGTTGGAAGAGACCGCACGGGCCATCCAGAATAGCAGGACAGTTTTTTTTATTGCCATTCTCTTTATTTTCAGAGAAAATAAATAGTAATCATGCCTTCTGTAAAACTTCCTGTGTCCCCAAGGAAAAATATTTCACAGTGGAAATATTTATTTTTTAAAGAATTAAATCACCATGTAGCGTTTATATTTTTTGATTTTTTTTTGTTCTGTTTATATGGTGATGGTGATGGGGCAGGGGCAGGGGGCAGAAACAGAGTACAGGGAATACTCTGTTTGGCATTAATTTGGGCAGTTTTCTTTGGCCTTGCAATGAAGGGAAGCTTGCCTATGTTTGCATCATTGCCCCCAACTTTAAACTTGCCACAGTGATCACCACAGCCCTCCATCCACAAACACAGTGTGTTTGTGTTTGTGTTTGTGTGAGTGGAGAGAGAGAGAGAGAATGAGAGAATGAGAGGATAATGTCAGGACTCCCATCTGTCCCACATCCTAAATACCCCGTGAGTGGAAGTGGGGAGAGAGAAAGCAAAAGAAGGAAGAACAGAAATGGTAGGGTCTACTCAAGAGACACAGATGCAGAACAGGACAAAAGCTTATCCCTGGCTTCTGGTCATTGAGTGCTAGGATATGTTATCTTGGTAATCATTTTGGGCCCTTTCATACTATATAATTATAGCACTATGGGTTTAACTTCCATGGGAACATCCTATGGGATCCTGGGATTTGCAGTTGGGGGAGGGATATTTAGAATTCTCCTGGAAACCTTTCTAGTTCCTCACCAAACTACAGATCCTAGGATTCCATAGGATGCAGCCAGGACAGTTAAGGTGGTGGAATCAGTACTATACTTATACAGGTCTCGTTCCCACTATGATTTAAAATGAATTGCTGAGCGGGTTAGATGTCTGTTGTTCCCACTTGAAACTGTTTCCAAACTGACTGCACTCAGTTTCAATCACAATGAAGCAAAAGAACCACTCTTTCCTGACACAAGTTTTTTGGTGGTTCTTTTGAAAAGAAGTAATTAGCAAGTGTGTTCAGCAAGTGGGAACAAAGGACCTGAATCGCTTCAAACTGAAGGAAAGGGATTACTGTGGCAGAGGGTTGGCACACCCCTCACCAGTTTTCCTCCCTCTTCTTTCCCAGGACCTGTCCAACATTCCAACCTTCTATCCAGAAGGAATTCCAAAATGCCCTCCATTCTGAGCTTGACCTGGAAGCATGTCTTTCCAAGTCTGCAAGGCTGGGAGGGCACCACTTCAACTCCACATGTCCTCCAAGTCCTGCAAGGCTAGGGGGCAGCACCTCACCCAGGGGAGAGTCCTTCATCTGACACCCATGGCTGATGCATCCCAGGAGAGAGTCCTCCATCTGACACCCATGCCTGGTTGGAATGTAGGACGGATCCTGGGAAAGGAGAGGGGGGGAATGGTGGATTTCCCCCAAAACTAGTGAGTCATAGGATACTAGTGAGGGATGGGATTCTGGCCATGGCACCCATGACTCCCTCCTGTGTTTTCTTGAATGTGTTGCCAGTTGCATCACCGATAATCGACAGGCATTTTGAAGGGGTACAAACTAGTGGGAACAATAATCGAGCCAAAAAAGAAATGAATAAAGAAAAGAACCACTTCCATAGTTGGAGCAACACATTGACTGGAATCGATTCCCCAACCTGAAGTAACAGCGAATCACAAATCGGGTTAAATATAAGTGGGAATGAGTCCATAGTATGATAGGACTATAGGTATGAAGTCTGTTCTTTCATTCTATTTTACCTTTTACTGCAATTGCTTTTGAATAATTTCAGTTGTATGCCTTCAAGTCATTTCTGACCTATGGTAACTCTAACAGGGGGTTTCTTGGCAATATCAGGGGGTTTCTTGGCAATATTTGTTTTGAAGGGATTTGCCTTGTCTTCCTCTGAAAGTGGGAGACTGTGACTTGCCCATGGTCACCCAGTGGGATTTGAGCTCTGTTCTCCAGAGTCATAGTTCAATGCTCAAACCACAAAACACTGGCGGAATCATGTTGACTGATATTTATTTATTGCATTTATATGCTGCTCTTCAGTCACAAAGGCTCTCAGAGTGGATTACAGATAGTTAATTAGACATTTCTCTGCCCTCAGGCTTACAATCTAAAAAGACATGATACAAAAGGAGAAGGGAATGGCGGTGGGGAAGGGGAATAAGTTCAGTGATTCTTCTCTTCCTCTGACCATGGCAGATGGACGGGAGGGAAGGATCTTCTTACTTTGAGCCAGACCTGATGGAGCTCAGCCTACCTTTCACTCCCTCTGAGGCCTGATGATGTCAGATGATACAGTGTAGATAATTCAGGATTTGAATCCAAGTCCACATCTCAACTGAACACTCCATGGGTCATCCTTCATACAGCAAGCAAGTTTGCAGTTTCTGCACTTGGGTGGCATTTCACAACTGAGCACTTTGGAAAGAATGGTTGTTAACTGTGCATACATTAGCAAGAAGCAATGACATTCTGTCAGAATTGTTATTCATGTTGCAAAAGAAATGTTGGAGTCAATGCACTAGCACACACTATGGATAGGTAATTCTATTTTACCACCTTCCACAGTTATTTAATTTTAATTTATTTGTCTACCAAACACTGGGGATGTGATCCTACTTTTTAAAACTCGAATAGTCTTAAGCAAAATGCTAATTGCTTTACAGGCTTTTAAATAATGGGCAGGGGGGGAACTTTTGAAAATATATTTTAAGTGTAAGATGGTATATTGCTGTACAAGTTGAAGATTTTTTGCAAAAGTCAGCCCTCTGTCCTCAAGAGAGCTCCCTTGTTTTACAACTCATTACAACATGTTGTTATAATATGGTTTTGCCTTGTAATGTAGATTACAGCAAAATATGTTTTGAGTTTGTCCCCAAATAGCACTAAACCCTCAAGGACCTACCACAGAGGTGGAAGATGCAACTTCTCTTTAAAGTCAGGGCTCTTTTCTTTCTTCCCACAGGATATGAGTAACTCTTATTGAAATCAAGAGGGAGTTATTCATATCTTGTGGTAGGAGAACACATACCTTCCCATTCCACATTTGTTATTCCACATGATATGAGACATAAGCCCCATCCAAGCAAGTATTTGCCTCCATCTTAAAACAAACCATTGTGTGTGTATATGTACACTTTCTCCTATTTCCTTAAATTATGAGAAGTTACAAAGTTTGATTTCCTTAAGAAGAATAACACTAAAGGTGTATAATTTTTGGTAACATTCAAATTTATTTATGGATGTGCAGGTTAAGTATAGGTGTGGAAACACAGCTTGATGTTCCAATAGACTGCTTCATTCACTGCTTCACATCAGAACTCCAGCAAACTTTCCAGGACTGGGAAGAGAATGGATGAATTCTTTTCTCTAACACCTGTTAACCTTCTTATGCCATTTATCTGCAATTTTCCTTATGGAAAATATGTCTCCATGTTAGTGTGAGAGAAAAGCAAAGAGAAATCATACATACAGTGTGACTTTTATTGTGTCATACCCATCCCCTGCTGAACTCAAAACTAGAAAAACATATGCATTCATAGGGAATAAGATATGAAGACAGACAGAGATTGAGAAAATGAGAGAGACAGAATGAGAGAGAGAGAGAGAGAGAGAGAGATTCAAAAGAAGAGGGCATTAAAAACAAAATAAAACAAAACAGTAGGAATACCCAGGCTGACTTGGATGGCAGGTAAAAAGAATAAATTGGTTTTCATCTGTGAAATGTTGGAGTGTATACTATAGTGTGAACTGGATCATGGGATAAGAAGAGAACTGCAATGGTGGTAGTAGAATGGCAGGGGGATTAAAGCATCTATTGGGGCATTAAGGAATGTTGAATTAGAGTCCTTCAGGAAGATGGAGAAAGAAGAGTCAGGTTTTAAAACTTGTTACCTTACCACAGGATGCAAAGGTTCTGGAATACAAGGAGAGCCAGAACCCATAAGAACCCATAGAAGGACTTTACATTTAAGCCCCCCTGTGGCATTAAGTGTCCTTTACAAAGTGACTGCAATACAAGGGTGTGTTGCGGAGGTATCAAGACCCAGATTTGTGAGCATGGCAAGTTTCAAGAGTGCCATTCTTCCCCTGTTTTTTAAACCATAGCTATATCCATGGCCTAGCTCTCTTTATTTCTATTGTCTTTTATTAAACTTGCCCCAGCTGAAAATAAACAAAAAATGTTGCACCCAAACACCTTTGCTTTAAAAATTGATGCTTGCCATGGTTAGGCAACTCTTTCTAATAGTCCTTGGTATCTGACAGAAAGTCCTCAACTTTTCACTCCCAATATCCATGGTGACATTAGCAAGAAAATCAATTTTATTTTACAAATTTTACTTTTATTAGATTGTTTCACATGCTCTTAACCTTGTCATTAGCCTCATAATCATAATAATAGCTGATAGTTAGCCAGAATATTGAGAAGTGAGCACATATAGTGCAGTCGTGAACACAATTTTTCTGTCTCTGTTGTATGCAGGCTGTCCAAAAATTAAGTTTTTTAAAATGTGACACATAAACCCATTTTACTTTGTTACAATCTTCCATGCTTTAGATGCTCAGTCAATAGCCCTTAAGATTCCTTTCATTAATAATCTAAATAAGGATAAGGGTTATTGACAAGCCAACTGGTTAACACCTCATTCTTGTGTATTCATTAACCACTTCTTTGGCATAGTCCAAGACAAGGGAGGAGGGTAAGGCCTATATGGTTGCTTGGAAACAGCAGAAAAGACTCTTAATGGTGCAATCCAATGCATGCCTACTCAAGAAGTATTTTCTATTGAGTAGGATGAGTGTAGTTTTGCAGCATCAAACTACTTCCAGGTCAACTCATAAGTGCAAAGTATTCAGTTCAGACTACAAAGTGGAAAAAAGCCAGAGAGGAGTCCCAAGCCATTAGGAAGAGAGATCAGGAGTGGCAAAAGGAGTAAGAACAATGCAGATTGAGCTGGGAGACTAAAGGCCAGGGAAATTTGTTTGTTGTCCCTAGCTGTTGAATTTCACATCAGGGGATGTGTTATATGAAGATCTGTTACCATCTTTCTATGTTTTTAACCACCATATTTCACAATCAAAGCAGGAAATGTTTAAAAGGTGGGGGTTTCCAGCTTTCTTCTGTACTGAACTGAGATTTTAGATTTATGCAGTATTTGTAAACATGGAGCCAAGGAATAGTACTTATTAAGACTCTGCAACCCATTTGGCTTAATCCCAAATAATGAAGCAAATTTGGTATGGAGTAGATTTGATTACTTCATTTCTGGAGCAAAAAGTACAATCCAAAAAACACCTTAATCAATCCAGAGGTCCAGACATTTATGCAAGATTATTTCAGTCATATAACCAATTACCTCCTCCTGGCACATCTTTTTTCTGTTAGCAGCAGATCATGAAAGACCTGTGGTGAATAGTGTCAACCTTGTTCAAACTGAGGGCTTAAGCAGACTGGCGGCATGGGGCTGCCCTGGGAAGGTGCGCCGCGGGACCGAGGCATCTCCACGCCTCGATCCTGCGATGCACCTTCGCCGCCCCTGAAAGGAGCACTAAAATAGCACTCCTTTCACAAGTCAGCGAAAGTGCACCGCAAAAGCTTGCGGTGCACTTTTGCTGACTTTTCCACTGCAGCGTGTCCAGATGCTGCGGCGGGAGGTTGTCCTTGGAGCGCTGGCCGTGCGGAGGGCCGGCGGCTCTGAGGATGACTTCAGGAGGAGGAAGGGGCGCCGAACGTGCGGCTGCCCCTCCCCTTCCTTGCCCCGAGGACAGCTTTTTAAGCCGCCTGCCGAGGCTCTGAGTCTTTTATTTCCCTTTAGTTTTGTTGAATGGCTTAGCTTATTCTTCTATTTGCTTTTCTTGTAAATTTGTTCAATTCAATTCAATTTCTTTATTACGGCCATTCGGCCAACACAAGTTACAATACAACACTTCTTAATTGTATACAATAGCTTCTTGTGAGAACATACCGATAACTACAGACAAATCCTAATTTGTAATTTGTACAAAGACAAAAATAGGACAGTATAATTATCAAAACCCCATGATAGCTGGAAATTCTAATAACTTCAATAAGATGAAATCTTGTAAATTTGTAAATTTGTTGCTGAATGAGTTTCTGTATGTTTGAAGTAGCAAGATTTACTCCCAAGCCCCTTGTTGTTGATGCCATTATTATTGCTACTGCTGCTTGGGCGTTAGATGGGAAATAGTCAGACTGAGTCACTACAGAAAGGAAGAACATTGTTTGGGACCACTTTGAAGTGAGAGAGGACCCCAGAATTTCTATCTGCTTTCACTATAAGCAGAAAATGAGCAGGGGTTAAACCACATGCTTACACAGCAGTCGAGGTCTGATCAGAAGTTTAAGAGGAGGCAACACCTTAAGGGGCAGTACTAAGAGCTCTTGATCAGAGGTGTAAGAAAAGTCTGAACAACCAGGTAGTAGGGGCAAAAACTCCTGGGCAGAAACGAAACGTAAGACAACAATAGTTCACAGTCATCCTCTCCCTCCAAGGCTTAAGCAGGCAACTTTGAAAAAGATTGGGTGGGAGCCTAAGAAGGAAGTTTTAAGTGGAAACAAGGGGATCATCAGGAGAATCTCACTGATTACACTCTCAATAATGAACAAAGCATTATCTCGTCATCTCTATATGCTGATCATTGACTCTCATCAGTGAGTATGCTGGTATAATAAAACAAAAAAGTACCCATTCTTCAAATACACTGCCATTTTGTTAATTACAGTGGGGATTCCATTCCAGACCTCGCCCCACAGATGGCAAAAACTGCAGGACCTCAAGTCCCATGTTATTGAATGGTGGTGCATGTGTGGCCACTTTGCCAGGACTGTGTGCATGTGTAGCTGTTGAAGTCAATGGGGCTTGCTGTTTGAAGATGCTGAAACCCGCAGATGGCAAGCCCATGGTTGGTATGGGCACACTGTATTCACAGAGTTAGCTGACTGAACTTCTGAGGAGCTGGACTACTTGAAAGCTTCTTTCAAAATGATTCCTTCCTCCCCACTCCAAAAGTCTCTACTTTTCTTATGATTGCCATTTCGGTGGCAAAACGTACACATTTATGCTTTCCCAACATGCCAGGGTAGCTGGTGAGACAGTTTAATCTGCTTTCCCCTTTCCTTTCTATTTTGCTCTTCACACATGCCCACTAAATGATTCTGGTGAGAGTTGTTGTACATACATTCCTGTTATACATAAGCACACACACCTATAGTAGGATTACCTAGAATCCCAGGTCAAACTTTATAGTCTTGTTTACTGTAGACACACTGCTCCAACTCAACACTGAAATTATGTCTTTCTCCATGTCTCCTTAACCATTTCCCCAATGCCAATGCTACCAGAACAAAACAAAATACCTTCCAGCTAGACAGAAGTCAAGAAAAGGGGAGGCTGGGCCGGGCTCATATTTAAAAACTTTGTAAAAAGAGTCTTCTTTGTTAGAGGAATTGTTCACTGACACATAACTGTATATTAAAACATGTCTGCAAACACAAAGGTCCTGAGGGAAGACTGAAAAAGCTGGAGGGGAAACTCAGCAAAAAGAAGAACTTACAGGCCACAATCCTATATCCACTTACCCAGGAATAACTTTCATTGAACTCAGTGGGACTTATTGCTAAGAAGTTATGTATTGGATTGTGTTGTCATACTTCTATCACATGAATTCTCCCCCTGCCCCATGCAGGTTTTGAGAGAATGTAACACAGCTACATACAGATGCAGTTTCTTAGGACTTTGTCACACAAGGGTTGAAAAGTGGAATTAAAGTAGGATAGTAACATCTGTGGTTGTACCTTGTCACACAATGCTGTGTCTGTCCAATAGCTGGCCTGTAGCCCATCTGTTGCTGGAGTGCTCTTTCTCATTGCTGGACTGTTAATGTCTCCCAGTCCTGCTGCAGTTCCACTTTGGTACATGTGTGATAAGTTCCTCCCGCTGTAGTTCTGATATGTAGGCAGTCACATAGCATGAGTAGGCATAATTATGCTCCTCTCCCCCTCACTATTCTCAAGTACGCAGGTTTTTTTCTTTTTTTAAATTTATTTTATTTATGTTTTACTTAATGGATTGCCATGATAGTGTAATTGCATTAAAAGTAAAAATAAATACAGACTGAAAGACATGTTGGAAAGGAATTAGGGCAGGAAGACAGGGCTATAGAAGCCAGGGTGTGGAAAGCAGAGGCCAGGATAGAGGTAGCACCATGGTAGTTTGGAAGAGCTGTACAATAATGACTGTCCCCAACCTGGTATGTTTGTGTTTCCTATACAAATGTGGTTGTGGCACCTTATGAGCCTGGTGTGATAAAGTCCTTAGTTGACAAAGCTTTGTTGACTATGTAAAATGCATTGCTATCAGTTTTCAATTTGATATAGTAACGTTATTGCAAGAAGCTCTGAAAATAAAGCCATTCTATTTTCATTTATCAATTCCTTTCTTTCTCAAAGAGTCTTTTAATAAAGCCAACCAGATAATGTTTAAACTAATACTAATTGATTCCATTCCTAGAGTTCATAGTTGGGGCAAGTAAAATGACTTGCTGATCCTAGCTGCACATGTAGTAGTATAATGATTATTTAGGGCACCTGGGTTCTCTTCTTGCATATTAGCTATATAAGGAAGCAAAAAGGGGGAAAGAAATAGCAATAAAATAATACTATATAACTTGCAGGCTACTGTAAGAAACATAGTTTTTTTTAAAAAAGAATTCAACATAAGAAACCTGGAAGTTATCATAAAGTGAATTTACTCACCTATCAGTTTTGTCTCAGGATACCCTGCAAAATAATTACCTTAATCCATAAAACCTGGTCTACAGTCTTGCTCATAGTAAAAAACATTATGAAATATTCAAATATTGTTGAGCACTGTGTGACTTTACATAACTTGGTATTTTGACTCTAGCATAACTGAAAGCAAAATAAAGAGGATCTGTGGCAAACAATTTGTTAGCACTTCTTCCAAATCCTGCAAGAATTCTGACATGTTAATAGAGAAGGGAAGGATGACGGATCAACTTATGGACACTGTAAGCTTCCTAAGGGTTGTAGTAAAAAGAATGCCCATTGCTTTCTCTGGGAACTATTTACACTGGAGGAGGAGGAGGAGGAGGAGGAAATAATCAATAAGACAATGGGCAGATCACAGTACTTACTGTTAATTCACATCATCAATTGCATTTTTAATATACTTGCATTGGCCACTTGCATGGGACCTCCCATCATCCATTGGCTCAGACACACTAACAAATTATGTTATCCCTTGATTTTATTCTAAGGTAATTGGTAGAACTAGAAATTTTGGAAAGTCTTAAGATTATTAGATCCTTTAGTGTCTTTTAAAAATACTATTACTAAATTACAAATTTATTTGCTCAGGAAGAACGCAGAAGTTGGCAAGCTCATCTTAGAATTATAGAAAGGTCAACCAGTCCAACCTCGTGCCATGCAGGAACATAGAATCAAAGCACCCCTGACAAAGCTTCTGTTTATAAACTTCCAAAGGAGGAGACTCCACTACACTCCGAGGGAGTGTGTTCCACTGTCAAACAGCTCTCACTGTCAGGAAGTTCTTTCTAATATTTTGGAGAATCTCTTTTCCTCTTGCTCAGTGGGAGACCACAGATTCTAGTCTTCAGTGCCTTGCAGTGTGAATTAGTGTTAGAATTGGAGAAAATGACAGATTTGTTTGCAAAAGCTTAAAACTGTACCTAATGTTTACAGTTCGAAGGATGCATGCATATGAATCTAATGTTTAAATATATTTACATAATTTGACAACCTTGTTGTTGTGGTGGTGGCATGTCTTCAAATAATTTCTGACTTAGGATGATGCTAAGGCAACCCTATCACAGGGTCTTGTTGGTTAAATTTGTTCTGAGCGGGTTTATCTTTGCCTTCCTCTGAGAGAGTGTGACTTGCCCAAGGTCACCCAGTAATTTTCTATGGCCAAGCAAGGATTTGAACCCCGCTTTAAGTAACAAAAAATTGACAAAATTTGACATCAATGGACATTACATTTGGTAACAACAGTGAAGGTATGTTAGGATTAGTTCCTTAGGAATTTTCTCCTTTTTCTGTCCAGTCAAGATCCAGAAACATGAGACATGACATTATTTATTTTTTAAAGAAGATGATTTTGTGGAATATCATGATCTCATTGAATGATTCATGGTTTGTCACAGGAGGCTTTCTAGAACTCAATATTTAGAGCAGTGCATTTGCAAATAGATGAAAGTTAAACAGAGATATGTTTGGATATATAGATTTAGATATACACAGAAAAATGCAACATCACAAGTTTTACAGCCAGAGTCTTCATGTAGAACACAACCCATAGAAAATAATTCTTCCTTCTTAAAATTGCTATTTAATTTAGCACATTCAGGGCTGCATTCTTTTCAAAAATAGTTGGTTTACATTTTAACAAGGGAAATATTTGCCTTTTAAAAATGAGATGCATGAGGCATGGCACTTGCTTTTCCTTTTGGACTTGAGAGAGATGGAAACAATATTATAAAAACAACAAAATTTGGTATTGCCACTTCAGGAAAGACATCAGTCCCTTTGCCTCCACCATCTTCCTTCCACATGTATCTGAGGAAGTAGGCTCAAGTGTATGAAAGCTCATGTTTTCAACTCCTTTCTTTCAATTAGTCTCAAAGGTGCGACAAGATCCCTTTGCATGCCTAGAGCTAGTATGTGGAATTGCATTGTTCCCATCCTGCTTAGGGAGTTTTTAAGTGCACTGATAAGTGGTATAAAAATATACTTGATACTTGCTATCCCCCCAAACTAATACTCTGGCTAACATTCTTATAGCTTTAGCTTGCCCTCTCAAAGTGAGGATTGTAGAAAATTTCATCTAGCTGCATTTTAAAAGTAAACCTACATAGATTTGTGAATCATAATTGCAGATAAACATTCTCTGAATTTTGTGACAGTTTTTAGCTCAACAAGTATGTATGATAGTGAAATCTAAGTACAAAAAATGTACGATAGGGAAGACTATACAGTTGCCCCTCCATTCTTGTGGACTTGGAATCTGCATCCCACACCTATTCGCAGGTGACGAACAGAGGGGGACAAAATGGGGCACACTCCCGCAGGCAGGGCCTCCATTCAAGCCTATGGGGCTTGAATATACACAATTTTCCATTTTCATGGGGGGGGGGGGTCTGGAATGGATCCCCTGCAAGAATGGAGGGCCAACTGTATACAGTAGTATACAGAAAAATATACAAGAAGTAGTGTCCAAAAAGGAAGCAAAAAGTATATACTGGGAACAATTTCATACCAATACATGGGGAATTGCATATGAAGATAAATAGCAATTTTGATGCACCTTTGGAACACATTTATGACTTGATAGACTCAAAGCTGACATGCGACATAAATAGACTGATTTCCATCTATTCATAAGTAAGCCCAAGTGAGTTTAAATAGCTGGTTTGTCTCAGGTGCAACTATGAAAATCTCTGTCTTTATTTCATTGCCAGTGACAACTATGTTTTCTTCTTATCTTCATTTCACATATGGTTGCAAGACTTTATGCATTTTCCCACTTGCTATATTGTGTTTGTGTGCATTTTTCAAAGATACCCACTCTAAATTTTGTGTAACTATTTTGCACATCATTCAAACTGGAAAACAGAAAAAAAATCTGGATGCTCATTGTTTTCTTCCAGTGGCAAGAGAACAAAAGATGTGTATGTCCTTCTTAACAGGTTTGCATACAATAAACCAGGGTTGTTTATTATGAATTTTATTTTCAACTCTATAACCAGATAAATATACATAGTACTGTAGCATTCTGTGTTTCTGTAATTCATACTTAAATGTCTGGGGTTCAGCTCATTCAACACCATTCACTGAAGGCAAAACACATTTATCTTTTAAAGTATTTTATGATTCATAACTAGTCATTGGATTGTGTAAGACACCATCCACTCCACAATTTTAATAGGAACAACGGAAGGACTAAGTCCTCTCCAGCCACTCTATTTCCATATCTGAAACCAAAATGTTGCTTGGTTGAACCTATCAATGAATCCCCCCGAGAGACCTGGACCATTAAAAATTATCTCAAAATGAGAGATCATTATAAACAGCACTAAAAAGTGCTGCGTTTGATGTCCTTGGTGTAATAAAAATTCACATTTTCAATCAAGAGAAAATAGAGAGGTTGCCAGCAAATACTTCAACTTATCAAAATGTAAAGTGTAATATAAATATTCATACCTGCCTCTCTTTCAAAACAGATGAAAAGAACATTCTTGAATATTGCATTGTGGCACAAAGCCAAAACAGGCACTTGTTGTTACTATGGGAATGAGCAAAAACAGTTCTGAAAAAAACAGCCTGCCATAAATATGGATGGATTATTTTTTATGATTAGGAGACCCTGCAGAAACCAATTTACCAAGCCTAAGCGATCTAATTGAGGGCAGTCATTGTGATGGAGAACCAAAATATACTAGACTTCAATTTTTGTATTAAAATGCCGTGCCTTAGTTTAACATCTCCAAGTGGTTATTTTAGTCCTTTCTGAAAAAAACAAAAGCTTGTTCTGGATAGGGTTACTCTGTTGACCAGTATATTATTGAACTTGCTTGTCTCTGGGAAATGGGACCACCCGATCTCAATAGGGTTTTTTGCTACTTACTTGAAACATTTCACAATTAAAGTATAAGAGGTTTGTTCTGTAGTTCTCACCTTTTGTGGCTGTGCCACTGAATAGCCTCAGAAACAGGGGGACATTCCCTCCCCCTTCCCATTGAAGTCTGGTGTAATTTTCCTTTGAAAGGGCTCTCATGATAAGCACAGAGAGGAGGAGGCATCATTGGATGGGATGGGATGCAATAAAGCTTGTGATTGCACAGTCCTTCTCTGCCACAAAATGGGCCCCAAACTCTCGTCTTTATGATCACACAATTGGCTAGCACAATGGATTAGGGAGCAAGCTAGAGAAGGGGGTATAGATATTAGTTAGCTGATTGTCCCTCTTGGTATGTTTCAAGTGCTGAAATATACAAGTGGCTGAGAATGGGGGTCCCTGAACATTAGGATGAAAAGCAGTGAATGAGGGTGGCAAGGATGCTCGTTATGGATCAATCGTACCTATAGAATTCACCTTTGTGGCCCAATGTATAAGATAATATATAGCAGCTGTGTTATAAACCAGTTAAAAGGAATTGAATGTACAAAGCATGGTTGTACTCTCAATAGATTTTCTTGTGGGAATGCCAAAAGTTTAAGAGCCAAAATCAAGCTTCCCCATGCTTCATAATAGTTGTTTTGTCTGCACCTGAGCACATTTTCAGTCCATGTTTGCTTCTGTTACATTAAAAATGTTTCCTGAATCAGACTATGGCTTACAGTAGATATAGGCAGACTCCTTTAGAACTACTTTAGTGTCCAAACAATGAAACACAGAAGGTATGGACTTTCTTTGTCCAATATATTCTTAAAGGGGCCAGGGAAGGTCATGAGGTACTTGAAGGTTATTTCCTTGTAAAGAGAACACAGGATTCTTAGGAAATAATAATCTTAAAAGTAAAAGCTATTATGGGGAAAGATAAATGCTTCAATGTTTTTGTTTTCTTTTTCTCTTTAACATGGCCTAAAACTATGCAGAAATCCATACTGAGTCCCAAAGGTATCTGAAGACTGGTAATAGCATTCTATCTGTACATTTTCCAGAAGGCCTTCTTCATCAGCCATCATAGACAAAAGTTTTCTCCACTAACATGTAACATGAAAAATGTGGATTCCAGAATTTAGAAAGTACTTTCAAAGTGGACTACTATGGTGTGTGTGTGTGTGTGTGTGTGTGTGCTGTTTGCAACAGCACATGAGTTTTTTGTTTTGTTTCTGCTATTCTGAGTATGAAAGAGCATTAACTGGAGGAAACATCTATTCTACTTGCAGTAAAAGGATACACTGCTTCTATATTCTAGCACAACCATATAGGATAGCTTCAGAAAAGATGCTTGAAAGAAATTGGAAGAAGTTCTGCAGTATGAGATATCAGTACAATCCACTACTGTTTTTCTTAACATGCTCTAGGATCAAAGTCTAGCACTTGTAACTGACTTTTGAGTTCATCCCTATGAATTGTGGCTTTGAATGAGCTCTGAATAACATATCCATATACAAACCCATGATATTCTTCTCTGACATGGATGTTATGGTAATATGGATGGCCAGAATCCACCTTAGTTACATCCTTAAGTAGTAGCTCCTGGCCCAGCTCTCCCAGTCCCCACTTACTGGACATCACCAGCTGCAAACAACGTGGGTCTTTTCCTCTATTGATTGGGAAGAAACTGATTCACATTCCTACCCACTCCTGTGAGCAAGGTCATTGTCATAAGCAAGTTCCCTGTCATAATTCCTCCTCACACTAGAGATTACTTGTGGGGGGGAGGTGGAAATATCAGTCAGCTGCTTCCCAACTGACAGAGGGGCAGAGCCCTGTCACTCACAGTGCCTGTTGCTTGGTAAATGGAACTTTCACATTCCTACATATTCTCTCAACTAGTAAATAGGTGGGATTTGTGAATACAAACCAGTAATGAATGTGTAACTCTAGGTTATATATTTGTAGCTGATGATCCTGTGCATGTGTGTATATTAATCCTATGCATGTGTCTATGTATATGCCTTCAAGTTGCCTGTTGACTTATGGTGACCTCTTAAATTTCATAGGGTTTTCTCAGACAAGGAATACTCAGATGTTGTTTTGCCAGTTCGTTCCTCTTTAACAGTATCTGATATTCATTGGCAGTCTTCCATCAAAGCCAAACTCTGTGACATCATCTTGGATCTCATCATTTGCCCTGTAGAGGTTTGCCACTGGTCTAGCTAGCCAGCCCATAACTGATCTGCTTAGCACAACCACTTCTCATTTATGAAACACTTATGGAATTGCAAAATTATACATCTATAATTACAAATATTTACCAAAAATATACAAACCATGTCAGGGATGATGGGAGTTGTAGCTCTTCACCTCTGGCTCT
>CM034706.1:197975838-197997202 GCA_020142125.1 Phrynosoma platyrhinos | reverse complement strand
TTTATTTCTATTACTGTATGTCCCATGTTGCTTTTTCCTTGACAAACAATACATATTAATCAATTGCAATATTCCTCTAAAGCCAATAGAAAGAAGTATTGAACTGGTGCCTGAAAGATAAAGGTGTGAGGGAGGGACAGATCTCTAGTGGAAGGCATTCCATAAATAGGGTGCCACTACCAAGAAAGCCCCACTATTTGCACTAGCCCTGCTAGTCTTAAATTTGAAGTGGGTTGATACTGGGTTAGTTTCAGGTACCTGGGACCTGAACTGTTTAGGGTGTTAGATTAATACTTACATTTTGTAATTGGGCCTAGTGGTCCAACTGGTAGACAAAGTAAAGATTTCAGGATGGAAGTCATACCTTTATGCTTTGCTGCCATTTTTACTACTTGAATAGTAGCTTTCTACAGCTTCCATCCCAGTCCATCCTGAAGGGAAGTCCCACATAGAATGTTCAATTAGGAAGTTATTAGAAGACAGATTATTATGGTTGGACTATGCTGCTCTAGGAATGGCTGTAGCTGGTGGACCAATTTTATCTAGGCATAAGCGCTCCATATCACTGAAGCTATCTGTCCTTCCAGTAATTGTTAAGTATCTGTTCTATCAGGGAGAGCATTACATCATCCAGAAAAAACAATTTGTCTGATTTCTGGATTTGGGAACCTGTCTGCAAGTCTTCATGTTAGGATCAGGCAGTTGAAAGAAATGAATGGAAATTTGTATGTAATGGATATTTTTGGTAGCAGAATATAAACAGGTTGGAATGAATAAATGTCCAAATCATATATAAAAATGAATGGAAACCATTTAATCCTGATTGAAATAAATGGAAGTTACATAGATGAACATCTCTTAGAGGAAAGAAATGGGCCAGTTCTGAATGAGATGTGGAACATAGTGGAAAGAAACAGAGACAAACCATATTAAAACCATCAGCTGTAAGTGTGGAATTCTGCCAGTAAGGCCACAGTGTTGGCCAGACATCATCTTAAATAGATTATTCAAACAAATATTAATATAAGTTGCAAGGATGGAATATCTTGCTTAACTGTTAAAACTCACTGCATTTAATGTGCAAGCCAGTGATTAAGAACAAATGTATGTTCACAGAGCAGAATGGAAACCAGAGGAATGCTTCAGGAGACATTACTTTGCAAGGGTTAGCCTTTTATTTTTATTTGCATTTGCTCTGTGCTCACATGTTCTGAGCTCAGAACATACTTCCTTGGTGGCCTTCTCATATTAAATTTTAATTAAAATGAAAGAGGGAAGACTTCTTTGTGTATGTGTCTATTCCCCCCCCTCCTTCTCTCACACATAGCCATGCTATGAAGGTAGTCTTTAAAAAGGCACATAACGGAAACCCTCATTAGGATTATGGTAATGACAGGAAGTTTGACTATTGAGGAATTTCTTATGTTACGTTTTTCTTCTTTTTTTAAAGTTGTAATGACTCAACAGTTTTAGTAACTAAGCTGCAGTTCTGCTAAAAGCTGTGCATTTTTTCTGGTAATTATTGTACTTGCATGCTCCTAAGTTTGAGCAATTTTATAATCATAAGTCAC
This sequence comes from Phrynosoma platyrhinos, assembly GCA_020142125.1. Lineage (NCBI taxonomy): Eukaryota > Metazoa > Chordata > Lepidosauria > Squamata > Phrynosomatidae > Phrynosoma > Phrynosoma platyrhinos. The sequence goes on along the minus strand of CM034706.1, from coordinate 197,995,631 downwards.
ACAATTGACATGGATACAACAATATAAATGGGGCTTACCCCTTACAATTAATCACATTGTGCCATGCTGCTAGCAATGGGTTGAATCTTTTCAGTTCTGTTTTCTTCCACATCAATTTGTTTTACATTTCAAGCTCTCTATTTTGTCATGGAAGATTTTCAGATGGATAAAAGTGATGGGAGGCAGGATGCTTCTGTCGGTGTCAAGTGATTTGGCCAAGATTATCACATGACGTTGTGCGATGTCGCAATAAGCTCATCATTATCCCATGAATACAAAGAACTTTTCCAGCCTCTTCTCTTTCAAAGGACTTTCCCCTGAATGAGAAGTGGCTGGAAAATTCCTCTTTATTCATAGGATAATGATAGGATTATTGCACATCACATGACATCATGTGATAATCTTGGCCCAATCGCATGACACTGATGGGAGCATTCTGCTATGTTCCTATCATTTTTGTCCATCTGAAAATCTCCAGGACAGATCACTAAACAGTGGGTTTTAGACTTCCAAAGACTCTGCTATGGTGAGGGACCAACTAAGATGGCCTGATCTGGAAGGCTGCTAGCTGCTAGGCTGATTGCTTTTCAGACTATTTGTGAGATTCCCATGTCATCTCAGTAGGCATTTCTAGTGAACCTGGATTGCCCTCTAGAATGAGGACATGGTGCAAACATAGGACACTATGGGGGGGGGGGGGGATGCAGACAGGCAGCCATGGGCCACCCTGGGAAGTGGAGGATTGGGGCCGAGGCTGCCCCACGCCTTGGTCCCAATCCTCCCTTTTGGTGCCTGGGAAAGGAACGCCCAAATAGTGCTCCTTTCCCAGGTGGCGGAAAGAGTGCCCGAAGAGCTGCCATGCAACTCTTTTGTGCCTCTTCCGGTGCAGCGTGTCTAGATGTTGTGCCGGGAAGATGTCATCAGAACACTCACCATGTGCAACAGTGCACACTTTGATGACATCCTTGGTAAAGGGGTTGGGGCACCTGGCATGTGGCTATTCCTCCCCTTTCCTGGCTCCAAGACAGTGTTTTGCACCATCTGCAGAGCTCCTATCTCTCCTGGACATCCCCTCCTGCTGAGTAGAGCTTAACAATCTCCTCATTGTTTTAGGGAGCTAAGGGTGGTGAATTGAGTGAGATAGTGATTAGAGCACCAAAAACTCAAAGGAAGTTTGTGTTACAGCTCATTTGAAGGCTACTCTGTGGTGGTAATAATGGTTGTGGTAGTGGTGGGGGATAGTGGGGGGAACCCACTCATCTCTGCCGCTAAGGAGTGATCAAACTTTAATAGGTTCTTTTGGGTGGTTAAGGATCTATTACACTTTCATTCAAGAGAGGTATATACCACTGAGTAGCCTTTTGTGATCAATTTGCATCACACTTTACAGAAAAAAAATTACTCAGTTCCATTCTCACAGGGATGCCATTTTTTATTTGGATTCAGTTGATGTAACTTTGGCCTCTGCCTGCTCAGCTATAATGACAATTTTCCCATTTGTACAGCCTAAGGATAAGAACAAGATGAAGAAATCAGACCAACCATGTGTGCTAGAACCTTGCCTTTCCTAGTTTATAATGTTTGTTAACACTATATGTTTCATCCCAGAAATCTTTGAATAAGGAGGTTCAAAACAGAATCTGCTTTCACAATATCTGAAACACCCAGTTTTTATTACAGAATGTGTTTTTTTTTCTTCCCACCACCATTTTTCCTGATTATTTTCTTGGCAATAATTTTGAGTTATAATTTAATTCCCAATAAATTTATCTATTTCAATGGCCTTGGCTAGAATTTTGCAGTCCCAGAGCAGTGAAAATTCAGACCTGGTTTCATGAGTGTGAGAACAGCATATTTAGTTCATGTTTTCTTCTGGCACCCATCTCCTATGAGTTGTTTAAATGCATTATCCTAAATTCAGATCATGACACTGAATTATGAAGGGAAATAACCAATCATTTATTAAAATCCCTCAAACATGAGGACATTATGGACCATAATTAATTTCAATTTAACATCTTTACTTTCACCATTGCAGTTTTATGTTTTCCTTAAATCTTGAATTTGACATTTTCAGTCAACACATTATTATCTAGCTGGGAGAGAGCTGGAGGTTCATTTAAACACCCAGAGGGCCTTGGAATACATTTTGTCTGACTCAGCCTCACATTCAATTTGTTGCATATATAGCACATGAAATGTTAATCTTACACCCAGCTAATGTTTCTGTATAAGAGATATTGGAAAGGAAAAGAAATAAATATAGAAAGAAATGGCAAGCCAAATCCTAAATCTGCATTTGTAAACTATGACTCAGTTACAAATCATAGTTTAAGGGGGAGGGTAGTGGGTGGAGGGAATAAGAATTTGGATTTTAATTGTTGTATTTTATCTTGTTGTACGCCGCCCCGATTGCTCTGCAGAGGGGCGGGTTACAAATAAAATTTATTATTATTTATTATTATTATTACAAAGAGAATACATCAAACAGAGAGATTAAATACAATAAATGAATTTTAAAAAATTATATTGTAACTTTGGCTGGAATCTTGCTGGTGAATTACAATTTACAACTCACTTTTTTTGGTCATTGTGGAGGTTGCAATTCTTCACTAAGCATGCAACAACCCAAATCCTCTCCAAAATTCACCTTTAAACGATGCAGTTCCTGGAACATGGCTATTTCTGCATCACATTCCAGTCACAATTGTGACTCCTGCGGCATGTTTATGGTAGAGATTCCTGAGGCCTGGTACTCAGGGCTTGTGGATTGGATAAGGATAATCCTGGGGCTATCCACCATCATTCTTTGAAACTGTAGGACCCAGAAATGTTGAGTGACCTTGGAAAATTTGCCTACACCTGCTTAGTTGGATCTGGGGTGAATGTGGCCACCTTGCCACAGGCTTTGGCCAGTAGCTCTGTAAGCTAGTTGCTTGCATTCAGAGTTTAAAATCGCTCACATACACACCTCACATATCTTGATCCTTCCAACATTTCAGAGATGAAAGCCAAGATACATGTGACCAAGTGTGCATCCAATGTGGTGAAGATAGGAGACCTTATTAATGAGGAAGAATACAGAAGTTAGGAGATGCTGCAGCAGTTTGCTTTTTCTTGAACTTACAGAGGACAATTATGTGCCCCTCTCCAACCCAAGTTAATTGAGGTCCAAACACACTGCAGAAATAATCCAGTCTGAGACCACGTTAACTGCCCTGACTCAGTGCTAGGGAATTCTGGGAACTGTAGTTTTGTGAGACATTTAGCCTTTTCTAACAGAGAGCACTGGTGCCACAATAAACTAAAATTCCCTCTTAGCTAGGGCAGTAAAAGCAGTCTCAAACTAGAATATTTCTACAGTGTGTTTTGGACCTTAGTGCAAACTACTTTTGCATTTTGAACCCAGTTTGCACCAACTGATATATGCTGAGGATAAAATGAGAAAGTGGGAGGGGGAAAGAGAAATTGGGAGTTTCTAAAAGCAGCTGAACAGTGTGGCAACAGAGAATTATCAGGAATGTCCCTGCCAGAGAGGAACAGATGGGTGGGGATGGTATCTTAATTACTTGTTTCAATAAATGTGGCTTCATTTCAGCCTTGTTATTTCTTCACATGCTTTCAAAACTCCTTTGGTTGTATTTGGAATCATGTGAATACTACACGTGAAACTAAAGGCTATGGCCCAGCAAAAGAAATGGATGCTGGTTTTCAAATTACAGAGAAACAGCAGATTCATGAGATCCATATAACCGACTCCAACTTGTTCATTCAGAAGTCTCCCCATGTTGTACATCTGAAAAAGAAGACCTTGTTTATGAAAGATTATGCTACAACTTCTTTGCAGAGTTAGTTTCTAAAGTGTTTCTAAAGTTAGTTTCTAAAGCGTTAAAAGATCCCTGTGCATATGTTGTGTCAGTGGGATTTACAAATATGAATCCATGTATTACAGTCTCAGAGAACAAAATTAGTTTGGTAGAATTTATTAGTATGGTATGAATAGTCAAGATGAATATCTTGCCCCAAATTATAACAACTTTCCTTTATTCCAGAAATATTAAATTTGAAGATGGAATTGCATCACAATCTGTTTTTCTACACTCCTCAAAGTACAGAGTTACAAACATTTCATTAGCATAGAATAGCATTTGACAGTTTTGTCAAAATAATGCTCCAGGATTATTGAATGGAAAGGTCATAGGTGAGGAGGGTAAGAGTAGGAGGGATATCAATAAATTTTTAGAAACAAAAGATAGTTTGAAGAGGCACACAATTTTTGACACTATACAGGTTTTAGTTAACATGAATGCACAGTACATGTACATTTATACTGCTGTTCCATCTACTCTAGATACAGAAGCTGTACTATAAAGCTCCACAGGGTTCAATGGGAAATTTCTCCTTCATTTCATAGGCAAGAAATTCTCTTTATAATACTGTCCTACTACATGTCTGGAGCACTCCCAAACGGAAGCATAAATGGAGAAATGTGATTATCCTGAGCTTTGAGAGTTACCATAGTTGATTCCACTAGAATGCTTTAGTATTTCCACCATCAGCTAGCAGCAAAGTTAAAATGCTGGCTACACATAGTGATTAAAATGGTCAGAGTTTGGAAATTTACTTTTTAAAAGTAATTCATTTCCAATATTCATTACAGTGTTAGAAAAGCTACTTCTCACATTGTTTCTTGCAATGCTCATTGTTGTTTTTTTCCATTCATTTCCATGGCTTTTTATTCCTTGATAAAACAAATATACCGGTACCAGTAACTTCCTTCTTTGTCATTACATTACTTTTGAAATGTAATTTCATCAGACCCCCTTGTTGAAAAAAAAAAGCTGATACAGCTATTTGTGTCACTTGTAACTTGCTACTTCCAGCCTCTGAATATAATCCTATGATATCTGCCAATTCCTATACTCATAACCAAAGCCCAAAAATTAGTTTCACTTTGTAAAGATCCCCTCCACCTAGAAGTATAAGCTTCCTATTTTCATTTCTTCCATGTTTACTTTTTCTTGCTGCAAATGAAAAAGGACTTGATGTTGACTAGCCTGCAATTAGCCCCTTATTATCAGCTTCTATTCTCTTCTCTCCCCCCTTTTTAAATTGAAAATATTCTATTTCTTTGCATAAAACTTAAGAGTTCCCCCCAATATGTACTATTCAAGCTGCAAGGAAAAGATTGTTCATTAGAAGCTCTGCTGCCATGCTCAACAGAATCCACAAAAGAGGCAGAAACCACCATGACTCATGGTCTATGGGGGAGGGTACCTCCTCCTTCAGTTTCAGAATAACCCTCCTCTTCCCACATACAGAACCTGCAAGTAAGACACTTTTAATTAAAAGCACAAAGGATTTCGGGGAAAAGGGGTAGAAGGTGAGTATCCCTTATCTGAAATGCTTGGGACCAGAAAAGTTTCAGATTTCAGAATTTTTTGGATTTTGGAATACCTGTATTTGCATAGACATGATACCAAAGAAGGGATGCAGTGGCTCAAGTGGTTAAGACACTGACACTGTGGATTGCAAGATCAGCAGATTGACAGTTTGAGGCCTGGGTGCTGCATGGTGGGGTGAGCTCCTGTCACTAGTCCCAGCTTCTGCCAACCTAGCAGTTCAAAAGTATGCAAATGCAAATAGATAAATAAGTACCACTTCAGTGGGAAGGTAAACAGTGTTCTGTGCAATCATGCTGGCCACATGATCACAGAATAATCTCTGACAACGCTGGCTCAATGGCTTAGTAACAGAGATGAGCACTGCCCCCTATGTTAGATACCACTTGACAAGGTTGTCAATGGGGAATACCTTTACCTTTAATATACAGTAAACAATGCACAACACAAGTAGCATAGTACGTACTGTATTTGTGAGACTGGAGAGAGACTGAGGATCTGTGAAATGGTGGGTATCTAAGCACAGTGCTTGGTGAGAATCCATGCATCCTGCCATTTCATAGTTCCTCTCTCCAGTCTTCTTTCTCCAGCCTTGTGTCTCATTCATTTGATACTGAGGGTCTGAAAGACAAATGAGTAGAAGCTTGATGGGCTTATGCTGAAATTGTGTTTTAGATCATACAAACATTGCTACATATCTGTTCTGAGGGAGAAAACACATACACACACAACCTACAACGAAACATGACTGACAAGAATATGATCTGAAGTTGCTATAAAAAGTGAATTGAACAGGCAGCAGTTTCTCACCACATTGCTAGTGTGGAAACAACTCATACTGGAACTGCTAGACTGGAATTATGGAGTACAACTTTGTTGAAAGTCTCTGTGTTTAGGATGATAGTTTAGTAGAGTCCAGGATTGTGCATGAGAGCTCATCATCTAACAGTTACATCTGAATTTTAACACGCTAAGGTTACATAATCTAAGGTTACATAAAGTGCTGACATCTTTTGTTTCCTCTCTTTTACACATACGCTAAAAAGGCATGTTCATTCTGCATTATGCTTCCATTCATTTGTCCTTTCTCCACTGTCTTACAATTAAATGAAGGACATCCTAGTCATCTGGCATACCACATTTATGCAGATATATTGTTAACCTCGTCTGTTTCTCATACCTCTCACATTTGTACATAAGCACTTCTGCAAGACCCACTTGAGGCTCCTTTGAGTTACTTGGCAAGCTATCAAATACTTTTTCTGCTCTTACTCCCTTTCTGTATTCTACAGTACAGTACAGCCCCCAATGATTCATTTCTTTGATATTTTCTTCATATATTTGTGAGCCTTTATTATTATCATCTCATGAAAGGGCTTCATGTTGATACAACACTCTCCTTAATGCATCTTTACATATGCAGAAGTACAGGATATGTTTCTGTTTCTGCAACCAGGCAAGTGGAATAAAGGACACCATCCCTAAAGAGCATCAAGCATTATAGTCCATTTGGCCACTTCAGAACCTGACTATCTTATTACACTCACCACATTGATACTTGTGCTTCATGTTTAAACTTGGCCTATATGTTCACAAAATCAGCAGTTTTGTCTCCACTTTTACAGTAGCCGAGAGAAAGATTTGAGGCAAAGAAGGATTGCAATAGAGTTGGAGACATGTGCAACTGTAGGTTGTAGGAAATTCTGCCCTGAAACCTCTAGAATCTATCACATATTTTAGATTTATTATTTGAAATTTAAATAGCAAGAAATAATAACAATCAAGATCTAAACCTTTCACTACACCAAGGTGGGATGGGTGGATGAAAGGATAAGGAAATATCATTATTCTAAAAGAAAAATGAATAGAAATGAGAAGCCAATCTTAACGAACTAATAATAATAATAATAATAATAATAATAATAATAATAATAATACAGAAATAAAATTTCATAGAAACCCGCCTCCTACATACCCACCCATTACAGCTCTTACTCTTGAAGGCTAGCCTAAACAGTTCACAGAGCATCTTAGTAAAGGAGGGAGTACCTTATCTATGAAAAAGTGGAGGAGTCACCAGAGTATTTTTGTTGCTTCCTTGTTAACTAATAAGCCTGTCCAACATTATTTTAAAAACATTCTTAGTGGATAAGATGCACTTATGGCAGGTGGTAACATTTAAAGTCTATGCAGATTTGCTATATGCATTTATGTGTGTGGAAGTGGGGGTCGGGGGATAGATGGACAAAGAAATACATGACATTTTTCAACCTTTATTCACATGCTTCATGTCATATTTTATCATTTTGAAAATGCCTCACCATGAATGTTGGTGAATATTCATTTCATAATGTCTCCCAAGCTCTGCTGTCACTAAGGAGATTATCGCACTTAAAAATAATGTGACTGCTCCCCAACGAGATACAGTCATGTTTTGGGTTGTGCTTCAGAGACTGCTTTTCCAAACCGGCAAGCTCCCATTATGGAAAAGTGGCCTCCAAAGCGTGCAGGATACAACTAGGTTGCAGTCACCAAGTGGCAGCAGCAGTGAATTACATGCAGTAATACCTGGTACAACCCAAAATATTATTGTATTCCGTTGAGGAACAGTCATATTATTTGTAAGTATGATAATCTCCTAAATCAAAACACAATCATATTGCATATTATATTGGAAGGAAATCTTTGGATTAGTACTGACCAAAGTCCTGTTTCTGAATTTAATCAGTGAGAAAGAGTCAATATATCAAAAAGTGCAGAAGGATTGTACTGTGGTTTCACCCTTAATGTCATGTGTCTGTCCATGATGTGTGAGCAGGAAAAAAGCTAGAAGGAGAGACTGCTAGGCATGAAAATTTCTACAGCAGGTGAAACCTTGTGTTGTTGTGGGTTTCAACTCCTATGAAGGCCTACAGATGTAGAGATCCATACACATGAGGCTCACCAGTTCAGTCCTCTGTTTTCATGATATGGGTAACAGGTCCAAAAAAGTCATGGTGTTGCAGCAGAGCCAAGCAGTGTCCCTTTCAATATGTAGATATTTTTCACACCATTAATATGGGGGGGGGCACTTCTGTTAGTTATTATTGGATTTGTTTCCCATTGAAATCAATTAGTTTTAACTCAAGACTTGCATTTCACATGGATTTCATTGGGACACAAGTGCAACTGATCTAATCCCACATCTACATTGATGAAGGTGGCTAGTTTGTCTACTCGTTAAAAATGCTAATTCTTATATTTTGATCTTTCTGCATTATGCTATGAACAAATGCTAAAATTTTGTCTTCAAACTCATTAGAATTTAAATACTTCATTCTCCTTTTATTGTAAAAGTTAAAAAAGCAGCTATTTTATTCATTTTTATCCCATTACAATATGATATTCAGAAATGTCCAAACATTGGAGCTCAAAAAACTAGTTATTTGATTTTGAAACAAGATAAATCACTATTTCTACACAGTGTTGGGAATTCTTTGGGCCTATATGTTTTGGCAGTCACAAAATGTTGGACTTTCTGAATTACCAGATTAGATAAAAATATTTCTTATTGAATTGGGTTACATTTTTTAAAAAATCTGTCATCTACTACTAAAGAGATGCCTACTTTGCAACAGATTGAAAATACAACAAGGCTGCTAAGTCAGACTTATTTTGAGAAGAGGAATAATGAACCTAACAAGCCTAGATTTAACGAGTTGGGGGAAGTTTTACACTGGAAGGAAAATATCTTTGACGGTGACCCATACCAATGATCTCAGAACACAGACAGATGCCCATTAGGGATTTGACTATGATCTGGGAGTGTGTTTTGTTTTATTTGTTTTTATTTTATTTTCATGCTTTTACATCTGGCTCTTTTGCCATATTAATGATTTAAGGAATGATTATTGTAAGGTTGAATTTCCTTTTAAAAACGTCAGAGTTCCATCCCAGAATTCGTTCCAGATGCTAGTAACTAACACTGAAGAAATAGGCTTTAGAAAGATAGTCCTTTCTGAATCGGGATGACAGGGGGAAAAATGCCTGCTGGCCAATGGGCTCCCTCACAGCATGGTTCTTTATAGGCTATCTGATTCCGCTGTAGTTTGTTTAAATTTTTTACCATACAGATGTTCCTCTGGGTGACCAATTTTTATAGTTTTGAAAAGATTATATCAGTTTTCCATGGTATTGTGTTACTGTATTTCTTGGATTTTTAAATAGCACTTGAAAGGCTAAATTTCTTAATCAGACATTACTAGTGGAATGTAGAAAGAGAGGTTAAAAAGCCAACCTGGCACTGAGAATTAAACACAGGTTTGTAATAATATGAAAGGAAAACAAAACACATCAACCAAAGGATGTTGTTATTGAATGAAAGTGGCTAGGAACATGCATTTTTTATTATTATCAAAGGTGTTAAAATATATATATAGCATATGTTTGGCACAAGCTGATTGTTATAGAGTTCTGTACCATTCAGCTGTCCTGGGTAAAAAAAAAAATCTATTGCTTTGATACAGGAAAATTATTAAGAAAATGTTATTTTTGGGCCTGATAGTAAAAAAATATATACGTTGCCTTGCATGCCGACAAGGTTTGAATGTAACATTTGCACTGTTTCCAAAAACAATTATTGGCAATTGTTAGGTTTCATCCATACCATCAAGCTTGTGTAATCACATTTTTTTTGTACTCTTTTATCTTATGTTAAGCAGAACTGACAAGAATGCAAAAGATTTGTGATGACCATAAAATCCTCATCTAGATCTCCAGTGCCATTCTGTGGTTGTATCAGGGTTTTTAAAATTGCTTCTAAAAAATTAGCAGGACATAAATGACAACATTTAAGGTATTTCTGGATTTACATTCAGGTTGTAGAATGAGCAAGAGCATCATTTATTCTATGGCTTGTATAGGCTGTGCTTTAGAGACCTCAGGGTTCTCTCAAAGGCAACATTTGAATTACAGATGTACCTAGGATTAATCTGGCTTGTTACAGCTTACCTTGCTACCCAAACTTCTAGAATCTGACATTTGCAGAGTTGAAAGGGATCTCAAGGGTCATCTAGTCAAATTTATGCCAATGCAAGAAAAAAGAGAGGAAAAAAGCTAAAATGCCTAGAAAAGGCCATTATTTTTTTTTAAAAAAAAGCCTACCAACAGAGGAGGGGCTTCCTCTTTCTTAGGTAATCTGTTCCAAATAACTATTAATGTCCATTTTTTCTAACACTAATACAGTATTTCTAATGTTTAGTCAAAACCTCTTTTTTTTGTAATTGAGTCCATTGGGTTCAGAACTGTCTGCAACATAATGGCTTGTTCCATCTTCCTCAAGACAGACCTTCAGATATGTGAAGGCTATCTCTCAGTTGTTTGTTCTTATTCCACTACCTCATAAAACTTGATTCATTTTCAAGACTTGTATCATAGTTATAATCCTTTTTGCTCTAAGTGTGATCTGTCACATCAACTATAAATTCATTTCACAGCATCTCATTTGCATTGTCCACAAGAATATCATGAGGGACCTTATCAGAAGAATGCAGGCCTCTCAGAGCATTTTGCATATATATATATATATATATATATATATATATATATATTAAAAAAAGTTTTAGCACATTGAGAGAAAACCTCAGTGATGAGAAACTGGATGAACACTATGTCTGCCACGAGGAGTTTCTGGTGCTGAGTGTACTTATGTAATTTGTTTTACACCAATCTGTCTGTCTTTCAGGGAGAGAAAGCCATTTTAATTCTTGAACTGGCCACTTCTGAAGCTGCTGCTGTCACTGGTATGATGTTATTTTCAGTGCATTGTTGCTCTGTGCATTGAAGATCCAGGAGAGAAATGACTGCTCTTTTCTTGGTAGAGATCAAAGAAGGGGACAACTGCTATTTGCTCACAGCTGCAGAAGGACAGCCAGATTGTTTCTATGTGTTCTGCACCATTCCGAAGACACTCAAAGGAGGCCATGACTGGCTTGAAAGCAGGATTGTGTGTCCAGGAACCTGATGCCTCAATGGAACTCCTAGGCCAAGTGTTACACTTCCATTGTGAAATAAGATCACAGCCACTATTTTTTCTTTCCTTGTTATTGGCCATCAAATCAGCTTCTTCTTACAGTGATTCTGTGAATGAATGACCTCTGTGAACCCTGATTATCTTGCAAACTCAGGACAGTGGCTATGCTTATTGAATCCATCCGTAACATTTCCCCCTTTTTTTAGTGCCTTGCATTTTAATGAGCATTATTGTCTTTTCCTTTGTGTCATGTTGTCTCATGGCACATTCAAAGCATGACAGCCAGTTTGGATTCTAGTGAGAGTTCAGGCTTGATCTGCTCTCAGAATCATTTACTTGTCTTTTTGGAGGTCCCTGGTATTCACAGAACTTTCTTCCACCACTACATTTGAAATTAATTAGCTTCTTCCTGTGAGTGTTCTTGCTGCCCAGCTTTGAAAAATAATACATAGAAGTCAGAAATACTATATCATGTCTCACTTGGGATACCCTGTCAGTAGCTGTGGGGCAAAGCAGACGGCTGCGAAAGTGTAGCTTGAGGCTGCTCCAGCTACAAGCAGATTAGGTCCATGGTGACCACACAGCCCACTCAAAAAGTGGGCTGCTGCTGCTGAACCCAAGGTGTGCTGCCAGGAGTCTAAAGGACCAGAGTGCAGCCTTGGCATGGCTTCTGGCTACATTGGAGATGTACGTCGTATAAATGGTGTGCCTCCAACATGCCTGGACGCTGATGCTTTTGTCCCATGTGTTTCAGGCCAATGCTACCATTACTATAACTTCTATTTCATGGGAGCACATAATCCCTTCTCCATGGAAAGGTAGTGCCAAGGTGGTTTTTTCTTTCTAATTGTTTAAATGTAAGTAAAAGAGTGCTACAAGTCACTGACTTATGGTTCAGAACACACACAGAACACAATATAGTAAGACCACACACTGATAATATAAAAAAGTATCTTTAAAACATACAGTGAATTGAAAAAAATGATATTATTCATTGTTACTTTGCAGCTGTAATAAAATTTAGTTGTGCCTTAGCTATAGCAACATAGAATTCATAGAACAAACTCATAATTTGTTCTAATCTAATGCTCTAATCTTATTTTGCCTTTATTTTCTAAAACTGACCAACCAAAAAGTAGATGCAGTATGATCTCTATATCCACATGGGATATGTTCCTGAACTTACTGTGAAAACATGAAAGTGTAGATAATATGGAAACATAATAAAATTAATGACTTCCAGCAGAAGTCACACATATTACTAGAGAGAACCCCTCCCTAGGCATTTCTAGGTCCTCCAGCATAATGTTCTAGTCATTTTCCACCACGAACATACCATAGAATCATGATGGAGAACTAGAAAATGCCTATAGAGAACTTATTTTTTTTTCAGACATAGATAAGTGAAACTATGGGTACCAGTCCCAAGGATATTGGGGTCAAATTCTGTTTCAGAACAGTTCATGTTTGAAATTCTAATAGTTGACAAATGTTTTAGTGGATTTATAAAAATGCCGTTATTCTGTTACTTAATATGCATTGTTTATTTAAGCACAGATTTACACATCCTGTTTGTGATGATTGATCCATTGTATATGACTGTATCAATATTCAGTAATGGGCTTCTGCTTGCTCAGCCTGGATAAAGACAGAGTTTTAGAAAGGAGGCCTCTGTTTCAGAGCTGCAACCATACAGTTCCTAAATTAATCTAAAATATCTTTGTTTTTGCCATGAATCGCTCATCTGATTGAGAAGAAAGAAGAGCTGTTCCTTTTCTAAATCACAGATGAAGAATCCTTCATGTGAGCCCACCCTTGAATTGAGGAGACAAAGCAAAACCAATGCCCAGCCAGTTAACATGTTACAGGTGTACACCACATGAGCAGGTGAAAATGCAGCTACGAAGGCGTGATGACAGTTCTCTGCCCGCGGTCTGTTTATGCATCTGTTATACATTTAAAGAGGTTTCTTTTTACTGAGTTATTTTAAAGATATTTAAGGCTTTGCAATAAAACTTTTTAAGAGAACACATGTTGTAGAAGTACATTGGTGGGTGGGCAGGAACAGCCTGCTTACCACAGGGGCTAGGGATATAAGCTCTTCAGGAGCTCTGCATATCAGGAATTGACCAAACTGGTTCAAAGACGTCTGCTGCTGTCAAGATGTTCTCAGGAACTTTGGATAGTTCAGACAAAACAATACAAAACTGGAATGTAAATTCATCTGTTTGATACAAATGGGCTGGCTTTGGACACAAATTTGACCTGATATTTGTCTGCTGGCTTATCTATTACACTTCCACATCAAAGCTTAGAAAACTTAGCACACTCTCTCTCTCTCTCTCTCTCTCCTTCATTCCTTCTTTCTTTTTAACTGCAGAACCCTAAATCCAGTGGTCTTGCTGACTGGGGTATTATTTTGTTTTATTTTATCATTCTATTCTGCTTTGATCAGACCTCACCTGTAATATTATGTCCATTTCTGGAAAGCACAATTCAAGAAGGATGTTGACAAGCTGGAGCATGTCCAGAGAAGAGGACATGCAAAATGGTGAAGGATCTGGGAAGCATGCCCTATGAGGAGTGGCATAGGGACCTGAGTATGTTTAACCTGGAGAAGAGAAGGTTAATGGGTGACATGATAACCATATTTCAATATCTGTGTTTGAGGGTTTTTTTGTTTTTGTTTTTTGTTTTGCCATATTGAGGATGGACCAAGCTTATTTTCTGTTGATTCAGAAAGTAGGACCCAGAGCAATATGGATTCAAGCTACAGGAAAAGAGATTCCACCTCAACATTAGAAAGAACTTCCTGACAGCAATAGACATTGGAACACGCTCCCAAAGAGAGTAGTGGAGTCTTTTTCTTTGAAGGTTTTTAAACAGAGCTTGGATGGCCATCTATCAGGAGTATTCCTGCATGGCAAAAAGTTGGACTGGATGGCCCTCTATGATTCTCTGAACTTCACTAGTTGCCATTTCATTTCTGGGCACAATTCTAAGTGCTGATGTTGAGCTTTAAAGCCCTACATGGCTTGGGTCCATATTATCTGAGAAAACCTATTTCCCTGTACAAACCAGCATGAGCATTAACATCTGCAGGTAAAGGTTTTCTCTTGCCCCCTCTGCCCTCCCCCAGCCCGACAGGAATGTTTTGTGAGGATATGGGAAAGAGCTTCTCTGTGGCTGCTCTTAAGCTGTTGAAGTCTGGTTGGTCCCTTCCCTTCTCTCTTTCCATTGACAGGTGGAAACCTTTGCATTCAAGCAGGGCTTTGAGTGATAATTTATGTAGCAGTAGTATGTGTGCAGTGGTGTGCTGTATTTTATTTTATTTTTATCCTTTATTATGTTTAAAATCTGATTTTAACTGTCTTAATCATGGGTTTTAATACTTTGCTATTTAATTCTTTTTTAACTTTTGTAAAATGAGATTTTTTTATTTAATCTTGGTTTCAACTTTGGAACATCAGAAAGTGGTCAAGCTGGCAAAAGTTACTTTTGCTTGAATGTCCTGGGAAAGGCAATATTCTACCCCCTTCTCTCCTCCTACCTGCTGAAATATCTGAGTGCTGGATAATTTTGGATTTTGAACTCAGTTTGCAGTGGTAGAAGTATGCAAAGCAGCTTCATTTATATACCGCTTCATATCGCGCATGGGATGTCTAAGCAGTTTACAACCGTGAGCTGATTGCCCCCCAACAATCTGGGTACTCATTTTAGAGACCTCGGAAGGATGCAGGCCTGAGTTGAGCCTCAGCCCTGGCTGGTATTGAACTCGCAACCTTGTGGTCTATGAGTGAGATGCTAGAATCTGGACCAGCACACCAGGAAGGAGGAAAGTCGGATAGGTGCATGGGTAGAGAGAGACACTGGGACATTTTAAAAGCAGCTAAAAAAGTGGGATGACTGAGTATTAATTGGAACTATCCCTATTGAATCCAGAAGGCTGAAGGCTATGTCTGAGTTTGGCACTGTCATGCATCAACCAAAGTTAATCTCTGCCTACTTCCAATTCTTTAAGCTTCCTAGCTCAGCATTTCTTGCTGTTGTTATCTGCTCAACTCTTTTTCCAAGTGAGAACAGTGGTGAGAGGGAGGAAATGGGTGCTTTAAGGGAGTTCCTCACACCCCCAAAACAGTCACACTCCTCTGTGCACAATATTTTGTAAAGATGAGCTCTCATGCAATTGCATGATAATTTTTTTAAAAATATATAAATCTCCAATCCGATTAAGCTTCTGCACCATAGATTGCTAAACTTAATAATCAGTTTTTGGCCTATGAGATGTGATGCCTCAATATTTCAGAAAACAACACAAGCCACATGAAGCAAAGCAAGCTTGCAAACAATTTCCTCAAGAAAAGTCAATTTTCTCAAATCAAAAACAATGTTCTCAAACCAAATAAGCTGATTAACAGTTCAAAAATATGAACATTATTGCAAGCTCAGTAATCCATAATTGGTTTGTTTATAATGTAAACCAAATGCTTGTTCTGTCAAATATTATGAATTGGCCATGTTTTGATAATCTAGGCAACATGTGTGGCCTCTAATTTAGTAATGCTATAAACCATAACCTAAAACATTGTCTTGGCTTTATGCTCAGAGACTAGGCAATGGGCTGAAGGTTTTGTTGTTCTTCACTCTGCCCTTAGACAAGTACAGAGACCAGGGACAAACAGGGGTGAATATAGCTTAAGTCCTTACCCTGTTTGCTATTCAAATGGTGTCTTGGTAGAGTGTTCATCAGATCTATGAGATTTCCCCCCCCCCTCACACACACACACAGACACACACTTGTTTTCTGTCAGAATGGAATTTGGAAGGGGCAATCTTCCCTTCACACTACAATCCCTGGTACCGGTATATCCCCAAGCCTACTCAAGATGGCTAGAATCCTTCTGGACCAGCACACCAAGTCCAGTTTAAACTATGAATTTTAAATCGGTATATTTTTAAATTTATGTCTGGATTATTTTAATGTGTAATGGTCATTTTAATCCTATGTTTATCTGTTTTAAGCTATGTGTTTAAATAGTTTCATGTCTTTAATTATATATTGTATTTTAAGCCAGCCTACCTCTAGTCTTGAGGAGAAGTAGGTAATAATAATAATAATAATAATAATAATAATAATAATAATAATAATACCAGCTGGCACTGAGGACTGTAGGTTGGAAGGGAAAAATACTGTGTTGTGCTCATGCTGCAGCATAAGCACACTATTAGATTTAGACCTTTGAATACAACTTTCTGAGGTGTGGATTTCTGAGGACACAAAACATGAATCAGAATTTCTATTGGTCAAACTGTTTTTCATTGTTTAAAACCTGCTTTACTCTTTTAACTGTACTTTTTTATTACTGGAATTTGATTATTTGTTGTCCTCTTTACTGATCAAAGACCGAATAAATATTATTACTATTACTATTATTTGTTGTCCTCAGTGCCTTTTTGCAGAGTAAGACAGGAGGTAGATTTACTAAACCAAATAAGCAAAAACGCCATGGTTCATAAAACTTATTGAGGGCCAGGGAAACTAGATTACGTATATACTCATGTACAAGTTAATCTCATATATAAGTCAAGGGAAGGTTTTAGAGTCAAAATCATGGATTTTGAGATGGCCCATGGATAAGTTGAGGGTAGTATTTAGGAGACAAGTTTTAAGATCAGCTTGAAAGTGGAAGTGGATGGGAAAAAGAGAAGCTTGGTTTTCAGAGGAAATGGAAGGAGATGGTGACGGTGAAGCAAAGGTATGGAGATTGGTTTGAAAGTGGAGGGAAAATGGGAAAATGCAAAAAGGAAGAAAGGTTTGGAGATCAGTTTGAATGTAGAGGGAAAATGTAAAAGAGGAGGAAAAGTTTGGAGATCAGCTTGAAAGTGGAGAGAAAATGGGAAAATGCAAAGAGGAGGAAAGGTTTGAAGACTAGCTTGAAAATGGGGCGAAAATGGAGAAATGCAAGGAGGAGGACCCCAGAATTTTAGGGTCAATTTTTGGGCATAAATTTCTTCACTTATAGTCAAGTATATATGGTAACTCAATTATTTTCTGCAT
Source organism: Phrynosoma platyrhinos (assembly GCA_020142125.1). Taxonomy (NCBI): domain Eukaryota; kingdom Metazoa; phylum Chordata; class Lepidosauria; order Squamata; family Phrynosomatidae; genus Phrynosoma; species Phrynosoma platyrhinos. Next base: position 197,978,161 of record CM034706.1, on the reverse strand, counting down.
AAATATGAGAAAACCTGAAAAATAGTGAGCAATAACTATGGGCATATGCCCCTGTCATAAACTCATTTGATCAGTGACACACTAATCAACTAAGGGCCTTTACAGACTGCAGGAAATAATGCAGTTTGAGGCCACTTTAACTGTCCTGGCTCAATGTGAAGGAATCATGAGAACTGTAGTTTATTGTGGCACCAGAGCTCTCTGACAGAGAAGGCTCAATGTCTCAGAAAAAAATACAATTCCCGTGATTCCCTAGCACTGAGCCAGGACAGTTAAAGTGACCTCAAGATGCATTATTTCTGGCAGTCTGTAAAAACCCTAAAATTAACTTTCAGAAATATATTCCACACTGATTTGTCTGAAAAACATGTACCTAATTGACTCAGAAATATTATGCCATAGAATCCAGATTTGTTGCCAATAATTCTGTTGCAGTGTCAGCACACAGAATAAGAGAACTTGGCCTAGAACACACCTGTATTTTCAAGCATGTTCCCAGAACGGGGAAAACCAATAAAAAATCACAGAATCATAAAGTTGTGGAGACTGCAGAGACCATCCTCTCCAACCACCTAAAATGCAGGAACATATTCTAAAGCAATTCTACAAGATGACCATCCAAATTCTCTTTAAAGTCCTCCAAGGTAGAGACTTGCACCCTCCAGAGCACTCTATCCCATTGTAGAACAGCTCTTACAGCTAAAAGTCCTCCCTAACATTTAGGTGGAATCTCTTTTCATGTAACCTGAATTCATTGATTCACATTCTAAAGGAGTGGACTCTGTTTTTAGAAAGCTTGCTCATTATTTAGATTTCTTGCACTCAGAGTGGCTTTTTGTTCTCATCTTTTCCATACAGAAATTGTCATTTCCCCAGGCAAGGCAAATTCAAAATTGTATTATTTAAAGCACAAAGAACCACATACAGTTTGAATGTTCTTCAAGGTGACAGACTAGCTTGACTAATATATGCAAAGTAATGTATTGACAGAGTGACTAGGAGTTGATATGTAATATCACTTGGTGAAAACTAATTGGAGTTTATTTTATAATTTTCTTTCAAGTCAAAGGGAATTGGTACTGAATAGTTTATAAGGGTTGAGAAAATGAACACTTCCTGCTGTTAGGTTTGAAATCTATCTCCACTTGCAGCTGGTTTAGTATCTTAGACATGCACATGGACATATAACATGCATCATTCTCACTACTGTATTGGTGCTTAAATGTAAAATGATGCCTATAGTCTCTTTGATTGGGGTTTGTAGGTGACCTTTTTATTTTTTCACCCTGCAGCTCAAAAGCCACCCACAACAGCTTTACGAAAAAGACCAGATCAATTTAAATACAATTCAACTTTCCTCTATGTGTTTGTGTTGGGTGTACAGTTTTGTTTTATGTTGCCATTGGTGAAAATGATGAAATGTGATGTAAAGAATAGGTGAGACCCATTTACACCAAGCCCTGTCTTCAATTTAGTATGGTTTATTTTCTCTCTCCTGGTGTTTGACCAGGCTGGGAGTTGTGGTCCAAAAAGTTATTTTCCCATGTTCTGTTTGGAACTCAATAGCCTCACAATGATGTCTGATTTTGATCAATGCAAATCTTCATATAAATGAAATGAAAATAAATTTTTACCTGGATATTTATCTTTGACTCAGTCTTTGTCCAAAGAAAAGATGGAGACACTTGATTCTCAAACTACACAGGAATAAAAAAGAAAGAAAGAAAGAAAGAAAGAAAGAAAGAAAGAAAGAAAGAAAGAAAGAAAGAAAAGGGGAAAAAAAGGAAAATTCGATACAATCTTTTTCCTGAATACATAATGGAGACATTTTTCCCTTTATTTTCTTTTCTCCAGCTTTGGTTCCTTGTAATCAGTCTGGATTTTGCTTTATGAGAGCCTCCTGAAATTATAAAAGTGGAGTCCCACTGACTCAATATAAAAAAACACACTTGTAGAAATCGATTCATATGAAAAGGGTCGATCTATTCCTGGCTTTATCCCAGAGCACTAGAAACATTCAAAATAGGGGTGCCTGTATATTAAATGAGGGCACACAAAGGAATTGTTGTTAAGTCTGTCAAATCACCTTAAAATATGGCAACCTTATGAATGAGAGACCTCCAGGTTACACTACCATCAAAAGCCCTGCTCAGCTCTTGCAGACTCAGGATTGTGGTTTCACTGATTGAGTCTATCCACTGTAATGTAGCCTTCCTCTTTTCCTACTGCCTTCTGTCCTACCAAGACTGTTTTCTAGTGAGTCATGTTTTCTCAAGGCGCCATCCTGTCCCCGATGTTATTTAACATTTATATGAAGCCGCTG
>CM034706.1:197964401-197975738 GCA_020142125.1 Phrynosoma platyrhinos | reverse complement strand
GGCTTGGGTCCATCTTATCTTAGGGACCAACTCTCCCCGTATGATCCCACCAGTGCCCTTTGGTCCTCTGGGAGGAATCTGTTACAGCTAATAAAAACTAGGCTGTCTCAGACCTCCCAGAGGGCCTTCTCCACAACCGCCCCCAGACTATGGAATGGCCTGCCGGATGAGATTCGTCTCATTACTACTCTTGCTGCTTTTAAAAAGTCAGTAAAGACGGATCTCTTCCGGCAGGCCTTCCCGGAATAATGCTCTGGCTCGAAGGGATGGTTTTATCTGCCCCTCCCTGATGCTGCTACTATATGTTTGTTTATTGTTCTGTTTATTGAATTCTATTTTTTTAAAAAATAGTTTAATTTAGTTTTAAGGGGTGGGAGGGTTGGATTTGGGATAAGGAATGTTTTAAAATGTATGTTTTTATTATTGCTGTTCCCCGCCATGATTGCGATGCAGAGAGGTGGGTTATAAATAAAAATTATTATTATTATTATTATTATTATTATTATTATTATTATTATTATTATATGTCCAAAATATGACAGTCTCAATTTAGTCATCTTGGCTTTTAGGGAGAATTCAGGATTGATTTGTTCTAGGAATCATTAATTTGTCTTCTTTAGCAGTCCACAGTATCTGTAAAACCTTTCTCCAGCACCAAATTTCAAATTAGTTGATTTTTTTCCTATTAGCTTTCTTTACTGCCTAGCTTACACCGACATATATGGAAATGGAGAATATGATGGCATGAACAATCCTAACTTTAGTAGTCAATCATATATCTTTATATTTCACAGTGTTGTTGAGTTCCTTCATAACTGCCTTTAAGAGTCCTAGTCTTCTTCTATTTTCTTGTATGTGGTCTTCATTCTACTTAATTACTGAGCCAAGGTATGAAAACTCTTGAACAATTTCAATGTCTTAATCTTCTGCTTTAAAATTATGTAAATAATCTGTGCTCATTATTTTTTGTATTCTTCATATTTTTGTGCTTTTTTCCTTATCCTTTTCAGTAAATTTTTACTATTTTCCACTAGTAGTGTGGTGTCATCGGCATATCTGAAACTGTTGATAGTCCTTTCTCCAATTTTCACACCTCCTTCCTCTGAGCCTAATCCTGATTTACGTATGATTTGCTCAGCAAACAAGTTAAACAATAGTGTGCTAAGATGCAACTTTGGAGCTTATCGCTCTACTAAATAAGCTGGCTTACCTTTGCTGGCTTCAATCTTCTTCCGGGATAACTCTGGATGTTAGCGTATGTAAATCACCGCTGATTTAGCTGTGATGCTGCTGGCCAAATGCAGCCCAGGTCAGACTCTGGTTGAAGCTGTGTTCAATGTCAAATTTTAGAAACTTTACCTTTGGCAAAGGTAAGACAGCTTATTTGGACATGCAATAAGCTCCTTTGTCTGCTAATTGGAAACCATTCTGTTTCTCTGTATTCTGTTCTGATGGTAGTCTCAGGACAATCAAATATTGTCGCTCACCCTTTTCTTTAAGAGTTATCCATAGTTTTTCATGATCTACACTAGGGGTTGGCAAACTACGGCCCGGGGGCCGAACACAGCCCCTCGAGGCCTTTGAACCAACCCATGGCCGGTCCTGCCACCACCACCACCACCGTGCATGCGGCACCGCCACTTTTCTAACGTGCACGTGACACGGGGCACCATTTTGTGTTCCAAAATGGCACTCGTGCCTACACACGCATGCGCATGATGGCGGGCGCCACTTTGGAACACAAAACGGCGCCGCTGTTGTGCGCATGTGCTCGCAGTGTGCGGCACCATTTTGCATTCCAAAATGGCGGTCAGATTCGTGTGCATGCGTGTGCGAGCACAGGTTCCATTTTGGAACACAAAATGACGCCCCGCGCTCATGCATGCATGCACATAACTCTGGGAGAAGCGTGCACCTCCAGCACCATTTTTTTCCCCCTTCGGCCCGCAGATGATCTGGGGGACAGCAGAACCACCCCCCCAAAAAAAAGGTATGCCAACCCCTGATCTACACAATCAAAGGCTTTGCTGTAATCTATAAAATGCAGGCTGATTTTTATTTGAAATTCTTTGGTACACTCCATTATGCAATGTATGTTTGCAATATGATCCCTAGTGTCTCTTATTATTCTGAACCCAGTTTGGACATGAACATTTCTCACTCCATCTTTGTTGTAGAATTTTTAAGCATCCCTTTGCTTGCAAAGATTTACTCCTCATTTTTTCTAGTTGTGAGCTTTTACAGAATTCAATCATTTTGGGTTTAGACTGATGCCTCCTTTGAAAATCTGCAGAGTGCCATTTAACATTCTCCACTGAGAAGCCTAGAAATTATAGTATAGTAGAGTGGCCAGTGTAGTGTAGTGGTTTAAGCTGTGGACTAAGGGGGGTTGCAGACTGCCAGAAATAGCGCAAATTGAGTCCACTTCTAGGGTTAGGGTTAGGGTTAGGGTTAGGGAATCATGGGAACTGTAGTTTATTGTGGCACCAGAGCTCTCTGACAGAGAAGGCTCAGTGTCTCAGAAAAAAAAAACAACTCCCATGATTCCCTAGCACTAACCCTAACCCTAAAAGTGGACTCAATTTGCACTATTTCTGGCAGTCTGCAACCCCCCTAAGACACTGGGAGACCAGGGTTCAAATCCCCACTTGGCCACACGAAACTACTGGATGACCTTGGGTAAGTCACACACTTTAAGCCTCAGAAGAAGGCAAGGGCAAACTGCCTCTGAACAAATTCTGCCAAGAAAACCCAATGCGAGGTTCATCATAGGGTTGCCATAAGTCAGAAATAATCCACCACAATTTGGAAGAAAGAAGCAGTGTGGAGGAGGTTGGTGGGCTAGGAATTGGTTTAAAATCTGGATGAGGTGTTGTAGTGGCAATCTGGAAAGCAAGTATGAGGCTGGTGCTGACAGGAGATTGAGAGGATGAGAATTGGGAGGAAGAGAAGTGGGTTAGGAAGTTGATGGGCTAGGAAAGGCTTTAAAATCTGGATGAGGTATGGTGGCAAGCTGGGAAAGAGACTGATGAGCTGGTGCTGTTGGAAGGACAGGAGATGGAGAGGAGGAGGAGGAGAAAAAGGAGAAGAAGAGCAAGGAGTCTGCACTAGTTAAGCAGCAGCTTCAAACTCACGAATAATCAAATCTATGAAAAAGAACCCTGCATGAGGAGGGCCAACTGTACTTCCATTTATATGTTTTGAATCTTCAGCGTTTCAGGTTTTCTGAATGACCCTGGGGTTTAGTATTATGTGAGAAGGAGAAAAACCTCTCCCTATCTACTTTTTATGCACAACACATAGTTTTGTATATCCCTTATCATGTCCACTACACTAACCATTGCTCTATGACAAAGATATCCAGAGATTAAAACCTTTATTCATAGAGTTCATTCCCAACTTGCAACACAAGAGTTTATTCCCAATTATGCCTATTTGCAAACTGTACAATATCTTTTCTGAGATCCAGTGATGCAAACTGTACACCAGATTCCAAGTGTGGTTGTACCATTGATTTACATAATAGTATTATGATATTAATTGTCTTGTTTATTTCTCAATGATCCCAAACAGAATTTAGTCCTCTGCCTCAGGTGTTGCGTACTCACTTTATTTGATCTATCCACTATAAACCAAGTGGGGTTGCAGACTGCCAGAAATAGTGCAAATTGAGTCCACTTTTAGGGTTAGGGTTAGGGTTAGGGAATCATGGGAACTGTATTTTATTGTGGCACCAGAGCTCTCTGACAGAGAAGCCTCAGTGTCTCAGGGGGGAAAAAAACAATTCCCATGATTCCCTAGCACTAACCCTAACCCTTAAAGTGGACTCAATTTGCACTATTTCTGGCAGTCTGCAACCCTCACAAGTTTCCTTTTTATTACATGATTATATAAATGGAATTCTTCATATGATTTTTGTTATCATTCACTCCCAAATTGCTCCATTTTTTAAAATCAATTTTAATAGTTTTATTTTCATTTTCTAAGATGTGATTACATCTTGTCTTGTCTTCATGACTTGTGGGTCCACCAAGCAGAAATCTTCACTAGAGAAGAAAGAGTCGATATAGGGTTCATCTTCATTGTAGAAATAATGCAGTTTGACACCAGTTTAAGTGCTGTAGCTCCATCCTATGGAATCCTCGGATTTGTAGTTTTACAAGGTCTTTATCCTTCTCTGCCAAAGAGTGCTGGTGGCTCACAAAACTACAGATCCCAGGATTGTGTAGGATGGAGCTATGTCAGTTAAAAATTGCATTATTTCTATTTCTTCAGGTACGTGATCATTCCTGGACTGAGGTCACTGATTATCCTAAAGTTCTGTTAAAGAAACTCTAGATGATTTGCATTGTTTGCACATTTTCTTCAGATTCTTTCTAATTGTAACTGGAAATGACTCCCATTGGTCTCAGTTAAATATATTTCAAAACTATATACTTCGGATAATGGAATCTGTTTAAATCCATGTATTCTCATGAAGTATTGATTGAGCTGTAAATATGTATGAAAGCCATGGGAAAATACAGGGTAGGGCATAGGGCAAATTCCTTTAAAAGGTGGGGAGTTAAATGGAGTTTTGTTCCTGACATAAAGTTCTAAGCACATGGGGGGTGAAGCACACTTGGAAAGGTTTTACTAGAAAATGAACATAATTGTATTCCCAGTAAAAATAATTGGCAAACAATGCATTTTATCTTTCATCATCACTAAGAATTTGATGCCCACACTACCAGTTCCAACTCTGCTGAATCTGCAACCTCTTGAGAAAATCACTTCCAGAACTGTTCCCTAACATGCACAGAATTGTAGCTCCTCAAAGCTCTTAAGGCTGGAACAAAATCACTTTGCAGGCGGTGAACGTGGATTAATATTGCAAGGTTCAGTGGCAGTGGGCCTTGTAAATGATAATTGATTCTTTTTTGGAAACAAGTCATTTCCCAAAAGACCATGAGAAAAGGACTACATGAGGAAATGGGGAGCCACCCATTCTGTAACCTTTGCAGCATGTGTTCATCTTTTAGAGACAAGTCCCTTGTTCCATGGGGGTATCTATAAATTACACACAGGAGTCTGTGTGGACGTGTATGGAGACATATGGAGACCTTCTGTTCCCAAATCACTCTTTCCCTCCTCCTCTATGTAATTTACAGTGATTCCCTTGTTGCTGTCTTGTCTGGCCATTAAATTACCAGGGGGAGTATTCTTTTGATTTATTTGTTATGAAATCTGAATAGCATATTTGTAAGAAGGGTAATGTTCATTTAAGGAAACTTGGTTTTAAGGAGCTTAACATGACTCTGTCACAAACACCTTTGTCCCAATAGAGGGAAGGATGGATGCTTTCTCAACGAGGTCAGCTCTGTTATGAACATAAATGGTCATTAGAGTTGGAATGATGAGAAACCCTGTAGCATGGCCTTGCGATAAATGGTCATAATGGCTACAGATGATGGCAGTTCTAGTTCAATACATCTGGAGGGCATCAGGTTGGAGAAGGCTCCTCTAAAGTGTATGACATTCTAACCAGACAATCCTATGCATGTTTACTCAGCACTGAAGTTCCATTATTTTTTGAATATTGTTCCAACTTAACATGAATAGTTGTGTGTTCATTTCACAATATATCATTAAATCTTGTAATCTTATCACACAGCACTTAAGCAACGGGAACGGAACAGAAGGGAATGAAACAGGACAAAAACACATTTTACTACATGGGAGAACACCACCAATACTCCCGGGAGTCCCCAAGGCGTTCCCCAGCCATTCTTGGCAGCTGATTTTGAAGAACGATTTTGAACTGTCCTTCAAAAGGAACAGCTGGGGAATGCCTTGGGGACTCCCGGCAGCATTGGTGGTGTTATCCCGTGCAGTAAAATGCATTTTTGCCCCATTCCGTTCCCTTCCGTTCCATTCCTGTTCTTGTAAGTGTTTATTGTGGCACCAGAGCTCTCTCACAAAGAAGGGTCAATGTCCCAGAAAAAATACAATTCCCATGATTTCCTAGCACTGAGCCAGGACAGTTAAAGTGCCCTCACATTGCATTATTTCTGGCAGTCTATAAAAGCCCATTGTCTCTCTATTAAGCTTATCACACAGCACTTCGAAAAACGGGAACAGAACAGAACGCAAGGGAACAGAATGGAGCAAAAACGCATTTTACTGCACAGGAGAATACCGCTGATGCTGCTGGGAGTCCCCGATCCATTTCCCAGCCATTCCTAGCAGCTGATTTTTGAAGGATTATCATCCTTCAAAAATCGGCTGCCAGGAACAGCTGGGAAATGGATCGGAGACTCCCGGTGGCATCAGTGGCGTTCTCCCATGCAGTAAAATGTGTTTTTGCTCTGTTTCCATTCCTTAAGTGTCATGTGTTAAGTTTATATGTTTAAACCCACCCACCTCCATCCTACAAGAAGATGTGTGGAACTGAACCTGGAACCTTTTGCATTATTGTTGTTACTAGTGAATCACATAATAATAATGCCTATAAAAGTATATAAATAATTTAAATAAATGGAGATTTTGTGTCCAGGAGGAGGTGCTTTGAGAACAATTCCAAACAAACAGACAAAACAACTGAATGGCATTGCTATAGATATGACTGTATCAATTACAAAAAAAAGTATATGGTAACACTACTTGGAACATGCCACATTCCCTGACAATACTTCACTAATTCCTGTATTTTGAATATATTTTGAATCACTGATGGTTCCAGCCACAAACATCAGGTAGATTGTGATACTGAACAATGATAATATAATGCAAAAAAGTGAAGAACTAGAGCAAAAAGAAGATAAAACTGACATCACTATAAGTTTATCAAACTGGGATTTGGATCATGGCCTATTGACCTTGCATCCATTATGATCACACTTGTACTGCTGTGAAGCAGCTTGTTCCACAGCCACATTTAATGTGTCTCATTTGATTAAAACAAATTGTACCGGGGATAGGGGGAGAGATCAGGATTGAAACCACAGCACAAAGAAGGGAGATTTAACTTCCACTTCCACTTGATGTTGTGGCTTGGATCAAAATCCCCCCCACACACACACACACACACTGCTCTTGCCACATGGAGAGAGCTGTCAAGTTTGTAAGAAAGAAAGCAACAAGAATAAGAACAACCAATTAAATACAATCACATATTTAATGCAAAATGTAGTATGTGTCTGTATGTATTATATTAAAGGTGTCCTTAAGGAGTGATTTGCTAGTTCATGAGGGAAAACCAAACAATACTGTATGCCTTCAAAACATATATTATGCACCAGCAGTCTCCTGTATATGTTAGATTTACTCCACATGAATGAAGAAAGCATTTTTAGCAAACACAGGCTGCACTGTTAATTACAGCTTTCATGTTCAAAAAAATTCCCCACATAATAATAATAATAATAATAATAATAATAATAGCTCTTAAAAGACAAAGGAAAGCAAATTCTTAAAAAATATGTTATACAATACAGATGTGCAACATAACCCTACAGAAAATTTAATGAATAATGTTGATTCTTTTCTGGACTTTTTTTTTAAAGGACCAGGAGTAGTGGGTAGATTTTTTTTAAGACAGCAACCCTATGTTTGGGGATTAAAAGCCAAGCAAATCAATTAGTCATTACTGACATAAATTTCCCTTTCTAGGGGACGTTCAAACTTCTCATATCCCGTGGATGAACTCTAAAGCACCTGCAGTAGAGTTCTTTTCAGTAAAAGAAATGATAACTGCTGTAGATGTTTTTCCAACAAAAATACAACGTTGACAGAATAATGTGTTGAAGAAAAGGGGCTACTTATGTGACTGCTATAAATTGCTTGGGTTGTATTCCCCCTTTGAAGAATGCCCCACACTACAGGATGTGTATTTGCCGAAGCTCTCCATATGGCTTCGGGTAAATGTCACTTCCTCCCGAACTTGATGAAAACTAAACATGTGGCATCAGAGTAGAGGATCATATTTTTCACTTTGCCTCCCACGATAAATGCTAATCTGCTAGAGGTATTTTGAAACAGAGTTTAGGACTGTGTTGTAAGCAATTTCCCCCCAGTAGGAAAGCATTAGTGGTTCAGCCATTACCCAGGCAATTATAAAGTGGCACAAGGGAATCATTTTCAAACAGCACATTTAAAAACTGGTTTAGAGGGATGCCTGGTATGTACATTCCCACATCTATGAAAATGTGATGTATACATGTAATGCCATGGACCAAAACATAAGACCCAGTGTGTACAGTAATTAAAATGCTGGATTAAAATGGGAGAGATCTGAGTTCAGATTCCTCACACATGGCCCAACTGAGACCAATCATTCCCACTTTGCTACCTAAAATGGGGAGAAAGATCCATGTATGCTGTCATAAAGGTTTGGAGAAAGGATGAGATAAAAAGGGTAATAAGTAATACATGTGTGAAGGTACTCCACCAAAGCAAAGTATATAATATAAAGAGTGGAGATCCCCCCCCCTTTAAAAAATAGCATGGTGGGATCAGTAGGCTTGTAATTGTACAAATGGATGCACATTGAAGTCACATGACTACATACGGTTGAGAATGTACTCAAGCCAGAGACTCACTCCTATGGCCAGTTTGGGGTTATCAGTGATGAGAGAGAGAGAGAGAGAAGAGGTCATGTGAATTAGTTCAAAGAGATGAGGAGGGGTTGTGTGCATGAGGAAGCCTCTATGTTCTTTACACCCATATTCTAAGGAGTAGGGATGGGAAGTGTGTCACCCTTCAGAATCCAGATACCACTGAAGTGCAGCTCCCAGAATTCCATATCACTGGCTAGGATTGGTGGGAATTTAGCTCAACAATAGCTAGAAAGTTATATAACTCTTATCCCTGCTAGAGAAAATTGGTGCTTTGTGTAGGTCCTGAAACATCCTTGCTAAGGGCTCTTCCGCAGTAGTGGTGTGTGGGGTGTGCGTGGACCACACCAGGTGACAACCCAGAAGGGGGGTGACACCCAGTCGGTCCCTGGCCCTTCCCAGGGCCTGGTGGCTCTGCCCCAGCCCTCCCTAGTGGTGCACAGGGCTTCTCTGGGCCTTCCTGGGGCCTAGTGGCTCTGCCCCAACCCTCCCTGGGGGTGTGCAGGTCTGTTCCAGATGTGCATGCATGCTCCTTCACATGGTGGAAGCTTTGCGCCAGAAGCCCTGTCCCATAAGCCCCACCCCCTCATGAGTGACTGTACCGGTGACACCAACCCTAGGGACACCACTGCTCTCCCAGACTGGTGTAAAGAAGTGTGAGTTCTTGCAATAAGGCTCCTTCAGCTTTTCTGGTGGTTGTCATCTTGGTGTCCACTCATTCCATTCTTTTGGGGGGCTGTTTATAGCAATTTTTTAAATTTGCATTACGGCTTTGCCAAAGAGTTTTTTTTTTAAAATAAAAAGGGGAGGGTAGGTTTCTCAGGTGGTTCTATGGTTTGAAGGACAAATACCCTCTTCTCTGATTTTTTAAAACTTTAGAGTTATAATATAAAGTGCCATTTCATGAATCCATTGATGTACTATAACAGCTTTAAAAGAGAGAGAGAGAGAGAGAGAAAGGATCAAAGGATACATTGCCCCCTCTCCCAAATGCATCTCAGAATTAAGAAGTCCACTTGACAGTAGGAATAAAATGTGGCAGTTGGCTCCAGGAATTTCCAGAAAGTTGTCTAGGGTAACAAAAATGTTGGTTTGGTATTTTAAAGAAGCACAGCAAGTACAGCAATAAATATTGCAATTTCCTGACAAATTCACCAGTGATGTCATTAGGGGGTGTGGGGGAAGTGGACTGCACTGGGGGACACCCCAGAAAAGGGGTGACACCTAGTGCCCCCCCCCACTTCAGTGCTATAATCTCGTTCTCCTCATGATAACAGTATCATGAGAAGAATGAACCAGTAGCACTAAGGGAGATGAGCACCCCCCATCTCATTTCTGTCACTTTGGCACAGTGCACAGCAGTGAGCAGTCAGCCCCACCTCCCTGCCATGCATTGCTCTACACATGAATAGAATGGCAGCAGGAAGGAAGCATGCCCAGCCCCCTGCCACATGGCATTCAGTTCACAAATAGAGCTTCACCCCTGGAAGCTCCCCCAGCCCCCCTCCCACTGGGTGACACCTTGAGCAGCAACACCACTGAAATACACCTCATCTGGATGAGTGATTTACAGGATCAGTCCTTAGTGTTTCCCCTCTCTGAATGAGCCATCCCTCCTCACCATTGTCACTACTCTTTATTCACTTGCTTTATCCCCTGGGCCCAATCCCCTCAAAGATGAAGCTGAAGAGGCCAAGGCAAATGGAGAAATCTGCTCCACCTCCTGACCCTTACTGTTTCTTGGATGCTTAGGAGTACTGGCACATTCCTAGGAGATGGCAGTCATGTCCTGGAAGAGTCTAGGTGCCCAATGATGGCAACCTGATGCCTCCTCAAAACCTGTATGTGGGTGAAAAAAAGACACTTCTGACAAAGACAGAAGAACGGGCCTGACAACCTTCTCCAGTCATCTAATGAGCAGCAATGAGTGCTACAAAGTGCCTTAGGCTCCAATTAGAGCAATACTGGTAGAGCCTATGGTTTTCCAAACCTAACTACTCAGCAGCAGACACACAAATGTCTGGAGGAGGGCTGGTCTTCTTCACTGAGGTTGCACAGTCAAATCTATTACCATTTCCCCTGGCATGAGTTAAAATAGACCTATTTATACAATTTTTATTCTATGAGGACAACATTCTTCTGAATTCTTAATAATGGTCCAAAACACACTGCAGGAAAAAAAAAATCCAATTTGAGACTGCTTCAATGGCACTGACTCAGTGCTAGGGAATTCTGGGAATTATAGTTTATTGTGGCACCAGAGGTCTCTGACAGAAAAGTCTGAATGTCTTACAAAACGACAGTTCCCTGGATTCCTTAGCACTGAGCCAGGGCAGTTAAAGAGGTCTCAAACTGGATTATTTCTCCAATGTGTTTTGGACCAAAGTGTTTTTAACTTGTTGCAAGTTGATTTGAGTCCCAAACTGTGAAAAAAAAATGGGACAAAAATAATAACAACAATAACCACTCCATCTTGATTCACTTAAGCCTCTGATGTATTACAGGCTAAATTTAATTCTGAAGAATATACACTGTCTGCATTCTATTCTGTTATATCCAACTAGACTAAAGATTTAAATCAACAATCACCAGCTCTGCTTGGGAGTGTTGGCTACTGTGAAGTGGGTGAAACAGAGTATTATCCTGTGTACAGCATAGAACTGATATTATTTCTTTTCAGAGGGAACTGGCAAAATTTGAGGAGAAGGAAGCCTCCCCGACGCGTCGGGAGGGGCTCCAATTT
>CM034706.1:197880338-197961313 GCA_020142125.1 Phrynosoma platyrhinos | reverse complement strand
GGGGGGGGGAGATGAAAAAGCAAGAAGATACAATAAAATCAACTTGTTTTATTTAATCAATCTTTGCTAGTGACATATTTGTCTGTTGTAAACAGAAAGGCAAATACGAAAATGGAATGACTAAATGCAAGATGTGCACAACAAAATCCAAACATGGAAACAGTTTGCATAGTTTACCATGGGAGGGAATGTCAACATTCTGATTCATACATTACAAAAACCAAACTCTGGAAAGGAAGTACAATTCCTGTTCCATCCACATTCAATACCATCCAGAACTGTTTTGCCAATTCTAGAGGTTCCTAAAGATCGTTAATTTCTCCCCAGATTGAAACTAGTAAGGCCACTCCAACATCCTTCACACACTAGCTCCTAAATACATTTAATTTTTTTTTTAAAAAAAGGATAGCACACATTATTTAAATTCCAGATTTAAATTCAAGGTTAGGAGACTTGGTATTTGTAAATCACATATTTAAATGCACCTGTTTTGTTTTTAAGATAAGGTTGTGTACATTTAATTCTCTTTCTCAGAGCAGCACAAAAGCCTGACTAAGAATAAACAAATTGAGAATTGTGCTGGTAATCTTTTGGACAAGGTTAAACATTTTAAGGCTTTTGCCTTAGGTAGACCATTCTATTTTCTGATCCTCCCTTTCTATGTTTTGGAATATTCTCTAGGGACATATTAAAGATGAGTTCCTAATTCTTATTTATAATAAAATTTGCTGACTCATCTGTGGCAATCTGAATGGGCATTGCAAAATTCTTCAACCCACATTTAGCATTTCTGTTCCACTGACATGCAAAAAGTCTTAATAGTTTCTATAAAAATGAGAGGCTAGCTTTTCTTCCAAAGGGGAAATCCTGCTTATGCATAATAGTTAATGCTGTTCCTGCTTCTTGTTTTAAGTGTTCTGTTTCTTTCTTTTCTGAATCTGGGAGGCTGTGCCTTATATAAACAACCATCAGAAAGCACTGGGGTATGTGAACACTTAGTTCTGCTGAAAACACAATCATTGTGTTATTCCAAGTTGATGAAAACACCCTCTGCCGTTTTCCCTAGCAAGGTCTGCATGCCAATCAGCGTTTGTCAGTGATATAATTTTCTCCCATAAACACAACCTTTGTACAACTTCCACTCAGAGTAAATAGACATAATTCCCAAACCAAATAACACACGTTGAAGGGAAATGGAGATTATACAAGGGGGGGGGGTTAAGAAGGAGCGGGAGGAGGAAAGTTACATGAGAATAGTTCTAATTGCAATTGTATGTGTATAAGGAGGGGGAGAAACTTCTTAGGCAATGGGCAAAAGAAGGGAGAAGCTGGTTTATTTCTTCACACTGCAAAGAAAGTGGTTAAGGCAAACATTTGGGGGAAAATGTTTTTTATGCTTGTTGATGGTTTGAGACCACCAGGAATTGCTGAAAGAGGGATTCAGGCTGTTTATGGGACAAGGAAAACATTTGTGTTGCTGACCTGTCTAGAAGGAAATGGACAACATTCATTGTTCAGAGAATGTTGTTTCCTTTTCTGTATTATTTTGCCTGGAGGATTATGGGGCTCTTTCCCCCCTCTTTAAATAATGAGAAGGTATATGTAAAGTAATTCTACTAAATGCAAGCTATATTTTTTGTAAAAAGAAAAGAAGGATCTCAGTTTGATCTACCACACAAGGCCATGTCTAGGCCAACTTTCTTCAACCTTGTGGCTTCCAGGTATGTTAGACTACAAGAGCCACCATCCCCAGCCAGGACACTCACAGACAATGTTCACTACAGATTATAGGGATTGTAATCCAACACATTAGGAAGTTCCCAGACTGGGAAAGGATGGGGTATGCCTTTGGATATCAGCCCTTTTTATCAACCCTATGCACCAAACAGTTTTTCAGAATCACAGAACTGGAAGGGATTTCAAAGTATAAGCAAAATGTCAAAATCGTGTCATTTTTTAGAACAAAAAATTGTTCTGATAAAATATTGTTTTGTGAAAATACAGCACATAATTACATGGCTGTTACTTGTGAAGAATATGTGTGTGTGCGTGTGTGCACATGCCTTAAATTACCTTAGACTTTAAGATGAGATTTAGTGCTTTTAGGTAATTTAGGTCCCTTCTAGTTAAGAGCAATTACTAATCTTTTGTAATATATATTTAAAAGGCAAAAGCAAGCATACAAAATTCCTTAGTTATATTTTGACCAACATTGAAATCAATGAGATTTCTGTTAGCCATTTAATTTAAGTATTGCTTATCTAGTCCTACCACATTTTAATCACAAAAATAATATTTTTAAGATGCAAATTGCATGCTACTTTATCCATCCATCCATTTATTTATTTATTTATTTATTTTAAAAAACCTGCTTAGGGTGGCCACTTGCATTTGAAGAAAAACTAGTTCTCAAATCCTAAAAAACCCACACTACTGATGTGTGGATGCAGCCTGACATGGCTACCTCTTTGAAAAACTGCCTTTCCCACACTTATTTAATGTGGATGGCTCCCTTATCCCATAGCTGCTATTTACAAGAAAGACAGGCAGCTACCCATAACACACAATTGCTAGTTATATGAGGGGGGAAAGTTACATCTAATTTGGATTTTAGTGGGAAATAAGATGTAGCTGAAGATGATTTTTTTTTGTTTGTTTAAATCACTGTCCTGTGCACTGAATTATAGGATGATGGCCTGTAACTTTTAAAAATCAAGGCAAAACATATAAACAAATGCAAAAATATACAAGTATTTCAACTAGCTGATGTTAGTATGTTGCAAGTAGCCTTCATTCTGTCCCTCTTCTGACACTGGCACACAGACCAACAGCAGAGATATTTTTTTAAAAGGTTATACAGTATTCAGTATCAGCTTTGCAGTGGTATAGAGCACTCTCCTCTCATACATGGTACCCAGTTTGTGCCATCTGCTCCTGTCCAATGTCATCTTCTTGCTTTCCACCCAAATCTGATTTTGAGGGTTAGGGGACCCATTAGAATACTATCAGATATGAGTCTCCCTTATCTGAAATATAGCAATAGCAATAGCAAGTACATTTCTATACCACTTATCAGTGCACTTAAGCACTCCCTAAGTGGTTTACAATGCATAAGCTTATTGCCCCCAACAAACTGGGTGCTCATTTTAGCAACCTCAGAAGGATGCCAGAGTGAGTCAACCTTGAACCTCTGGCTGGTACTGAACTCACAACCTTGTGGTTTGTGACTGAGTGGCTGTAGTACAGACAGCTAACCACTATGCCACTTCTTGGGACAAGAAGTGTTTTGGATTTCAGAGATTTTTTTGGAGCTTGGAATACCTGTTTTTTCATATATGTACATAATGAGATATCTTGGAGATGGGACCCAAGTCTAAATACAAAATTAATATATGTTTCATATACACCTAATACACATAGCCTGAAGATAATTTATATAATATTTTAAAATAATTTCGTGCATGAAACAAAGTTTTCATACACTGAACCAGCAGAAAGCAAAAGTGTCATTCTCTCAGCCACTCACGAAAAAAGGTTTGGTTTTTGGACTATTTTGGATTTCAGAATTCTGGATAAAGGACACTCAACCTGTATTCAGGTCACAATAGGGAGTCCTTGCCTATATAACATGAACTGGATGGTTCATCTTCCAGCAGCTGGAAATGCTTCCTTTCAAAGTTGCCACTGAAGACAGCAAAATAATGGTACCTGGAAACAAGAGTGCATTTTCACTGCAGAAGTAATGCAGTCTGGCACCACTTTAAGTACTGTAGCTTCATTCTATGAAATCTTGAGATTTGTAGTTTTGTAAGATTTGTAGCCTTCTCTGCTAAAGAGTGCCAGTGTCTCACCAAAGTACAGATCCCAGAATTCTGTAGGATGGAGCCATGGCAGTAAAAGTGGTATCAATTTGCATTATTTCTACAGTATAGATGCACCCTAAATTACACATAAGTCATTACCTATCGCTAGTGGGTATTTCCCCTAGAGATATTATGGACTACAATAAAAACAAATAAATGGTTCCTAAAACAAATCTGGCCTGAGCTCTCTCTAGAAGCCAAGATGACTAAATGGTTATTGTTAACACCCATATGGCATGAACATAAATAAATCTGCCAACTGTGTGGCCAGTGATAATGGGTATTGTATTCCAACAACATCTGAAAGGTCATACATTCACTGTATCTGCAATAAAAGGCTTACACCCTGAAATAGCACTGATGCCCCCATCTCTGTTTATGAATAACTGCCTTTCACCATTGTATAATACAAAAATAAGAACTGATATTTCCTTCTCTTAACATGTTCTAGCCAGACTGGGAAACAGAATCCCAGGAGCTACGTTTCCAGAAGTGGACTTGATTCTTAGTTGCTGGGCTTACACTAAATGATATCTCCAGGTATTCCCCTTTAATTTCTCCATGTGTAGGGGAATACTGTCATTTAGTGCTGTAAGGAAAACTTAAACACTCTTCTTAAGAATAATGTTTTAGAAAGGCCAAAAACTGCCAATGGCTCTTAACAGGCTGGTTGGTGCAGTTACTTCCCACAGTGAGGAACACTACTAAGGAAAGCAATGCATTTTTGTTGTCCTTGGAGGTCCTTCAGTATACAAGCCCTTCCCTGTCATAAAAAAAGGCATTTTTCAAGTTAAATATATTTCCTTTTTTTTTTTTCAGGAACTGAGTGTTGAGCAAATGTTGCTATTGTCACAAATGATCTGCTTACCTGCCTATCTTTAGCTTTATGTAAATGTTAATGTTGTAAGCCGCCCCGATTGCTCTGCAGAAGGGCAGGATATAAATAATAATAATAATAATAATAATAATAATAATAATCTACCATTCCAACTGGAAATGCTAACAGAAACAAATGCTTGTGTATCTTTAATCTCATAAATTAACCAATTTCATTTTGCTACAGTATACATTTGTCCCTCCATTTTTGCGGATCGGCAAGCCCCATTGGTTAAAATGGCTTGTGCAGGAGCGTGTGGCCATTAAGCCAATAGGGCTTAAATATCTGTGATTTTCCATTTTTGTGGTGGGTGGTGGTGGGTGGAACAGATCCCCCATGAAAATGGAGAGGTGACTGTAGTTTTCTTTTTAAGAAAGCAAAATAAAGAAGATTTCATCATGACTTTTATCATTCCAAAAAATAAAATAAAATAAAATTTAAAAACCCACCAATATTGCTTCTATCTGGGCCACTCACATTGTTTTGGGCTGCAATCCTGTTGCCTGAGAGTTAACTTCATAGGGGTTATTTTTTAATAATCTCATACTATATAGAAGTGTATGCAATTGGTTCTTCAGGTTCTTCCTTACTTTGCTTCTAAGTCAATAAAAACCATCCAAAAATCAACTAGAGGATTTTTTTTAAAAAAAAGCATTTGAAAACATTAATGTGATGGTCTCATCCTGGGCAGCTTTTTGGTTCCTTTCTTCATGGTAACACAGCATTTTTATTACTGTGCAAAAAATTGTATTTTAAAGATGTTACTTGTTCATCTGAAAGCCATTAGCTGTTCAAAACAACTGCCATGTGATCCTATAAGATAAAAGGATACAGATCCTTAAAGGACAACAATCAGGGTGCAAAGGACTTGACAGATGTTTGAAAAATGTAATGAATTCAAACATCAACCAGACTGTGTGTTTGCTTGACATGACATGCAATTCATTCCCATACATGTTTACTCAAAGAAATAAACAAACCTGGTGCAGTAGATAAAAAAGAACCATGATGTTATTTTGGCTGTCATGTATAAATAAAACAACATCTCTTCACTTAAAAATAATAATGATTATCACTGGTATGCTGTTCTAGTTCTGCAAAGCCATCCATCATATTTATGAGCAGACATTTGAGAAATAATTTCAAATAAATTAGAAGTAAAAATAAATCTTGCATAAATTGAAAAGTTAAAATTTTCTCAACTACAAACAATTTTTAGATTTTGCTTTAACCTTTCCCATCTTCTAAAGTTATTGGCACTCTTATTGTCCTATTGCTTGCAATGTACAAACAATCTAGTAAATTCTACTGACTCACAACCATATATCCTGTTGTTTATTCACAATTTTTGAGTACTGGTTAGAGAGCAGAAAAATGAGACTAGGCCTGGATCATGATTAACATATTAGTCTAAATTAAGTTTATCTCTCTTGAGGCAGTTACGTGTGTGGGCTTTTGCCATGCAAACTAGCAGAAAGTTGATCCTGTTGCAAACACGTGCTACATATTACCATATTTACATTTTCCTGTTTGGAAAGATGGGAAGCTTGCAGAGGTCCTAGGTTAGGTGAGCTGAGAGCTGAAACCTTAAACCGTTTCATGCTTATTTATTTTATGATCCTATTGGGCCTAGTGTTTATCCAGATTGTTCAACCATCTGGATTAGATAATTTGTTGGAAATTAACAGTGTTTGATGGTTATCAGCCTCTGAGTGATTAAAACTGGTTGAAAATTTATGGAGGCAGGCTGACACAATCTAGCAAAGAAAAATGCATTTGATTTCTGTTGTTGGAAAGCCTGACGAAGTGATAGAGAATCAATAAGAATCTTGCCTCTCATTACCTACATGCTAGACAAGTGATAACAAAGTGCTACTAAAAAATTCTGGCCTATCAAACAATTCAGAATTAGAGATTTCCAACAGCCTTGATTACAACAGTTTTTTATGCCACCCACATTCCTTTAGCAACCCAGTCAGAAATCTGAGCATATCCAGCAATTAAGGGCCTTTGCAGATTGCCAGAAATAGTGCAAATTGAGTCCACTTTAAGGGTTAGGGTTAGGGTTAGGGAATCATGGGAACTGTATTTTATTGTACCACCAGAGCTCTCTGACAGAGAAGGTTCAATGTCTCAGAAAAAAACCAATTCCCATGACTCCCTAGCACTAGCCCTAACCCTTAAACAGATTAAGCAGACAGGCGGCCGTGTGCCACCCTGGGAAGCTGTGGATTAGGGCCGAGGTAGCCGCACTCCTCAGCCCCAATCCGCAGCTTCTCAGGCCCTGGAAGGAGCACTAAAATAGCGCTCCTTCTGCAAGGCACCGAAGGTGCACCGCAAGAGGCATTGGGTGCACCTTCAGCGTCTCTTCCACCGCAGCATGTGCGTATGCTGCGGCGGAAGTACATCATTGGAGCAGCGGTCATGCGGAGCGACATGCCCTCCGATAACGTGTTCGGGAAGGGGTTGGGGCACCCAGCGTGAGGCTGCCCCTCCCCTTCCTTGTTTTCAAGATGGCGCAAAGAACCATCTGCTTCCCCCCAAAGTGGACTCAATTTTCACTATTTCTGCAAGTCTGCAAAGGCCCTAAATGAAGAAATAATGAACATAAAGTGTGCACCTATCACTCAGGTAAATGCGATGGTCAGGAGTGCTTGTTATCAGCTTCGGCTGATATGGCAGCTACACCCTTTCCTGGAAGTTGGGGACCTTGAAACTGTAGTGCACCTTGAAACTGTAGTAAAGCTGGTAACCTCCCGTCTAGATTACTGCAATGCGCTCTACATGGGGCTACCCTCGTGCTTGGTCCAGAAACTCCAATTAGTTCATAATATGGCAGCCAGGTTGGTCTCGGCAACAACAAGAGACCATATAACTCCAGTCTTAAGATCACTTCACTGGCTGTCTATTAGTTTCCAGGCACAGTATAAGGTGTTGATTATCACCTTTAAAGCCCTAAATGGCTTGGGTCCAACTTTTCTTTGGGACCGCATCCTTCCGTATAGTCCACCCTGAGCACTCAGGTCCTCTGGGAGGAATTTGCTGCAGCCTATAAAAACTAGGATGTCGGCAACTGCCCAGAAGGCCTTTTCCACAACTGCTCCCAGATTATGGAATGGCCTGCTGGACGAGATCCATCAGATCACTACCTTAAATAGCATTAAAAAGGCTGTTAAGACAGATCTCTTCCAGCAGGCCTTTCCTGAATAGATACCCTGGCCTTCAGGAGTTAGCCTAATTTTTCTTCCTTAATCCTAGCCACAGCTGCTATTGTCTTTCTTTGTTGCTGCAACTTATTTTTACTATGTTTTATATTGTCTCATTGTTTAATGCCATTTTAAGGGGGGGTTATGGGACATATATTGTATTTCTATTGTAATTTTAAATGTTGTAAGCTGCCCCAATTATGTATACAGAGGGGTGGGATAAAAATGTTTTTTTTAAATTTTTTTAATGATTATTATTATTCCTAAAATCTGGACTTTTGGTTTGTTTGTGTGTGCTCTCCGAATTATAGCAATCCTAAAGTGAGCCTATCATAAGTTTTCAGAGGCAGTTTGCCTTTGTCTTCCTCTAAGGGGCTGAGTGTACAGGCCAGGAAAGCATGGACCCAACCTAGATTGGTCTCTGGGCTGTCACAGGGATGGGCATGTTTTATATGTCCACACATCCCCCACCATGGACCTATTATTGCCTTGCACCCCTTACCTTACTTCTCTGTTGTAGCTAATGGGAAACCCTCCATGGCTGCCTCTGACATCAAAATGTGGTCCCTTGCCATGTGGATGCACCAAGGTGCCCCATTTTAACATCAAAGGTGGCAATGGAGGCTTCTCACTAACCATAACAGAGGAGTAAGGTACAGAGTGTGTGGGCCATTTGTCCTGCATAGGCTCGCCACGTAGTTTCAGAGAAACTCTGTGGCAAATGGTGGGTCAGATCCACGTCTGGTCTGCCAGGATATAGACTGATCCTGGCCCTGGGGTTTTGGCCTACATTATCCAAACTGGACATTGTGAGGATGGGGGAACATGTGTAATTTGGCCTTGTAGACAACCACTAAGTCTGAGAGAGTGCAATTTGCCCAAGGTAATCCAGTAGGTTTTGATGGCTGACAGGGATTCAAACTCTGATCTCCAGAATCATAGTCCAATGCTCAAACTACACCACACTGGCTCCAAACCTGGATTTATTTATTCACAGACAAATCTGCATAAATCAGACATCACATTATTCAGTTGGTTATTGCATTATAATAAATTTGTAAAGAACAAATTTGGGATGGGGGACACATGTTTTTGAATGTTTTGTGGATGAGGGTGAGATTAAATTTTAATGCTTAGTTTTCATAATCTTTATGAGAATCTTTTACAGAGCTCTAGGGTGAATATGCAAACTGGTGGGGGGGGGGAGGGGATGAGCTGTCCAGATAACCTATTGAACATACAAATGCTGGGTATTGTGTCTGCTGCCTCAATGCTATCCCCTACTTGTCTTGACTGTCTCTTCAGAGCTATATGTAGTGTAGTGTACAAGTGTAGTGTAGTGATTTAGGTAGTGGACTAGACTTCTGGGAGATCTGGGTTTGAATTGCCACTCATCCACTCAATGATCTTGGGCAAGACAGATTCTACCTTTTCAAAATTACTGATTCTTTTGATAAACATGAATATGAAGCCACAACCACTTTGTACTCATTGAGGCAGAGCTGCTTAGGGATGGAATGAAAATCCTGTGACTGGGAGTTTAGTTTTTTAAAAAATAGTTTTAAAATGTTTAAAAAAATGTACATAGGTAATTCGCATAGAAAACAGCAATCTCTGCACAGAAAATGGCATATTCTGCACAGGCATCAATATTTCTGCATTGAAATATTATTTTACCCATAAAAAATGCTGTTTCATGTGCAGAAAATATTTTCTGTGCAAGGCAGCCACATGCAGATTTTGTGCAGAATAAGTCCAGAAGTGCAAAATAGCCTTTGGAAACTATGGTTTTTGAAGACTTTCTTGCAGTGGGAAGAGAATAGCTGAAATTACTTGTTGCTACCATTGAGAAGAATCTTAGTGAAGAATTACATCCCCGAGCTGATATAGACATCAAACAGATATTAAGAGCATGATTAAAAGTATTAACAACAAATACAGATTTTTTTTAAAAGAAAACAGAAATTTAGTAAGAAATAGAGATTATCTGGACTAAAGGATTCTAACTGACAAATAAATCTGAAGCATGTGATGAAGCTATCTCACTGAATCATCCATTGCTGGGAATACAATATATTCTGCCTTTCTCCTGGCACAGGAACCGAAGAAGCTTACAACACTTTTTAAATAAAGTTCATCTAAAATCCTTATAAGCCATTAGTATTAATGTTATGCTATACAGAAAAACTAATTAGCATGTACACATATACATACTATTTAATTCTTCTATATATCATAATATGAATACCAACACTATTGAGTTTTTGCTCTAAACATATTTTTTTTAATTGCTACTAGTAAACCAATCAGCTAAGTTTTTTTGCTTTGAGTATGATATTACATCAGCTTTTGTCAGCAGAGCCTTAGAAAATATGTGTTCCACATCTATTCAGCAGCCATTGACATTTGACAGTGTATTTATATTTCCCCTCATTAGTATGCTTTTTCTTGAAGAGCACTTGACACAGGCCAAAAATATCTCATAGCTTTGATCATTATTTACTGAGTTGTAGTAGCACTAAAAATAAATTTAGGATTTTGCAGGCTGTTAAAAGTTTCATGGAAACAAGAGGTCAATTTCTAACACTTTAGGTATCTTATTGGGAAAGAAAATACATAAAGGTATTTAATTTAATTACAAGCTGTGGTATCACCATTTATACTCACAAGTACATGAGGACACAGCACCTAAGAGTGCACTTTGTGCTGCAACTAACCTTTCTTTTGCAGAAATTTGTTAAATGATGCAATACTGATCTTCATATTTATTCACTTATTTTTTTCCTATTTTGACTTCTTCTTTTTTTTTTTTTAAAAAAAAGAAGAAGATGTATATTACCTTTCATAGGCTTAAATCCAAGTGTTAGCCCCAAGCAGAGTAAGCACATTGATTTAATGAGAACTGAGTAGTTAACATGTACTGCTTAAGACACCAATTCCAATGATCATAAGGTCAGAAGCTTGGTAGTTTAAGGTCTAAGTGCCATGTGATGGGATGAGCTCCCGTCACTAGTCCTAGCTTCGGCCAACTTAGCAGTTTGAAGGCATGTAAATGCAAGTAGGTAGGTACCACTTCAGTGGGATGGTAACAGCATTCCATGCAGTCATGCTGGCCACATGATTACTGGAGTCATCTTCAGAAAACACTGGCTCTTCAGCTTGGTAACAGATATGACCTCTATAGCACTGCCTCCTATAGTCAATTACGACTAGATACTCACAACGAGGGGGAACATTTACCTTTACCTTATGTTCCATACCCTACAACTGTCTGGATTTGACAGGGACAGTCCTGATTAATCCTCTCTTGTCCCACTTTTAAAGCTGCTTTTAACATGTCTCAGTTTCTCTCTCCTCCTCCTCCTCCTTTATCCCTTTGTCCTAAGTTTAATTCAGTTGGTGCAAACATTTGAGTTCAAAGTGCAAACGTAGTAACTCAGCAGGAGGAGAAGACATGAGGGGGTCAGAATGTCACCTTCTCCTCTAGAGTCAGGCAACGCAAAACTGCTGCCACATCTCCTTGCTTATGTGTTCTTCCTCATTAATAACTTTTGGCACTATGATCACACTCTGATGTTGCTTGGCCACACGAGTCCCAGTTTTCATCTGTAAAATGTTAAAGGGTGTGAAGTTCTATTGATTCAGTGGGATTTCTTTTGCTGGCACTAAAAGGATTTAAACCTTAATGTTAGACAGGAGTGATGTTACAGAAAGGCTTTATATTTGCCTCTTAGAAAGTTGAAAGCTGAAGATACATTTTGGTTGGAGTCATTTATACTGAGAATCAGTGTGGTGTAGTGGTTTGACTGTTGAACTCTGGAGACCAGGGTTCAATTCCCCTCTTAGTCCCAGAATCCCAGTGATAGGATCACCTTAGAATCACCATATGTTGGAAACAACTTGAAGGCATACAATAATGGCAGCATTTATATAGATGGTCCCAAATCCTAAACCTTCTGTATAAAAACTCTCCCAACAAGGACTGGCGTCAAGGGTTGATACAGTGAGGCAACTGCCAAGGGCCCACATCCCAACAGGCTATCAATGAAAAGCCCCCTGGACTTTCTTTTCCTCTTCACCAATCAGACCTTCTTGTTCACCATTCTCTTGTTCTGGCCCAGAATACAGAACTATTGTGAAAGAGAAGCAGCCGGTGCTATTGTTACCTTGCTTACCACATGTCTGTTAGATAAGCAAACATGTGGTAGCAATGCTAAGGAAGAAGAAGAGTAGCAACAACAGAGTTGAAGAGAAAGCAGACTCACTTTCTGAGAGTGGGTGCACACTGAAGCTATCTTGCCCAGGGATCTTCTAAATTCTGAAAATGGCACTGTGCTTCACTGAAGTGTTTCACTTAAATGGGATGTCTTTTCAAATAACTATGTTTAGCAACTGGGTGTAAAACTAAGTTTAGTTTCTAATACTGGCATTGTGTGGTTTAGAGGTTTAGTGGTTTGAGCATTGGACTATGGCTGCTTCCACACTGCAGAAGTAATCCAGATTTACACCACTTTTAACTGCCATGGCTCAATACTATGGAATTCTGGGAATGGAAGTTTGTTGTGTCACCATAGCTCTCTGACAGAGAAGGCTAAATCTCGCACAAAACTACAGTTCCCAGAATTCCATGGCATTGAGCCATGGCAATTAAAATGGAGTCAACCTGGATTATTTCTGTAGTGTAGATGCAGCCTTTGACTCTGGAGATCAGGATTCAGTTCCTTGTTCAGCCATGGAAAACCAGTGGGTGACCTGGATGAGTCACACACTCTCAATTCCAGAAAACTCTGTGCTAGGCTCACCTTTGGATTGCCATCAGTTGGAAATGACTTGAAGGCACACAACAACAACTGGCATTTTGACTATTAGAATAAGGAATCTTATTCACATAAATATTATTTTCACACAGTCATATAAAACTGTCATCCAGAAGTTAACCTTTAACACATCTAGTGCTTACTCCATTCCCCACATTGGAAAAAAAAATCCTATTTCCCCCAATTTATTTTCTTTTGCCATATAGAACCTCCTGGCATTTGGAATTAGAATTTCAGATGTATTCATTACCTAAAATGTCAATTATTTAAGCCATTGAAAAGAAAGCATAGTTCTTCTAGGATACTTGGAATAAAGTGATTTTATCTTCTAGAGTACACTGATCCTCTAAATTTGGTTAAACATTATCACATGGATTGCCCTTCTAAAACAGAAGGAAGCACCCAAGAGCTTTCACTAACCTCAGTCACAAGGCCAACTGGCTGCTTCACCCATGTCTTCCACTGTGTATGCTGGTTGTAGTTTATGTGAATTCTAGTCCAAAACTCCTAATATAGATTAAATCTCCTTTATCTAAAATGCATGCAACAAGAAGTGTTTTGGATTTCAGAGGTTTTTGGAATTTGGGATACCTGTATTTGCATATATGTACACAATGAGATATCTTGGAGATGGGACCCAAGTCTAAACACAAAATTAATTTATGTTTCATATGCAATTTGTACACATAGCCTGAAAATTTAATATTTTTGACCATGGAACAAAGTTTGAAGTACAAAGTAATTGATATTGAATGATCAAGAAAGCAAAGGTGTTAGCCACCCATGAAAAAAGTTTAGGTTTTAGGAGTAATTCAGATTTTGGAATTTAGGATAACAGAGACTGAATCTGTATTATTTCAACCAGTTTGTTTACCCCTGTCTAAAGAACAAAGAAAAAAGAATCAGGTTTTACTATCACGCTTCAGCGCTATTAATAGTTCTAGGAGAATTACATTACAGACATTAACAGGACATTCCCTAAAGAGGGTTCCTACTGCTGCATTTAATTGCTTCATAAACAGTTGATTACATTTGTTTTTCAAAGTGATTTGAGTTCAATTTATTAGATTATTTGGCTGTCCGCATTCAATAAACACACAGCAAGACAACAATCAGGAATCATCTGATGATAATCTGGATTATTATTATTATTATTATTATTATTATTATTATTATTATTATTATTTTGCACAGAACAGTTTGAGGAACCACAATTCAATGGACAGAGCATACCTCAAGATTCATTCTCAGCAATGTTTAAGACCCCTTGTAGACACTGAGGAGATCCACTGCCAGTTGATGAGATATTTACTGAAATAATCTGACCTTGGATAAGAGAACTTCTTGTAGAAAGGCCTTTGATTTTTTTTTTAAATTTTTTTTTTTGAGTACAACTCCATGAATTCCACAACCAGCATGACCAATGGTATGGCCTGATATGTACTTATGGAACAAATGTTTTTCTTCCTGAGATATAACAGAAAATGCAGAATAATTTTCATGAATTTTTAATGTGGCCAAACATTTCAGTAATGATATTTGGTTGGTCTTGGAGGTGGAAACAACTATGCTCTGATGAATAATGCACAAATGCATAAATGCATTCTGAAAGAATCAAAATAGCCCACACTGGTTATAATTCTATCAGGTAAACATTGTCCTTAATTTTCATCTCAATGGACAGAAAGAGTAAACAATACTGTTACCAATAGTGGAAAGAAAATGGGTGACATTTTGATTAATGTAACACTCTACAGCAAAATATGAATAGATAGAGATAATTATCAGCTTCACCAGCAATCTCAAGAGTTCATATAGCAAAGCAAAGCAAAGCAGCTTCATTTATATACCTCTTCATATCGTGCTATGGGATGTCTAAGCAGTTTACAACTGTAAGCTCATTGCCCCCCCAACAGTTCGGTACTCATTTTAGCGACCTCGGAAGGATGCAGGCCTGAGTCTAGCCTGAGCCCTGGCTAGTATTGAACTCGCAACCTTGTGGTCTATGAGTGAGTGACTGCAGTACAGGCATTTAACCACTGTGCCACCAGGGCTCCATATAAGATGGAAGATGACAGGATTTATAAAAGCAAAGAACATTAGATCACACAGACTCACACAAATGTGTGGAGAAACACCATGCCTGTATTTATCCTCCTGGCCTATAGTGCAGTTCAATTCTTTATTCCTTTCACTCCAGTTATACTTGCTTTATAGTTACTGTATATTTTGTGCTAATCAGGCCTCATCTGAAGTACTGTGTTTAGTTCTGGGCATCTAATTTTCCAAAGGATATAGACACAATGGCACAGGTTCAGAGAAGGACAGCAAGGATGATAAGAAGTATGGAAACCAAAACATATGAGGAAAGTTTAAGGGAGGTGGGCATATTCAGCCTGGTGAAGAGATGACTGAGGGGTGGCACAATTGTAATTTTTAAAATATCTCTCAAGAGAGGAGGTTGTGAGGTTTTTCTTTGCAGCCTCAGAAGGTAAGACCAGATCTAATCATTTTAAGTGACAGGAGGCTAGATTTCAACAGAATGTTAGGATGACTCTCTTGGCATAAGATCAGTTTGGCAATGGCTCCAATTACCTAGAGATGTGGTAGGGTTTCTTTGTCTGCACATTTTCAAAAAGGTGATAGACAGCTGCTTGCTGGGGATGCCCTAGATGGATTTCCTGCATACGCCTGGGATTGGACTTGGTGCCCCTTCCAGCTCTATGCTTCTATACAGGTTAGACAAGTTTACAACTTTATTTATTTATAAATAATTCCAATTGTAAAGTTGAAGGAGAATTAATTATTTGTAATTTGTGTTTTGTTCCTTTCACATTTAGTTCTCTCAGGTGTAATTAGATCTTGAATAAATAGGAAGTAAGCTGTTTTGTACCTTTCAATAGGATAGCTAGCAATTTCTTCCACTTCTGACTTCCCCAAGGTAGTAGAAAATATCAGGTAAACTTTACAGAACCTAGGAAAGTCATTGGTTTAAATTACAATTCCAGAATTACCTAGATGGCATGATCAGTCCAAAAAAGTGACTTCCTCAAGATGCTCAACATATAGCAGATGTGGACAACCTTCAGACTTTGTCTGAACAAGGTTATTATTATTATTATTATTATTATTATTATTATTATTATTATTTATATAGCACCATAAATTTGCATGACACTTTACAGGGATCCTCAAAACAGCATATAACCTGCCAATGGTGTACAATCTAAAAGTCATAAAATATAAATTATACAAAATTAACCAAGTAATGCAATTAAAACACAAAACTGTAAAAACAGATGATACATATAGTAAAATCTAAATTATAAAACAATATTAGAGTACCAAATGCTTCCAAGAACAAAAAAGTATTTAATCCGGATTTAAAGCGAGATAGAGAAGAGATAGTCTACAAATGTTTAGGAAGGTGGCTCCAAGAGTGTGGTGCAGCAAGTGAAAAAGGACGAACCTGAGCCAAGGAAGAAAAAAAGCTGTGGCTGGGTAAGATGTCATGAGCTCCTGGACCACAAATCTCAAACAGAATGGAAAGATGAAATAAGGTCTGACAAATAAGGGGGAGCTACATTGTGTAAAGCTTTAAATGTTAAGAGAGAAAACTTCACTGAATCCTAAAAGGAATGGGTAGCCAGTAAAGAGATGCCAGAAGTGGAGTGACATGATCAAAGCAACAAGCTAAAAAGATAATCTTAGCAGCAGAATGTTTAATGAAAATCAGAGGACTAAGGTAGGACAATAGGAGATAAGTAGGACATGAATTAGCAGAAGAGGCCAATAGAAAAGGTCTAATTTTAGCAATATTTAAAAAAAATTGTCATGACCAGGCTACAATCTGATGAGCAAAGGACAAAGAAGAATAAAAAATAAAGCCAAGTCTATGTGCTTCCTTCATAGGCTGAATGGGAACATTATTGACCATGACAGAAAATGTATATTGTAAAGTAGGTTTTGGAGGAAAGATGAGTAGTTCTGTCTTAGCCATGTTAAGTTTTAGACACCGATGAAGCATCCATGATGAGATAGCTTAGAGACATTATGTAACACATTGTTCAATATCCAAAGAAAGTTCTGGATTAGAAAAATATAACTGTGTATCATCAGCATAAAGATGATATTGAAAACCATATGAACTGATAAGATTACCAAGAGATAAGGTATATAAAGAAAATAACAACAGGCCTCAAATAGGGGAGCCCAGTGGAACCCCAACTGACAGAGGAAAAGGAGAAGATACCTGACCTCTAGTACCACAGCAAATGACATATTTGAAAGATATGATCTGAACCAACTAAGGTCTAAATCAGTAAATCCTGGGTTCTGAAGCAGATCTAATAGAATACCATGGTTGACAGGAAATTGATCAGAATGGGTGGCAGATGGAACTTCCAGTGATATGGCACTGTGGGAGGTTGGGCATGGGATTCTCTCCTGGTTTACAACCACATTAATGGGGTTGGAGGTTGGGGAAAAACATAATCATAAAAAGAATGCTGACTTTACACTCAAGATCCAGAAAGAGTGGAGAAAACAAGAGAAATTGTTATTTAAAGTAATAAAGTGGTGGAAGATGGCATCTGGGAAAAAGGGATTGTCACAATCCCAAATCCAAGTAATAATTCAAAGAAGAGGATCAACAGAAGAAATGGTTAAAATAATTGACTCAAATGTGATACTTTTGGAGGAATATGAATATGAAAAATGAGACAGGAAATAAAAGAAATATGACAAGAAATGAAGGAGGAATCAAAGGAGACCAGACAAGAACTAAGTGAAGAAATAAAGGAAGTGAGGGCTGAGGTAAGAAAAGATCTGGAAAAAAAAACTGGGGGAAAAGTGGGGAAAATATCTTCAGATCTACATAATACACAGAAAGAAGTAGAAAAATGGAAAGAACAAACTGCTCATTTGGGGGAAAAATCAGAGGACATAATTGAAAAATAATAACAACAAAGAATTATGGAATTGACAAGTGAATTGAGATATAAAGAAAGATGTGTAAAAATCAGAGCACTGCTAGAAATTTCAAATGAGGATCTGTATAGCAGAGTCTTAGCAGTGATAGTAGATTATATAGGATATATACATGTAAAAATGGAAATGGAAATAGACAAAATATTTAGAGCAAATTTATATTAGGCAAAAGAAAGGAAAGCTGCCACAGATATGGTGCTATGTTTAACAATATCAAGAACAAGGGATTTGATAATTTCAAAAGCTATGTATCAAAATTGTAGATTGAAAACAATGAAATAAAAATATTTAAGGATATACCCCCTATGATTATGCTAGAAAGACAAAAATATAAGCCTCTTATACAACTTTTTGAGAAGAAAGAAAATTGAATACAGAAAGGAAAGGATCGAAGGATTATCTTTTACATGGAACCAAAAAAGTTTTAAGGTCAATACATTGGAAAAAGTGAAATAAATTAAAAAGAAACTGAATAGAAAAGAGAAAGATAAGCCAGAAGAAGGAGCATGATCATCAGACAACATGATATAGAGCTCAACAAAGAAGAAGGAAAATGAACAGGAGGAGAAAAATAAAGCAGAAAGAATAAGAGAAAAGGAATTATCACCCTCAAGAAGAGAAACAAATACAAAGCAGACTATATCAGATCAAGAAATGGAAGAAGCACACACACACACACACACACACATATAACAGGGTTAAAGAGGTGGAACACAATACAACACAATGAAATAAAGAAAGCTAAATTTAAGTAGTATACTAAAATAAAGGAGAAAGAAAAGAAAAAAATAAATGAGAATAACAGAAGAACAAACAAGAAGAACATATATGTAGAAAAACAACTATAATGATCAAAGCAATATCGTGGAATGCAAAAAGAATAAATTCAAAGTACAAAAGAAAAATGGTATCCCATTACTTAGAAAAGACAGAAAGTGACATCATCTGTATACAAGAGACCAAAATTAAACAAAGTGACACTAAATATTTGAGAAACCCTAAACTAGGAAATTATTATGTATCATCAATAGAAAAGAAGAAAAGGGGGGTATTTATATATGGAAATAAGAAACATAACTCTAAAGAGATATTTAAAGACAATAATCGTGGTGGAAGTAAAATTTAAGGAATTAAAAATTTTAGTAGTAGGAATCTATGCTCCGTTGGGGAAAAAAATTTTTTTTTTGGAAACAATAACAAAATAATTACAAGAAGTGGACTATGATAATGTGATGATAATGGGAGACTTCAATGCAGTAATCAAACCACAACAAGATAGAATGTTGAATTTGAATGAAAAAACAATTAGGAAAAATCAGGGAAAACTCACTAAATCTTTCTTCAAAGTGATGGAAGAATTTGAAATACTTGATTTATGGTGAATGAAATACAGACAATCTAAGGGATATACATTTTTTTCCAGAAGAACACAATTCAATATCAAGAATTGATATGTTCATAATCGCAAGAACACTTCTACCTAAAATTCAAAAAATGGAAATTTCACCAAAGAGCATATCAGATCATCACCCAATCAAACTTGAGATAAAAGAAAGAAGGATTGAATATTCTTGGAAACTAAGAGAATATTTATTGAAAAAAGATAATATAGCTAACAAACTCAAAAATGAACTCAATCTTTACTATAAAGAAAATACAATGCAAAGGATCTCATATAAAACAATATGGGATGCTGAGAAGGACTTTTGATAAAATACAACATAGAAGAGAAAAAGGAAAAGGAGGAAGCTAATATATTGACAAATATATTAGAGACAAAAAACAAAAAATGAAGAATGGAGGAAGCTAAAAATTAAAATATAAAATACAAACACTAGAACCCCAATTGAAAAATACAACAATTAAATACTTGGGGGAAAAATTACAACATGTAATATATATATATATATATATATATATATATATATATATTAAACTGGGAAACAAACCTAGCAAAATTCTGGCTAATAAATTAAGGAAAAAAAGTAAGAAAATAATAACGGATATAAAAGAAGAAGGAAAACTTTTTACAAATCAAGAAAACATAAAAAATTTTTAAAAACTATTGTGAAACATTATACAGAGACATGAATAAAGAGGAAAATAATAAAGACAAAATAACAAAACTATTTGGAAAAGCAGAAAATAATTCAATTGACAGAAGAACAGAGAAAAGATTTAAACCAAAATATCACAGAAGAAGAAATTTCAAAGGCATTGAAAAAAAATTAAAGTGGGAAAGCACTAGGAATAGATGGATTCTCAATTCTCTTCTATAAAAAAATAGAAGTTATAATGAATCCACTAAAAATACACTGAATGATATTCAAAGAAATGGTATCCCAGACTCTTGGAAAAGTACATACATTACACTAATACCAAAAGAAGGAAGAGACATTCATGAAGTGAAAAATTATAGACCTATTTCCTTGATAAATACAGATTATAAAATATTTACATTAATTATTGCAGACAGACTAAAGAAGATTCTAAGTGAGAATATACAAAAAGATCAAAATGGGTTTTTATCAAAGAGACATATAATGACTGAGGCTTCTGGGAGCTGAAGTCCCTTGGCCCTTAAAGGGGAAAGGTTGCCTAGCCCTGAGCAAAAGGATGAAAGCGATAAGATGAATGTATGTGAGGTAATCAATTTTGTAGTATGTTTTAAATGTTAGATACAATAGACTAGCAAAATGCTGTAGAACGAGTGTTTTGTGTGTGTTTCTTGATTGTTTGTATTTGTGTGTTTTTAAATTGAATTAAAATTTAAAAAAGAATGAGTGACAGATGGATCTCCTTAAATCCTAAGTCCTTTGTAGAGCTAATATCTCACTTTCCCTCTCACCTCACCTAATGGCAGCTTCCCTGTCCATGAGGCAGTGAATCTGCTATATGTTTTAGCCCAGATAATAAAGGTGCTATCCAAAGTTCTCAATCCTATTCACAAAACAGGTTCAGCACATCCTTCAAAGGTCTAACTCAGGGGTAGGCAACCTTTCCCCTTTAAGTGCCGAGGGACTTCAGCTCCCAGAAGCCTCAGCCATGTTGGCCAATAGTCCCATGTTGGCCAATAGCTCCTGGGATTCTGGGAGTTGAAGTCCCTCGGCCCTTAAAGGGGAAAGGTTGCCTACCCCTGGTCTAACTAAAACCCAGACTGGATTCACTGTCCCACTGACATGGGCACCATCAACTGCCACTGTCCTCATCCTACATAAGTTGTGTCTCTGGAGGAACAAAGAGGCTTCTCACAGAGGTCTGAATATCGTATCTAATCTATTAATGCTAGAGAAGGCAGACCTTTTGTTAACCGGATCTCAAACCATTCAGCAGTTTGAAAGTAATCACCAGCATTTTGTTGTGTCCAGAAACCAACAATGCTATTTTAAGAAGTCACAGTATCCTAATAGCTATAGGGAGTAACTACTGTACACCTTAATCTGAAATCTGAAGATTCTATTCCATGTTGATCCAGTGCAACAAAAATGACACCGTATCAAGGCAAGATAAAGACTAACAAATGTACAAAGGCATAAGGTTTGGTGGACCACAGTGCACTTTGTCAGATGCATTAAGTGATGTCCTGAATGCATTCCAAATGCATAGTGTGCATTACAGTAGTCCTCTCAATAAAGTTTTCATCATGGCCCTATGCTTGAAGGAACAGACACAGGTGTTGCATCAGTCTCAGCTTTGCAAAAACAAACAAACAAGCAAGCAAACAAGCAAGCAAGCAAACAAACAAAAAACACCCTGGCCATTGCTTGCACCCAGTGTAAGTGCAGTCTATGAAGTGGTGGGTCTAGGTTTGAGTCTGACATTTAAATAAACTTTCCATGATGCCAAATCTATTTGGGGGATATAGTTCAGCATCCTGGATAGTGTTTTTAAATTTTAGACAAAAACCCAGAACAGATTCATCACCTCACTAACATGGAAGCCACGACTTGCATCTGCACATCAAGGGCTCAGAATTAAATGCATCGATACATCCAAAGTGTGACCCCAAGTCTTCAAGGAGAGTGCTATTTCAAATAAGGATGGTTCTGCCGTTGCAGTTACTAATGCATCTCTGTCTTGTTTGTATTGAACATAGAATTTATTCGACACTAGGTAAATATTCAGCATCTCAACATTATGTTTAACATGAGATGGTAGTATGATGCAGTTGGGTGAAGGGATATTTTAATTTTGTAAGCGAATTATTCTGGTAACATGTTGAAACATTCTAGTAATCTGGAGTAGTTTATAGGAAGCATGTGACTTGTTACAATAGTTTTGTAAGATAGCTATCAGTTTGTTTTAGGTGGCAATTCAAAGTGATGTCTATGTCCTGAAAAGCCCAATATGGACTAGGACAGGATTATTTGAATTATCATACTCTTTCATATGAAACTAAGGGCCGACACAGACAGCCTGTTTGGGATGTCACACCCCAGGGAGTGGCAGATTGGGGCCACAGCAACCATATGCTGTGGCCCCAATCCTTCCTTTTCCAACCCTAAGAGCTGGAGCCACGGCTCATCCACAACCTTTTGGTGCAGCGTGTCTGCACACTGTGCCGGAAGGGCATCCTGCCGCTGTGCGCTGTGCATATGACCACACAGCATCAGAACGGTGTCGGGTTGGGGTTGGAGTAGCCAGTGTATGGCTGCTCTGCCCCAACTCCACCCCCAGGCCAGCCCTTTGGGCCGGTCTGCAACACCCCTAAGTTTTAAAAACTTTGGGAGAGATTCTTCTTCCTGTTCCACAAACATTTGAATCATACCTATGGAAACCTGAAGAGAGCCTTCTTGTTGACTGCTCCTGGCTTTGGAATTCCTTCTTAAGAGAGAGGCATGTATCCATCCCAATTTTTGATGACTTTCCCCAAACAGTCAAATATGTTTGTACTGAGATAGATCTTCAGTGTGAAAAATTAAATTGATTTTTACTCTATAAATATTTCCCAATTTGTTCAAAAGTGTATTTTTTAAAAAAAATTTTGCTGACCCACAATGGGAATAAAGATACCAGACACAACTACTTAGGTTGAATAAAGCCCACTTTATTGACTAAAACTATTAAATGAATTTAAATTCTGGATAACCAATAGTGTGGAGAAACCTGGCGAGGGAGCAAGTGAAGCAGTAGGTCTCCACCAGACCCCCTCCTCAGTTTCCCCTGGGCAAAGACCAGAGCTCCAAGAAAAATCCAGTATTGAAGTTGCTCCCCAGCTGGCACTAATGGAAGGCAAACCCAAGAAATCTGTCCCCAAAGTTGTGTGAATTAAAGGGAGGGCACAGTCCCCAGGCCAACCCTAAGAGTAGTTTCCTTCCCACTTACCCCATCCCATGACCCAAAGAGGAAGTTACAGAGGCAATCCCTTCACCAAAATGGGTGCCATAGCCATTCACCATAATCTTAATTTTCTCTTCTTACTACCTGCCAAGTGACCATCCACTTACAAACCCACCCAGGCAATTCTTTAAGATACAATGTAAAGTAGGCAAAAACAAACAAACACAAAAAAACAATCTCCTCCATCTGTAGTCTAATGCTCTAGCAACAAATATATCATGTAGGTCTGTTAACTATGTGTTCTGCTTCCATGTCATATACACGCAGAAATAAAATCTATGACAGTGATCCATTCATTCTGAAGACCAAAATAATTCACTTCCCTTATTTTTTCTTTAGATACAAATATATATGACACCAACTGATCTCATTCACACATGGTAGCTGTGGTGGTGATATTTATTTATATCCTACCCTGTTCTCAGTCCAGGACTCAAAGTGGCTTACAAGGTTAAAATAGATACAGCTTTAAAATTAATATCATACTAAAATTCAAAATACAATCAAACTTAAGAATCTAATTAAAAGCAACATGGCATGGTAATACCCGTAACACATGTTCAGTTTACCTCCATTACTACTGAGATGGAACTGGCTCGCAGAGTGGTGATTACTTCACAAAATATAGCTATACTTCAAATATGCTTATTTTTCATACTTTTACTTTCAGATCTTTTAGCTTTTTGGTTTCACTTCAGCTAAATGCTAATATTTTTACAGACACAGAGTCAGTCTCCAAGAGAGTCTTCTGTTGAAAATGGCATGGGGTTCATTGCAAAAGAAATGCCAGAATTAACAGGACATGTTCAATGCTGGGACTTCAAGAACCTGAATAAATTTGAAAAAATCCAAGTCTGTACAAGCACTTTGTGTTGTACTCTTAACTGACATTGACCCAAATCCAATTACAGCCATTCATATATTATTAACAAAGGGATATTATTCCAAAGGCATGTTGAAATTGACTGGCATGTTGCAGAAACCTCATTTATTAAAGAGAAATGCAGCCTAATGCTTCACTTCCACCCTGAATTCCACAGCAAATTCTCTAGGACAAAAGTTTTAAAACAAAAGTTTTAACTGGAACTCTGTACACCATAGAATATGAACTTTTGCTCTTTACATGGAAAACTTCCATCCACACCCAGGCAGGGGCAAGGAACACATTTAGCTCAAAAATAAAAACCAAAGTTCTAAGTCCACCAAATGTAAGGGTAAAAATAGCTACTACCTTAGGATTCTAGAATAATAAAAATATAACATGTATTTTCAAATCCTGTGCTCCAATTTTTGGTTACAACTCATTTGATACTTTTGTAGATGGTATTTCCAGTTTAAGAAATTTAATATTTTGAAATAAGAAAGCAGCTTGCAAAAACAAGTCTTAGGGCCTTTACAGATTGCCAGAAATAGTGCAAATTGAGGCCACTTTAACTGTCCTGGCTCAGTGCTAGGGAATCATGGGAATTTTTTTTTTCTGGGACATTGAGCCTTCTCTGACAGAGAGCTCTGGTGCCACAATAAACTACAGTTCCCATGATTCCTTAGCACTGAGCCAGGGCAGTTAAAGTGGCCTCAATTTGCACTATTTCTGGCAGTCTGTAAAGGCCCTCTCTAATATATGAAGCTACTAATATGAAAAATATATCTCAATTTTGAAAATACTTTCAATTTTTTCAATAGAGTATTATTATTTATAATCATAAACCTTATATATCATGCTCACTATAAAGAGCAGATACAGGACAATTGTATGTCCTGTGATTGTCCCAACTTATCAGAACAAAGAGTCCTGAGCAAGTCAAATAGTATTCTACAATGAATGAAGGCCCTTCCAGTAAGCTGCTCTCATGAAAGTGACAACATTAAACTGGTACTTTAATGCACAGGAATTAACACTCCTTCATTCTGTAGACTGTACCTACATACAGAACTTCATACTGTATAGTTTCTGGCAATTTGAATATATACAAACTGGTATTTCAGTTAACCTTGAAAAAGCATTCCACTCATTCTAAAAGTCATATTTCATGTAGCTTCCCTTCCTCCGCAGTTCCACACATTTTGTAAATCTATGGAGGAGGGGGCCTGGAGGGTGTGTGTTTACAACTCCCACATCCCAATGTTTTGCATCAGATATGAGCCTGGACAGGTCACATCTCTAGAAAAGAAGGCTCTTGGCATCCTCTGGGGTTTGGCTCCAGGGCCCCCAATCCCATGGATACCAACATCCATGGATGATGAAGTCAAATTATTTACAGTGACAAAGTACTGTTCCTTATATAAAATGGCAAATGCAAGATTTTCATTTTGGAAGTATTAATTTTTGGAATATTTTCAAGCCATGGATGATGGAATCTGTGGATGCAGAATCCATGGATACAGAAGGCCAACTGTATTCAAGTCCACAAATTCCAATCCTGGTCAGTTTTGGTCAAATTCAAAAGAAAAGGAGCCACTTTAGTTAAACAGCTGTTTTAGTAGCACTGATGCAGTAGCTCTTCAGCACCATTGATGGTATTCTTAAAATAACACTCTTAGCTGATATCATGAGGAAACATGGAGTTAATGTGGAACACAAGCTATTTTCAGGTTGTAATCAGTGGCTGAAGGTGTTCCTGAAAGGCCACAAAAGGTCACTGCAAATCATGGAATTCTGCTAAAACATGGCCTACTGAATGATTCTACCATATTTCTTTCCCAAAGGAAGAGAGAGGTTTATGATCTCAGCTTTCACTCCTTCAGTTTCAATTCTAGTGTGTATTCTGCTCTGTCATGGCTTAAGAAATGAAGTAAGTTGGGCCTGCTAAGTAGAACTTCCATGCTTATTCCAAAAGCACTCCCATTTTTCACTGATGTTCTCATATTCCATTAAACTGAATGACTATGTCTTTTAATGTGGGTAGACACTCCCATACCATACCACTAGTTCTTCCACTGAACTAGTTGTTATGACTAGAGCTGGACCAGAAGCCCTGTTTTTAGCACTGGTCACTTTCGATAGTGGATTGTACAAATTGTTTTTCCTGAATTTGGCCACTTAACCATACTTCTTGTTTCACTCTCCTCTTCAAGCTCTTCCGTTTTCTTAAGGTGTTTATTGCATCTTTTTCATGCCTTAATCCTCTCCATTGTGAACCCCTTTCTGGCATACATACAAAAGTTTGAGATGCTGCCTGCTTATGTGTGGTCTCAAGGGGTGCTGGAGGAATAGCAAGCTGATTTTGGGCTGTGGGGGCTGCAATGTTGGAAGTGCAAACGAGTTCAATTAGCAGTTCAGAGCTGAGACCCCACACACTGGGTCTGGGGGAGGGAGGGGGAACTGCCATTCTTCCATCCTCACTCCCCCAGGGTGAGTGCGCCGACCCCTGGCACAAGGGTCATGCCACACCGCAGACAGAACTAGAGCGCAAGAAAATCCACAGATCAGAGATGCAATCTGTAGCCCCATTCAACCCCCTCTCCCTTGTACAACTCAGGGGGTCGGAGCTCCATCATTTGGAAAGCATTTGCTAACATATGGATTGCCTTTAAGCTGCAACTTTTTAAAATCACTGCATTTCCCATTTCCATTCTTAATTGTGGCTTGAGATTTTTCTTATCCTTGCCTCCTGTGCTACAGAAAGCATCACTGCAAATAGAAAGTGAGGTCTACATCCTAAACAAAATGGGCTATGACGAACCTTTCTCCTGTCACATCACTTCACAAAAGCATACAGTGAAAGGACAAATATTCTCAACCTCCCATAGAGCAACCTTCTTGTCAACAACCAATTACAGCAAATGACCTTGCATGTATTGTATTCCGTACTGACAAATAAAATATTTAATTGAAAAACACCAACCCTCCATTTTTCTCCAGAGAACATCTTTCAATTTTATCTTGATATTTTTAGTATTATGGATGGACTCAAATCAAAA
This sequence comes from Phrynosoma platyrhinos, assembly GCA_020142125.1. NCBI lineage: Eukaryota > Metazoa > Chordata > Lepidosauria > Squamata > Phrynosomatidae > Phrynosoma > Phrynosoma platyrhinos. Next base: position 197,934,300 of record CM034706.1, on the reverse strand, counting down.
TATAAGCCAATTGGACATGCCAGCCTACACTGCCCTGCTTTCTGCTTTTCTGTGCCTCATGAAGAGGTAAAGGATTTCCTGGTGATGATGCTGGGCACGTATCTCACTTTCCTAGTTTGTGGGGGTTTTGAGGAGGGAAAGGCATTGCTTGATTTTCTCCTATTGCTTTAGGAGAGATCTTTCTCTAACCCATTTCAATAGGGCTCCTAACCAATTAAGTATTCCTAGGCTGATTACTTATTTGTGTTTTAAGTGTTATGAGCAGTGAATCATCAATTACATCTAAATAAATCTGCATATCATCATCACCTCCATATAAGTGCCATATTATATTCAACGAAGAGCAAATTCTTATACTTTTAATAAGCAAGAGCTAACACTCAGTGCTAAATGCAAAAGACCATATAAATAAAAAGTCTGTCTGTGGCAGCCATAACTCTTCCAAATGTTGTGATGGATGCCTCAACATCAGACAGACTGATTTGGTTGCAATCCCCAGTTTTAAACCAAAATGCAAAAGTTCCAACCCAAGGGGCCTTCTAGAAGCAAAATGAATAAAAAAATAAAAAAATAAACAGGAGGTGTTGCTATAACTCATTGGGACATTGTGATAGATACCTTAAAATCTAAAAGAATATCTTCAAATGCCATCCAAATTACAGTGGCCAATTTCAAGTCAGTATTCCAAGGTGGGGTCTGGCTTTATGGAAGCATAAGTGGGGGCTACCACAATTCATTGGGAAAGGGAATTTTTAAAGGGTTAAAACACAAGTGACGGCATTGCTGCCAAAATTCCTGTGGCAGAAATTTTTAAAAAGGGTGAAGAAAAACACAAAAGAGGTATGAAACATATATGAGAGTGGCTGTGTTGGCTATGCAGCAAAATATAACAAATTGGAAATCCACAAAAAAGCAATAATTTTATTGACCTACCAAAATGCTGAAAGTATATAATGCACACTTTTGAAGCTTCATTGGCTTTTTTGTTAGGCAAAGATATCAAAAAATCATACAGGAGATACACTAATAGAATCACAGGCCTACATATTGTCTCAAATGTTACTTTTGTTGTCAATTAAGATGGTGAGAGATATAAATGCAGTCAGAGGCCATTCCTCTTCTTGACCACACAGGGACTGGGGACAGAAAAGTCACTTCTCTTGAGATCCAGGCTGCCCTTGTGCTGTGCAAAGCTAACTGCCCCCTTTTTAGGCAGAGAACATTGAATTTCTCAAGAAGTTACTGTACTATTACATCTGGAAAAACCTTTAGGTGCTGTATAGGTAAAACTTCCCCACTGTAGTCCAAATGAAAGAGTTTTAGCTTTTTTTGAGGACTAAGGGCACTGATGCCAAGATTCCTGAGATGAAGGAGGAAAGTACAATAGGGAATGGCTCCCAGAGTTACTGGTGGCAAGATTTCTTGGTAAAAGAAGTAGCTCCCATTGATTGTTAATGGCATGTTATGTACAAACCTGGGCAGCAATAGCTAAACTTCTACTGGTCCAGAATACTGGTTTCTTAATCTGTGATTACACAGACACAGCTATCTGAAACATTCTTGAAACAAGCATTTTACCTTGGATTAATCCCAACTGAACTCACTGGGACATAGATCTGAATGAAAATGCAAGAACTGTGGTGTAAAAGTTTTGACTGATTATTTCACCCCTGCCCACCCAATCTGTTCAAGCTGGTTGACCTTCCAATTAGAGATTACTGAAACTTCATATCTTAAATATTAAATCAATGTTTGATTTTGATTAAAGCATCTGGAATCTATTGTATTCAACACTAACAGTATTAAATGCCTAGTCTGCAAGAACAGAGGCAGGGAACGTTACAAGAAGCCTTGAAGAAGAATATGGTGCTATCACTCTCTTGCCCTCATATGGAAAGATATAAGACAAATATATCTACATGGTGAGAGCAGGTAACTGCTTCCTACCCAGGATATGTCCTCAGCTTGGTATTCTGTTAATCCTTTTGACTATGGAAACACTGTAAATCAGATACAGGCAAGGCGGGTGAGAATATATCACTTGGCTCAGATTTCTACAGCATAAGGAAGACATCTGGAATTATCTTTTGTCCTTTACATCTCTAACACATAGTTCTGCTCCAGGATCAGCACTTGGCTATAGTAACTAGCTATGATGTAAGTAGAAAATAATGTATATGTTTCTATATATTCATATTGTTTTTTATTTTATTTTATTTTTGTGGTTATGGGAGGCTTCTACCTGTGTATTTTTGTATATTAAGGGCAATCTCTCTCTCTCTCTCTCTGCAATCAAAATGTTAATGAGTTGACCCAGTCTCATATCATCTCCTGCCCCCAAATTTGAAAATTGTCCTAAAACATCAGCCTCTCTTAATATTGGACAATTCCTATCAACTTGGATGTCAACAGACATGTACAGCCAAAATCAAACTGGCATGTTTCATAAATGTGTTGGGTCTTTCCCCAAGAAAACTCAGCTTACGCCCTCCCACACCCCTCTCCCAAACCCTAACAATTCCAACTTCATATGACAAGAGAGAATTTTTATAAGCTCAAAATTATGGGCCAAGGGAAAGAAATGAAAGAAGGAAGGAAAATAATTTAAAAAGAAAATCAGCTTCTCTAAACATTAGCCTGGTTCATATACCAACATATAGATAGAAGCAGATAAACAGTTAAGACAGGTGGTCTAAATAACCTAAATAACCAGATCTCATCAGATCTTGGAAACTAAGCAGGGTCATCTCTGGTTAGTAGTTTGATAGGAGACCACAAGTGAACACCTGATGTTTTAGGCTGTATTTCAGAAGAAGAAACTGGCAAAACCACCTCTGAGTATTCCTTGCCTTTCATATTCATGGGGCTGCCAATAAGTTGACAGGTTACTTGAAAGCACATACACACACACAAACAGCAAGACACATCTCTGAGTGTAAGGTATATATGTCAAAAATGTCAGTGAGTAGAATTCATAGGGGTATTTTTTCACATTTCTTTCTCAGCTGTCTAAATTACAAGTTATTATTTGTTTCCTTTTAAAGTGATTTTCAGAATCATCTTGTAAATATTTATTTGGACATAAATCACAAGTTCAGTGAGACCTACTCCCACATCAGTGTATACAGGACTGAAGCGTAATCAAAGGGCCTTTGCAGAGTGCTAGAAATAGTGCAAATTGAGTCCACTTTAAGGGTTAGTGTTAGGGTTAGGGAATCATGGGAACTGTATTTTATTGTGGAACCAGACCTCTCTGACAGAGAAGGCTCAATGTCTCAGAAAAAAACAAAACAATTCCCATGATTCCCTAGCACTAAGCCTAACCCTTAAAGTGGACTCAATTTGCACTATTTCTGGCAGTCTGCAAAGACCCTTAAAGTTACTGGGATGAATCAACTTAAATTTAAGCACTTTGACTTATCTTCATTTTGAGTCACTGTTAACTTGAGTTTAATGAATGTTTGCATTTATGTACCTATTCACTTTTACATAAATAAACATTAATGCAGATCAATGCAGTCACAGTAATGTAATTATTGAATAACATGGGAAAGAAAAGAACAATCAAAATATAATCTGTATACATTGAATGGCCCCAAACGTTCTTATATTATAGCCAGATCAGGCAGTTTTCATCTGTTTGGACACTTTAATGACTAGTTTCAATGCTTACAGCAAGCATTAAGTACACATTAATGTTTTATTTATGAGTAGCATAAAGGCTTTAAAGTTGGTAGAGTTTTTTTTTTTTAAATAATCTGTTGCTCTGTTTTCTTCCCAGCTGAAAACCATTTCACCTTTTCTAATAGACATTCAGCTCCCATGTTCTCCCCCATCTGCACCCTATTTGTATAAATGATCCTGTGTCTTTAGAAACCATCTTCAAACAAAACAATTTTTTTTAAAAAAAATACCCCCACATCCAGCCCAATCCATATTGTGCCTTAAACACTGATGCATATTTTGTCTCTCTCAATATGGAAAGGATAGAAGGGAGAGATGTTAGAAAAGGGAGGTGGAGGAGGGAGTCGCCTAGCAAAGTATGTTATTCACTTTCCTGAGCCCACTCTTTAAAGCTGCTTTGTAGAGCTTTTTAATGTTGGGCAAACTGAAAAGAAAAACAATAATTAGAGATAATTGCTTGTGTCCAAACACAGGCATCAAAGCCTTTGGGACTCATTTGTCGTGGGCCCTGGTGTGTGATCCAGAAAAGTGACCCTTATTTTACTTAGAGTGGGGGGACACATAGAAAGTGGCAGATGGAGGGACCCCTTTGCTCTCTCCATCGGCTCAGCTGTGTCTGCCAAGGAGAATAGGCTCAGAGGCCAGGATAAAAGGGATAGAAAGAAAGGTCACAAGAGGTTGAATAATTACCAGGCTAAAGGGTAAGGGAGTGGGAACAGTGGTACTTCACCACCACCTTGGAGTTAGCTCTATGCATGTGGCAGCCTGTCTGGGGGATGATGGGATGGGCATCCGCTCTCATTAACTCCATGTTTGGCAGAATCACACACATTAAAGGAGGAGGAACCTCATTAAGACAATGAAGATCTCAACTAAAGCCCTCCGTACTGACTTCAATGGAAGTGGTAGTGAATCACCACCCCCAACTGAATTAGGAGGACCTGAGAGCAAATTAACACTTGATTTTAAACAATGTTTGCTACATCAATGGAGATAACATACACATACATTATTATATCTCCTTAGAAGCATGTATACTGCCTTTTATACTGAGATTCATTTTATAAGAATCTTGCTATGATCCTGTAATAGTTCCAAACATTTATAAAAGAAGACTCACTTTTAAAGTGGGCTCAGTTCTCATTTTGAGCTGTGAGGGGTAAGGATGAGGATTGAACGACAAGTGAATAGGCAGGAAGCATTGCGAATTTTTATTTTAAATAGGCTCAAGAAAAAGAAGTAGCCAACAAACATAATAAATGCTAATTTTCTGAAATGTCTGAAAATGTATTTTGTTGCCATAGCTTAGAAACCCATTAAGATTTCCTATATGAAGAAGAAGTTTCATAATATGGTACCTCATCTTTGTCTATTTTTTTTAAAAAAAACAATAGGCACCTGGAATTTTTTTCAGAGAAAACTAGATTTTTAAGTTGCTGGTATTCCCTGTTTCTCTCACTTCTATAAAATGTATTAAAATGACTGGAAAGGCCAGTGCCCTCATAATTTTGCAGGTCTGACTTAGAAAAATCTACCTCAAAATATGACAACTCTGATCAGAAAATAAATAGAACAAGCTTGATAATGGCACAACTCCAGACAACCTTGCATGCTGTCTTCACAACTTGCTGGTTTGTATGATAAGTTAAAGTGAAGGTTTCTAGTTGCCCAGCCTGCCTCTCTGTAATGAGACTGTAATGACCTAAACGATCTGTTGATTAGGGACAATAAATCTGTCCTTTTCATCCTGTCATTTCATAGAGGCCTGAGTAAGGTTATTGGCTGAATATAAACTCAGCCATTTATTTTTTTTAAAAAAAGACTTTAAACAGTAGGTGGGTGGGTGTGAAAAGTTCCGCATTTAAAATAAAAGGAAAGCTTTGCAGGAAAACAATGGTAGATGGACTGTGCTCTGCATGTATGCAAATGGAATTTAATTCAACATTTATAGCAAAGTAGGATACAGACAAGGGGTCATGCACCTTTACTGAATTTGCAATGCCTAAGTAGTAACATGAATTTAATTACATTTTTTGTGTTTGTGCGTGAAATTGCAGAATATGGAAGAAATGCCACATATGAATCTATAACAACTCTTATTCAAGAGAAGCCAATGTTGTTCACATTTCACTAGGACTACTCAATGAATTACACACCAAACCTCAGTATCTCACAAGGGCAGTACCTGCCTCACTCCTCATTTAAAGGGGGAGGGGGAAAGGACAGCTGAAAATGCTATGGATTCATTAATCATATCATTTTCTTATAAGATCTATAGATATAACCCAACTCACTCTTGGAAGGAAAAAAGGGGAAAAAAACACTTTAGAATGTTTTGATTTCTTTTGCCTCAAGCCACATTGTAAAATGAGTATTCTTTAACATTCTTTCAGGAATTGCTTGTATTCCTGTGCATGTAAACACATGGAGATATATTCCAATACACTGAGGGAGAAAACTGAAGGGATGTGTGACAAGAAATACGTTGGCTGCACTTCCAGTGTCAGGAGTTTTAATCAACATATTTTTGAAAGGACCGTTTATGCTCACTATCAATCAATATTATTAAATGAGTGATTTATTAATTTAAAAGTTACTTTCATTGGGCCTGGAATTTTTCAGTCACATATACAAAAATCCAACTGGCATCCAAAAACTGTAAAACTGTGTGAAGTGGTTGCAGGGCTGCAACTCCACCATTTCAAGCACAGTGCACAGTCTTGGATATGTGAAACTACTATCATAGATCACAATGTTTCCTTCCATCCCGACAAAAGCAGGCAAGAAATGGAGAGCAAAATGTCTTTGTGTGAAACTCTGAAATATGGGGCTAATGAATTCCTGCAAAAATTTCAATTTTATAATGTAATAATTATTTTGATCCTGTTTTTAATCATCTCTGCTCTTTGTGGCATTGTTGTAAACAGTCAATGCACATAGTGTTGAATTGTAATGATTTTTTAACAATATAACTCTTCTATTATTTAAAATACTGCATTTACATTTTCATTAAAATCCTCTTATTGTGTTATTCAGTATAACATCTCTTTTAATAATAACAATAATAATAAAATACAGCCCTTTGGTAATCCAATCAGGGCAGTTAACAGCATTAAAAATAATACAAAGACAATATACTTCCCCCCCTTAAAAAGCCATTAAATCAATTGCATATTAAAACAACAGATTAAAATTACAGCAACAATTAAAATACAGCGACAGTGTCACAACAGCAGTTAGAGACTCCAGTAACAATTCAAGGGGGAACAGGAGGCCTTCAAAGAATGGAATTTCCTGAGGCTGGATATTTCTATCCCGGAAAGGTCTGCAGGAAGAGATCCGTCTTGACAGCCTTTTTAAAGATGTCTAAAGATGTCAATTGACGGATCTCATCCGGCAGGCCGTTCCACAGTCTAGGGGCGACAACTGAAAAGGCCCTATGGGAGGTAGCCGACAGCCTAGCTTTTTAAATCATTTTAATTTCTTGACTAGTTAAAAAGTAACAGCAGTTTTATACATTTTCACTCAGAGAGGTACCTCCTGAGGTCTACATTGGGAAACAGTCCCTAGTAAATGTGTTTTAAGACTGCAACCCAGACTAATTTAATCAAATAATGTAATACATTGAATTATTTCATCATATATAAAGACAGTTTGTTAAGGCATACATGACAGGCATGTAGGCAACATCCCTATCTCCTGATAACATATGAACAGCAATCCTATACACTTTGAGTAGGAGAAATGTATGTCACAGAACACAGTGCCTGTTACTTGTGAGTAAAAATGCATAGGATGGCACTTTTTATGAGAACCTAGGATGAAATGAATTCTCCTCAACAACTGTATAACTGCAACAACAACAACAACAATAATAATAATAAATTATTTCTATCCTGTCCCTCTGCAGTGCAATCTGATACACTCTCATATCAGCTTGCATAGCACACTGCAATGTAGAAGATACTTAGTTTCATATTGTGTGTCCAAATATGTTCATGAAACCCCCAGGCCATCTTTTATATACAGTCTGAGTCTCCTTTAACCAGAATTCCTAAATCCAAAAATATTCCGAAATCCAAAGCTTTTTTCATGGGTGGCTGAGATAGCGACACCTTTGCTTTTCTGATGATTCATGTACAAAATTATTAAAAAATATTATAGATAAAATTACATTCAGACTATTGTGTATAAGACATATGTGAAACACCAATGAATTTTGTGTTTAGACTCAAATCCCATCTCCAAGGTAATTATATGCAAATATTCCAGAATCCAAAAACAAACACACACAAAAAACTCTGAAATCCCAAACACTTCTGGTCTCAAGAATTTCGGATAAGAGGAGACCAATAGCAAATCTAAACTTTAAGCAGGTAGGTGAGTCTGAATGCAAGGTGATCAGATGAAATAACCAAAAGGAGGACAAGGTGCCACAAAATGAAGGGCACTGAAGAAACTTATAGGACATGACAAAAGAAAAGTTAAAACCAATAAAATATATTTATTTCATATGGTTTATTTACAGCTATATTACATATACTGTCCAGCTATATTACATATGCTGTATTTTATTATCCTTTTATTATTTTTCTTTTATTATACTTTATTATCCTGTTCTCGCTGCAAATAGAAGGAATGGGATATATCCTTCTAAAGTTCTTTTTCCCTCTAGGAGAAACACCTATGGGTCTGAATGTAGAAGCACCTTGGAGTCTGAATATAGGAAGAAAAGGAGGCCTTCCTTTTAAAGTTGTACCTGAGCTATCTCTTTTTTTTTTACCATATTGTAAAGGTGTGCATATATGAGATCAGACAAGCACATAAATAAAAGCAGTCACTCATTTTTAACAGTCTCTGGGAACTGTCTTTAGCATCAGATATGAATTCTTATTAAGCAAACCTTAAGGAGGAGGGATGCAGGGAGACACAAAACATTTTACCTTTCTCTCTCTCTTTTTCCCCAAATGAGGGGTGGTCCATGGAAACTCGTTCGGTGAAAAACCTACTTCTTTTGACCTCTCCATTGATCCTTTTTTTTTTAAATCCCCCAACTGCAAAAAAAATCTCCATCCTTTCTTTTGCAATCTTTGAAATCAACAGGCAAACTTGCTTTCATCTATCTTTGTAATAATCCCACTGTGCCCCCTAGGCGTAGAAAGGAGTTATTGCCACATGAAAGTGCCCTCCCTCCCTGAAAGCATTTGAAAATGTGCTTTCTTTATTGCAAGAACTTGATTTACAACTTCAAACGGAACAATCCTGTTGTTTTCTTAAGCAGCCCTGCCTTAAAGAAATGCTTTCTTCAATGCTGTATGGAAGGAATGCCAAAACCCAGAGGAAAAAACAGGGTTGAGGAGCTTGAAAATTGTTGCCAGAAGCAGGTGCTTCTTTTTTTTCTGAGAAACAGTGATGGCTAACATTAGTGTGCTGATAAAATGAATGTGCTGGTTGAAATTAAATCTCTCCCCCCCTCCCCATTTACATTTGGCATGGAAAGATAAATGGGTTGTTGGAGAAATCAGCCACACTGTAGAAATAAAGCTGTTTGACACCATTTTAACTGCCATGGTTCCATCCTGTGAATCCTGAAATTTGTAGTGTGGTGAAGTATTCAGCCTGATCTGTCAGAGAGCTCTGGAGCTTCACCAAATTTCAAATCCCAGGATTCTGTAGGATAGAATCATAGCAGTTAAAGTGGTGTCAAACTGCCTTATTAATACAGTGTGGATATGTTGTTTGTTGTGCGCCTTCAAGTCTTTCTGACTTATGACAACTCTAAGGCAAACTTATCGTGGAGTTCTCTTGGCAAGATTTGTTCAGAGGAGGTTTGCCTTTACCTGAGGTTGAGAGCATGTGAGTTGCCCAAGATGGATTTTACAGCTGAACTGGGAACTGAATCCTGATCTGCAGTCCTTGTTCAGTATTTAAACCACCATGCCACACTGGCTCTCCTGCAGTGAAAATTGGAGCAGATTTCTTTCTTTTAATGCTTATGTAGAAGAGGGAATTTCAAGCAGGTATTGTTTGTTACCTGTTTGCATGACAGGCCACACCTGCTGAAATCCCTATTGATACACAACCATTTAAGAATAGAAGCTAGGTCGGTGGGTAGAGGGATCCTCATCATAATGAGTGCTTTTCCACAAGATTATGCTAAAAGCATAAAAGCACAATGTTCCAAATAAACCAAGGTACCAAATAAGCAGCACTGTATAAAATACATAACTATAGTGTCTCAATAGCACATCATAAATGTATCACTGACTTCATTCAGTTTTGTGTTACAAGCTACAACCAGAACTGATTTCAACACAGTTTCCAGCTAAAATAGGAGAAGGAATGAATAATAATAATAACAATAATAATAATAATAATAATAATAATAATAATAATAATAATAATAATATTTATTTATATACCGCCCCAGTGGAAAACCAATCTAGGCGGTGAACAGCAGATAATAAAATACAGCAAGTTAAAACAATATCATTCCCTCCTCCCCCCCCAAGCTTTGTTTTGGACTTGAACTACCAGAAGCTTCAGCCAGCATGGCCAATGCTCAAGAATTCTGAGAGTTGAAGTCCAAAGCATCTGGAATAATAAGGTTTGAGAACCACTGGTCTACTCTAATAGGAAGTAACAACCACGTTCAGGCCATACATTGGAAGCCATATCTCTCACTTTTGTCCTTCTTCCCAGCTCCCACCTCTGCCTTCCCATCCCTGCTCCATCTTATCACCTAGGGATGTAAAGATTTTGATTCCTATCTCAAGCACCACATACATTCAACTTTACTGTTCCACAGGATGATTCCACACACATAGGGCCTTTGCAGACTGCTAGAAATAGTGCAAATTGAGTCCACTTTAAGGGTTAGGGTTAGGGAATCATGGGAACTGTATTTTATTGTGGCACCAGAGCTCTCTGACAATTCCCATGATTCCCTAGCACTAACCCTAACCCTTAACGTGGACTCAATTTGCACTATTCTGGCAGTCTGCAAAGGCCCATAGTTACTAGTGCTATCAATCAAAAGCACAAAGATCCATATGTGTCTATTCCAGCTTCCTCTTCTTAATAGATATTTCTGTGCTGAGAAAAAAGATAGAAGAGGCCATGGGGTAGTTACAAGTGGAAGACTAGGCCAGTGGAAGATCTAATAACAAGACAGAAGATGATGGAGAGATTTGGAACTCCCCTCAAATAAAATTCAGTGGCTGAAGTAAAGCAGTTGCACAATAAAAGTCTCATATGGAAGTTCCCTTCATTTTTTTTCTATCAAGCATCCCAACTCTTCTTGCACTGTCTTTAAAACTGCTGGTTTTACAGGCTCCAGGCTGGTGAGGATGTGGTGAGGCAGCTGGAAATGCTCATTCTCATCACACATATCTTATTCTGGGATAACTCTTCCCACACTACAAAATACTATGCATTCTTCATTAATATTACTAAAAAGCTTAATTAATGAAAACTGATCAATCTCTGTCACCCATGAGGCTGATTGCATAGCAAGAAGTATCTAAAAACATAAAATGCTGAAGACCTATCTAGTCCAAAATTCTCTTCTCATAGTGACCTATTAGGTGTCCACTATCCAGACATAAGGTAAGTAACTCTACCCTTGGTCTCATGTACCCCAAGTGATACAGAGAGTCATCTAATAACATTTTAACCACTATGAAAGTATCTAATCTTGTGTCAGCTGCCCAGTAAGATGGTGTGATAATGTTTTGACTCTTCTTCCCATGAGTTTTCCTTTACAGGGGACTTCCTTTTGGAAAAGCTTTTTCAGGATCAACCTTTTAAGTATACTGTTCATACAGCTGAAAGAAATAATTCACTGCAAGGAGTTCCTGCATGGTGTGGTGAATTTCCATGCTATCACAAGACAACAATGGCTTTTCAGCAGAGAAAACAGAATCTAAGTGGTGAGCTGATGTGTACTACAGAATATTTCTGACATGGAAATTTTCATGCAGTTTCCACAGGTGAGGCTACAGCATGTATGCTGGGCCTCAGGCTGCATATACACTGCAAAATTAATGCAGTTTGACACTACCTTGACTGCTGCGGCTCAATGCTAGGGAACTCTAGAATTTGTTGTTCTGTGAGATATTTAGTCTTCTTTGTCAGAGAGTTCTAGTGCCAGGATTCCATAGGATGGGGCCATGGCAGTTAAAGTTATATCAAGATGCATTCATTCTGCAATGTGTTAACAGCCTGACATTCATTCATAGAAATCTAGGCAACAGAATCTGTTTCCAAGAGGAGAAGCTTTATTTATTTGTTTCATCCTTTCACATTTCTGTATCTAAACAATATTAGAGCTTCACATTGGATTTCAGAATCCACTGGATATCCAGGATAGTTAGGAGGCTTTGCTGTTCCTTTGAGTAAGTATATCTCAAGAAGAACCATTCTGTAATCAAACAGAATGGCCCAAATGGATGCCTAAGGTACTGTTTGCCAGTTGATAATGTCCGAAATTTGTGCAGCATACTGAACATGTGTATGTTGCAAGGTGTACCACAGCCCAGCAACATTTGGAATGTGCCAGACTACCAAAGGTTTTCGGCAAACACCATGATGCCATGCTTCTTCATATGGAAGCAATCACAGCATATTTTATATTTCACAAGCATCAGTTCAACTAATTGATAGGGCAATTTTCAACAAGGCACTACAAACAGTATGGGAAATATAAGCCTTCTTTATATCCAGGAGTAGCCATGTTGGCCATTCAGCATAATACAGCAAACACCAAAAAACACTACCCCCCCATCCTAAACACTTATGTAGTGGTATATTGAAAAAATAGTTGTATGGGGGAAAGAGGAAAAGAAATCCCTTTTCTTCTCTTTTGTTTTTCACTGTCATAGATGTTCAAGTATGCCCTTTCCAAATATCAAACATAATTGCTTGATTTAAGGGTTATCCTTTGCTACTAGAAAAATGGAATGTATGCTTCTGTTGTGATTACAGTAATCAGTTGAAGCCTGGATTTATTTTTTTAAAAAGCACAATTGACACTCACACCCTACCTTGCCTTTTAACCATTTGCTGTCTTCCTCTCCCTGGAAAATGTAAGAAGCCAAGTGAAGTCACCCTTCCTTCTTTCTTCATTATCTGAGCTACATAGGGAAGCAGCTAAGGTCAAGCAGGATCTGACAAAAGATGGGGATTATTTTAAGAGGGGAGAGTTGCTTGCAAACATACAAGCTTCCTATGGCAGGAACCAATAGCATAATTAGTTGTGTCAATATGGCTTTACAATCCTACTATCATTTCCTTCGCTGTGGTGTTTTTAATGATGGAGGATGACCTTGGAGTTACTTATTAGATACACCTGAATGAGGCAATAAACTCAAACTGACTAGCTGAAGTCATTTGTGCTCTCTGCCCTAGCAGACAACTGCCTCCACTTGCAGTAAAACCTTCAAGGGAGACAAGGAAGCAGAAGACACCAAAGTGTTTACATATCTGTCAGAACTGTGTTTTTCTCTCCCCAAGGCCTCTGATCTCTGTGTTGCTTGTTATTCTAAACCACAGGGAACAGAATAACAGAGACCTTTGTAATTATGGCCGTCAGCAGATTTCAAGTATTTCGCCAGGAATAAATGGACCACAAAGTGTTCTTACAACAGACTTAAACAGTAGAGTGCACAAGTTTTTAAGATACTTTTAAACAGTCTCCTCTTGATCTATTTCTTTGCACTTTTTCATCCTAGGTCCAAAACACACTGCAGAAATAATCCAGTTTGAGACTGCTTTAACTGCCCTGGCTCAGTGCTAGGGAATCCTGGGAATTGTAGGGAGTTTATTGCACTGCTCTTTCTTGTCCTTTCCTCCTGATCTAGGCATGGGATGAAAACTTTTAAACATGGATTGTATTGCATGCCTCCGTGCCCAGGCAGGAGGCATCCCATACCCGATCATGGCATTCCATATCCAATCCAGACTCCTGGCACTTTTTGAAAGAATGGGATTTTCCCATTCTTTGCAAGGTGCAGGAGAAGTGGGGATCAGGGATGAGATGCCATGATTGGGTACAGGATGCCTCCTGCCTGGGCATTGAGGTGTGCAATAAAATTCGTGTATTAAAGTTTTCATCTCGTGCCTAGCTCAGGAGGAAAGAATGGGAAAGGGCAGTGCAATAAACTCCTAGTTTATTGTGGCATCAGAGCTCCCTGATAGAGAAGGCTAAATGTCTCACAAAATGACAGTTTCCAGAATTTCCTAGCACTGAGTAAGGGCAGTTAAAGCAGTCTGAAACTGGATTATTTCTGCAGTGTGTTTTGGACCCTAGTGATGGTTGTTGTTAGGCCTACTCTATGCCCCAGCCAGTCTAGAGCAAATCAGGTCCGAACTCTCCCTAGAAACAAAGATGACCTAAACAGAGGTTGTCATATTTTGGCCATATCATGAGAAGAAATGACTTATGTACTATAAAATACAATAATACTTGGTAAAGATGAGGGCAGTAGGAAATTAGGAAGATTGTACACCAGATGGATAATCAGAGAAGGCATGACCATGAATCTGCAAGAAATGATCAGGGAAGTTGAGGATAGGGTGACTTGGAGGTCTCTCTTTCACAGGATCACCATAGGTTGATGTTGACTTGAAGGTTGTTAACAACAACAAATGCCCTTTCCAGCTACCAGCTGCTGGAGAAAAAGTATGGCAATGGTATTGCCACTTTGGAGAATGTCACACCGGGGGCGGGGGGGGGGGCTTACTGTCCTCCTCCCATTGTTAATCACCTTTAAATCATCATAATTGTGTGATCGGGGTTCACACACCAGTGCACTTCTCCTGTCCTTCTCCCATGTTTAAAGTGTAATGAAGGTGCTCTTGCATGCTTGTCCCATCAGTAAAGCATAATGGAACCACCATTTGGTAATAATGGAAGTTCCCATTTCATGATTATGGGATAAGAAAGACGGGATAAGTGCATGGGGGTGTGAACTCCGATCGTGCAATTATGATGATGTAAAGGTGATTTAATAATGGGAGGAGGATGGTAAGCCTCTGTGTGATATTCTCCTGAGAGTACTGCTTTCTCACTGTCAATGGCATGTGCCAATATTCATGGCAAAGGCTGTAGGGAAGGGGAGGAGGCTAACCTTTGTCTAGTGACATTGAAGCTTACCAGATCACAACTTTGCTGCTACTGGCTGTACACTTTATGCAGGACTGATTCCTGCCCTGTGCTGGTGACTAGACCTTGTCTGCTATAGTAATAATTGATTGTGAAGTAGGATGGACAAAGTGCAGCCCCTGGGCCACCTGTGGCCCCCAACTTCTTTCTGTGTCCCCCCAGTGTAACTGGTGTTCCTCAGAATGTTTGTGCTTTAAAAAACAGATTAAGGCAATTTAAAACTTTGTACATGGGCCCTTGGTATCTGTTGAGGTTTGGTTCCAGGAACCCTGCATGGATACCAAAATCCATGGATGCTCAAGTCCCATTATATGCAATGGGGTAGTAAAATGGTGTCCCTTATATAAAATGGCAAAATCAAAGTTTGCTTTTTGGGTTTTAAAAAAATATATTCAAGTCATGGATGGTTGAATCCATGGATGCAGAATCATGGGATACAGAGGGCCGACTGTAATTTTAAGCTGTCTAGTTTAAGTTTTCAAATTGCATAATATGCTTTTGGTCTGTTTAAATTATTTTTAATGTTTTAAATTGGTTAGATTGATTGTATTGTGTCCCCCTTTTATCCTTAGATTCTGAATAGCTTATAAATGGTTTAGCAAAATATAAATTAAATTAAATTAAATGGGTGCATGATTTTAATGAATTTAATGTCAGTTAATGAAAAATTAATTTTATATTAACTTCAGCAAATGTTTAATCTGTTTATAATTGTATGTATTTTTAACTTTAAAAACCTGCTAGAAGGGGTGGTGATTGAACACTGTTCCAAACTGAAGAACAGCTCTTGGTCCAGTGTCATTTCTCCATGACTGTTGTCAAGGACGGAGTATAAAGAACCATCATAAGCAATAAGCTTGTAATATGTTTGTGTGAGTGTTGTTGGAGGAAGGAAATCTAATGTAAAAGGGATGTGTGTTCTACTGTGGGCAGAAAGGAAGTACACATTCCCACCCCTCTTATTTTTATTACATTTCCAGTTGCTTATAAATTAAATTACAGTTTTACTCAGGGACAAAACAATAGAAGTAAAAATTTAAAAAGCAACCAACAATACTTTGTTCAATTACAACCCATCTCTAATTCATAAACATGTAATATTCCCAGTTTGGGGAACAAGAGGCAGATGACAATTAATGCAGCACATGCATAAGACATTATCCTAGGAGACATTCTTTAAAAGGAGACCAGATTTATTTAAATGTTGACAGCTTTCCCCATATGCATTTTTAAAAGACTAAAAAAACCTATTAAGTAAAGTTTCTAGAAATAAAGGGCATACTTGCAGTATTTTTTTAAAATCAAAAACTACTTATCTGATCAAGCACATATGTGTTTACCTTTTATATAACTTTAAAAAAAGAAATTATGGAGTTGGGATCCTAGAAAAAGTAGGAGCAGCAGCAGAAGATCATCACAAGCTAAACATGTGTCAACAGTATGATGCAGCAGTCAAAAAGGCCAGTTCAACAGAAATATAGCATCCAGATCAAAATAATAATAGTAACATTCTATTAATAGTACTATTAGTAATAGTAATGTTAATAATAGTAACATTCTATTAAGCATTGGTCAGGCCTCACTAGGAATACTGTATCCATTGGTCAGGCCTCAGTAGGAATATTGACACCACAGTTCAAGAAGAATATTGCCAAGCTGGAGTGTGTAAACCAAACCTTAAGGAGAATGATTGAGGAAGCTTGGTATGTTTAGCGTGGAGAAGAGAAGACAGAGGCTACCTATAAATATCTAAAGGGATAGCATGTAGATGGAACCAGCTTGTTTTCTACTGCTTTAGAGACTAGAACGCAAAATGTTCAAATTCATACTATGCAGTAGAGAGAGAGAAAGAGAGAGAGGAGAGGGGGAACATTTAGAATTCTCAACCACTGCCTCACTAAACTACAAAACCCAGGATTACACAGAACAGGACCATGGTAGTAAAAGTGGAATAATAGTGCGCTAACTGCACTAGATGTAGTGGCCCAAGTGGTTAAGACACTGACTCTGTTGATTGCAAGATCGGCAGGTTGGCAGTTTGAGGCCCAAGTGCTGCATGATGGGGTGAGCTCCTGTCACTAGTCCCAGTTTCTGCCAACCTAGTAGTTCGAAAGCATGCAAATGCAAGTAGATAAATAGCTCCACTTTGGTGGGAAGGTAAACAGAGTTCTGTGCAATCATACTGGCTATATGATCACAGAGTAGTCTCTGACAATGCTGGCCCTTTGGCTTAGTAACAGAGATGAGCACCACCCCCTATGGTTGGATACGACTTGACAACCTTGTCATTGGGGAATACCTTTACCTTACCTTTAACTGCACAATGTGAACAGGCCTGTAGTGTTACAGAACATGTAATTCAGTGGAAAACATGTAATAGAAAGATAAAAGATTGTTTCAGAACACTTTGCAGTATATATTTTTGTTCATTTCCCTCTCCTGTTCATGAACTGGCTTATATGTTTCAAATTAAAGGTTACATCCATAGACTTCTGATGAAGATGTAGATGTGAAATATATTTAAGGTCACTGCAGAATTTAAGGGGAATGCATATTCTCTACAATTAGCACTTTCCCCCTCAGATGCTGAAACTTCATCTTCATATCAATCAGAATTACAAAGTAAGACTGTATTTTTCTTCCAGTAACCAACCCCCCCAAAAAAACATCCTCATGTTAATTTACAAGACACAGAGGTGAGGAAAACAATTTACTATGACAAACAGACATTGTTTACCATGTGAGGGACCACTGTTTCTAAATATATGCTAAGTCTTTTGTCCAGTTTGTCCTTCAATCCATGCAAGAAATTAAGCAGTATAAAACAATTTGCTCTGATATGTTAAAAAAAATCAACACATTATTTAGAATCACATTTTTTTGCATGCCTTTTCCTGAAAAACACTGAGAGTGTCTTGCAATTAATAATAATAATAATAATAATAATAATAATAATAATAATAATAATAAATTTATTTATATCCCGCTTATTGGCAAACAATCCAAGCGGCTTATAATAAAACCCGTATAACATATTTCAAAAAAGAAACCAACCCACCCCCTTAAACAGTATTAAATGATTCATAGTTAAAACAGCAATAGGATAAATTACAATTAAATTGTAATTTGTAAATTGTAATTATCTGGGATTGCAGCACTCATACATATATGCAATTAAAATAGAAAAAAAAAAAACAAGATATAAAATAAATGAATACATTCCTGCCATCCAGCACAAATTAGAGATAGCCTCATGGAGCCTCAAACTGATATTTCAAAATCAGTGAGTCATATCCCATCAATTGAATGGGAGTAGAGAAACATCCTTACCACATGCCAAAACAAGGATAATGTTGAGGCCACTCAGGTGTTACTAGAAACAACTTTCAAAGGGATTCCAGAAATCTGGAGCTGGGAAGGGGAAATAGAATGCAATATTCTGGATAAGAATGGCTCGAAGGAACATTAAACAGAGCACCTCAAAATGCAATAATCTGTCAGAGGCCCAACTTACAGTTGCCTTAAGAGCATTATTTAGGAAATGTCAATAATAAAAATAAATAGAGTGATTTATGTGAGTGTGGGACAAATGCTGTTCAAATGGGATAATGCAGGTAATCTCAGAGTTATGCAAGCATTTTTGCTACCAGCCAAGTCCTATAGATTTCAATGAAACATGATGCTCCATTATTTCCAGACTCCAACAAGTTGGGGTAGTGTAGCATGTAAGGCCATAGCCACATGAAAGGTGTTCCTCTAGGAAATTAATATCCTGGGCTTTCCCCTCCTAAAAATCCTGCTTTCATTAAAAATAAAAACTTATGCTGTTTAAAAAACATAAAACAAAACATGAGAAAACAGACAGCAGTGTTCTGTTCCAGTGCTCATTCTTCAGTGGTCTGTCAGATGCAGGATCAATGAGTGACTTTCATGTCAGTGGGGTAAAAAATCTGCTGTGGGTTTCAGTCCATACTTTAAGGAACCATCCAAAGTGGTAGACCTATTTTGTGGATAGGATTCAGCACCTTGGATAGCTCCTTGAATGTTTAAATGAAAACTTGGAGTGGCTCCACTGGGTTTTTTGTTTTGTTTTTACCCAGGACACCCAGTCACCCATAGCAAGATAAGCTGAAAGGTAGACATGTAACTAATAAGTACCAGGGTGATTCAGATGGGAATATTCAGGGCTCACTCAACTAAGCATTCCTCCAAAGAAAGAAAGAAATAAAGAGAAAGCTAGTCGGCCATTTGCACATACTGGAGCCCCTTGGTATTGGGAATCACAAGGGGGATGTGGAGTATGTGGACCACACCAGGTGACATGCTAAGGTGGGGTACCACCAGTGATCCCCATACATTTGCTTTTGGGTAGAAACAGGCTATGGCATTCACATGTGTCCCTTTAAAATGCTGAAGAGATGGTGTTAGTGTGGTTAGGCAGGAGAAAAGAGAGGCCCCAGTTTTTGTTTGTTTTTTAATTTTTAAAAAAATAAGTACCAAGGTAATTTTCACTTTAACTACATGAAACTATATACTTATACAGTTGACCATCCATTTTTGTGGGAGATCTGTTCCAAATTCCCCCCCCCCCCCCGAAAACAGAGATTCGTGAATACTCAAGCCCTATAGGCTTGAATGGGGCATGCCCCTGTAGGTGTGCACAGGTGCACGCCCTCAGGAGTGCGGCCCATTGTTTTAAACCAAGGTCACCCCTCCGTGAATATATAAAACCATGGATATGAAGTCCATGAGAACAGAGGGGCGACTGTAAATACATTTCAACTGTGCATATAAAATTGTAATCTGTAGTTTAAAAAATGGAAGGTTATAAAAAATATATATTTTCAAGCTCTGGATCATTGAATCCATGGAGGCAGACTGTATGGATACAGAGGGCCAATTATAGTAAACTAGATGAGAGAGACAAAGTAAGGTTTCTCTTTGGTATGTTTTCCATGAAGAGAATTTTATTGATTGACTGATCAGGTGGGGACATCTATATAGAATGGCTTTCAGACACATATGCAGTCTGAAATGGCTATGGCTCACAGATTTACCTCCATTAGCAATTATGAGTAGAATTTGGTGAACCAGCAGCATAAGACAACTACAGATGCTTATCAAGCTGAACCTGGGCTTTCTCCACAGTACAGAGTACCTGCCTTTCCTAAAGGCCCCTCCTGGGTGTTTTGAACAGGGCAACATAGTGTCCAGAAAGATCATGGGAAACTTTCTTCCCTATGTACTTTTCGCCTTCCACCAGAGCCCAAAGGAACCACTGATGCTGATTTATTCCAGGTGAGGATCTTTTCCTCTGGATACTGTGGTGAATGGTACCACTGTTGTAGGCATTAATATCAGTGAGAAAATGCACAAACATAACACAAGGATAAAAGGAATATGAGAGGGAAATGCTTGCATTTCAAGGAAATTCTGTATTCCCCAAGATTCAGCGATATGGCTTACTCAAATAAATAAACATACAGTTCCAACCTCCTGTTGATATATGGATAACCATACCAAAGATGAATGAAGTTTCAGCTTTCACCTTCTCTCAATGGTGAGTTAGCAACTGCTCTTATCTATTTTGTTACTACTGTTGTTCAGAGGAAAATTATATTTGAAATGGAAGGTTAAAGAGCAGGACAGGCTCAGGTCTGCAGTAAGGGAAATGTGATCAACCTATTCTTGAGATGCTAATGATTTCAAAAATCCCTGTTTCCTTTTGATAAGATTTTAGGAGTCTAATTTAGTGACTGCATCTGTCAGATTCTTGCCATACTAATAAAAAAAAAAACAAGTTAGATCAAAGGTTGACCTATTTTTCAACACATAATAGTTAGCTTGTGCAATTTACAGTCTAGTGTTAATCTCAGTGCTATCATCTACTTCTCTGACACACGAGATTCTCACCATTCTAATCTTAGATTGGACAAACAAATATATTTCTCTTAGCCATGATGTTTATTTATGTTTGTGCCAAGGCTAGCATACTCATTTCTAAAAAAAAGTCAGCTTACATCTTACATGCACCATGAATAGTTGTTATCATCAATTATTTACACAGTATGCCAAATTACATTGTTCGGTTTTACAAAGTAGAGCACTGTATCCATATTTTACCAATAGGGGATTGAGGTCAAGAGATCATCATTTCCCAAGGATATACACTAATTCTGAGACCTGGATCTGGGTTTTCCGGTTAAAGAAATGTTGATAAATATATGTTGTTGTTGTTTCTTGAACTAAAAGAAAAGTAGGAGCTAGAAGGAGATCTAAAATATATCAAGCACATCAGAGAAAAAGGAGGAAGTACTAGTTTAGAAAATTGGTTGACTTTTAAAACTTATTTTTTACTTGACAGTTTAATTTTGCACTGTAAGGCTGCAATTCTCTGGACATCTACCTGTGATTAAGCCCTACTTAACATTCAAGCTCCTTGTTGATTTTGCACTGTAAATGTAGAAGCTTACTTCTCTGCATAAATATTTCTTGCTGGAGAAATATTCTCCAGTCCTTGCTTTTACTAAGATAATTAATGAATTATTATCAATTTATTAACAATAACTTCAAAACAAAAGCATTGTTACTTAGCTTGTTTATTCTTCCTTAATGTTTAGCCATATATAAATGAGTTTATGATTTGTAAATTCATTTATTGACGTGAGATGTCCAGCTCTTTAAAATGGAAAGATTTTTGCCATGTTATTTAAGGATTTATAGATTTCAGTCTCATTTTTTACCTAATGCCAAGGAGAACTGATACTGTCTGAAGTGGCTCATTGCATTCTATTGAACACTGCAGTGTGTCCAATATTTAAAATATTGGCATTGGTCTTAGTCTATTTCTAGCCTTTGAATTCTGCAGAACATTAAAAAAAATGATTCATAACCAGATAAATACTTTCACAGAGCAGGGCTGAAAAGGCCCTGTGTAAGAAACATTGAAGAGCCACGGCTCAATGGGATGCTAAGAGTCATGGCACAGATAGTACATGGTAGTTTTATGAGTAGTAACAGTTACAGCATGGTTCAACAGTCTGCTGAACATTAAGTTGGAAAAGCCAGTGTATTTGAAGAGAGTTTATGATAATTACTGTTTTGTTGCTGTTAATAACCAAATAATGGCCTAAAATATATCTTCCCTAGAAGGTTTGTTACACCAGCCTCTGAAAAAGGGAGGATCTGGTATTGACATTCTGTTGATAGAACTGCTTATGCAAGTGGAATTGGGCAGTAGTGATTTTCAGCATAAAAATAAAAAATGTTCCATAGGCTTTACCAAAATGATTTTTTTCCTTGGCATTATCAGAAGGAGAAAAGCCGGGGGGAGGGGGGACACATAATGAAGCTAAGGGTAATATGTATCTCTACTTGTAGTTGCTAGGAACAGACAATATCCCACAATGTATACAGACAGAAGCAACACTAATGTTAACTATAATATTTGCAATAAATATGGCAAACAAAGCAATAGCCCACAGACTGGAAATGATCAATATATATCCCAATCCACAAGAAAGGAGATACAAAAGACTTGAGCAACTATTGGACCATAGCATTAATCTCATATGCAAGCAAAATAATGCTCAAACTTCTGAAGCATAGACTCCAACTGTACATAGAAAGAGAAATTCCAGAGGTGAAAGTTGGATTTTTGAAAGGAAAAGACACCAGGGACCACTTCACAAATATAAGATGGCTAATGGAGCATACCAAAAAATTCCAGAAAAAAATCAACATGTGCTTTATAGACTATAACAAAGCAGTTGACTGTATATATCATGGAAAGCTATGGAATGCACTCAAGGACATGGGGGCTGGAACTACATTTGATAGTTCTGATGAGACATCTGTTCCTAGGACAAGAGGCCACTGTCAGAACTGAATTCGGAGAAACAGAGTGGTTTCCATTTGGTAAAGGGGTCAGGCAAGGCTGCATCCAATCACCTTATTTGTTCACTTTATATGCTCAAAACTTCATAATAAAAGCAGAGCTAGATCAAGAAGAAGGATGAGTGTAGATAGGAGGAAAGAACATCAACATCCTAAGGTATGCAGATGACACAACAATACTAGTGGAAGTCATCACAGACTTAGAATAGTTACTGAAGAAGGTCAAAGATTAAAGTGCAAAGGCAAGACTGATGCTGAACATAAAGAAAACAAAACTAATGACCACAGAAGAAATACATAAATTCAATCTATACAATGAAGAAATCAAAACAAATAATTCCCCTACCTAGGATCAAACATTAGTCAACATGGTGATTGCAGTCATGAAATAAGAAGACTAGGAATGGGTAGGGAAGCTATGAAAGAACTAGAAAAGAGCCTGAAGAGTCAGGATATACAACTGAGCACTAAAGTCAGAATCATACAGGCCATTGTATTTCCCATCACCATGTATGGCTGTGACAGTTGTACAGCAAAGGAAGCAGTAAAAAAGAAAATTAATGCATTCAAGATGTGGTGCTGGAGAAGAGTGCTTAGGATACCCTGGATAGCCAAAAAGACAAACAAATGGGTCCTTGAACAGATAAAACCAAAAATCTCCTTGGAAGCCAACATGATAAAATTGAGACTATCATACTTTGGCCACATAATGAGAAGATATGGATCACCAGAAAAAAACAATAATGCTAGGAAAGATAGAGGGTAGAAGAAGGAGGGGAAGATTGCATGCCAGATAGATGGACTCAATGAAGGGGGTCACAGGCATAGGTTTGCAGGATCTGACCAGAGCAATGGAGGTTAAGGAGTCTTGGAGATGTCTCATCCACAGGGTCGCCATGAGTTGGAGTTGACTTGAGTGTAGCTAGCAACAAAATTGCCATTTTCTGATACAGTTTTTTTTTAATGAGAAAGAGAGAGTGGTTATCTTTACTGCCTTTTCTTAGAGGTGTCCTATCCTTGTGTCATTATTACAGCAACATTTCCTTTCTCACTGCCTACAAGAACCTGGCAATTTTTGGGACACTACCCATAAAAAAATAGCCTGAAAAAAACTACAAAGTCCCTTCCTGGTAATAAATTCTTAGAACATCAAAGGGAAAAATTTCCTTTGCCCCCAAAATCTTACTGCCTTGAGATGGGATGTTATCTAACCTTGAAGTGGCACTGTCCAGTTTTCATTTAATTTTGTGTATTAGAATGGCTTCAAAATGAATCTGCTGTGTTAGGGCACTGAATTTTAGATTAATACTATGGCTTCAGCAATCACTGATATCTTAACTCCAAACTTCTTGTGTCAACCTGATGTCTTTCCTGAAGAGTACTGTCATGTTGCGTTTTGTGGCTTCACTGCTTGACCAATAAGGAAACTAACTTGGACTCTAGAGTCAGCACCATTTAACCTTGGAGTCTTTAAGTCAACAGCCTGTATCTGGAGAGGCACTCAAAAGCGTACACATTTTATGCTTTAACATGGCCGGTAAATCCTGTGCGGTTAAGTCAACTTAACCTTCATTTATGAAACTTGTGAACTAAATGCAGCTTGTGCAAGTAATTATGAAAGAGTCTTCGAGAGAGGAGTTATCACTTACGCATTACTAATGAGTTGACTGAGAATTGATCCTTTTGTAATTTTGCTATTTATATGCAGCTCTTCTTTTCTGTGCTCTGCCATAGGTCAAGCCTACTTTGATCTGCTGGGAGCCCCCAAGTTTGTCAAGCAAGGTCCCAAAACCATGGCAAAATGATATTTTAGAAAAGCAAATATTGTCCTGCGGGGTTTGGAAAGGGAGGGAAAGCTGTTTGTTTTAGAGTGTGTTCTTTAAACTGGACAACTGTTTCCTGTTACTAAGGAGTCTCACAGCAACTGAGCTTGGCTTCAGTTAAGCAGGAAAGATATCCAAGAAAAAAAATGTCAGTAGGCATTTTTGTAATGTACTCGGGAGATAGTTAAGGCCAAGGTTTCCTATACAAAGATACTATCTCAACCTGGAAAGAGCTTTCTAAAATGTAAAATGGTTACTAATGGTAACCAGTAATGCATCCATACACTTTTCATGGTCTTTACATGTCATAAAGGACAGGAAAGCTTATGCTGTATGCCTAAGGAATCCCATACAATGCTGAAGCTAAGATATGACATAGGCTGGGGCTTTTTAGATAGCATTAATATTTGTACAAATAAATATCCATATATATCAGAGATGTAACTCTGTTATTAATTGCCTACATCTAAGTGTTGCTAGACCTGAATATGATGAAAAGACTCACTGTTTCACTAACCGAAAAAGCCAAGCATGGCAATGGGGAAAGTCATACGTGCCAATTATTGTTGGATAGCAGGTACAAGAAGAACAGTCCCCAGCTTATTGGGAGTGGCATTTAACAGGTGTAATGCAGGCGGACACTATGTTTTCAGTGCCTACACTTTCCCCTTCCCAGAGGCCCATGGACTCTGGAAAGGAGCAGGACATTCGGAGCAGGACATTCAGCCAATTGAGAGCAAACTGGTCAGACAAGGGCACAGCTGTGGGAATGGAGGCTTCATTCTATTCTTCTCCCTGGCCATTTAAAGTGATTCCCTAATATGCCAATATTCAATTGGCTCCAAAATGCTACTCCTACCTACCCTTTCTCCCTTGTAGTGGTGGTTGCGGGGGGGGGGGGATTGTTGTATTCCATGAGTAATATCATTTTCCACACATTTTGGGCAGCTTTGGCATGTGGGACATTTTAGTTTGGGGAAAGATGGAGCTTGCTCTCCAATTATACTCAGTTTGGGGAATCCCCTTAATGGACATTGGGTGTGTAGGCAACTAGAATAATGTCCATCTCAGAGCGAGATTGTTCTGCTTCACCCTCCAGTGGCAGGGGAACCACACAGTGGCTTTCACCCAAGTGGAATCCCATGTACATGATTTCAGGCCAACCCATCTGGGTGGTTTCCATAGGCCAGAAGGCAGGTTTAGAGATGCCTGTATCCAGACCCATGCTGGGCCAACTTCTTCAGCTGTAATCAATAAAGGTGTGGCCTTTTGCATACCAGAAATTCTGTCACTATTTGTTCTTGCCAAAGCAGAAGCACTGGGTTCATAATGAAACTCTATCCCAGAGATGGTCAAGTAGAGCAGTACAGCCAATGTCTATTTTTCTGCCCCTGGGACTCTTTGGTGGTCTCATTGACTGCTAAAATGTCCCAGAATGAAAAGCTAAGATAAAAGTAGCCAGAAGTCCAATTCTGGTTTTTTAAAAAGTGTTTCTTAAAACCTAAGCAACACACATATATTAAAAAACAACACCGACACATGCCACCCCAAAACAACTAGAACGCACACAACCTAGTTCACTCATTCTCTGCCTTGCCTCCTAAGAAACATGCCAGCCATTGTTTCCATTTTGCTTTTTTGTTTCTGAGTGTGCACTGAGTTGCAGACACCTGATATTTTTTCCCCCATGAATTTTTCTGGTTATTGGAAATAAAGATCCTATTGGAGGCTACTGTAGATAAGGGAACTCATACAGTTGTACATATGTTTAAGATTGAAGGATTAACATTATTTAAAATAATTTAGGAGACTGAATTCTGTTTGATACTTCAAAGTATAGTAGACTCATTGAACCAATGGCATTTATATAAGTAAATTCAATGAGTCTGCTCTAGCTGGATGTACCAATAGGATGCAGGCCCCTAATATAATATTTGTGGTTTATTCTTTCTACACAATGAAATCTCAGTGCTGATACAACACTATTACATCTGATGGTGTCCAAGTCAGCATGATCACTAGACCTTTTACAATGATAATATGGAATGGGCTGTTTTCCTTTATAGCATGTGCTTAGTTTATTATTCTGCATCTTAGATTTCTGCCTCTGTGTGTGTGTGTGTATCAGCAAGTATGTTATGTTACATGGCTTGAGACATAAATAACCAAATTGTGCATTGCAAAGAAAATTAAGTATTAGAAATTAATAACAAAAATTGGTGCAACAATTTTATTTCATAATTTTACATTGAAAGGGGGAAGATGCATTGAATTTATAGAATCACACATAAGATTTGGACAATACCAAAATTATTTAGTTGGCTCCCAAAACTCCCTACAATGAAAATAATTCCATTATCTCAGCTGGGTCAATGTCAGACAAGAAGTGATGAACAACTCTGTTCATAAGCCAGCTTTACTGATATATTATAACAATCACACAGTTGGAGGATGTCTTTCCGGTCATTGAGTTCAACTCTGCAATCATTTATGTCATGTAGGAGTATTGTAGGCTATCTAGTTCAACCTGCTGCAGAGGTACAGGTGTGATCTTGACATCAAAATGCTTTTTGATTTCCAACCTACCAATGTCCTTTCACACAACACTATGATATCACTATGATTCCACTTAACCTATTATGGCAACATTCTATGGAATCCTGGGATTAGCACTGAAACTAGAGGTATTGAGAACGTTCTATCAAAGAACTCTACCACCACACCACACTCCAAATGCTGACATTGCATAGGATGTTGTCATGGCAATTAAATTAGAACCATAGTGCCATAGTTGTGTAGTGTGAATGGAGCTCTGGATATACTCCATCACTTCAGGCACTTTCCTCCCAGCCCAACTTGACTTACCAGATCTGAGAGAAAGGTGTCTGGAAAAGAGGGTCACAGAATAGTAAGGGAAGAGTCCAGATCCATCTGTTTTGATATAAAAAAATTACACACACACCTCAGCCTTATACTTTATTTGTGAACAGGCCAGGCATGAATTGAAATACAGCTACACCATCATATTGGATTTTTCTGTGTTCTGGCATAAAGCTAAGTAGATCAGGAGTGACAGGACAAAGGGGAGGTAGGAGCAGAGTGAAAAAGCTGTGGCTTTCTCATGGAGGTTGAAAATTAACCACATAAGCAGTGTTCTAAAGAAATCTCTCAACTCTTTATTGAGGAAAGGCAAATTTGTTGAACTGCTATAAGATAGAGGGTGCTCTCTAGTGGTGTCCTGAGATGGTTCTTCTCTTTGCAGTTCTTTAAGAGTATAAATTCACCAAAACAGGGCATAATTTTTCCTAACACTAAATCATCATTGCTCTGAAATTAGTCATGTGAAAGATGTGGGATTTAGTTGTGACTGTGGCTCATGCTGTGAGCTCAGAGTTGTTAAGGTCCTGGTTCAAATCTCACTTTATCCATGAACTCACTAGGTGGTCTTAGGCAAGGCACATTTTCTCAGTCTCAGCCACAGCAATATAAACAGGGTAGTATTCCAGACCTAACTCCCTGTAGAGACATAGTAAATGTGACTTAGAAAATGTTTGAGAAGCACTTTGCTCACTTCTATAAAAGCTAAGTGTTAACTATTTTCCCTTATTGAATTACAGGATATGGCATAATGCTCACCTGACTCCCTAGCCCAAATATTTTAGTGCCGAGGTGGGAAACATGTGGTTATACAGATGCTGATGGACTGCAGTGCCCATAATCCCTCAGTATTGCTATGTTGACTGGGGAGCTATGTTGATGAAATTTCCAGTGCAATTACATCTGTCTTTGTAGATATGTTTCCCATGCACAATCCTGGACTGTAGCCATTCCAGATGATAAAACAATCTGGATATATACCTTTCACACCAATACAGTTTCACACCTTGACACCTATTGTTAATGCCTGGCCTCATTCTTCATTCCTGATGCTGTGCTTTATGGTTCTAAAGTGTTATCATTTCTTCTTCAAACTTTTAAAAGAAAAATTAGACCAGATATTCAGTGTACCTAAATTGGACACAGAATGACTGACACCTTTCATCTCTCTATCCTTAGTAATGCTTCTATAGGTCATTACTATAACAGAAAACAACAACAAAACCCGCAATAATGAAATATGATATATTCATACAATGAACTGTGTCTCAGTCTTCTCTAAGCCCCTTCTACCCTTATTCCAGATAATTTTTATTTCTTCCACTTTAGAGTTTAATGCTCAAGTTCTGTGCAAAATGCTCTTCTTGTGCAAAATGCAGAAGCACATAATGGAAACAATGCATCATCAGCCATAGATATATGGTTGCTAGTGATAAATGTACACTATTAATTTGCATATAATTTCACAAAAGAGAGAGAAAACTTGGATTCCAAGAGAAGTCACTGTATTACTGCTAATGGAGTTTAAATTTCAGTGTCCTTTGTCTCAATCTCCACATGATCAAGAAGGGGAGTGGCCTCTGCCAGGATTCAGATCCCTCCAAATCAACTGAACTACAACAGAAACAACATCTGGAACAAAATGTAGGCCTGTGACTTTAACATCATCACCTTTCTTCTCTTGTATGATTTTTATACACCTTTTGGCTGATGAAGAAGCCAGTAGCATTGGTCATTGGAAGCCATGGAAGAAAATAAATTTGTTTAGCTTAAGGAAATAAAAGGAGGAATGAAAGTTATTTTGGTCTATACAGAAAAGCCTGAGAGAGAAATCAATATGATGAGTGGTAACAATGGGTCTGAAAAAGGGCTGAAGATGAAGATGATCTGATAATTCCATGGTCTGATGAAGAAGCCAGTGGAGCTTCAAACGCTTGCATGATGCATTTTGTACATTTTGGTTAGCCAATAAAGTGTATTTTAATTGGCCAATAACTCTTTGTGGATTTTGGATTTTGTTGTCTTTTGTTGCATGGCCAAGATGGATACCCATGAATATGTTACATTGAAAGGTAGACAGTTTACCTTCTGATGGCTTTAATTGTATAGAGAGCAGGTGCGAATACAGCTAGGAGTTGTACAAGCACAAGTCTGCATAGAGACCACAAGAACAAATGTACTACCAGCTGCACAATTGGAAAAACTAACCGAACTCTACTAGTACACTATTTAACTCTGCTAGGATTGTAGTGGATTTTGGCCTTTAGCTGTTTGTAGACTGAAGCAGTCTTTACATTTCTTCATACCACAAGGAAGTGGGGACAAAGCCAGTAACAACACATTGCATAGCTTAAACCACAGAGAATGGAGGGAGTCTTCTTGGTTGCTGTTCCCAGGCTGTAGATTTGCCTCTCATAGAAGGCTAGATTGTAAAAAGGTGCAGGCCTTTTTACTTAGGCCTAAACAGATAGGCAAAATGACACAGCTTCAGGCCATGTTGGAGGCATGCCATTTACATGACACATGCCCTGAACACAGCCTGAAGCTGTGCCAAGGCTGCACCAACGAAAAAGAACCAGGCCAAAAAGGAGTGTATATAATCCTTTCCTGCCAGTGGCCTAGTTCTGGACCACAGCAGGGCCTGCATTGGGAATAGGTGCGTGTGGTCACCATGGTCCCGGCGTGAGCAGCCTTGCACCGCTCCTTTGGGTCCTTCTTCATGACTCTTTAGACATTCACCTTTTAAAAAAGAACAAGCTGTGATAGAAGGATTTTTTAATGGGGTATGGTGGACTTTTATCTCACATTTCAAACATATTCTAAAATATTTTAAATTGATATTGTAATAGGATTGTTTGCTTCAATTGTTTTTTTCAATGTATTATACATTTAATTGTATGGTCAGCCACAAATTTCTTATCAATGGATTCAATCATCCACAGATTGAAAATATTTTTAAAAATATTTAAATTCAAAAAAGCAAACCTTGATTTTTGTTAGAATTCAAAGATATAACCATGTTAGTCTGTAGAACCAGTATGTACAGAGTTCTTGTAGCACTGTTGAGACTTAGAGTCAATACAGATGGCCCAAAAGGGGTGACACAGAGCGGCCCCTGGGAGTGCAGATTGGGGCCATGGCAACCACACACCACAGCCCTGCTCCTCCTTTTTGCCACCCCCAAAAGAGCTTTTTGCCGCTCCTTTTGGGGGTGGCAAAAGGCTGCCCTTTCAGCTATGGCAGTGGCTTTTTTGCACCCTTTTGGGTTGGAGAATGTAAAACAAAGAAAGAAAGAAACTGGAGGGGCTTTTTTGTGGATTTTTTTTGGGCTGTGTGGCCATGTTCTAGAAGAGTTTCTTTCTGACGTTTCACGAGTATCTGTGGCTGGCATCTTCAGAGAAGAAGGATGGAGGGGCATTAAGAATGATAGTTAGGGCTGCATGTGGACTTTTTCTGTGGCTCAGACTCCCCCCCCCCCCCCCCCCGGTCTATTTTTATGGCAAGAAAATGGCCTCTCCTGAAATCTCTAGTAGTGATTCACCTTTTAAATAGGCTGCAACCCCACTCATATTGTTTAACTTTTTTTAAAAAAAAATTCATTTTCCAAAGCAGAAGTGAGATTTCATGTTTTTTGGTGTTTGGCAGCCACAGAGTTGCAAAAAGGCATTGACTCCTGGCATTGCTCAATAGTGGTCTTAAAGAATGATTATTACATCCAGCATCCTGTCCACTTTCCTGTGTTGTTTTAGTGCCTTTTGGGAGGATAGGATTTTGAGCTTGGTTGCAGTCAGTGAAACACTTCATTCTGTCCAGTATCGGTCCTCAGGGTTAGCAGAAGTGAGCACACAATCATGGCATTATCAGATAATTTTCATCTTCACCCCTTTTGCAGACATATTGCTACCACCCATCATATTGATTCCTCTCTCAGGCTTTTCCTTATAGACCAAAATAACTTTAAATCCTCCTTTTATTTCTTTAAGCTAAACAAATGTATTTTCTTCCATGGCTTCCAATGACCAATGCTATTTTAAGCTAGAAGGAATATGGATTTTGCCATCTAGTGGACAATGTGGTAACAATAGGCACTTTTCTCAGAGGTCTGTAAGGGGGTGGAGAAGCAGTAGAATTGTTCCATGAATATCTTTTTTGTCAGAAATTATATTCAACTGTATCTTCAAAAGAAACCCCCAACGTGCTGTAGTTTCTCAAAACCCTATGCATTTCTAGAAAATATATCTGCATTTACATACAATAGGTTAAAATGGTTACTGTCAAGAAAGGGCATAACTCACTGATAGACCACATCCACAGTTTAGTCCCTGGCATTTTTATTTTTCAAAAAAGAATATTAGACAGAGCTGGGAAATAGATGTGTCTGAGAAGAGCTGAGAACTGCAGCCAGTCAAAGGAATCTGCATTGGATTACAGAGTACAAGGTAGCTAAATATGTCCTTACTGGATGCTGGAACTTGACAGAGGAAGAAGGATGGTTATGAGGAGGATGATAGTGGTAGTGGACATGAATATGTTTTGACTGTGATGATGATACCTAATAGGCAAGACTATCACTCTACATTCTTAGATGCACAGGAGGATAGGAAGCCTTTTCTTATTGCATCATAACAAGTTGCATCTGCAACATTTCTTTCTTGTGGGGCACATGGAGAGGATGGATGGGTGGAAGGGTAGAGAGATAAGGAGGGAGAATAGCTGTTCTCATGACTAGACCCACAGGTGTTCTCTCTGTGACCTTTTATATTACACAATCGTACTATTATGATGCCGTTTTAATTGCTATGGTTCCAGCCTCTGGAATCCTGGGATATGTAGTTTAGGGAGGAGTACTTGAATTCTTAGTCACAGAGCTGTAGTGCCACACCAAAAAAAAAAGTTCCATAGAATGTTGTCATGGCAGCTAAAACAGAGCCATAGAGCCATAACTGTGTAATGTGTAAATTGTTTCCTTCAACAACCTCTATCATCTATAGAAGAGCTGGACTAGAAAGCCTGAAATATATATTCCAGTTGTATGACATGATCAATCAGTGAAGCCATATTATGCCCAAACAGGGCTGCCCAGTCACTTATTTTGTGACCTTGAGACAGTTGGGAAAGCAGGGATCCTTTTACTCTGTGGAGTTTTGGGAGTCAGCAAGATTATAGTTCAAGAAAACCAGAAACTTTTCAGGATCATCCAAATAAGCTACAGGATTCTATAATCATTTTGCCTTCCCTCTTTCAAAATTTAATTTTGAAATGAAGTTGTTACATTTTCCTGATAACTGCAGATTTTCCTCTGTAATGATTTGTTTCATTCTCTATTGTCAGAATAGCAATGGTACAATTCAGTCTGCATATCACAATCTCAGTTATCAGAAACACAGATCCAAGTTCAACCATGCCACAATGACAGCATGGTAACAGCATTTTTTATTTATTTTGTGGTAGAGTGGATATGTCACTTATAAATATCTCTACGTATGTAGTGATACTTGACACTGATATTGTTGTCTAGGGAAGCCAAGGTCTGCATCACTGGTTCTTATCTTTGTGTTATTCTGTATGCAAACATGTAGAAGAAGCCTTAACATCTAGATCATAGTAACTGTGGGCACAACCAAAGATTGTGTTGAGAGATTTATTTATTTATTTATAACATAATATAAACATCATATTAAGTTATTACTACACATATTCATAATATTTGACATTAGTTCTACTCCGCATTATATAATCACAATCATTCATCATAACTTGCATGTCATTCAATAAAATCAAAGTCCAGTTTCTGTTTTTTCCATTTTGGAATATTTGCATTTTAAACTATCTCTCTGACCATACCCTCTTTCTGGTCAATCTATCTCATTACTGCATTGTATAAACAATAAATAGTCTTCTCTTCTCTTAACTTTCCCAAACTTTAGTTTTATTCTTGAAAAATTGTTCTTAATAACTTGTCCCATTTATCTTCTCATAATGGCCTTTCATAATTCCATTCTTGTGTTTTTTTCAGTGATTTATTATCTAATATTATTGTCATTTCTGCTATTTCAAATAACTTTAACAGCCAGTTATCTTCTGAAAGTATTTCCATACTCTTTCACATTCTAGCATATGCTATCCTTGCTGCTGATACAATATGTATCATGATTCTCCAGAATTTATTTTCCAACTCATCACCCAAAGGGTGTAGTATATTCAACAAATACACTTCAGGCTCCATAGGAGAGTTGATATTTAATGTATTGGTTATAGATATATGTATACTTTCCCAAAACTGTCTTGCTTTATCACATTACCATCAAGCATGGAAAAATGTACCTTTAATTCACCCACATTTCCAACATTTCTCACTCATATTCCCTTGCATTTTAGTGTCAAATGCCTTCAAAATAACATTTTATAATAATTTTCCTTTAGATTGTAACTTTTTGTAAATATTAAATTTCTGCTCCAAGATTTTCCCCAGTGTTCCAATTGTATAGCATGTCTGATATTTGGGGCCCAAATATTAATATTTTCTTTAATTCTTTCTTCTCCATCTCTAATTTCAAGATCGTATTATATATATTGTGCTGAGAGTTGTAGGGTTATCCACATATTTTACATTTTGTCTTTGTTGTCAGGCTTTTTTCATTTTAAGGTCTTATAGATCTTATAGAGTGACTAAATATAGTTAAATTTAATCATTGATAAGCCATAGGTAGACATTTTTTCTAGACAGCCTTAGATAATGTCCAAGAATTAGAAAAGATCATAAAATGTAAAGATATCCATGTGGAGACAGTGTCACAAGGAAAATGTCCAATGTGGATTTATACAGAAGTGACCAGGCATGAAAGGGCCACTGGCAGCCATAATGGCACAGCACTTTCCACCAGGTGTTGTGTCATAGGATGTGACATCAGCTGATTGTCACAAGGTGCTGGAAAGAACATAAAAGGCTGAAAAACTGCCAAGTCACCAGGTTGAGTGACAGGTGTCCAGAAGGAAGAGGAAGGGCCAGAAGGTGTATAATGGTATATAAGGGAGTTGCCTCTGGACACATGTGTAGGTTGATAATGTGGGTTGATGTTGGATGGTTGGAGTTGTTGGTGTGGATTGTGTATAAAACTTTGTACATAGAGGAACCAAGATTAAAGCCTCATTTGAGAGAGTCTCTTTACTCTTTCTGGAAGGGGAGAGGTAGAGTCTCTTTACTCTTTCTGGAAGGGGAGAGGTGCTCCTTCAGCTCATAAGCTACTGCCTGCATCTGAGAAGATGGTGACACTGTGCTGCATGTTGATGTGGACCATCACAACCTGCGTAACCATGCTAACAATCCAATTGAGCACGAAAGTCAGAATTGTACAAGCCATTGCTTCCCCTATTATCAAGTACAGTTGTGAGAGCTGGACAATAAGGAAAATCAATTCATTTGAGATGTGGTACTGGAGAAAAGCGCTGAGGATAGCCAAAAAGACAAACACATGGATCCTAGAACAGATCAAGCCTCAAATCTCCCTGGAAGCCAAAATGATAAAGTTGATACTGTTGTACTTTTTTCATGTCATGTAAAGTGCCTTGCCGGAAGAGATCAGTCAAATAATCAACTTGGATAGCTTTAAAAAGTCTATCAAGATGGATCTCTTGTGCTTCTCCCTGATATACATCTCTGTTATACACTCCTATTGGTGTTCCAGAATGTATGTTGTTTTAATCTTTATGCTTTTATTATTATATTTAGTTTTAAGCGGGGGTATTGTATTACGGTTTTATGGCATGTATGTTTTTAATCTGTATTTGTACTTGTAAGCCGCCTTGATTGCCAAGGCAAAAGGTGGGGTATAATAATAATAATAATAATAATAATAATAATAATAATAATAATAATGTCATGAGCGAGAATGACTCACTGGTGGCAATGATGCCAGGAAAGGTGGAGAGGATCAAAAGAGAGGAAGACTGGATGCTAGATGGATGGACTCTATTAAGGAGGTCACAGGTATAAATTTATAGGACTAAAGCAGAGCAGTGGAAAATATGGATCTTGGCGATGTCTCATCCACAAGGTGACCATGAGTCGAAGGCATTTAACAAGAACAACAACAACAACAACAACAACTCTAGTTAGTGCCAAAAGGTTTTACAACTTTGATTGTCTAGCCCAGAGGTGGGCAAAGTACAGTCCACATATAGGTTCCAAGACCATTTTTATGGACCTCAGGTGTGGCCCTCCAAGGCCTCCTAGGGAGCTAATGCACCCTCCTAGCCTCCTAAAGTTGCCCACTTCTGATCTAGCCATTATGCAATATGCATGGTTGTTGTTGTGTGCCCTCAAGTTGTTTCTGACCCTAAGATGAACCTATTATGGGGCTTTCTTGGCAAGATTTGTTCAGAGGAGGTTTGCAGTTGTTTTCTATGAAGCTGAGAAAGTGTGACTTGCCTAAGGACACCCAATGGGTTTTCATGGCTGATCAGGGATTCAAATCCTGGTTTCCAGAGTCACAGTCCAGTAGTTAAACCACTGCACCTTGAGGGGGTCACAACATGGGGTCACAATAAAGATATTACCCAATAATAGGAATAATTGGCAGTAGATTTGTATTTCTGACAGAACTCTGGCTTTGGGGCTTACGAAAATCAACTGCAACCATGGTGGCAACAGGGCCAGGGAGGCCCAGGCAGATCCTTTAAAGTCCATCTCTTTCCACCACCACCAGGTGGTGGAGCAACCGTGGCTGCAATGGGGCCAGGGAGGCCCAGGCAGACCCTTTAAAGACCATCTCTTTCCACCATCACCCAGCAGCAGAGCAACCGCGGTGGCAATGGGGCCCAGGCAGACCCTTTAAAGGCCACCTCTTTCCACCACAACTGGGTGGTGGAGCAACCACGGTGGCAACAGGGCCGGGGAGGGACAGGAGAGATGCCATCAGGAGTTGTGGCCGATGATCGAGACATGGAAAAATAGATCTGGGTATCATCAGTGTACTGATAACACAAGTCAGCTCTTATCTGAGAGATTTTATCTGCAAAGAAGTTGTTAAACATGTCACAGCAGGCCATTGTTGGGTTAAGTAATGGGTTCTGTACAGGTGGAAGCTGCGTCAGTTCCCTTACCACCCTGATGGACTGGATGAGGAAAAACAGATTAAAATTGAATCCAGACAAAATGGAGGTGCTCACGGTAGTGGCCCCAAAACCGGGAATTGGGTTGCAACCACCAGTCCTGGACTG
Organism: Phrynosoma platyrhinos; assembly: GCA_020142125.1. NCBI lineage: Eukaryota > Metazoa > Chordata > Lepidosauria > Squamata > Phrynosomatidae > Phrynosoma > Phrynosoma platyrhinos. The sequence continues at coordinate 197,897,637 of CM034706.1, read as the reverse complement.
GGTCACACTCTCCGTGAAGGTCTGTGTTCAAAGTCTGGGAGTGTTCTTGGATTCTTCGCTCCTGATGACTAATCAGGTAAATGTGATGGTCAGGAGTGCCTGTTATCAGCTTTGGCTGATATGCCAACTGTGCCTTTTCCTGGAAGTAAGGGACCTCAAGACTGTGGTGCACCTAGTAACCTCTCATCTGGACTTCTGCAATGTCCTCTACATGGGGTTACCCTTGTGCTTGGTCCAGAAACTTCAATTAGTACAAAACATGGCAGCCAGAGTGGTTTTAGGAACAGCAAGGAGAGACCACATAACACCTGTATTAAAGTCTCTCCACTGGCTGTCTATTAGTTTCTGGGTCCAGTATAAGGTGTTGGTAATGACCTTTAAAGCCCTAAATGGCTTGAGTCCAACCTATCTTCGGGACTGCCTCCTCCCATACAATCCGCCCCGCACACTCCAGTCCTTTGGGAGGAATTTGCTGCAGCCAATAAAAACAAGGCTGTCTGCGACCTCCCAGAGGGCCTTCTCGGTAACCGCTCCCAGACTATGGAACAGCCTGCTGGACGAGATCTGTCAGATTAAGATCTTGAGCAGCTTTAAAAAAGCTGTTAAGATGGATCTCTTTCCTGACTAGATTTCCCAGCCTCATCCTGCCCTCTCCCATTTTTGGATGCTGCCGCTGCTTTGCTTTGCTATGCTTTTTCAGATTATTGTTGTTTTTGATTTGAATTAATTTATGCTGTTTAATTAAGGTATTTTAACAGATAACTGGTTTAATACTTTTTAAAGGAGTGGATGGCTTTGGGCAGGGGTAGGCAACCTTTCCCCTTTAAGGGCCAAGGGACTTCAGCTCCCAGAAGCCTCATGTTGGCCAATAGCTCCTGGGATTCTGGGAGCTGAAGTCCCTCGGCCCTTAAAGGGGAAAGGTTGCCTACCCCTGGGTTTGGGGTTGTTGGATTGCATATATTGTATGGAATTTCAATTGCTGTTAGCCACCCAGATTGTTTGTCAGAGGGGCGGGGTACAAATCATTTTTATTATTTTATTATTTATTCTGTAGGTTTCCTTAATGTACTTGTCGTGCACATGCTTAATTGGAGGTAACCCCTATTGAATGAAGTGGGACCTCTGGGCTAACATCAGTAAGACTGGGCCATGAACTAGGTCTGGAGGCTCATTTGACATTATGGCCACAATCTGCATTGGAAGAGGTAGCTAGGAGTATGATAGTATGTTTAACTTGCCGCAAGCCCACCTCATTTATCTGCAATCCCTCCTTCCTGGTCAGTGAAGAGTTGGGGGATGAGGGGGATAGCAGACACATTTCTGTTACTGCCTTTCTAGCTCTCTACCATCCAGGAAGTGGGTGAGTTTGGGTGGCTGTAAATGATAAATGTGAAGTTTTGGGGTAATTTTGGTTGTTGTCTAGTCAGTAGTGAATTCTGACCACAGTAGTGAACAAAAAGAGTGAGCTGTGATAGTGTACATCTGCATGCCACTGGCATTTCACATATGATAACCAGGATAGATATGGCCAGGAAACATCAAAGTGTGGTCAAGATGGTAAAAAGTATTAATGAGGAGAACATACAAGCTAGGAGAGGATGCAGCAGTTTGTTTTTGCCTGATCCTACTAGGAAGGGCAGAGTTTTGCCCCCTCTCTCCCCCTGCTGAGTTAATGGAGTGCAAAATACTTCTGCCCTTTGAGCTCAGTTTGCAGTAAGATGAGGACAAAGGGGTGAGTGGGAGGAAGAGACAGAAACTGGGATATTTTAAAATCAACTGAAAAAGTGGAACAACTAAAAATTAATCTGGACTGGCTCTGGGACACCTGGAGGAATGCATGCCTCTGATTTATGTCATCCTAATTAATGGGTTATATAGAGAGCGTCTACACTAGTGCAATGTACTGAAAATTACCTAATACAGAGGGTTGTATGTGATGTACAATGTCAATAAAGACTGTCACAATCCACGGCTGTCACAGTCCACTTGACTGTAGTAATTTAGTTGGTAAAATATTGTAGCCAGATCACATTCTGGAAAGCCTGTGGAGTCAGGGTATCTGAATGATTTCTGGAAAAGATATGTGTCCTTCCATCTATCTGTACTTAACTGTAATGCGGCATGGGCAACAAAATATTTCAAAGACTATTATTAGGACATATAGAAAAATCTGATATTTCTACACTATAGAATAAAGTACTACAATATTACCACTCCAGATCCAATATGTGAATGGAGAAACTTTATTTCATTCAAAATAATGGATCCAGACTTAGGAGTTTACCCCCCCCCCCCCAAAAAAAGATGACTTACCCCTGCCGGGATAGAGCCTCTTACGGGATGCTACCAGGAATTATCGCATTAAAAATGCCATTGATGTCACTGGGCAACTGCATCCTGGCTAAATCCCAGCTCCTAGCTGCACTCAGCTGGCCGATTTGCAAACTTGAGAGCTTCCTGTGTTTGCAAATTGGCCAGCTGAGCACAGCTGGGAGCCAGGATTTAGCTGGGATGCAATTGTCCAGCAACATCAGTGGCATTTCTAATGCGATAATTCCTGGTTGCATCCCATAAGCAACTCATCCCAACAGGGGTAAGTCACTTTATTTTTGGGTGTGATAAACTCCTTAGTCATGCTTATAGCAGATTCATTAGAATTCATAATACTCTATTTAGTCTAATGCTTCATTATTTTGTCCAATGAATTGTGATCCTCTGCATGAATCTTGTTCCATTTTTGTTATTAAAAGGAAAGGTTGAGTAGGTTTAAAGGTAATGATATAACTGAACAACATTTATAGATTTCAACCCAAATCTGTTAGATAGATATCTGTTAAAAATCCTTGATAAAATCTTTTCTTTACTCTGCCTTACTTAAACTGTCCAGGTAATTAATACTACATTATTGCGAGACTTATGTGCTACTCTAAAGATGACTGTTTGTGACTCGTAATATACACATATATCTATAAATTGCTTTGTAAATGTTTTAGGGGCCCCAGTTGAGTATATTCATTGCTTGTTTATGGAATATGCCTTCTGTTAAAGCCAAAGTTCACTGTAATGGAAAAAATGCTAAGTGTTATTGTTAAAGAAAGTTTGGTCATTATTTAACTTGGCTGCATATCAAGGGGTATTCAGACATAAGGCAAAATGGCATATTCTGCAAGCAAAGAAATGCACAACCTGCAAGCCCCATTTTACAACTCAAACGGATGTTTCTCCAGGCTCATAAAATGTGCTCTTTAAGTAGTAGCTGTTTTCCTAAAGCCGCTCCCACACCTGCAATGGCCTTGTAAATGAACCTGGAATATATGGTCCTAAGTCTCCTTGTAAAAACTAAGATCAACACAAGATTTACACAGTTTTATGGATTGACTTTATAAGCAAGTGTGACAATGAATTCTGCAATCACAATCACCTCTGACATTAATTGAGGATTAAATGGTAAATTAACCCCAACACCAAAACTTTGTAAAGATGATGGGAAAGATGTAATCAGGTGGATCATAGCAAAAAGTCTTCAGAGGAGAAGAGATTAAAAGCCTAAGGTGAATTCTTCATTACACGTACATTTATGTTGCATAAGAAATTGTCTTGTACAGAATGAGCCAACCATCCTTAAAATAAAACAGCAAAACTGAATTATTATTTTTCATTTGAGGTATATTGACTCTCTCTTCCACAAACAGCAAATGGATCCATGTATACAGCCCCTCAATTTTGTCTACCCTATTTAGAGGCAAAGGAACAGGGACAAGCCAACATTTTGCATACTCATGATAGAATTGTGGCCACTGTAAAAAAGAATGGCAAGAAGAATAAATAAATAAATAAATCTGCAAATTGTTCTTTTTGGGGGTGAGGCAGAGGGTGATTTAAAAAAAAGAATTGCAAAAACTTTTTCATAAAAGTCTGAGAAATGTTGGTTCATCTCTACTTTAGGCTGGCAATTACATTCCTTATATTTATTTCCTAGTGTGTGGTAGTGGTTTGAGTATTGGACATACTAGGTTTTAGTAAAAAGCAAAAGTTACAACTGAGATTTGGTGAATCTTCTTAGCAGAACTTGCTATGGCAGAAGCATGGAAGCAGCAAGCCCAGCCACCAAACCAACCCCCATACATGTTTATTAGCTCAGTGAAAGACTCAAGCACAGTCTTCCTTTTAAAAGAACATAAAAATAGGTTTATTCACAGCCATGTGTGCATTCATATACATAGGTACAGTTTTTTGATTATGTAGAAAGTCTACATGCTACATAATTGAACTATTCAAAAAGGAGGTAAATCAGCATCCCAAAGCAACTATGGAGTTCTCAGACGAAGAAGTGTACATACTTCAGGAAGAGGGGGACATGTGTAAACACAAACAAGAAATTGCCACATGTATGCACTTCTAAGTTCCTAGAAAGTCTACATGCACCCTAATGAGTTCTCAGGAACTCATCTTTTAGCTGCTGTAGCCCCACTCCATGTTCATATAGGGGCAAAGGAGAAACATCTGGCTATGTCTCTCTAGCCCCCCAAAATTTATGGAGATCTTTGTGGATGCTGTCAATGTTCAATCTCTGGCTAATAGAGACATAGTCAGATCCTTCTCTGATACCTCCATTTTTCCACCAGCCACTAAATGGCTATGGAGTAGGGGACTGGAACAGCTAAAAGATGAGTCTTCATGCTATTTTGGTCATTGAATGAAGGTGGTACACAATTCTGACCTTTGCAACAAGCAAGAAAATCCTTACAGTAGTGTAAGTCACTAATGGCATGCCCCCCCCCCCCCCGGCTACTGAGGAAATACTAGCGATTATTACCCTGTCTAAGCACTAAATAGGAGTCAGCTCTCAATGTCACATAGGGGGGTTGCAGACTGCCAGAAATAGTGCAAATTCAGTCCACTTTTAGGGTTAGGGTTAGGGCTAAGGAATCATGGGAACTGTATTTTATTGTGGCACCAGAGCTCTCTGACAGAGAAGGCTCAATGTCTCAGAACAAAAACAATTCCCATGATTCCCTAGCACTAACCCTAACCCTAAAAGTTGACTCAATTTGCACTATTTCTGGCAGTCTGCAACTCCCCTTAGACATTCAACTACAGTTGTCCCTCCCAATTCGCAGGGGATCCGTTCTGGAACCACCACCACCACAAATTGGGAAAAATACAAATATTCAAGTCCTATTGAATGAAATGGCAGCATGCACTCATATGCACCATTTTCACCCTCCTGGCTTCTCACCCATGGAAACTCAAGACTGTGAACAGGAAGTCAATGAATCCAGAGGGGTGACTGTATATATGGCAGGACACCTAAAAGAATCAGAATGCAAACATATTGGGACAGACTTTATTACAAGCTTCCACATGCATGTTCATTTGAACATCTCATATGCAAATCTCCCTCATGTGGTGAACCACTGAACTGCATACAGCCACTAATTAGTGAAGAAATTTCCAGAACTACACAGGCTCATCATTGGCTCCTTCTGGACAGAATTAATACATAGGGGTTCCTGTACTCTTGTCCTAACACATGAGTTTATTTTTCATCCTAGTTCCTGGTTTGTCTTCCAGTTCTGATTTACTGTTTGGTCCCAACTTGCTCCTTGGCTCTGGATCCTGGTTTGTCCTTATGTCTTATACATGAATTGTCATTCCAGATTGCTGGCTTGTCCCACCAGCTCCTAGATCCTTGCTAACCTTTACTGCCTCAAATCCAATTGTGATGGTTCTGGACCATGAAGGATTCATAGGGTACCAGAGGCAGTTATTGGATCTGTAGCTCTAAAGTGGCAAATTCATCCTATTTGTTTTTACTCCAGTTACCATCCTATACAATTTTTGGTGTGCATGTGTGGGGTGAGAGGCCAAAATATTGTAAATGCACCAGATCCTGATTGATCTTGGAAGCTAAGCAAAGTTGGCATTGAGTACTTGGATGAGAGACCACCAATGAATACAACATGCTCTAGGCTATATTTTAGGGGAAGGAACTGGCAAAACCACCTCTGAGTATTTCTCGCCTAAGAAAAGCCTATGAAATTCATGGGGTCACCATAATTTGACAGGATAATTGAAAGCAAATACGCACATGTGTGTGCAGAGATATTATTTTGTCTTTGCCCTCCTAGGTTCATTGCAAACTGTTCCAACCAACCTCCAAACCTGCAAGGGTTAAATCATCTGCAGATTTAACCAGACAATTGTCAGTTCTACCTGAATATTTCCAATAGTTTATGCTTTCTATTTTGTTAAAAATAAACCACTTTAAAGTTTTTATGATGAAAAGCAGTGCTAACTCTGCTTTAAATTCTGGCTTATTTTCTTTCTTTCTTTCCCTAACTAGCTTGTTTAATTCCTGTTATAACATGCCAATGGTTAAAGGCCTCAAAACATTTTCAGGTGTCTCTCTGTGTGCATCTCTATGCATGCCTGTGAGGCCATGTGGGAACAGCACTTAGACACAATGAGTTTGCATGTCTTTGGTGTTTTTCTATATTTGCTAGTTGAATAATAAAATAAGCCACTAGAGATACCATCAGTTATGTTGGCTTTTTCTGAAAGGTGTAGTTTCATGTACAACATTACTGTGTCAACTGCCATGAAAATACAGAGCTAAGAGAGAGAAAAAGCACAAAAATCAGAATTAAAAGAAATCAGAATAAAATGAGTGCAGCAGAAGAATAATAAAAGAAAAATCCTCCATGTAAAAAACTAAAGAACAAGGTTAAAATTTTACAAAAAGGGATAGAAACCATACTTACAATGGATATATGGAGGAACATTTAAAAAGCAAAACAAACACATTTTGAATTCTCCAACAAACCTGGAAAATGGTTGGCTAATAGACTAAAATAAGAAAGAGAAAAGAAAATTGGTCCCATTATTATGAAAGTTAAAGATGAAGATGGAGCTGCTATAACACAAGAAGCTATTAAAATAACATTTTAAAAAATTATAAAAAATAAGATATAACATCTGAATTCCAATTCAATTAAAAATCTTAAATCTAGAAAATCACTCAGACCAAACGGATACACCACAGAATACTTTAAAATTTTTGAAGGAATATTACTTAACCCCTTTAAAGGAAATGTTTAATGCCATTAAAAAAAGATGGAATCCCACATTCATGGAAAATGGTGGATATAATCCTAATACCAAGAGAAGGTAAAGATAAAACCCTGGTAGGAAATTACAGGTCAATTTCTTTAATAAATATAGACTATAAAATATACAGTTCTATATTGACAATACTAAAGAACATATTAAATGGTATCATTCATGAAGATGAAGCAAGCGTCCTCTTGCAACGATACATGAAACATAGCATCAGAATTTTAATTATAATAGAATATTATGAGAAAAATAATGACAAGAAGTTAGCTATGCTCTTCATTGACACAGAAAAAAGCTTTTGATTGTGTTAAATGGGAAAGCATGTTCACAATCGTTGAAGGAATGGGCTTCAGTGAGAAATTTATGTGTTGGATTAGGAACATATATTGTGATCAGAAAGCACAATAATAAATGGTGAGAAAACCAAGGAGATTACAATCCAGTGAGGGAGAAGGCAGGGATGCCCATTATCCCTGTTACTATATTTTACCACCCTAGAAGTACTAAATAATAAGATTAGAAATAATCATTCCATAAGAGGTACCAAAATTAAAGGCACAGAATTCAAACATAGCGTATATTCCGATGATCTGGTGGTGTTTCCAGAAAACCCCAAGAAAACATTGAAATATATATATGGATGTAAATGGATGTGTGTTTAACTGTCATAATTTAATAATAATAAAAACAATTGATCCAGTGGAAGGAAAATTCCCAATACATTGTCTTGACAAGCTGATCCAAATAACATGACAATAATTCCTGGAAAATGAGGGGGAATTGTCTGATATGTCGCTTTGAAGCCTTTTGTTGAAAACTCACAGTCTGTGAAAGGCAAGACAGAAGAAGCAAAACCTTCTAACATTTATGTGAGTACAGTGAATTATTGTAATCAAGATGCTGCTGACTGCCCACCTGCTGTCAATCAAACTCTTTTGGTTCTATTGTTTGGAAAATATAGCTCTTGGTATAATCTTTCCTGAAGACAGCATCATTGTGTGTTTGGATCCTTCAGATAGGGAAGAAAAGCATCTTTAGTTTAGTTAGGAAAGAGCAAGGAAATTTGCAAGAGTCTTTAAAGGCATTTGACATATCGGATAGTATAATGTCTATTGTGGTAAGAGTTAACTTTTGGAAAACTCAGCAGTAAATTTGGATGTGACTTGTCAAATCTCCAAGAATGCAGGGATGACCCAATCCATATTATACAGGTTACAAAAGAGGCAGGGAGCCTCTGTTCAGGTGTTACTCATCATATGGTCCTCCCTCCAGTTGCTTTTTTAATGTGAAAAATGATGTCTCAGAAAGGGAGCAGTTCCTCTTTTTGTGACAGTTCTCTGTGAAAGCAAGAATTCTGGGTAATTAGAAAGCTTATTCATGGGAAAAGCTATTAAGTGAACTGGGACACCTGAGGAAAGTGATGGCAGAAAGGACTCCTATGTTCAGAAAGTATGCTGAACAATGACTAAACAAAGCTGTCCATTCCACATTGTTCAAAAATGCCAGTGTACGTCACCAACAGGAGTCTGTCCTTAGTTGTGTCATGTTTCCATTATACACAAGGGTGAGGGAGTATAATCAACATTTAACTGCACACACTGAACTTTACACTATAGAACTCCAGTGTGGAACTTGACTCCCTGTTCCTGAACTGGAACACAAAGTAGAAATGCAGTTATACACTGAAAACAGTGTTTTTCTGAAGCTTGTGAATTTTTTTTTTTAAAGTATATAGAAATGCAAATGTTTGAAAAGATGAAGAAAAGGCCAAAACAGACAGCCGTAAAGGGGTGGAGTGATGCCACCCCTTTGAGTGCTGAGTTGGGGCCATGGCAACCAGGTGCCACACCCCAACCCAGCTGTTTCCCAGCTCAAAAAGAAGCAGCAGATAGCCAGCAAAAAGGTGACTTTTCCATTGCAGCAACAATTTTTCTTCACTCCTGTGGCATGCGGCATATAAACGCCGCATCACTGGAGCACTGCAATGCTGCCTACCATCTGGTTGGGTGGGCAGCATGATGCCAGCAGTGTCAGGGCGGGCTTTGTCTAAATGCTACCACCCCCACACCCCCATTGTGGTAGTCTGTTTCACCCCAAAGAAATATTCATCAAGCACATAACAACTAGCACAAAAAATACAAATATTTGGAGAAATATGTGGCAATATTTATTCTGAGGAAAAATAATTCCCCAAAGTATACACATTTGAAAAAGTAAAAACAAAAGTGTACACATTTTGGAAAATGAATACAGAATTCAACTTTTCTTGCAGAGTAAAGACACTGAAAATTTGCAATCCATTGTGATGCCAGGAAGGAAAGAATTTAGCAATGGAAAAATGAGAACCTAAGAAAACTGAGCTTAACTGTTTTCCCCATGCTTAGTGTTTAAGTCTCAAGAAGGCCTTAAAATTGTAGGTCTTGTTACCAATATATATATAGTGTGTGTGTGTGTGTGTGTATCACTCTGTCTATGCTATCGTGGTGTGGATTTTTGGGAAGTTGTCCTCTCTTTTTGTTTATTCCAGAGGCTGTCAACAGGAACCAAGGTTCTGGAATTCTTTATAATTAGGAGAAATGCAGTTTAATAGCTGTAAGAATTAGATCTAAGGGAATGCTTCCCCAAGAGTGGAATATCCTGTGTATACCTACTGGATTGCTATGTCACCAGCCAGCCTGACCTTTGAACCAGCCAAATGGAAGCTTGGATGAGGTAGATGATCCAGTTGTAGAACGGCACCTATCTTCCCTTGGAGCATTTTAGCAGTGCTGCACTTCCTTGAAAAGACAGTTAGAGCTTCCATTCAGCAGGAGCCAAGAAACCTCCCTGCATCATCTTAGCAAGAAATTAAATCTTTTGGTCCTGGTTGGTGCAGAAGGGTTTACAATGGAGGCTGTTGCATTTTCTCCTGTTCATTATGCTTTAAATGCTTTTAAACTGTTTCTCATTTACTGATATTTTTAATATGACATATTATTGAATTCTATAACTGATTTTAGATATGTTTAATTTTAGTCTATGCTGTGAACTGTCTTGCATCCTGGATCAGGAGAATGGTGGGATATAAAGTACATACAATGGTCAGAACCAAATGTTGGTTTCCTTATTATCCATTCTAAGTTCATCCTCTGAGCAGTCAAGCCTTTTCATTCTTTATGTAAAACTTTATACCTTGCAAAAGCCCAGAAGGATTTCATGAATTTATTCCATCTGTGCACTCATTTCATGCATCATACCTGGGAGCAAATCTAGGTATTAGCCCACCCACCCCCAACCCAAATTGTTCAGACTCAAGCTCTGAGGGCCAGAATTCCCCATTTTCCTTTTTGAACAACCCAGTTGCCTCATGTACCCAGGGAGATCTATTGGTCGTGCAGATCCAGGAAGAAAGGCTTTTCCTTCTGGTAAAGTGCCCTCTTGAGTCCAGAATCAAGAAGCAAGTCTGTCCCAGTATATCTTTGGTATCCTTTGCAGGCTTATGGCCAACATACTTTCCAAGGGATGTTGGCCCTTCAGTCCTGACTTTCCACCCACAGTGAAGACATTTTAATTCAGGCAGGCATTTGAATTTGAATTATGGAGTTGCACTGCATGAAATGATGTCCTGTAAGTGTGTGTGTTGTATCAATCTTTTATTGAAACTGTGTTTTAAATATGTCAATTAGTCTTCTAGCTGTTTTTAATCATGTTTTTAATAATGTTCATATTTAATTCTTTTTTAACTTTTGTAAATTAATGTTTTAGTTGGACCTTTTTAAAATCATTGTAAGACATCTTGGATCTCATTTAAGAGAAAGGTGGGAGAGAAATGTAGTAAGTAAATATAAACATACATACATACATACATACATACATACATACATATAAATGTTGAGTCCAATGATAACAGATAAAAGGCAAGAAAGACCAGAATTCTGCATTGCCTATTTAGTTAAATGTGTTTTAACTAATACCATTTCCTGGCATCCCCCCTCCCAAGCCTGTTTTATTAGGCAGTTGCCAGATTGGGTGAAGGAGGTTCATTCATTTGTCAGTCAGGGTCCAAGGAGGGTGACATTTCCATCCTCTCCCACCAGGTGTCCTGCTTCTGACTGTCACAATCTTGATGGCTGGCAAGAAGGGGCTGGAAATGCCATCATCCTTGTGCCCTGATTGATAGCTGAACAGATCTCCTTTGTATATTTTAGCAGAGGCTGGTAAGGTAGGTTTGGGAGGACATTCCTGGTTATATGGCAATAGTACCACAACTTTGAATACAGATCTGAATTTCAAAATGATTCATCCATACCTGCAACACTGAATTCCAACAAAGAACCCTTTGCATACTGATACTCCAAACTAACATGGTTATGTCTCAGAATTCTACCTAAATGATTGTGTGTGCATGTGCCTTCACATCACCTATTGACTCATGGTGACTCCATGAATTTCATAGGGTTTTCTTAGGTAAGCAATTTTGCCAGTTCTTTCTTTTGAAATATAGCCTACCACACGTGGTTTTCATTGGCAGTCTCCCATTTAAGCTGACCCTACTTAGCTTCCAAGAGAAGATAGGGTTGCAGATACACAGGAAACATGCCCATCTATACATATGTGTGAAGGAAGATTTATGGCACTGTCCCACACTGACATTTAAAACAGACTTTGACCATAAATAGACAATAAATGTTTCATTTTTTAAAAGTGTAAGAATATCTAATATCATGGGCCATCATGCTATATGTATGCCCTGCAAACTATCACATCTGTTACTGTGTCCTTTGAAACTAACCAACTTAAATTAAATTGGTTACCAACTTCATTAATTAATTACTAAAGTATTAATTACTTATTAATTAATTACTAAATTAATTACCAACTTCAGAAAAAGGATGGTCTTGATGACTGAGGGGCTGTCCAAATGGCCCCTAAGAATGGCTCTATGCCACCCCTGGGAGCACCGGATTGGTGTCATGACAACCACACACCGTGGACCCGATTTGGCACTTTGCTGCTCCAAAAAGAGCTGGCAAATGCAGCTCCTTTTTGGAGCAGCAAAAAGCCACCCTTGCTGTGGCAGCAGCAGCTCTTCTGCGCTCCTTTGGTGCAGTGTGTCTAAATCAGGGGTAGGCAACCTTTCCCCTTTAAGGGCCGAGGGACTTCAGCTCCCAGAAGCCTCCGCCATGTTGGTCAATGGTCCCATGTTGGCCAATAGCTCCTGGGATTCTGGGAGCTGAAGTCCTTTGGCCCTTAAAGGGGAAAGGTTGCCTACCCCTGGTCTAAACACTGTGCCAAGGGAATGCCCTGATGCCATCCCTCATCTGTTTGGGCAGGCGATGCGAGGTTGATGTGGGGGTGGAGTCAGGGCAGCCGGCATGCGGTCACCATGCCCTGACTCCACCCACAGGCTGGCACTTTTGGCTGGTCCTTAGAGACTCTGAAATAGGGGTGAAATCAATTAATCTCCCCCTCAATGCCAAGTCTGATCCTGTTACTTGTCTCTCCTTCTCCCGCACTGAATCAACCTATAGTTTAGATCCGAAGACACTAATGTCATATTAAATCAATGGAATTAGGAATATCTGTGCCAACATATATGATACCATTTACTATCTGGACAGGCAATTACAGGAGGATATCAGAGACTGGAAAGCAAGTGCATTCAAGTGGAGGCTTATCAATATTGTACCCTGCATAGGTTACTCCCTATAAAAACTAAATAAGGAACTATTCATTGTAAGCAAAGAATTGCAGTTGCAGAGTAAATGTGCTGATTTCATTTCCTGTCAGCTTTTCAATCCTTCCATGATGACGACTGCTGAACCAGGATTTTATCAAGAATTACCATATTTTGCGATTGACTGTACCTCGTTCAAATGTCATATCTTTCCCTAATAGTGAGAAAGGCTATTTTCAGTTGAAATAGTAAGTGCCCAATTAATTAATCTGGAAGGTTAGAATAAGAAAGAAAGAAATAGATCAAAAGTCAAACAGAAACAAGAGAAACATAATTGGCTAATTATAAGGAGGAAAAAATCTTATTTAGTCAAGAACCTTATTAGACAAATGCATCTGAGGAAGTAGGCTGAAGTCTAGGAAAGCTCATACTGCCAACTTCTTTCAGTTAGCCTCAAAGGTGCTACAAGATCTCTCTACATACTGATTCTATAGGGCCTTTGCAGACTGCCAGAAATAGTGCAAATTGAGTCCACTTTAACTGCCCTGACTCAGTGCTAGGGAATCATGGGAACTGTAGTTTTTTCTGAGATATTGAGCCTTCTCTGTCAGAGAGCTCTGGTGCCACAATAAACTACAGTTCCCATGATTCCCTAGCACTGAGCCAGGGCAGTTAAAGTGGACTCAATTTGCACTATTTCTAGCAGTCTGAAAAGGCCCTAACATGGCTATATCTTTGAATTTTGTATTATCATAAAATATGCAACTTTTGACATCTCCTAAGCTCTTCATCATGTTACCAACATCTTCTTAGCTTTCCAGAGGGATCTCAGAAGATCTGGGAAGATGGCTTTGTAGTTATGGGTCCAGCTATAAATATGCAGCTGGCTACCTCTGTCTCCCTGGTCTCCATCAGCCACAGAATGTTTGTAAAACAAGTAAGGATTGAAGGGAATAAGAGTCATTCTGTGAGAGGGTTAGTGAATTTCTCCCTCTGTAACAACTCTCAAAAGACATATGATACCAGGCTATTTTGAGTCATAAAATGTGATTTCAGGGGCTACGGAAGGCCATTTGTGCCCACAGATTACCTGATAAATTTGATCATTCCTAAATTTAGAAAAGTGTTTATATTAGCAAGATTCAGCATTCTGTCATCTGCACGCCTCGTCAGCAGACTCTTTAATCAAGAGTGATTATGCTTTGCAAAGTGGGGAAATGGAAACAGTTGGACAAACTGTATTATAGAATTCTCTATATTCAGATATCCCAATCACATCTATCACTCCAGTTTTATAGAAAATCCCTGGCAGATCTGATGAATTTTATTTGTTCTATTTCTTGCCAGATTAGAATCTGGTTATTGGTCAGTTCGTTTTGAGACACCATGGCCTGTCTTATTTTGCTGACAAAATAATTATATTTTGGTCATCATCATCATCATCATCATCATCATCTTTGTGAAATTAAATTTCCAACATCCCCTGAAAAAGGCTTTTGAGAGTTTATACAGGCTGAAATGTGTTGGGTTTTTACATAATAAAGCATTCATCTATTGAACACCTTGAGACATCTCTCTCTTGTTTTCTGCTGATTTTATATTTTTCTACATTTTAAGTTAGCTAATTTTCTTGTAAGTCAATCAGAGATCTTACAATATGAGGCATGATAAAAAGACCTATAAAGTTTTTAACACACACACACACACATTTCATTTTTCTTTGATCACTTAATGTTTGGGGTTCTGTTTCATTTCTGTAATTGCCTCGAGATGGCAGCATAACAGTAAAGGATACAATGATAGGCTTTTTGTTCACTAGCTTAACATTGGGGAGATACAATGGGAAAAAGCAAATGTATTTCACCCAGGAGCAACAAAGAGTAGCTCTTTGGGATCAGTAAACTATTTATATCTCATTCACTTAAGATAAATTTCATGTGTCTGTTTTATTCTTATATTCCTTCCATTAGTTGTTATTTGGGTGCCTGTCTTCTAATACAGTTAAGGATTATATTCCCTTGTTTGGGAATGCATTTGGGAGCAAGTATCATTTAATGTTAGAGCATTAGACTAGGGCCTAAGCAGACTGCCAGAAATAGTTCACATTATATTGAGGCACTGCCCTGGCTCAGTGCTAGGGAATCATGGGAACTGTAATTTATTGTGGCACCAGAGTTCTCTGACAGAGAAGGCTCAATGTCTCAGAAAAAAATACAATTCCCATGATTCCCTAGCACTGAGCCAGGGCAGTGCCTCAATTTAAAGTGTACTATTTCTGGCAGTCTGCTTAGGCCTTAAGACTGAGGAAACCTGGATTCATCTCTCACTGAGCCATGGGAGTCCACCAATTACCTTTGATCAACTGCACACCTAAACTAGCTCACAAAGTTGTGAGAATAAAGAAAGTGATGCTGTCACACTGCAGAAATAATGCAGAATGACTGTTTTAACTGCCATGTCTTAATGTTATGGAATCTTGGGACTTGTGGTGGTTTGTTGTGGCACCAGAGCTATTTGACAGAGAATGCTGAGTATGTCACAAAACTACAAATACTAGAATTTCATAGCATGGAACCATGTCAGGTAAAGCAGTGCCAAACTGCACTCATTTTGTAGTGGAGATGCAGCCAAAGTGGAGGGGATGCAACTAAAAAAATCAATAAGAGTGCATTTGCTGAAAAAGCCCCATGAAAAGAATGGAGAGCTGCACTATCCCCATTTGTGATGCCTGCAGCAGAGAAGCTTTTAGTGGACTATGCTCACCTCTCCAATAGGTTGTCCCAATTGGAGCAGACCCACTGCTGAGTCTCTATTTACTCTAGTTGGTTTTAACAATTGGACTTAAGCCTTAGTATCTTTTACTGATGACGTTCCTTTGATCCTTATATAAAAAACACAGTTCATAACTGTGTTGTCAAAAGGTTCTGATCTGCCCATTTTGGATGGTGGAAGCAGATTTAGCAGATCCACCAATCTGGAAAGAATGAACACAAGCATTTCAATTCTTGGTTACTGGGCAGATGTTGGATATCTCCTTGCTCTGTGTGAGAGTTTATGAATATATCTGGAATTGATTAAAGATAAAAAAAAACTGATGGATGCATAAAACCATTGATGACCAGTTTCCAAAATAGGATGTGGCAGTCTAATCCCTGATTCTTAGAATATTAATATAAAGAAAAAGAGACAGATAGCTGCATTATACTAGTCCTACTTCACCTTTCAATTCAAAGAACTTGCATTTGAGTTTGACATCAGTTGATAACACATTCCTATTCTAAGGAACAAGTTTGCAGTTTGTCAATGGTTTAACATCCAGCCCTTACTCAGGCTTCCCTTAAGGATGTTTCAGCAGTAGTGAGATACAGGAGATTATCACATCCACAAATTCCGTCGGGAGATATGTGGGATCTAAAAGATGAAAATGGATGTTATCACATTCACCCATATCCAGGCTGTGGGCAGCCCGTATCCATTTGGGCAGCCCACCTGAAACCCGTGGCTTTTTCAAGAATGGGAAAATCTTGAAAAAGCTGCAGAAGAAGTCTGGGTTGAAGGCGGGCTGCTCAAACAGATATGGACTGGCTACAGCCTGGACATGGGTAAATGCGATAACATCCATTTTCATCATTTTGACCCTGCATCTCTCCTGCCAGGATTCCTGGATGCAATAATTTCCATATTCTGTGCAACTAGTTTCAGTTAATAATTTTGCTACCTTGTTCTGAATTAGCTGAAATTTTCAAGCAGAAATCAAATTACATATTCCCAATGCAGTTAACTAATATATACAATTTGGAGAAATTGCTGACAAGGATAATTGCCCTTGTAAATAGCCATTATCTGCATTTATCTCCCAAGATGGTGACATAACCAGCTGTCCTTTTGTTAATTCCAGCAATGTATCTAGGCCTTCATATTTTGATTTGGCTGACTGAAGGGTCATTGATTATCACAGGT
The DNA here is from genome assembly GCA_020142125.1 of Phrynosoma platyrhinos. Lineage (NCBI taxonomy): Eukaryota > Metazoa > Chordata > Lepidosauria > Squamata > Phrynosomatidae > Phrynosoma > Phrynosoma platyrhinos. The sequence goes on along the minus strand of CM034706.1, from coordinate 197,880,902 downwards.
TATGGAACAGGTTAGGGTCAGGGTTAGTGCTTTTGTGCTGCAACCCTTGATCCATGGGGAGTGGGGGTTGACCTGGTGGTGCAGTGGTTAAACGCCTGTACTGCAGCCACTCACTCACAGACCACAAGGTTGAGAGTTCAATACCAGCCAGGGCTGAGGCTCGACTCAGGCCTGCATCCTTCCGAGGTCGCTAAAATGAGTACCCAGCTTGTTGGGGGACAATCAGCTCACAGTTGTAAACTGCTTAGACATCCCATAGCGTGATATGAAGCAGTATATAAATGAAGCTGCTTTGCTGAAAGAAATGGCACTACCCTGTTTCAGAACTATTCACACAACATACATGGCTGAAATGGCAGGAAAACATACCCAAGCCACTTTCTGGGGATTTTCACCATAGCAAAATAAATCCCAGATTGCTCAGTTTTGAGCAAACTATCACATGAACTGTTAGTGTGGAGATAGGGAGGGACAGCAGAAATGGGAAGGAGCAGATGACTGGGGCTGAGCAAGCCATTGATGCCATTGCAGACTTTTTTCTTTTTCTTTCTTTTTCTTTCTTTT
>CM034706.1:197870067-197880238 GCA_020142125.1 Phrynosoma platyrhinos | reverse complement strand
TCCCTCGGCCCTTAAAGGGGAAAGGTTGCCTACCCCTGATCTATACTAAAAAGATTGAATGGTATTTTTAGTTCATACATTAATTTATATAATTATCATTATGTTGTAACTGGCCAAAGGGGGCAAAAATACTCATGTTTTACATTGTACTACAAAACCATGTGAAAACCATTCTGTATGCCATAAATATGCAATATGCAATTTATTTATTTTTTTCATTCAATTTATATCTTGCTACATGCTTTAAAGCCCAAGGGCAGCAATGCTTTGCTTTGTTTACTTGAAAATTAAATCAGATTTCAAATTAGGTATGGTTTTAGATTAAACATGAAAGATTTCTCTTTGGTATAAATGAAATCTGAATCTACTGTTGATTTGAGTGTGAATGCAAAAATTGATTTCCGCTTGATCTGCACATTAGTTTGCCAGATCTTTCCAGTCTTTTGAACCTTCCAGGCTTGATTTTTATCATTTGTTATACACTATTTCACAAGTACATCTATAGTTTATATTATTTTCCACTGTGCTTGAGAGCATGTGCATGAAAATATTAGTTGTCATTGCAGCATATTTCTTCCCATTTTCATTCAAGGGGATCTAAAATTATGTTGGTCATGATGAAGGAGTTGCCATGTGTGTGCGAAGGGGTGATGGTCTTTTTACTTTGCCTCAGTCTAATGACCCTGCAGAAACTGTGGAGGTATCCTGTTTCCAACACAGAGAACAATTCTGGAGTCCAGCCTTTTATATTAACATTAGGCACCATGATTCTGATAAGTGAAACTCACTCACTGATCCTCCAGAAGTTTTGACTTCAGCTTTCAGACCTCCTGACTAATGGCAGTGCTGATGCATTAGGGAGCTAAAATCCAAAACCACCTCAGGACTAAAGAACTGGGATAGATAGTCCTGTTTCTTCTGAGTGCATTGGAAAAGGAGGTATCCAACACCTCCTTGCACAACCTTTTTGCCCTGTGTGCACAACAGCAGCTAAAAAGTTCCCAGTTTGCAACTGCAACCCTTTACTTGGCCTGCTCTTGAATATCCAACAAAGAAGAATAAGAAAGCTTAACCTGGTAGCAGAGGGTTCTCCTTCTTCCCCAGGTGTTCAAGGGCAGGTGGAATGCACTTGAGAGCACTTCCACAACTAAACAGTATACAGGAGGAGGGGGCCCTATCCAGAATGCCTTGACAATGTTGTGTATCCAGGAAAGAAGAGGGGAAGATTAAGCAGCTCCATTGCAAAGTGATGGTATAAATATGCTGGCAGAGACCTCATTCACATGTTGTTGTTTTACCGGAACAATGGGAAAACCTCACTCACACATTCCAGGTTTGATATTCACACCATGGAACTACATCTTTTTGGAAAATGCATTGCTCTGCATCTCTGTGAGTTCATTTGCTCACACATGCAGGCACCCTTTCCTTGTCCTCACACCCACCGGCACCCCTCAACTAGACAGAGGGATGTCGGCTGCCTTTTTTCTCTCCCTCTTTTTCCTCTCTCTTTCCTCCTTTCTCTCCAGCAGAGGCTGTTATGTTGAGGAAGGGGCAGCACTTTCTCAACCACATGGGCTGTCGATGATGTGAATGCATTCAAAACCCATTTAAGCCACTGAGAGTTTTATCATTATTCACACAGCTGATGATGCAAATCTTTTGTAAAAACTTGGGGAAAAGCCCAATAGATTATCCCAGGGTAAGTGCATTTTTTGGCAGCCCCCCCCCCAAAAAAAAACTTAATAGAGTGCATTTGGGATGCATATGAACAACAAAAATTCATCCTGAATTCATCCTGGATTATTTTCATTGTGTGAATAACTCCAGAGACTTAAGCTCTGCCAGTAGGCTTAATGGATCTGTTCTGTATCTGTTTACTCATAGAGTTCAATGGAACCAAATTTGAGTTCATGGGCATAAAACTGCAGATTACAGTTGCAGTTGTAGGCATTTTATCTGGAAACATGCTACTATTGATGAACATTGTGGGAGCTAAACTTTTGGGCTCAGTTTTTTTAGTTTATCTTGTAACCAGCTACTAAAACAATGTAGATTCTGTGTCCAGTGCATTGAATTCCATCTCATTTTACTGAGATACAGAACATGTGTAAATAGCAGATACTAATGGGTTCCACCTTTGATTTTTGTTTCTGGTTTAAGATATTTTTAAAAGTTTTTTAAAGTTAAATGATATTAAAGTTAAGATATTTTAAGTTTAAGATATTGTTAGTATCTTGAACTGGGATTCTGAGATGGTCTAATTTCACAATGAAATTTCACAAAGCACAAAGCGGAGCAAAGGAAATGGTGATAACAGCATTGGTGCAGCTGAAAAAAAATGTACAAATTATGTTCTTACATATCATTGTGAGTATAGATAAAGCTATACTGTATAACCTGGTATAATAGTGTTGTGTGATAAGTACCTATGACTCTTTGGTTCTGTGATATGGATTACCCAAGTGTGAGCACAACAGTTTTATCTGGGAACCACAAGAGTGTCTTACTTTTGTTTCCTTCCATATTCATGCTCCTTCCCTTCTTCTTCCCATCGGAAGGTGTCCCCTTATAAAAAGAGGCCATATCAGTGGCAGAATAGTGGTCTTCTCCTCACCCTGTTACCCATTAGGGATGTGCTGTGTTAAATTACTTACTCCTTCAAGGGAGAATAAATAACTAATCATTTTTCTCTCCAATGCCAGATGTTTCACATGGGAATAAGTCTCTGATAGTAGTGTAGAGGAGATCCCCATCCCCATCTCCATTTGACATTGGGAAGTTGCAAGGAAGGAAACCGAGGATCTGAAAGGGCTGCTTTGCCACCTTACCCATCCCATATAACATTGGAGGTGGGGAAGACAGCTGGCTCTCCTGTGCCCTCCTATTGTACATCAGGAGGCAAATCTATTTTTTAGACTTGGGGAGGAGGAATGAGAAAGCAACTTGAGAAGGATTCTGCTCATTGTGGTGTCTGGACCCTTTGTCATTTTGATTCAGGCATTCAAATATTCTTTCCAGCCCGACCATCTATTGCATCAACTGGACAATAGAGAAAAGTGGGCAAGTTCCCTGGCTTTGCTGATCACAATGGGACCAGCTCCAAGTTGTCTCTCCCTGCTTTACCTTGTGTGCTATATAAATGTCTGTGTGTGTGTGTGTGTGTGTGTTTATCCATTAACTATAGATAGACACATAATTGTTTCCAGTGGAAACTTTATACTTTTATCATTATATTTGTCTTCCATGTGCCTCAGTTTAGCCCCAGGCTTTGTGCAACAGCTTTTACAGAAGAACAGTAAATAGCTTTTATAAAGGCTTTTCAATCAGTGCAACAGAAAGATACAGTTTAAAAATGCCACAATGAAAATGGCTCAACTCTAATAGACTCAACTCTAATATGGGTGAAGGGGTTTGAGTGGACAAAACAAAGCTGTATTATTTCATTGAAATGCTAGATATACAAGCATTGAGTCTTGTGCCAGGCCCTTTTGAAGTTAATAACATGCTGTGAGAATTGAATTACTCTAAGTATCAGGCTATCAAAGAAATGCTTTTTATATTATTATTGGATAACTGTAGCTTTATAAGACAATTTGCCCTGCACCCTACATTGAGAAAAGCTGTGATTTAAAGCCAAGAAGAATGCTATGGAGATGAAGAAATTAGGAAGCATTTCCATTAAGTGATGATTGAAAGGAAATTACACTTCGCACTAAAACTCCATTTAGCCATTATCCATAGACTCATGAAGTTATATAGCTGAGCAAAAAGGGACCATGCAAAGAGAATGGAAAGCTCTCAGTCCAAAACTGATGCTTTAGACAAAGGATAAAACTGAAGCCACTTGCTGGGCTTCTGTGTAGAGTAAAGCCTTGTAGTTTTTCATAGCCTAAAATCTGTGGAGCTACATCAGTCTATCCAGCTGAGCTATCTTGGTGAATTCATGCTTCTTCCTGCAGCTGCCATAACAAATTGCTAAGCTCCCTGCAAAATATGTTTATGCATTTCTCTATCTAACCAGAGCTGGAAGGAAATACTTTTCAATATTTCAAACTCTGAAATCTTATTTTAAAGAGAAAATTTGAATTTTTAAATTATCTCCAGAACATCTCCATTAAATTCTTAGAGCCTTGAAAGATAGTAGGGATAAGAACAGATAAAGAAATAAAGCAGGGGTAGGCAACCTTTTTGAGCCAGGGGCCGGGTTGCTGTCCCTCAAACAATTGGGGAGCCGAAGCACCATAAATAAATAAATAAATATATTTTTTAAAAAATTAAAAAAATATGCATGCACACTCTCTCAGCCCCAGAAAAGCCATGGCAAAACCCCTGTGGAGGTTTTGCCAAGATAACCCCAAGAACAAGTAATAACAACAATAATCAATATCATCATGGTGGGCGGTGGCAGCGGGGGGCGGTGGCAGCGGCGGCAGTAGCAGGACCAGCCTGGGGCTGGTCCAAAGGCCTTGGGGGGCCCTTAGGTTGCCTACCCCTGAAATAAAGAAATGAGGGAGGACCAGAGCAGGTCAGCTGGGGTTTCTGGTTGTTGTGTGTCTTCAAGTCATTTCCAACTTATGGCAACTCTAAATTGAACCTATTACAGGGTTTTCTGGGGCTGAGAATGTATGATTCACCCAAGGTCACATAGTAGGTTTCCATAGTTGAGTGAGGAATCAAACTCTGGTGTTTAGAATATACTTGCTGAAAGCTTTAGAAGCACCACAAGCTTCTTCATAAGGGAAGATGTTACAAACCAAACAAAAGAAAATTTGGGGATGTTATTAAGATGCCTGCATTTTGTTATTTCTGTTCTTTAGTTAAGATGGCATGGAGAGAATATCTTTTGCAGGCTGGCTCCTCCTCCTTCTGGCCATGTGGCAATTGGGAGATTTTCAAAGTCCAGGAAATTCAAAGTCTATTTGCATATCAACAAGGACTCCTTTATTGCAATCCAATATGTCTCCATTCCTGTGAGGCCACAGGCCTCTTTGTAGGCAGAAGACAATGGATTTCTCAAAAAGTCACCATGTTTTTGCATCAGGAACATTTTGGTAGATGTAGAGATAAAACATGCCAATATAATCCAAATTTAAGAAGAAAAATGTTTTGCCTTGGTTGAAGGTGTCATTCCACTGGCTCGGTCTTTAGGATTCCCCTGTTGCAGCTACAATGTGGTATCTCACAATCTAGAAAACATCGGGCTGGGACCTGGACTTTTGGTTGGCCAATAAAGGTATCACTGTTTGGTGGATTTTTGTTTGAATTTGTTAAACGGCCAACACAGCTACCCCTGCATGTTTTCTGGTCTTTTGAATTATAGTCTAACACTCAAACCACTACACCATACTGGCTTTCTGAAGAGACAAATGAGGTTGGAGTAGGTAGGTGAATGAAGTAGCAATGTGAAAAAAAAGAACTTAAATTAGAAGACTGAGAGGGACAGTCTGGAAGAAAAGTAAGCGACACTATGAGACACAAACAAAAGGGTACATGAGCAGAAGAGCAGACTAAAGAAATTATCACACAGTTTTTCAATAATGAGATGGAAATGGGGTTGAAACTGTAATTGATGGATTCCATCACACCACATCATGGCCAGGCAGTAGGGATCCTGTAGTCAACTCATGCTTCTGCTGCTTTTAATGAACAGGAAAACCCCATGAATAGCTGTCAGTCTTGCACTTAACCCATTATTGTGCCATAGGTTATTCAGGGGTGAGAGAAGGGGATTTAAACCAGTTTCAGTGCACCCCCTCCCCACTTCTAATAGGCAAGACATCTTACTACTTACTTCAAACCTCACCCCTCCATATATCATTCTCCTTTTCACATCCACACCAACCTCTTTCCAAATCTTCCACTCGGCTGTCCTCATATTTGTCTAATAACACACCAATCTAATAATCACACCATCAATTGTTAAAAAAAGTTTTCCCTCAGCCATCTTCCTCCCCACTGTCTCCCTGTCACACCAACACTGTTGGCTTTCTGGATCCCTTTTCCCGCTGATGCCAGCTCCAGCACTATGAGAATGCCACTTCACCCCCCCCCCCCAAAATCCCCTTGGTTTCTTGTCTTCTTTATCCAAACGTCCCTCAATTTTATTATTGAAGCCTCTGGGCCACTATTTATCTCCAATCATGGTGCTTCTGGTTCCATTTGGCTGGATCTCAGATTGCTAATGGGTAAATAGAATGCTACTGTGATAAGATCCATAGTCATACTGTTTTCAATTCATGATTGTGTGATAATATGAAAAGAATAATTGCTGTTTCGGTTGTTTCAAAACCTACAACAGCAACAGGAGGAAAGCTTGTGCAATAATCTCCTAAACTATACAGTGAGAACATAGGAGGAAAACTAGAAGAGTGGAACTCAGGTGTGTAACCAGTGATGCTCCATCTTTACCTGCTGCTACTGAGTGGAAATCACTGGCTGGAAAAGCCAAGATTGCATACTAAAAAGTAAATAAAGGCTCACATCAGTAGGTGGGTGAAGCAGCCTACTGGGTAATGAGCAATGATAGATGAGTTGTTTTATCCTGTTAAACAGTGGTTAGGAATGCCCATTGGGTTGTTTGCCACCATAGTTTTTGGTCGCCAAGAAGCTCAAATGAGATGATTTAGAAATGGAGCACTAGGAAATTGTGGGGCAATTTAAGTTTCCAAATATCAAAATATGAAAGCCAAGCCTGATAGAGTCTGGCTTTAAATTAGCAGAATAGCAGAAATGTGACTTTGCCTAATTATACTTCCCTAAAGAACTAAGATTGACTGAAAAACAACAAACATGTAGTTTGTAGTTTAAAACAATGGCTTTAATCTATATTTACATAAAAACTAAATCTTAATCTATCTAGTGATGGTTTAGGTAAAGAGAAAAAAAATCTCACCATCTTTAATAGAGCACGAAAATGGGTAAAACTCAGTTGACAATCTTGAGAGAAAGTCTGTTAGTCTCAAAGAGGGAGTGACCCAAGTCACATGGTTAGTTTGAATGAGAGAAAGAGAGGGAAGAATTTGCAAGCAGGAAATCCCTATCTATCTAAGGAGAGTGAAAAAGAATGTCTTTATCTCGTCGCGTAGTCTCTGGTACTGGTTTCTTGGTAGAGGCTTGAGAAGGATGTCTGCAATCTTCACTTCAGTGTTGCAGTACTCTAACCGGACAAGTCCATTTTGACATGTATTTTGTGAAAAGCAATAGCAATATTCTTCTTGAGTGACTTTTCACTCTCAGAAATCTTGATACAGCTTTGATTATCTTGCATCAAAATGGTTGGTTTGTGTTCTGTTATCCTAAAGTCCACAAGTAAGTTATGCAGCCATTTCATTTCATCACATGCTGACTTTGCTGAAACACACTCAGCATCAGTAGAAGAATCGGTAATTATGGATTGCTTCTTACTTGTCCAATTTACAGCTCCTCCACTTTAGAAGACCAGGTTTTTGCTGGTTGATTTTCTGTCTGCCAGATCATCAGCCCAGTCTGTGTCCGCGTATGCAATCAGTTGTGGTTGGTCACAGGTTGGCAGCATCAGTCTGTCATTTGCAGTTCCTTTTTAGTATCTGGCAACTCTCTTCACTATAATGAAATCTCTTTCAGTAGGAGAGTTGACTATTCTGCATAAGATACCAACAGCATTTGCAATATCAAGTCTGGTGAAATTGGCTATGTATAGTTTTCCAAATGCAGTCCTATACTTGTCTCCATTTTTCAAAGGTTTGGATTTCTTAATGTCCTTTAAGAATCCTACTATATTGGCATAACATTTGCATCTTTGATGCCAAGACTGTCTATCTTCTGCTTCTGATTAAGGAAGAAACTTAAACCTGGAGGTTGTTCCACTTATAGTTGTTCAGACAAATCGTCATAGAAAAAAGCTCTCTGGACATCCAGATGTTGAACATTCAATCTCTTGTAGGCTACAACAGCTAGGAGAGTTCTGATGGTTGTGTGTGACTATTCCAGCAAAAGGTTCATTATAGTCCTCACCATACTTTTGAGTGTAGCCTTTAGCAACAAGTCTTGCTTTATATCTCTGAATCTCCCCTTCTGTATCTTGCTTTGCGGCCAAATCTCATCTACAGCCAATTGCTCTTTTTCCTTCTGGCAATTCTGACAGTCTATGTCTTGTTTTTATATAAAGATTGCATCTCCTCACTAGCAGCTTGCACCCACTTCTCAGAATCTGTCCCTTGATCTTTTTCAAATCAGAGGGTTTTGGGATTCTTTCCTCTGTGGCTTGCTAAGAGAATCTGTCAGGTGGCATACTTTTATTGGAGTGTTCTGATGAGCCCTGGTGGTGCAGTGATTAAATGCCTGTACTGCAGCCACTCACTCACAAACAACAAGGTTGTGGGATCAATGTCAGCCAGGAGCTCAGAGTCAACTCAGCCTGGCATCCTTCTGAGGTCACTAAAATGAGTACCCATCTTGTTGGAGGCAATTAGCTTACATTTTGTAAACCACTTAGAGAGTGCTTAAATCTGATTCCTCATTGTTAGGTCCATTGCAGGTGTAACCCCTTCTGAATGCAAGTCTGGAGGACATGCTCTGGTTGCTGGTGGGAGTTTTTTCCACTGCAAATAAATCTGGATAGACATCTTGGTTTGGATTAGATTTGGGCTGTGGTCTTTCATCAACATAAACAGCACTTGTTAATTTTATTGTGCATCCATCTGGATCAAGAATTCTGCAATCATTTCTAGCATAACCAGCAAAAAATTCCCTCTTCACTTCTGCAGTCAAGTTTGCCCCTTTTCTGTTTGGGAATATAGGCAAATGCTTTGCTTCTAAAAACCTTTAGATGGTTTAATTTAGGCTTAACTCCATGTCATAACTGAAATGGAGTTACATCTTTGGATTTAGTTGGCAATCTATTACACAGGTATGTAGCAATCATGATGGCTTCAGACTGATAACATTTAGCATATTAGCTTCCAAAAGCATGGTGACTGCTGCCTCCTTGAGTGTTCTGTTCATTTTCTCTGCCATGCCATTTTGTTCCAAAGAATAAGCCTGCATGGTCTGATGCTCAATGCCATGTTTCTTTAAAAATTAATCAAATTCAGCATTGACAAATTCAATGTCATTGAGTTGTTTTGTGCAGGCTCTTCAATTTACAGCCAAATTTCTTAGAGACCTGATTAAAATGCTCATTGAAGTTTTGAAATGCTTAATTCTTCTCTCTGAGAAAGTAAGTGTATGTGTATCTGCTGAAATCATCAATAATAGTCATAAAGGAAGAGTTGCCACCTGCTGACTTTTGATTCATTGGTCCAGACAGATCAGGGTGTAAAAGATCCAATGGTTGGTTGGATTGTCTCTCAGTAACTGGAGGGTGTGGCCCTCTTGTGGCCTTTGCTTTCAAGCATTCTACAGATTTTTCATTGTTGAAGAATGTTGAAGTCTCTTGCAAGCTCTTGCTTGGCCTGTCTCTTAATATTTTCCACACTTTGATGAGCAAATCTATGATGCCATAAAGCTGAACAGTCTTTGTAATTGCATTGGATCACACTGTTTGCAGATGAATGCAAGATCTGCATCTGATAACAGCCATGAGATTCTAAGTCTGCTCTGAAAATCAAATTTTTGCCATGAAAACCAAAGCAGGATTGCTTTCTGAAACTGTCATGGTTGCCTCTTGATGTTGTGGTTTGTGCACTGTAAAAGGGGGCTTGCAAATCTGGTACATAGTAAGCATCAGTAATTTGTAAGGTTCCTATTCTGTCAGGACCAAGTTTTGTTTGCAAAATAACAGTCCCTTTTCTCTGTGAAAAAACTTCTTGACCATTAGCAAGATAGATAGGAAAAGTTATACTGTACTTGCATCAAAATCAACAAACCAGTTTTTGTTGTTGAAGTAATGCACATTTGCTCCACTATGAATGAAAACTTAGTTTTTATATTTCTCTCCAGAAATTTGAAATAATTGTTCATGAATCAAACCAATATCAACATGACTGGAAGATTTCTGTTTATGGTTAAAAGCTGCTTTCTCAAAGTTGCTTTTGCTTTTGGTGTTCAGCCCCTGGCTTTGCAACTTTTGCAGCTCAGCTCTTGGCTTTGACTTGTTAACATTTCTTCAATATGACCTGGGAGAAAAAGAGGACTTTTGCAAATCTTCTGCAGCAAATTGAGCTAATTCTCTGTCTGTTTTTTTTTTTTT